>CM034703.1:21468422-21497550 GCA_020142125.1 Phrynosoma platyrhinos | reverse complement strand
GAGCCAGAGGTGAAGAGCTACAACTCCCATCATCCCTGACAGCAAATTGCTAAAAAAGTAAAAAAACCATAAAAGCAGGTTGCTTTTCAGACGTATTTGTGTAAAGGAAAAATAATGCGACATTAACCCGAATGGAAAGTCACCAAAACCTGCTCCTTTTGACTTTTGGCAGTTTTCGAAAGTAAAAAAGAGCGGGTTTTGTCCGCTTTCTGTTATTTTCACATTATTTCTCTTTCATGCAAACGTTGTCTAAAAAACAACCCACAATTGCGGGTTTTGTCTCTTTTCTGTTCAGATTAACCCCGAATGTCATGTGAAAAACAACCCACAAAAGCAGTTATTTTCACTTTAAATCTAGTTGCTGCATGGGATAAACTCCTATGTTTTGAACAGGCATAACAAAATTGATGCACAACTAGTATGTATGTATTATAGAGTACTATGCCTGTAAAAAGTTAGGGCATTCCCAATTAAAAATAGATCCTGACATATCTGGTTTACTAAAAATTGTTTTTCAGTTAAAGTTCAGGCACAGTCCACTTTTTATTAAATAATTTTAAACTCTTACAGGAAATTGGCTTAGGCTTTGCTTTTCAAAATTCTTAATGCTAGCTCTGTTACTAGTTTGGGGGGTAGAATTTAATAAATGCTGCTTTATTTTTGACCCAGTATTCTGAGCTAGGATGATTTTATAACCTTGGCTACTTGGCCTTTTGAGGTTAGCAGGCCACCCATGGCTTGTTTTTCCTTCTCATTTAAAAGCTGAGGGAAATTTAACTAATTTAACAAACATTCCAGCAGGGCTGGTTGGATCCAGGAGCACATTGTTTTTTGGGATCAGAGATTGTCACTGGCAAAATCCATTCTGCAACAGATCAGTAATGCAAGGCAGAAGGGCTTCTTGCTATATAACTTTTCTTGACCAAATAAAATTTAATTACATTAAAGTAATGTAAAATTACTTCACATCAGATGCAGATTTTTTTTTTTCTCTTTCATGTGCAGATCAATCAGACAACATTTGTCAGTGAACGGATATTTCTCTGAAGCAACTATTCAGCATTTTGCCTTGATTGTGTACAAAAAATACACGGGAGGCAAGAAAACTGGAATGCCCATGAGCTGATCTGTGATTTTTGTGCCAGATTCTTCTGCTTTTTCCATCCTTGTTTTCCTTTCCTACCCCCTGCCAGCCCACCCCATGCACACAGAGGAAGAGTCTTAACATTATTTTTTAATTGGGACTGTACAGTCAAGAGATTGGAGATGCAAGAGGGGGGTTAAGCGCTTCAGTAAAATCACTGAAAGAGAAAACGAAAATGTTACATGTTCAGTGGTGTGTGCCCCACTTGTCTTTCCTGAAACCAGCCAAGGAGGATTGATGACAGGCAGGCTTTTGTGTCCGCTTTTAAATGCATCAGAGGAGAAAGGAAATAAAATAAAAAGGCTGCTGCCAGAGAATAATTTGTACAAATGAATAGATCTATTCAGTGTTTGAAGTGCTTTACTAATTGTCTTGGGGGTGGGGAGTAAACCACAAGTTGGCTGTTGGTGAGAAGGAGAATGAATTCACATGTCAGCTTATGTTTTTCTGATAGAATTGATTCACTGTTAATTAGAAGTTTGGGGCATGACTGTACATTCACCAAAGTCAGCTGGCTTCCTTAGGAGGATTAAGCCCAAGAGATCTGTTGTTTCTGAGTAGTCAAGGAAATAATCCTGTCATATATGCATCTTTTATGTGCACCTCTTTGCATCTTTGTCTCTTAAATGTTATGAACAATTTCAAACAAACAAAAAGTGTTCCGTTCAGGCCCATTCTTTGATGAACTCAAGAGTCACAACCCAGTCTGACTTGCCTTAAATGCACTGGTATTTTAGGTGCATTTTCAGGATCTCTCCCACTTGTCACTCCCCAAGTAAGAACCTTATGAGTAATATAACAGTGACATTTCTTCCTTTACTTGGCTCTAAGTGTTTGGGCAGGTTTAGATAAGCTCTTGGGGAGTTTAATCCTGATGGAAGATAATAAACTGGAGTGTGTCCACACTACATAGTGATAGCACTTTGATCTCACTGCCATGTCTCCATCCTATAGATTTGTAAATCTATGGTTTGGTGAGGAACTTAGAATTCCCTAGTGCACTTCCTTGAACTATAGAATTATAGCAATTTGGCAGAAAATTCTGAATACTACAAAGTCCAGGTTTCCATAGGATGGAGTCTTTATGGTTAAAATGGGATCAAAGTGTTATCATTGTGCAGTTTGGATACACCTTGGTAATATATGACACCACATTGCTACAATGTATTTTTTGAGTTTTAGAAGTGGTTATAGTAAGATTACCTTAAATCAGGTCTGTGAAAATGTTTTGAAAAAATGTTCAGTGCTACTTGCTAAGCACTAGGACTACCATTTACTCCCCAGTCATGCCCAGCCATATTGAAAAATAAAGTTCTTCAGGGTACCTAACACTTTCCTGGCAGAGCCCCACTGCTGAAGTCACTTCCTCTGAGGTCAGCATGAGCTGTCCAGCCATGAAATCAACAATGGCAGTCAGTTGGGCTAGCATCTCACCATTGATAATATGTCTGGGCACCTCATTGTGACCCCAGAGGAAGCGACTTTGCCAGCAGGTTCTGCTGGGTAGCTGCATGGCTGGAAAGGCAGTGTCAGTGGACCAAGAAGGGGGGGGGGAAGTGGTGCCAATTTGAATTGGGTAGGGAAAATATGCGTGCATCATTTCAATTTCACCTATTAACAGTAGGTATGGTGTTAACAGGATTAATTTGGGCCAGCTCCAGGGTAGAATATTCAGAATTGAAGTCAGATTATTTTTGCTAGTGTAGACGTGAACCCAGTCCATGAAAGTTTATGCTACCGACTTCTTTCAGTTCGTCTCAAAGGTGCTATAAGATCACTTTGCATAGAGCAAAGGTGGTAGCCATTAGCTCTCTTCAGTTGGCATGTTATAAGGAAAATAGCAAGAGGCTATTTCAAAAGACAGTTCCAGGACATCGGATGTGTTACAGAAAATGCCCTGTGCCCAATATTGCCGCCCCTAGACTCTGGAACCCTAGTTGCCACCCCTAGACTCTGGAACGACCTGCCGGACGAGATCCGTCAGTTGACATCGTTAGACAGCTTCAAGAGGGCTGTCAAGACGGATCTCTTCCGGCAGGCCTTTCCAGATTAAATCATCCCAGCCTCGGGCACTCCCACCCCAGTGATCCTTACGTGGCCCCATCTAAGGATGGCGAGGATTACTGCCGTGGGTTTTATTATTGGGTTTTAATTGTTTTGTTGATTGTGGATTTTAATTTCTGCTGATTTAATACTGTTTTAAGGGGGGGAGGGTTGGGTTGGGTTATTGTACTGTTTGTATTGTTGTAAGCCGCCCTGATTGGGCTTCCAAAGGGCGGGATATAATTATTATTATTATTATTATTATTATTATTATTATTATTATTATTTATTATTTATTATATGTGCAGCCTCCCCATAAAATTCATTCCAAAGTAGGATCATGATTAAAAGGTCTTAAATAACAAGGATAAGGATACATGGTGAGAGATTTTTCGTAACTTAATCAGTGCAGCCACATTGTTTATGACTTTGTTTAATAACTGTCTCAGTAGGTTTAGGATTTTGGCTTGACAGTGAGCATTTGGTCTCTCATGTAGGAAACTTTTGTTTGGGCTTGATTATGGGCCAGAACTGGATGTTACAGAAGCCTCTACCAAAAACAGCAGCTCCATGCTGTGACATCATATCACCACAATTTTCTCAATTCTCCTTCGTTGCATTATCTGCCACTTGTGAGGCTGAAAGAGCTTGCAGAATGGTAACGTCAGCACGTTTGTTTTGTAACACTAGTTACTATAGGGGGGAGAGAGGGAGGAAGAGATATGTTCCTCTTATGTTTACATATAGCTTAATTAGACATGCTTAACTATTTCAGTAGTCATGTGTTTGTTTCAGTTCTTGGAAGGAAGCCCTATAGTCAGCCATTCAGTTAAAAAAAAAAACCAACACAAACACAGCTCCCAGCCCTTGAAAAATGCCTGTAATGAATGCAATGCAAAGTATTGCACAAATGGTTTGAATCAAGATTGGCAGTGTAATTCACTGAAGTAGTTTATTGCATATCAACAGATCCAAACAAATCTAAATGTTTATAAAATCCGTGGCCTCAAACCCTTTGTCCATCAGTCCTCCTGGCTGTTTTTATATATATGTACTAAAAAATTAGATGACTTTTATAGCATTATATAAATTAAAAAAACCCAACCAATCTTTTATAACAGTCAGAAATACAGGTCAGACGATCAAGTATTGTGCATGTGTGCACTTCATAGAGCTGCTAGTTTTAACCTCTAGTCTCTAACAATAACAATAATAGAGAATGCCTGTGTGTTTAGTCTGCCTTCATTGTAACTCCAAGACCATAAAACATAGACATCTGAAAATATGGTATGGATACAATTCTAGAGTGTGTAGCTCTGGACTGGTTTGTTTGTACAACTAAATAATGACTTCTAGATAATTGAAATCAGTTTGTAGCCTGCAGTACTAACTTCAATCTCTATGTAACAGACTTTCCTAACTTCCTGAGAGATGCTATAAGTCAGGCCTGAGATGGCCATTTCTCTAGAGCAGGGGTAGGCAACCTTTCTCCTTTAAGGGCCGAGGGACTTCAGCTCCCAGAATCCCAGGAGCTATTGGCCAACATGGGACTATTGGCCAACATGGTTGAGGCTTCTGAGAGCTGAAGTCCCTTGGCCCTTAAAGGGGAAAGGTTGCCTACCCCTGCTCTAGAGGGCCTCTCAGCAATTTCATCAGATGCTTTCCTTTGCAGACCTTTCAGACTCTTTGAAGAGTTAGAAGATAAGAGGTGGTGCTGTTGCCCAGTAAAGACAGGGGAGAAAAGACTAAGCAGAGGGAATAGTACTGTGATGAAAGGAGGAAAAGAAGCAATAGCAATAGCATTTACATTTCTATACCTCTTGATAGTGAACTCAGCACTCTCTGAGCAGTTTGCAATCTGTAAGCCAATTGCCCCCAACAAGTTGGGTACTCATTTTACTGACCTATGAAAGGATGGAAGGCTGAGTCAACCTTGGAGCCCTGGGATTTAACTCACAGCCTTGTGACTGCAGTACTGGCATTTAACCACTGTGTCACCAGTAAAAGAAGGGAAAACACTGGAGTAGGGGAGGAAAGAAAGAGTAGAGGGAAAGTGAATGGATTCCTGAGTAGGGACTAAGGTTGTTGTTTTTTATTTTTAGAATTTTTATTATTTACATAAATTAAAATCTTACATTCGTCTTGCACACAATTGTGATGGTGTCAAACAACAACAAATTATATCACGTACAATGACTGAACATCAGAATTGAGACATTTAACTATCACGTCACCTTCCATTTGTTACTTCCTTAGATCCGCCTCATACCAAATCCTATTTCTTAGTTTATCTCTGTAAATCTTGATTAATATTACTCTCCATTACTTTTCATAGCTATTTCCCCAATACTCATAGTAGTTATGTTTCCCCATGTCTTCTCTAGACTCATATACTTTTTTCCAGTCTTCCATATTAATGTCATCCAGTTTTCCATTTAATTTTTTTATAATAAATCTAGCTCCATCATATTGTACAATTTAATCCACCATTCATCAATTTCACCATCATTTGAAATCATATTTCATTAAGTATTAACATACGTATCTTAGTTCCATATGAAACCAGATAACTTTTGTTCCATTTTTCCCCATTCTGAAAGACTGAGATGCCTGTCCTGAGGTTTAGTTACTGGCAATAAGAGGTTTAAGCTAACTCGTGCTGGTATTTTTCAGTCTCTGCTTTAGGCCTCAGCTACTACTGGAATGCAGCCCAATGAGACTGAATTCAGCCCTTGGTATGAAAGGGGGACTCATACCATTTTATGATTTCACTCAATTTATCAAGTTCAACCAGTTTTTAATTTTAAAAAATCAACTAGGGCTACTGCTACACATTAATGCAGTTTGACATTGCTTTGACTGTCATGGCTCCATCCTATGGAATCCTGGGATTTGTGGGGGGTGGGGTGGTTTTTTATTTTTAGTTTGTTTTGGGTTTTTTTGTGGCACCAGAGCTTTCTGACAGACATGGCTAAATAGCTCACAAAACTACAAATCCTAGAATTCCATAGCATTCAGCCATAGCAGTTAAAGCAGTGCCAAACTGCTTTAATTCTGCAGTGTAGATGCAGCCTTGAACTCTGTTAAAGTGACCATGTCCCAAATTATACCTTGTTTTCTACCTTGAGGCTTCACGAAAATGTTGTGACACCAGTATTACTTATGTGGATTTTAAAATATGCAAAGTAGAAGTAATCTCCCCTTTATGGTCTCATTCAAATGTACCCTTCATTGCTGAACAAGTTGTACCCCAAATGAAGGAACCTGTATTGATATTTGAGTCCATTCTGTGGTTTGATTCTCCATAATGAAAAGCTGTGTGTTTTGAGCTCCCTTTTTCCATTAGATGCTAAGAAAGTCTGTTTCAGAGAGAAATCTCCTGAGGGCAATGTGTCCTTCCTAGTAGTGTGACATTTTACAGCTGTGATTAAGCTTTATATATTTAGGAAGGTTAGGTTTGGAAGAACAATGCACTGTCTTGTGTGAATGTCTATATGCTCCCCACACAAGTTATGTGCTTATTAGTAAATTAGTACTTATTTGCAGAATGCTACCATATCTGAAATTTAGGACCAAACTAGATGTGACTTTAAATGCCTGTGTTCAGTTACATTTGTAAGCTTTTTAAAAAGCTGATATCTGAAATTAATGAGATTGTGGCAAGAGGAAAAGGACAGTTAACCCTTTCTTTTTTGGCTGCTTTTCTGTCAAGCTGCTGCTTGCATGGTGCCAGTGGCCAGCTTCCTTTTGGTGCAAATTATAGCTTTAGGTGAAGGATTTTTATTAGTTCTAGAACAGGAAAGGAACCAGCTAAAATCCCTGCCTGCTCCAATTTCAATAATTACCAGTGTTTCTCAGTATCTTCTGTTTGCATTTGCTTAAAAATGGGGATTAAGTACGAAGATATATTTAAGATCCCTTCATTCTTAGTGCTGCCTCGTTTACGTGTGTAATAATTGCCAGATTAAGAATCCTTGGGGAGCTTCTAACTAGCTGAAATAGAGCACTGTGATGTTGCTGGTTTTCTAGCAGTTTGACGCTGTTAGTTTGTATTCTGACAGTTCTGGACAATAATGTTAGAAGTGCCCTTCTGGATATCAGACCAAAAGTCTCATCTTTTCAAACAGTTTCCAACTGTGGCCATTCAAATGCTTCCAGGAAACACAAAAGCAGGATTTAAAGACTATCTGCTCTTGTTTTCACCCAGCAAGTGGTATTCAGACTTCAGTTGCCTTTGAATACAGAGCTTCCTTTTAGCTGCCATGACTAATAGCTGCTGATACATCAATCCTCCCTGACTGTGTCGAATCCTTTTTTAAGGCAATCTAAATCTACTTTAAAGCACATGTCTTTGCAGTGCTAGATCTAGCCTGTCTGGCTTTTGTGAGTTTGATTCTTGTGGTGGAAGAAAAGATAGCATCATCAGTTCCTCACAAATTTTGTGTGTGAATTTGTGTTTATTAGTTCACACAGCAATTGTGTGCTACTTCTGTATACTTACATGAACACTCAGGCATCCTCCAGAGGCTCAGTATCTAACAAATCTAAACATAGAATTATAATTTAGAATATAAAACTAAAAGAAAGAACAACTCTCATTACATGACTATATGCCTAGACTTCTCATTTGAATGATAGTTTATTCTCCATCTATTTAAAAGCCATTTCTGAGGAGCTTGGTTTTTTCCTGATCTTATACCAGGGAAAGATCATAAATGTGCTCACCAGGAAGTGTTCAATCAGTAATAGAATATCCTAGGTACCTTTAGACCTTCATCTTGGGTGCTATATGGTTTTACAACTTTATAGACAGTACCTCTATGTGACATATTTTTCAAATGCAGTTCATAGTTCTTTTAATAATGGTGAAGAGAAGAGATAATGAACCTGGTTTTTTGTGTGCTGAGTAGCATGAACCTCCTTTAGGGCCTCGGCAGACGACTAATTGGGTCGTCTTGGAGGCCCCGAAGAGGAGGGGCAGCCGCACGAGCGGCGCCCCTTCCTCTTCCTGAGGTCGCCCCTGGAAGCGCCGGCCATCCGCACGGCCGGCGCTTCCAAGGCAACCTCCCTCCGCAGTGACCGGACGCACTGCAGAGGATAAGTCAGGGAAAGTGCACCCTACGCTTTTAGGGCACACTTTCCCTGACTTATGAAAGGAGCGCCAATTTGGCGCTCCTTTCAGGGACGCTGTCAGAGCGCCACGGTGGGGCTGCCATGGCCCCGCGGTGCTCCGGACCAGGGCGTCCTGGACGCCCTGGTCTGCATCCCCCCTTAGTTCTTTAATATGTTGTAGCCTGTGTCTGCTTTCTGAGTTTTGTCTTTTAGAGCAATTGCTCTAAATAGCTCCTGTATGATCCCTTCAAGAGTGTGGGATGCCACCCCTGGGGTGTTTGTAAACTAGAAGACAGGAGTTGTCATATCACCTTTTTTGTAAGCTACTTTGACAGCCTTTCAGCTAAAGAATAGGTTACAATCTAAATTAAAGACAAGACACACTAAGAATATAGGTCCAAAACACACTGCTGAAATAATCCAGTTTGAGACCACTTTAACTGCCTTGGCTCAATGCTAGGGAATTCTGGGAACTGTAGTTTTGTGAGGCATTTAGCCTTCTCTGTCAGAAAGCTCTGGTCCACAATAAACTACAGTTCTCAAGACTCCATAGCACTAACCCAGGGAAGTTAAAGCAGTCTGAAACTGGATTATTTCTGCAGAGTTTTGGACCATAGTGAAGAAGGTGTGAACCAGTGTGTAGTGTATATGCAATTCCTACAACAGAAGTATTGTGCTGAGTACTTTATATATGTGGAGTATTGTGTTCACTTCTGGCCGCCTCATTTTAAAAAGGATACATACAAGTTCAAGTGGGTTCATAGAAGTACAGCTAGGATAATAGGTATGGAGAGCAAACATATGAAGAAATTTTGAAGGAGTTGGGCATGTTCAGCATGATGAAGGGAAGACAGTATAAAATTGCTCAAAATTGCTCCAGCTGGATGAAGCCACATTTAGAGTGTAGAAACTAAAATGGGGGCAAAGACATGTATGGTAGAAATGCTTTTTCAGAATGCCACTAAATTTTATAAGACCACTATATTTAGTGAACACAAAACATTCATTCCACTATGGATAATTGAATAGGGCAGACTGGCTGTGATACTACATGAGCCTAGTGGAGAATAAAGCTTTCCCAGCATATCTGCATCCCACTTCTACCCCAGTGAAATCAACCATGGCCATGTGATGTGTGCCCATCATGACTGGGGTGGTTCGGGAGGGACAGAGAAGACCTAAGCAGTATTCATCTGCAGTTCCTCAGTAGAGAGAAAAAAAAAAGACATCCTCTTCCTAGATCTCCATTATAAGTGTGCTATAGATGCAGGAGGAGAGTACTTTCTTTCTTTATGTGGCTGCAGAAAAACAGCTGGGCAGTGCCCAGGTGCCCCCACCGCCCCCTAAACACTAATTGGCTGTCAGGGTGCAATTCGACATGGCCATGGTTGTATGGGGGTTTCATTGTTGAATGCCTCCTTGTACAATAAACTAAAAACCATACGGCAGGGAGCTTATGCATGTATGTGTCACCAACAATTTTCCAGAAATTATGGACTGCTTTATTGAGTCATTGAGTTGGATAGGGCACTTCATTGCCCAGCCTCTTTCTGAAGACATCCAGAGAAAGAGACCTCAGGAATTAATTTCACTGCTAAACTGCTCTTAGTGCCAAGATGTTATTTCTAATGTTTAGTTGAAATCTACTCTCCTTAACTTAAAACTATCAGACTTGGCCCTACCCTCTGGGACAGCACAAAACAAACCTGCACTTTTTTTTCTGTGTCCCTGTCTGCATGGGCCAGGATACTCCAAGGCAGCCCAGAGTATCCCGGCCCTCCGTTCCCACATCATGGTGGCTGTCTGCAGGAGTGTCTCACTAAGCTGCCTGGTATGTCTGCCGCCACTGCGAATTCAAAGGTCAGAATAAAGCACCTAACAACTGTCATGCCTACCGACGTATGGCATCCTTATTCTTGGTTTAAAATTGCCTTTGATTTCTCAACTCTTGTGGAAGAGGTTTCTTGTTCTCCCTTTTTTGTTGCCATCTTCTATTATATTATAGTCTGTTAAAGTAGTTTTCTTGATCCCTGCACACAAATCATTGAACAATTGCATTCAGTGTTTGGACCCTTTTACTTTTTCTCCTCATCTGTTCTTAACTGTTTGAAAAGTTTCATTTGTCATCCATTGAGGCTTCTCTTTCTTTTTGGATACAGATAGTATCTTTTTGCATTCCTCCCTGACAATATCCCTGGCTTCAGTCCAGATTTTTTGATTCTTGGTCAATCAAGCTCAATAGTGCAAATCTATACTTTGCATTATCTTTAGATCCTACAGGGTTACATTTTGGTTACATTTTGGCATGATGGTTGGTTTGATATTTTTCTTCAGCTTTATTTTATTTTTGATATTAGCAGTTCATAGTCTGTACCACAACCTGCTCCTGACCTTGTTTTTGCAAAGAGAATGGAGCTTCCCCATCTTCCGCTTTCGGTTATCTATTTGATTTCTGAATTAGTCATCAGGTGATACAGCCATCTCTTGGGTTGTTTGAAGAATGTGTTTGCGATGAACAAACTGTTGGCCTTGCAAAAGTCAGTTAGTCAAGAATATTCTTGCTTCATTTCATGATCCTAGGCCAAATTATCCTACAATTTTTGATTCTGCTGTTTTCTGCTTTTCCATTCTAATTGTCTGTGATTAGGAAGAAGACCTGTTCTGGTGTGTGATAAACTTCCTCCTGAACTCTTGCACAGAATCTTTCAATTTGTTCTTCTTCTGTCTCTGCAGTTGAAACACAAACTTGGATTATGGTTATACTGATGGGTTTTGCTTGAAGTCTTATTGATATGATTCAGTTCAGACTTTGTGTTATATCTTTGACTGATTTTGCTACATCTCTACTCACT
This sequence comes from Phrynosoma platyrhinos, assembly GCA_020142125.1. Lineage (NCBI taxonomy): Eukaryota > Metazoa > Chordata > Lepidosauria > Squamata > Phrynosomatidae > Phrynosoma > Phrynosoma platyrhinos. The sequence goes on along the minus strand of CM034703.1, from coordinate 21,486,399 downwards.
ATTAATGCTACCCCATTTCTTCTTAGATTTTCATTTCCTGGCTCAAAATGTCCCATTCCTGTCTACTTTAGTTTGCTCACCCCAAGAATTGCAATATTTATATATTCTCTTTTTTGTTTTACTGTGTCTAGCTTCCTCTGAGTCATGCTTCTCACATTCTCTGTTTCTGTAATATATGTTGTGCATCTTCAGACTTTCTTTTCACTTCTGAGCATGTCAATAGCTGAACATCCTTTCTGTTCAAGTCCAGCTGTGTTATTACCCATAGTGCTACTCATAACTGTCCTCTGCTACTAGCAGCACTGCAGCACCCTACTTTGTTCCAGATGCTTGTCAGTCATTGCAGCATTGCTGCTGTCAACCTAGCTAGCCTTTTGCCTCACAGGACACACAATCCCACCCCTCAACCTCCATGGAAAGGTAGAGCCATTGGTAGGATATGGTGGGTACCATTGGCTAAAAGGACAATATCTTTTGTGTTATACTGATAAATGACAAGTGTCTGGCTACCATTATGGCCTGCTTGTAAACTTTTTGGTTATTACTGGTCACTTCTGATGGCAGAAAAAAAACCCAAAACAGAACAAACCCCAGAAGTAACTTGATTACTATGCTTTGCAACAAAAAAGTGGTATCAGTTTAATTTTAGTGTCTTCACAGAAACATTGAATGTCTGATGTGGAGCCTAAGGAGCTTGCTTCTCCTCTAACACAGAAATTCAGAGTCAATCAAAAAAAATCCCATTGAGTTTGTATCACATCTTCCATCTGATGAAGGAGCAACTTATTTTCTATAGTAGGAAGACTACTGTTGACCTTTTTGGTGAGAGGAGGGCTTGCATTTATGGTGGTTATTGTTCTGTAGCTGGCAAGGAGATGTTGGCAGAAGCTTGCAACCATTTATTTTCTGTAATCACTTTAGAAAGAGTGTGATAATGAAAGGAATACAATGGGAAAACTGCAATGAGAGCTACAGTTTGTGAAGAAGGGTATTTGCTTTCTCGCTTGTAAATCATTTGTCAATGTGATTTATCCGGTATTTTTACTGTAATGTTCATCTAGGGTCACAGGCAGTTAGATTTATACTTTTTCTCAGTTGTATTGAAGGGACAAGCAGCAGCTGCATTAAACTTGGAAATTTAAGGAAAGAAACTCAAGTGAATCAGAGGGAAGGAATTTTCCTCCGAGGGTCAAAAGGAGCTGAATAAGCAAAGGAAACTTACCCCTTAAAGTAGAGACTGGAAGTCCCCCTCTCAGCTGGAGCCACATTGCCTTGGGGGTATGTGAGGTGCTTGCTGGAGGTGAACTGCATCAGAGGCAGGGGTTTCTGGAGATACCCCTGGTTTTGTTCTTTCTGCCACTCACTTTCCCCTCTTCCCCTCCCTCTTCCTATCCACTGCTGGGAGAGGAATAGATAGATGTGTCTTGCAGGAAGGCTGAACTAATTGATAGTAAAGCCTTTTTGAATTATGTCAACTGCTGATACAAAATTAGGAAAGAGCTGCACGTTCCACTAAAGGGCTCAAATTGCCCAACTCGAGTTGAGTCATGTTTACTTTACAAATTAAAACCTGTCATATTTATATTTTGGCTTGTTGTTTATTGTGTGCCTTCAAGTAATTTTGGGTGTAACCTCTCATGGGGCTTTCTTGGTGAGACTTGTTCAGAGGCCTTTGCCTTTCTCTGAAGCTGAGAGAGGGTGATTTGCCCAAGGTCACTCAATGGGTTTCCATGGCTGAACAGGGAATTAAACCCTAATATCCAGAGTTCTAATCCAGTGCTCAAACCACTACACCATGCTGTCATATGTATTTATTGAAATTAAAACATCTTACTTTTTGGTTTAAAATAACCTGTTTAAAGTGCTGTTATAGTACTGTTGTCTCATGGTGAAACCTAAGATGCCAAACTTCCTATTGAAATCTCAGCACTTTATGAAATTAATTATAGCTGGAATCCTGTCCCAACTTACATTGTTGAGTGGAAAGTCAATACATAGGTAAATCCCATTGATTCAATGGGTTTACTTTAGGTAGAGGATTAGCAACAGACTTCAGGCCTGTAATCCCCAATATGCGACAGTTTTTCTTTAAAACTGCTGCAGGTCTTTAAAAATGTTTTCCCCAAAGCATTCTGCATGTGTGCATTGTAATGGTACTGCATATAAAAACTGCAAATGGCAAGCTTTTTCTTACAAAAAGGCCTTCTCTCTTATCTTAAAACAGAAGGAATACATCTTTGAAGATAATGCCTCCTATGAAACAGGCATGCCCCACTGCATAACAAGGTGTTTCTTGATTCAGAAACTTCTGGTACCCAGTTACAAATAATGCCAATTTAAATGTGTGCTGGACATGATGTCTTCCCTATCCATTCAGCTGAAATGAGTTTGCCCTACCTCACATCCTACTGTATTTTCTCTGTTGAAATTTGTTCATACAGTGGACATTTAGTAACTCAGAATATTAGACTGCTTACTTAAGATAGCTATCCCAAAGCACTCCAGTTTAAATTGTGAATGTTTCAGTTAATTGTACATTTAGTTTCATTCATTTTCTCAAAGTATAATTGAGTTAATTTACGTTTGCAAAAACAAACATGGAAAAATATGTTTCATTAATATAGAGTTTGGAGCAGTTTGCCACTGTAGTTTAGCTATTTCACACTATTGATTCACAGATTTTCAGTTTAGTGTTGTAATATGACTGTGTTATATGGTCAAATTGTAATCCTGTGCAGGAACCATATCATCAATATATTGAAGGAAATATACCATGGTAGGTGTCATTGATTTACTTAAATTGACAGGACTCTTTTTTCTTTCTTTCTTTCTTTCTTTCTTTCTTTCTTTCTTTCTTTCTTTCTTTTTCTTCTTTTTTTTTGGTACAAAGTATGGACTATGCAAAAGACAGTAGACAGTAATATGAGTATACCTTTTTTGTTGTTCAAAGTAGATTTGGTACTTTTTGCTATGACTTTCAGTGTGTGCCAGGGAGGGAATTGAAGTCAGTGGTAGAAACTGATTTACTGAAATGAGCCCCACTCTTTTGTAGTTGGTGATGGTGTTTTTTTCCTCTACATAAAACAGGGGTAGGCAACCTAAGTCCCAGGGGCTGGATGTGGCCCCTGAGGCCTTTGGACTAGCCCCAGACCGGTCCTGCTGCCATCACCGCCGCCTCCTCCCACCGCTGCTGCCGCCCGCCATGATGATATTGATTATTGTTGTTATTACTTGTTCTTGGGGTTTTCCTGGCAAAATCTCCACAGGGGTTTTGCCATGGCTTTTCTGGGGCTGAGATAGTGTGCATGCATATTTTTTATTTTTATTTTTTTATTTTTTTTTAATATTTTTATTTTTTATTTATTTGTTTGTTTATTTTTGATGCTTCGGCCCCCAATTGTCTGAGGGACAGCAACCTGGCCCCCGGCTCAAAAAGGTTGCCTACCCCCTGATGTAAAATATAGATCTACATGTGCAAAGATTTCTCACACTAGGTCAAATCATTGGTTCATCTAGTGAAGTGGTTCCCAATTTTTGGTTTTCCATTTGTTTTGGACTTTGGATCTCAGAAGCCCCAGCCAACTTGGCCAACAGTTAAGAATTACTGGAGTTGAAATCCAAAACACCTGGAGGACCAAAAGCTGTATCTAGTGTCTGCTCAGATTGGCAGCCACTCTCCAGGCCTGTAGGCAAGAGATTTTCTCTCCACCTCTATTGGGGATGAGCTGCAGGCTTGTATACTTCCTGCCTGATCTAGTTGCCAATATTTCCCATGGTGATCTCATCTCAGACCTCATCTCACCCTTTGGAAATCTTTAAAATAGACTGCTAGGAAATGTCATTGACCTTAGGAAGAGATAAGGGCTCATCAACATGCATGAATATTGCAAAATCATCTTAAGTGTTCACAATGTCCAGACGCCGTGTAATTTCATCACAGATGGAACTCTCTTCAAGATCCCTCAGTAGCATTTATTGAATCTTTGTCTAACACTTGCATTCTAAAATAAAAACTACATTTCAAGGGTTCAGTGCCCATAATCTAGGCTAGATTTAAGGCAACAAAGTACCAACAGCTCCTGCTGGTTTTCAGTAGTTCTTATAAGTTGGTAACCTTTGGGCCTTTGCAGACTGCCAGAATAGTGCAAATTGAGTCCACTTTAAGGGTTAGGGTTAGTGCTAGGGAATCATGGGAACTGTATTTTTTCGGAGACATTGAGCCTTCTCTTTCAGATTTTTAAAGTGTTGATTTTTAAAGTGGAGGAATGTGGTTTCCACCCAACTGAACCTCAGAGGCTTGAGTTGAGGACAAGGACATAAATGTCTCTCCCAAAGATCTTGAAGTGATGTGTGAAATTCAAGTGAAGATAGGTCACTAATGCTTATGCTTATTATTGTTATTGTATTTCTTTATATCCCACTTTTTTCCAATCTAGGACTCAAGGTGACTTGGGGCCTTTACAGACTGCCACAAATAGTGCAGCTTGAGGCTACTTTAACTGTCCTGGCTCAGTGCTAAGTAATCATGGGACATTGAGCCTTCTCGGTGCCACAATAAACTACAGTTACCATGATTCCTTAGCACTGAGCCAGGATAGTTAAAGTGGCCTCAAGCTGCATTATTTTGTCAATCTGTAAAGGCCCTTAGAAAAGATAAAAGAGATAGAGCTTCAAAAATTCATATTTTACAAAAATTTCAAAAAAATTAAACTAACAGTAGAAATAAGATCAGTTAAAAGACAAAGAGGTCTTTTCCCCTCCTGAGAAATCAGCCATCAGAAGCTGATTTTGGTCTTCATCTTCCTATGAAATGATAGCAGGGAGGGCACCAGGCTAACCTCTCTAGGAAGGAAATTACAGAGGTTGGGAGCAGGCCCTTTCCCACCAGATGTACCTGTGAAGGTGACAGAGAGAAAAGCCTCCCTAGATCTCAAAGCATGGGCAGGATCATATGGGAAATAACGTTCTTCAGATAACCTGGATCTGAACCAAATTGGCTTCATAGGTCATAACCAGCACTTTGAATTGTGCCCAGAAACACAGTGGCAGTCAGTAAAGCTGTCACAATAAGGGAGCTGTGTGTTCCCTTTAGCTTTAGCTAGCCTGGGTTAACAATTTGGCTGTGCCTCTTTGGAAGCTTTTTAAGTTTTTGACCACTCTTCAAAGACAACCCCACGTAGAGCACATTATAGTAATCCACATGGGATTTTAGTAAGGCATGTATCATTTTGACCAGATCCAATGTCTCTAGGAGTAGGTTCAGCTGGCAAACAGCCTTATCTGTGCAAGTGCACTCCTAACCACCACTGAAATTAAGTTTCCTGGCTCAGGGTTAAATCCAGGAGTACATGCAAGCTGCAAACCTGAAGTCCAGACTGTGTTCTTATACTCTGATCTGCCTTTTAACTGACCAGGACTGCCTCTGTCTTATCTGGCTTAATTCAATTCAGTTCAATTTATTCGGTCCTTGACCAGTATAGCTTATCTGGCTTAAGTTTCAATTTGTTCAACCTCATCCAATTCAATTACTGATGACAGCCACAGATTTAGAACCAAAACATTTTCCTTGGATTAAGGTGTAAAAGAGTAATAGAACTGGGTGTAATCTGCATATTGATGGCACCATACAAAGGTAGGTGAAGGTTTTTTGAGTGTGTGTTTTTTCTTTCTTAAGTTAAAGTCAACACCAGCAAGTCTGGCAATCCCAGTGCTCCACAAGCATGCTTTGAAAATGTGGCCCAGAAATGCCCCACATTATCACATAGCTTCACAGCCATTAAAAAACCCAACAACTTTCTGGGACATTTCCAAAACAAGCTTCAGCAGTAAAAGGATACCAAGTAGAAATAGGACTATCACAGCCCAGAAGTCTGCCCCTTTCTTCTTTCTTCTTATACTTTACTAATGATTTAAAATGAAAAAGAGGCAACAGCAACACCATTCACTTTTTGCAAAATATCTGTATCCTACACTATACCCAAGAATCTCAGACAATGAAATCGGTTTAAATAATTTAAAACAGTTAATATTTCTCTATTCAGTTGGCTGGAGGTGGTTCTTATCTGCTACTGGGGACATCAACTGGTTGTTTACATTTCTGTTCAAGACATCTGCTAAAGAAACCCGATAAGTTGCTTTCAAGCTTTTTCTTAGCACATCAGTCACCATATCAAAATTGAAACAAATAATACACTATGACATGTGTTATAAAATAGACCAATAAGACATGTTTTCAAAATGGGTAAGTGAAGCATGAACAGCAAAGTTAAGGACATGACCTAAGACTGGGACACTGGTCAATTGACGAGGCAAACCACACTGAAAATTCACCAAGAGCCTCCTTGTATAAATGGCATCTTACTTTACTTACTTGCTTACTCATTTATTTATTTTGTATTATGGGGTCATTCAATTCAATTAGGATAGCCAGATGCAAAAGAGGACAGTGCAGAAGAGAGAGTTTCAGTGTGTTATGCCAAGCTACACCTACTGGAATTCCCTTTTCTACATAATTGGTCAAGGAACAGGAGGTATTCAACATCACCTTTCAATGTCTTGAGATACCTGGTTTTTTTTCCCAGGTGCAAAAAAAAATCCCAATGTGTTTTGGTTACTAGTAGGTGATACTGATGATTTCTGCAGACCTTGAAGAATGCTTTAAAACAGCTACGTGACAGAATGCTTGGTGGGAACACCCCCTGCTGTCTTTCCCTGTCAGAGTCTTTTCCATAAAGTTATCCTATGTTTAGCAGTAGATACCTACTATCCCATAACTCCTTCTTCTGGTCTGATATGTAAGGTTCATGAGCTGTTTTCACCTACAGACTGTGTTCTTCAGCTGTAGGCATCTGGAAGTCCTTCTGTGTCTCTCCATGTCTGCAAAAGCAGCTCAAGGAGGATACCTTGACATGGAAAATACTTTGAAGTGAAATAGTTCAAGCAGCTTCTTACCACTTCACATTTCTATGCAACCTACCGAGGCTGGTGTAAATTAAAAATAAAAACCATTTGTAGACTTTATATAAAATAGAGTTATATAAAATAGGGTTTTAGGACAAAGGTGGAAAATATGTTACCTCCAAATTTTGTTAAATTGCTATTCCATCAGCCCTATCCAGCATACTCAAAATGTGAGGATAGAAATCCTGATATAGTATCATCTGAAGAAGGCTATAGGAGAGACTGGGGGGGGCGTTCCCACTTACATTTGAATAGGTTCGCGAATCGTGTTGACACCAGGTGGCTGAAGCAATTGAGGCCGAGGCACAGTTCCCACTATGGAACTGAATTGCAGCAATAGCACAAGTTGCTCTCACTAGTACCATTTGCAATGCTTCTGGGGAGGGGGGGAACCAGCTCTGGGGTGGGGAGGACCTGATCCAGGACCCTCTGGGTGGCAGGGGCAATGGAGGCTGAGCAGCTGGGCTTTTCCATCCACCAGCAGCCCTGCTCACACACTCTCTCTCTCTCTTTCTCTCTCTCTCTTGACTGCTTGCTCTCTCGCATGCCCGCCTGCCCGCCCACTTGCTCGCTTGCCCACCAGCTTGCCCTTTTGCCAGCAATAAAGAGCCCCAGGAGAAGAAGGAGGAGCAACAGCAGCAGTAGTAGCTGAGCGGCCCCTGCAGTAAAATGTAAAATGTGATTCAGCTCCATCATTCACACTTGCTGAACACGGTTGTGAATCAGTTTATTCCAAAAAGACCACCAGAAAAATATTCTTGAAAAAGTGCGGGGTTTTTGGATTTGTGGTGGTTCAAAGCAACTCCAAACAATTGGGGTCGCTTCTGAAACCGTTCACAGTGAGAATAAGGCACATATACAGCAACTTTCAATTTGGTGTAAATCATAGTGGGAACGGCCCCTGGGTTTGCCACATGCTTTCTTGTAACAATGTGGCAAACCCAGCCTGTCCTCACAATGGCCCATGTCAGAAATCTCCAGGAGTCAGGAATTCCACTGAGTCCATTGCACTTTGCTCTTTGGAAATAGGGCGTCCATGTGCTTGAAGGCATATTTTGTCATTAGCATAATTCCATGCTCTTTAAAGCTTTCCAATAAACAAATGCTTTGCATACTTAACAATTTGAAAATATTTGATCAATCAAACGCCAGCCCTTGCTGAGGTTGCTACAGGAACGCTGGATGGATAATAATGCTGTCTTGGCAGACTTCTTATTTCCATAACTGCTGTTTTTCCACAATCTTCTTTCAGGTTTGAGATGACTGGAAGGGTGACTCATTTATGTCTTTTATCTTAGAACCAAAAATGAACGCATCCTTACTCATCAAGACATGTGGAAAAATTGTAATTAATTCATTTTTCCAGTAATACAAAATAACGGGTATGTTACTGGATGCCAAGAAAGTGCATCTTAGAATCACAAGGTTCTTCTGGGGTAGCTAGATAGGAAAAATATTGGGGCTTCTTCTTCACCAGTTGTGTAGAAAAGAGAACTCGATGAAATCTGCACTTGTCATGAAAGGCACACTTGCTGAAATTCTTCCGCATGGTTCAGGATGCAGGAACCCTGCCCTCTTTTTTCTCTATGTGCCCTAGCATTTAATTTTTAATAAATATACATTTATTACTGGATTAGGAAAGGAGAAACCTATTTGTTTATGAGCCAAACTGTGGCTGGGATCAGAACAGACATGGAGAACAAATCTGATTCCTCTAAAATCTTTTGCAAAATTCCTCATCTGAAACTAGCATTCTCATCAGCTTTGTTGTTGTTATCTGCCCTTGAGTTGATTCCAACTTATGGCACCCCTGTGGATAAGACATCTCCAAGTATCCCTATCTTCCACTGCTCTGCTCAGCTCTTGCAAGCCCGATGCTTGTAATCCCCCTGATTGAGTCCATCCATCCATCTTCAGTCTTCCCCTTCTTTTTCTACCCTCTACCTTTCCTAGCATTATTGTTTTTTCTAGTGATCCATGTCTTTTCATTATGTGGCCAAAGTATGATAGCCTGAACCTGATAATCTTGGCTTCCAAGGAGAGCTCTGGTCTGATCTGTTCAAGAACTCATTTACTTGTTGCCTTGGCTGTCCATGGTATCCTAAGTACTCTTCTCCAGCACCGCATTTCAAAGCAGTTAATTTTCTTTCTGTTTTCTTTACTGACCAGCTCTCACATCCATACATGGTAATAGGGAATACAATGGCTTGAACGATTCTAACTTTAATGTTTATGTCTTTATTCTTCAGTATCTTTTCCAGTTCTTTCATAGCTGCCCTTCCCATTCCTAGTCTTCCTTCTTATTTCTTGACTGCAGTCACCATTCTGGTCAATGTTTGATCCTAGATACAGGAATTACTTAACTGTTTCAATTTCCTCATTGTCTAGATTGAATTTATGCATTTCTTCTGTGGTCATTATTTGTGTTTTATGTTCAGCATTAAACCTGTCTTTTCACTTAGCTGCACTCCATTGCCCCAACTATGGTTCACACACATCCCTTGCTAATTTCTGTCAGTACTAACTTATTTGAGCCCTTTGTTCCAGGAAATGTTGGCTAAATCATGTATTTGGCTTATGCAAAGCAGATCCATTGTAATCAAATGGACTCTAGTTATTCTTCTCTTGGCAGGACTAGCACTAAATTTAAGCCCATTATTGCAAATGGAAAGGATGTTCCATGCTTCTAAACAGTGAAGCCTCCACAGTCTGTCTGCTGATGGGAAGGCAATCAAATCAAAGGCAAGATAGGATCAGCTTGAAGAGATGTGAACTAATCAAACAGGCCTGATATTTTCCATTTTCAAACCATGCTGATATGGTTCTGCCTTTTTAAATGTCATGTGTTAGTGCTCAATCAGCTCAATAAAATATTTTTTTTAATGGATGTGTTTTGGTCCTAAGAAAACATAAATTAAGTTTTCTATATGAACACCAAATTTAGGAGGGAGTAAGGGAGAATAAGGCAATACCCAATATAAATTGAAAAATAATAGCATAATTTTGATAACAAAGACAAAACTGGTGGCCCTCTCTTTTGTGGTGATCATCCAACAGGAGACTTGTAGTAAATGTAACCCTGAGACAAAGCACACAGCTAGATTCCTTGTAGCTCAGCAAGGACAGTGCTGCTCTAAAATACAAACTTATTTATTTGCTTTGAGGATTTGTAGTGGAAAGTGACATTTCATTTAGCTCATGCCATTTAACTAAAAGAGCCACAAAAGATGAGAAACATTTTTTCCCCCTGGCTGCTTCAGAAAACATGTTACAGAACAGGATTGCTCTGTTGTTCCAGCAAAGCAGGAGTTTTGAGCTAGGTCCAGAATCAGCAGGAGTGGAAAGGAGGTAGGGAGCTGAGGGAGGGCAATCATTAAACAAACAAACCAGCCAGCAGAATCAGAAGAAACTTACTTTCTCCAAAAAAAAAGTATAATGGGGAGGGAGTATTTTCATGGTCAGTGAGGTGTTCTGTGCAAAATAGACAATTCCCAGTTTGTGATGTCTGTCCTGAGCAATGACAAATTATTATGTTGCTGTCCTGTCCCTGTCCAAAATGAGGGTTAGTGGATTCTGTGAGTAATATGTAACTCAAGTCCAGTAACTGTTGTAGACATAGAGAGAGTTCAAGAGAGACCTTAAGAGACATCATGTCTGTCTACTCACTGTTAAACAACAGATTCCTAGAGGCAAGCTGAGATTCTCCCTGCTGCTGCCAGTTACATTTTTACAAGCATGCTGACTGACTTAATAGCTGCCTGTGTTGGCCATCTGCTATGTCAGTTTTGGAATTAGGGGCTTGGTGGTGGTGGATACCCTGTAGTGCATCCTTACATTGGACTATGAAGGTCTGTGAATAAAAGTACTTTATTGAGTACTTTGGTAGCTGCAAGCAAAGTCTGCTCCTGGGTCCAAACTTAAATGAAACTTGTATGTCACTGTCAGAAGAGAGGGGAGAAGCATTATATGATACAGTACTTTAAGAGATACACAGTTCAGCTTTTATCCTTTAATGAATAAAAGCTGTTTTGAAATATTCATTTGAATTTTCATCCAAAATTCATATGTTTAATCCCTACATATAAGCTTAATGCCATAATATAGAAATAATAAGTTGGTGGAAGTTTTTATCTGCTAGGAATACTAAAAGGAGAAATGCTTAAACACTGAAAAGAAGGCCACAGGACAAAGTTTGCATACAAAATGTCATATGACAAATGATATTCAGTGAAATTGATGTACCTGAATCAATGTGGCCCTTTAATGTGGTCATTTTTCCATCAGTAATAAGAAAACCAAGAGCCAGCAGGGGGTAGTTGATTGAAGGCTAAACTAAGATTCCAAGAGACCGGGGTTCAAATTTATATTCAGCCACAGAAACCAATGAGTGGCCTTGAGTAAGTCATACTGTCTCACTCTTAGAGGAAAGTGATGACAACCTTCCTCTGAATAAATCTTGCCAAAAAACCCCTGTAAATCAGAGTAGACTTGAAGGCATGTAACAACAATAAGAAAACTATCCATCTTCACTGAAATATAATTGATTTACTTTGTAAACTGTTGTAATCTGCAATGGTTATTCTTTAATTAGTTTATATGAAGTTGTGATTTGCTGAACTTTGCAGACAGCTCCTTTATTACGATGCAGTGCATTAATGAAGCTTTGCTTTCTGTCTAGGTTAACATGTTTGTGGAAGGATTCCATGATGCTATTATCCTTTATGTTCTGGCTTTGCGGGAAGTTCTGAAGAATGGTTTCACTAAGAAAGATGGAGAGAAGATTGTTCATCAGACATGGAACAAGACTTATGAAGGTAAGCACATTCAAGTGCCCTTGATTCTTATGCTTCCATTTTTGGAAAGGGCTATAACTTTTGTACCTTTGGAAACTTAATAAGAGGTTTTGTTCCTGATTTTTTTGTTCAGAGCTCCTAGAAAATTAAAATCTGAAATCACTTGCTGATATCATACCATGACCTTGGGCAAGTCACATGCTCTCAGCCTCAGAGGAAGACAATTGTAAACCTCCTCTGAACAAATCTTGCCAAGAAACCCCCCATGATAGGGTCACCTTAGGGTAGCCATGAGTCAGAAACTACTTGAAGGCACACAACAACAACAACATTATTTATTAATGAAGACAAGCTCCCTAACCATCATACCTAAGAGCAAAGAGCCATGTGAAACCAAATGAAGAGTTTATAATGCCCAATATTGTCTTCTCACAGAGATTAACCAAAATATATGAGAGCTACTGTGTCTTCCATTTTGCATTCTCTATAAATTCATATATAGATTCATACGGTCTTTATACTGGAGGTGATATATAGAAATGGACATCATTATATTTATATTTCTTTGTATCCCACCTTTTCCTGAGATCAGGACTCAAGGCAGCTTATAAAATTTAAAACGCCTACAGCCAAAAGTTCACATTATACAGATGTTTAAAAATATAATTATACTACAGAAGAATAAAAGAAGTTAAAAGTATGAACATTAATAAGAAAAGACAGTTAAAATAAAAGAATAACTATTAGAAGAAAAACAGCAACTATAGATCATAGAACACAATAGAAGCCAGTGCTAACTTTAACCACCATCATCAAAATCATCTTAAAACATTGCAACAATACAATTAAATCTTACAAAAGAAATCTCAAAAATGCAACTCAGCATAAAACCAAAATATACAAATACCAAAATGGTAAAATTAATAGTAAATTCACAAGACTTAAAACAGCCCATAAATACAATAGTGATACCCATGAACAATACTATAGAGACTAAATCACATCTTTAAAAGCCTGGAAGGATAATGGTAATCTTGGCCAAGTGCCAATAAGGGTGGCTATTACTGAAAAGAGTTTCTCTCTCTCATGACCATTCTTTATAATTGAAATTAAGGGAAGTACTTAAAGGTGGGCCTCTCTAGATTACATATATGGCAATAGGTGTTGCATCAGGACTCCAGGTATGAAGCCATGTAAAGCTTTATAGGTGAAGTCCAGCACTTTCATTTGGGCCTGGAAACAAATGGGAAGCTGTCACAAGGGAGAGTTTCAGCAGAGTATGCATTTATAGTTGGTCCGCCCCATGTGCGGGCTTGAGGTCGTGGGACTTGAGGTCACATGGATGGCAAGCCCAGGGGGACAAAATGGCACACACAGGAGCTCGTTGCCATAAAATCAACGGGACTTGAATTCCCTCAGTTTTTTTCCATACGCAAGGGGCGGAACAGATCCCCACATATACAAAGAGCCCACTGTGTAAAATCCAATGATTTAATCAATATTTTAAATCACTGATTTATCAAGAATGAAACTGAAAAAAACAATCAAATGTGTTTCCAATTTTCCAATTTCTACTGGTCACTGTAACAAATAAATTGTAGGACATTTTGAATATTGTGTTCTTTAAAAGGTGAGAGACAGATGTGTGACTCTGAACTCATGGCATATAATTTTTAATTCCAAAAAGAAGTGGTAACTTGCAAGAAGTTTTTCGCATATGCAGTGACAACATTTTATCACTTGTTTGACTTCTTAACCTAATGCCTCTTTTGTGCCTGGAAAGTTCTGTCCTGCATCTGGCTGTCTGTACCAATAATGTGCTTGTGATTGGAGATATTTCAAGATTTCCATTTAGTATGTCAGATTGTGTGTGCCAGATGCGACCATTGTTCTCTGTGCCCAAACTGTTGACCCCTTTCCCTTACTTCCATTTAGCAGAATTTAGAATCTATTAATATGCTCCAGCTCTGGAGCTAATACACACATACATTAAACTGTAAATTCAGCAGAATGTTACTGGTAAGATCAAGCTGCTCTTAAGAAATCCATTTGTCATTTCTCACAGGGTAAGATAACCAAGATTTCCAGTGGAAGTACTTAAACTAAAGGAAATGTTCTCTTTAGATAAGAACCCAACAGTGAGTTCAGATACTGGCATGGTTAAGAAAAACATCATGGGAAATTTTCTCAGCTGCATTTTCTCGTCACAGTAGAGTGGAGCCCTTGGAAGATGGAAGTTACAGGAATGAAAGTAGGGATGCTGGAGAATTTCATTCAGTCCACATTTTTAAGTAAACCAAGGTGTGCTAATATGTGGATCAGAATGAATTTAATATGGAAATCAGAATCCAGTTATCCTTCAGACTGTACATTGAATTTTGTGATGCAGTTCCCACTTCAAAAACTACACACACATGTACGTACATGTGTGTGTGTGTGTGTGTAAAACAGGATGGATCTGATTTATGACTGAAGAAGGACAAAATTTCCATGGACTATAATGGCATGATTTTCTGATACTGGTTGAAAATAACAAGAAAGTGATAAAGTTCTTAGCCAGGATCCTTTACACACTCAACCATAAATTTATCTGTATAATCTAGACCTAATTTTGGAAATTATTGCATTAGCTTCACTGCTGGGATAGACCCAGGATGTAACTTTTTAAAGGTAGATCTTATTCCATTCACCCAGCACTGGGCAATATGCAGCTCATCTTGAACCTGAGCTTCTCCAGGCTTGTCCAACATCTTTTCAACAACAGGAAAATCCCATTCTTGAAAAGCTGCATGAGAAGCCTAGGTTGCATACTGCCCAGCAATGGGTGAATGCGATAAGATCCACCGTAAGAAAGTTACATCCTAGGACTATCCCAACAGTGAAACTAATGCGATAATCTCCTGTGACACAATTCAAAACTTGGCAACTGAAAGTAATGTGTTCATTTTAAGTAAAAATAATAGAAATATACGGCAATATCATATAAAGACCTAAGGCACTATACATGCGATGTGTGAAGATCGTGGTGTTGTGTCTAGAATACTGGATTTGGATTATGGAGACATAGAAGCCTTTTCAGTTAGAAAGTATTGAGCAAGTTTCTGTCTTTCAGTCCAACCTATCCCACAGAGTTATAAAGACAGAAGACTGAGAAGGGCACGTATGCTTCAACAGGCTTCCAGTCTCAAATAGCCAGCAAGCATACCACATCAGCATGTTAGCTCTAATATTGGGTACATGAAGATTATTTTTTATTCTTATCATTTAAATAAGCAACATTTGATCCTCAGAGCTTCATAGACGCAGACTTCACTGGGTAGCTTAAATTTTCCTCAGTAGGTGTTCTAGAATAGGAATTCATTTTCCCCCATTTCTATTATACCTTTAAACAGGCTGAGATTATTATATATTTTTGAAAAAAGAAATGTTAGGAATTTTAGAAATGCAGACACAGAGGTAAAATTACAATTTCTTTTGGAATGCCAACAAAAGTGCCGGAAGACTGATGAGGTTTCCTGCCATATCAGTCTATAAAAATTCTGCCCTCTACTTTTTTTTGTTTTTCTTGGAAGTGTTCTATATTTTCAATTCATTTTTTAAAAATTTCTCACATGCCATTCCTTAGGCATTGCAGGGCCAGTATCCATAGATGCCAATGGAGAAAGATTTGGGGATTTTTCTGTAATTGCAGTGACTGATCCAGAAACTGGAACCCAGCAGGTAAGCATAAGAATAAGCTTAATTCTAAATGATAGTTTGAAACAATGCAGTGCAGATCAGGAAAATAAAAGGGTATGTCTAAGAATGCCAGGAAAATCTTGATGGGATTTAAGCCAATGGTGCTTTATTAGATTTACTGAGGTATTCTAAAGAAGATAGCTGGACTAATTTCAAAAGAACTATTTGTTGTTGTTGGTGGTATTTTATTTTATTTCCAGCAAGGCTGGTACACATTAATATAGATAACTACACTTTATTCTCACAGTAAACTTGAAGTGATTCTCTTAAGTTTCCTTAGTGAGTTTCGTGGAGTATTATCTCCCAAGGAATATTGCAGTTGCCATGTCAGTTTTGCTCTTTGAAAAGATTTTGAAGAATTATGTTTCCTAAACAATTTTCAAGTGTTCTATATACAGTGTATTCACTCTACCCACCTTCAAGCAAGACTCTTAAGAGTAGCATATTATTATTTTGAATATTATATTTTTATTGGTATTCCATTATTTGAACTGTTGTCGGGTTTTATTTATAGTAGGTATCTATAATGGTCTTGCCTTGAAATCTTGGTGTTTAGTTATCTCTTTGTTTTCTTCATTTACAAACAGCTAAAAGAAGATAAATTAATTAATGGTCATCACTGTGGATTTTCCTCCCTTTATGGGACATACAGCCAGGCAATAAGAAATTATGTCAAAATTTCTTGAGTTCAATTTCCTGATATATAGTTAGATAGAGTGGGCCCTTGTTATTTATTGAGTTTGGTTCCAGGGCCCCTTGTGGATACCAAAATCCATGGAAGCTCAAATCCCATTAAATAGAATAATAAAATGGTGTCCCTTATATAAAAAAGGCAAAATCAAGCTTTGCTTTTTGTAATTTATTTTTGAGCCATATATTCAAGCCATGAATGGTTGATTCAATAGATAAGGAATCCATGGATACGGAGGGCTGACTGTATATTACCCTGTTGAATTTTTCAGTTCTTGTAAACCATTTCAAAAATATAGATAGATGTGGTCAGATCTGGGTGTCTGTTATATAGCTGTATTGGGGAACCTATGGCACGTTTGCCAAAGATGGCATGCAAAGCCGTTTTCCATGATTTTAGTATGGTATTAATGTCTGTAATTTTATATTGTTTTTTGATGATATTTTTAATTGTTTATTGTAATAAGTTTTTAGAATTTTTATTTGCGAGCCGCCTTGGGTCCCTTTTGGAGAGAAAGGTGGGATAGAAATCAAATAAATAAAATAATAAAATAAATTTGCCTGCTAGAGAGAGGGCTAGCCTAGCCTCCCATGGAAGGGTGTTCCAGAAGGTGGGAGCATCTACTGAGTAGACTCTCTCATGGCATCATCAAGTGATCCTGTGATGGTGTTTTTTTATTCATGCCAATATAACCAAGTTACATGTGGGATCAAGTACTTTTTACCAAGCCCTTCATGACAACTCCCTAGGAAAGTTGTCTACATGATGCCTGTAGTTTGGAAGACATTATCATTTAGGTATCCATGCACACACAACAGCATTTATGACTTAGGTCTAAAACTCACTGCAGAAATAATTCAGTTTGAGACCACTTTAACTGCCCTGGCTGAATGCTAGGGAAGTCTGGGAACTGCAGTTTTGTGAAACATTTAGCCTTTTCTGTCAGAGTTCTGGTGCCACAATAAACTACATTTCCCAGGATGCCCTAGCATTGAGCCAGGGCAGTTAAAGCGATCTCAGACTGGATTATTTCTACAATGTGTTTTGGACCTCTGTCACATTAGACTGATAAAAGGACATGATTCATGTTGTTGTTGCTGCTGTTGTTAACTGTCTTCGAGTCAATCTCGACTCGTGGCAACCCTATGGATGAGACATTTCCAAGTCCCTCTGTCCTCCACTGCTCTGCTTAAATCCTGCAACCCTTAATACCCATGACCTCCTTAATAGAGTCAATCATCTAGCATGTGGCCTTCTCTTCCTACTTCCCTCCACCTTCCCCAGCATTATAGTTATTTTCCAAAGAGTCCTCCCTTCCTATGATATGTCCAAAGTACGGCAGTCTGAGTTTGGACATCTTGACTTCCAAGGAGATTTCTGGTTTGATCTGCTCTAGGACCCGCTTGTTTGTCCTTTTGGCTCCACGGGATCCTCAGCACTCTTCTCCAGCACCACATTGTCTCAAATGAATTGATCTTCTTCCTATCATCTTTGTTAACTGTCCAGCTCTCACATCCATACATGGTAACAGGGAATACAATAAGCTTGTATGATTCTAACTTTTGTTCTGAGTTGTATATCTTTGCATTTTAGAATTTTTTCTAGTTCTTTCATAGCCACCCTCCCCATTCTTAGTTTTCTTGACTGCAGTCCCCATTTCTATCAGTGTTTGATTCCAGGTATTTCTATTTCTTCATTGTCTAGGTTAACTTGTGAAGATCTTTGATACTCATTATTTTGTTTTCTGTATGTTCAACATTAAGCCTGCCTTAGCACTTTCTTCTTTGTTCTTCCT
>CM034703.1:21448592-21465960 GCA_020142125.1 Phrynosoma platyrhinos | reverse complement strand
CCCCCCCCCAGCATCGCAATTGGCACTAGTGGGAACTATTAGTGCCATTGCTGCTATTCAGTTCCATAATGGGAACTGTGCCTCAGTCTCAATCACTTCAGCTACCCAGTGTCAACACAATTCACAAACCGATTGAAATGTAAGTTGGAATGTCCCCTTAGTGTTTATTATTGTTCACTGTCCTCGAGTTAACACCAGCTTATGGTAACCCTATGGATGAGATGCCTCCAAGACCCCCTCTCCTCCACTGCTATGCTCAAATCCTTACAGACTCATGCTTGTGACCTCTATGATTGAGTCTATCCATCTAGTGTGCGGCCTTCCTCTCTTCTGCCCTCTACCTTTCCTAGCATTATTGTATTTTCTAATGAGTCATGCCTTCTCATGATGTAGCCACAAAGTACAACAGCTTCAATTTGGTCATCTTTGCTTCCAGGGAGAGTTCAGGCTTGATCTGTTCAAGGACCTGTTTGTTTGTCTTTTTTATTGTCCATGGTATTCTCGCCATTTTTCTCCAGCGCCACATTTCAAATGAATTTAATTTCTTCTTATCCTCTTTCTTCACTGTCCAGCTCTCACATCAATACATGGTGATGGGTAATACAATGTCTTGTATGATTCTAACTTTAGTGCTTAGCTGTATGTCTTTACTCCTTAGATCAGGGGTCAGCAAGGTCCCCAGGTCTTCCGCCGGGCCAGGGGGAAGGAAATGGCGGTGCGCATCATTTTGTTTGCCAAAATGGTGGCTGCGACTCATTTGCGCATGCGCAGTACTCCTGCAACTCACGGGCACCATTTTTTTTCCAAAATGGTGGCCGCGGCTCATTCGTGCATGTGCAGGAGTACTGCGCATGCACAAACGAGTCGCAGCCGCCATTTTGGCAAACAAAATGGCAGCCACGACGCACGCAGTGGGGGGGGCGGGGGCGGCCCGCAGGCCATAGGTTGCTGACCCCTGCCTTAGACCTTCAAAAATATGAAGCCTGCCAGTGGGAAGAGTGATTCACTCAAAAGCTTTTCATATCGCAACATCATTTCAGGGATATCTGCTTTCTGCAAAACAAAATCTAGACATTTTCAACTAAGTGTTGTCATTATTAGTATCATTTCATGTTGGATTTTAATCACTTTTCTGCTAATCAAAATTTATGGCTTATCAAGTCATTGTTTGATGTGTATGTTTGTTATATATAACAGAGATTGAGGCAGAAAATATCCCCCAGCTTTCTTTTTCCCTCCTAGGAGTAAGTTGATCTGAAATGTGTTGCCACTTTGCTGCATTTCCCTCTTTCACAGGTTATTGGAAACTATTATGGAAAACAGGGACGGCTTGAGATGTTTCCAAATGTAAATTACCTCTGGGAACACAAACTGAGAATAGATGACAGCAGAGGTTTGGAGCACCCAAGCAATACACCCTGCAAATCATGTAAGTTTAGTGTGGCTAACTTCTTTCTAAACATGCAATGGATAGCAGTCCATGCTGGAAGACTGCTTCTTTTAGAGATGCCTTTTCATCTAGACAGCAGTGATATATTGTACATCCACCCACCTTGATTATATGTAGTCCATTGACCTTAGAATAGATATACGAGTAATAGTCACTGGCACAATTCTGATTGTGCCTGCCTGGAAGCATAGATTACCAGCCAAGGGTATAATCAGGCTTGTGTTTTTTTTACAGTGTGCATGTAATATTGAAACTACAGGGCATGCCACAGGAATGAAACAGTCTTCATCTGCATAGACATAAATCAGACCATAAATTCCAGTTTCTAAACATTATGCAATGGAATCTTGTAGCACCTTTGAGACTAACTGTGCAAATGAAGTTGTAGCATAGACTTTCATAGATGTCATGCATCTGAGGAAGTAGACCAAGTCTACTTATGTTTATTCTACAACTTCTTTCATACAGTTAGTTTCAAAGGTGCTCAAAATCCCTTTGCATACTGATATTCTAGACTAACATGACTGAGTTCGTAAACAAGTTTTCCATGCCATGGGCAGGGAAACACAAACAATCCTTCAGTCCATCAGCCTGATGGATGAGGAGATGTGCATGGGAAGCAAGGTTTATGTATTGCTGCAGACAGTGTAGATTGCTTCTTTCTGCCTGTTGTGACCAACTAAGGATGTGGCAGATATTGACCGCTCCTAGAACAGGAACTGAGAGATTATACCTACCATAGGACCCTTTATGGGCTTACCAAGGGGGGCTTGCAGAGAATCCATGCCTTTCTGTCCCTAGGCAGGTTATGATAAAGTTATTGAAGCCAAAAGACAAAGGACCATGAAGCAAAATATGAGTGGTATGAAGAAGACCAGAGGCCTGGAACCAAATAGCCATGCAGGAATGCAGGTAAAATTCTTTACCAGCCCATCACCCTGTGGCTAGCACTTCAGCCATTGCAAAGGAAGCAAGCAGTCAAAAGAAACAGCTATGAATTAGCAGGACCAAAAGGAGCAGGCAATGAACACACTTTCTTGAGTCTATATTAGGAGCCCGAATTTGCGGGCCAAAAGACAGAGGTGTTCCTTTCTAAACAGCCCCAGGGCTCCCCCAACAAGCCAGCTGTTATGTACACGAATCTAGCAACATAACAAAGTAGCTGGTACATATTGGCTGCTTCATTTGCCCCTCAGCATTGCAAACAAAGCACTCCTGAGCAAACGGTGGGCTGAGTTTTCATATATTTGAGAAGCATCATCAATACACAAAGTTGCATAAATGACTGAGCTTATGAAAGTCAGAGCAAAAAAAAACATCATATGGATACAAAAGTTAGTTACAACTCATCCTAAAACATTGTATTTTTTATTTAGAATTATAATTTTGCAGCAATCTTTTGAGGTATATAACTTGAATGAGGAGAAAAGAATGAACACAAAAACTTGAATAAATAATACTGCCTTTCTTTTAAAATCATTTCCAAGTTGGGGCATCTCCATTACAATTGTCTCAGTAAATTTCATTGATGGGGTGGGGAGAAAGTTGTGTTTTTGTTCTTAAATAACAACACCAAAGTAAATATAAAATAAATACTATGACCAGAATCCTATTGGACACTGAACAGAGTATAATGATTCACAAGTGTAAGTGATAAGCTTATCACACAGCACTTAAGGAACGGGAACGGAAAGGAACGGAATGAGGCAAGAACACATGTTACTGGACAGAAGAACGCCACTGATGCAGCCGGTAGTCCCCAAGCCATTCCCCAGCCATTCCTGGCAGGCAATTTTTGAAGGATGGTTCAAAATGGTTCTTCAAAATTGGCTGCCAGAAATGACTGGGGAACGGCTTGGGGACTCCCAGCGGCATCAGTGGTGTTCTTCTGTCTAGTAACATGCATTTTTGCCCTGTTCCATTCTGTTTCTTTCCGTTCCAGTTCTTGTAAGTGCGATAAGCTTATGAGTTGGATCCAGATCCAGTGGTTAAAAGCATTTTCCCCCTCTGAGGAGGTTGTACAGTTAGTGGCCATCTGGGTAGAGCAGCAGAGCTTCATTCAGACATCATGAAGCATTGTCTGGCACTGCTGGGGGGAGGTATCTTATAGCTCTTTAAGCAATTTTCAAAGAAATACTTATACTGGGATTCTTATTATATTAATGCAGTTCATCAAGAGGATTCTGACTCATAAAAGTAGCTGAACCTAAAGAAAAATTTCACTAACCATTTGGATAAATGTAGTTCTGAAACAGATTTGTCTATTAAGTGCTTTTGTCAGGTTCAGTGCAATTCTTTCTGAACTATTGTTGCTTATTTCTTCTTTTTAATATTTCAAGCAGGTGGCCTAGGTGAATCAGCAGTCACAGGAATAGTTGTGGGTGCCTTATTAGGAGCAGGATTGTTGATGGCCTTCTACTTTTTCAGGTTAGTTCAGTTTGGGAAGAACACTGTGTATACCTACTATACTTGCCCCCTTGAAATCATGTTACTCTATATTCTCTCTTCAGGAATCTATGTTCTGTCTTCAAGTATAATGAAGTATCTACAGAAGCCTGTTTGCATTTTGCCAACATTATGTAGACACTCCTAGCTATCCCTACAGCTTAGTATTAATACAGAGTATAACAGAAATCTGATCATAATAGGTACAATCATGAATTGCTACCAATTCTGTCAGTGTATAGCTCAGCTCATGTTTCTGTAAACATTCATACACATTGTGAAAGAACTGTCACACCATGGGCAAAATAGCATCTTGTATTATAGTTGCAGGAAAGTGTCCTTTTCTTGGATACAAGGTAGAACCAGAAAGTAAATAAATAAAAACATTTTGAATCCTACTTCTTTATTTATCTGAGGGTACATCTACACTGCAGAGTAATGTGGTTTGACATCACTTTAACTGCCATGGCTCCATCCTACAGCACTTAGTGGTGTCAAACTGCATTATTTCTACAGTGTAGCTGCACCCTGAGCTTATTATGCTGGCAGCTCTTTTTCTAGAGCTGCATCATCATGAGAAATATTTTGGAAAGGTCCAAATTAAATAATATTCATTTGTTTGCAGCAACTACCAAAATATTCTTGTGATATTAACAATTTGCATATGTATCAGTCAAGAATGCCCTGTTGTCCGGCAGGGCCAGCCCCCAATCTCTTACTCAGACATGAGCCACCAGTGGTATAGGATTAAGAACCATGAAGGATATTTCATTACTCATTGTTCAAATTGGACCATGCAGAAAAAACACTTTTGCATGTGAATAAATGGATTATAGGCTTAAAAAAAGCATTCTAATCTAATAAGGGGAAAGCTTTATGTGGTTGTGTATTATGTGTATTATGCTTTATGTGATTGTGTATTATGAAAACAAAAATAGTACAAGTATGGCTTAATATTGCATTTTTATCTCTCAACCTATCCAAAACCTTTATTTTGATTAGTCAGTCTTAGGGCCTAGGCAGACTGGCAGCACAGGGCCTCCCTGGGAAGGTGCGCCGCGGGGCCGAGGCATCCCCATGCCTCGATCCTGCGGCGCACCTTCGCCACCCCTGAAAGGAGCGCTAAAATAGGAGCGCTAACATAAGAAAGGAGCGCTAAAATAAGAAAGGAGCGCTGCGGCGGGAGGTTGCCCCCGGAGCGCCGGCCGTGCAAAGGGCTGGCGGCTCCAAGGGCAACCTCGGGAGGAGGAAGGGGCGCCAAGCGTGCGGCTGCCCCTCCCCTTCCCTGCCTCCAGGACGACTCTATTAGCCGTCTGCCGAGGCCCTATGTACCTTTCTTATGATGCACAGGCACATCAAAACAATGGGATCTACCACCTTTACTAATCAGTGTACTACTAAATCTCTAGAAGAGTAAATCAAAATTTATTTATTTATTTATTTATCTCAGAAGAATTAAGATTTACACTGCAAGGGTATATAAAATATCTAGTACATAATACACTTTTGCTATATTCCTGGGGTCATGCTGTAAAATAGGTTATTATAAAAGAAAACATGAGAAATATTGTCTGGAACTAATAGTGATCACAATGAAAGCATATGTGTTGCTGAAAATCAACATAATTTTTCCCCCCCCCCCCCCCCCCCGAAGATTATTATCTTTAGGAATAGGAATTTTCTATGTCAATCTTGTATATAAAGAAAATCAGCCTAACAATTATGAAGAGCAAATACATTCCTCAGTTTAGAGGGTCCCTGTTCAATTTTTCAGCCATCCAGCTACAGGGTTGTTGTTGTTTTTTCAGGACAGTCTGTTTCATTCCTCTTCCTCATTTTATATTTTCCACCCTCACCACCAGCGTACACTTAGCATTCTCATAGGCAAGTTCAAATCATCTTGGACTGTTTCCCCTGAAGTGTTTTTTCCCTTAGTTCTGCAGACTTAAGGGTTCTTCTGAGCATGAGGATGGTCCAAAACACACTGCAGGAATAACTTTAACTGTCCTGGCTGAATGCTAGGGAATCCTGGGAATTGTAGTTTGTTGTGGCACCAGAACTCTCTGACAGGAAAGACTAAATGTCTCTCAAAACTACAATTCCCACAATTCCCTAGCACTGAGCCAGGACCGTTAAAGCAATCTCAAGCTGGATTAATTCTGCAGTGTATTTTGGACTGATATCCTCAAGTTTCTTAATAGTCCTATTTTAGCTATATAGCCATCGTAACACAACATCTTGGTTTTTTATTACTGTATATTGACAATGTAAGAATTTACATAGGCTAATCATTAATTAGGCATGTAGATATTCTTGACTATATACATTTGGGGATTGCACTTTAATGGATCAGTATTGATTTCACTGAGAGCCACCATGACATAGTGGTTTGAACATTGAACTATGATCTCTGGAGACCAAGGTTTGATTGCCCACTTGGCCATGTAACGCATTGGGTGACCTTGGGCAAGTCACATGCTCTCAGCCTCAGGGGAAGGCAGTGGCAAACCAACGCTAAACAAATTTGCCAAGGAAACCCTATGATAGGTTCGCCTTAGGGCTGCCTTGCCCAAGGCCACCCAATGGATTACATGGCCAAGTGGGTAATCAAACCTTGGTCTCCAGACTCGTAGTTCAATGTTCAAACCACTATGTCATGCTGTCTCTTAAGTCAGAAACGACTTGAAGGTACACAACAACAACATAACAACATAGATGTCACTGGAAATAAAGGATGCAATTGATATGGGGAGGGGGGTCCTGCCAGTCCTCTCCATGTTGTTGAACCACATATCCTGGCTTAATCAGTGTTGAGGAACTACTGGAGAGCCACATGAGTCATATTGCTGATGCAAATGTCTGAGAGAACTAACAGTTAAACAGTTTCACTAGCTGCAGGCTTGACATCAAAGTTTCAGTTGAATTATATACTGGCTTCTTGATCGCTTTGTTTCAAATTTGTGAAAGAATGAACAATTTATCTGAAATCTTAGAATACAACTTAACTTTGAGAGTAGGCAAAAGTGCTCCAAGGCATTCCCCTTTGATCTTCTGCCAGTGATATTCATTCGCTTTATCATAAGAAACACATCTCTCCTTCATAGATGTTCTTTTGTGAAGGGAGTGATGTGAATTATTCAAAAAAGAAGGAGTTTCTCTTAATCTCATCTATCCATTCCTTTTATGCAGGAAAAAATACAAAATAACTATTGAGAGGAGAAGTCAACTGGAAGAATACAACATCGGCAAGCACCGCCAATTACGAGAAGACTCTATAAGGTCTCACTTTTCTGCTGCATGAAGTAGAGAGAAACAAATTGCTTTTGCAGGGAAAATCTATAGACAAATGGATGCTACCAAAGACAGCTACAGAAAAGAAGCTCATTAAGGACTCAGCATTTAAGGAAGTAGAGTAACTTTGTCTTTTTACCACCCCCCAGAAACTCAGGAATGATTTACTAGCCACATTATGCCACAAGGCCTTTTAAAAAAATCTTGATGAAAGAAAAGTGACAAAAGTGCAGTTTTTCTCTTGGCAAGATGGTTTTAACTCTTTGTGTGTATCCTGATACAGCATCTTGTCAGTCATTTTGCATCTTGGAAATGTGAATGGTTCTTCTGTATGCCTTCTTTTAAACTTCAAACCATCCTTTATTAGCTGCTTCTCACAACAGATTACAAAAGAAATATGGTCTCAGAAATACAGGTTCTGCTTCACAGCAAGAAGAGAAAGGTGTATTGAACAGTGGAGGCAGAATGGGAAAAGAAGGGAACATGTAGGTCTTACAAGAATTTA
Source organism: Phrynosoma platyrhinos (assembly GCA_020142125.1). Lineage (NCBI taxonomy): Eukaryota > Metazoa > Chordata > Lepidosauria > Squamata > Phrynosomatidae > Phrynosoma > Phrynosoma platyrhinos. The sequence continues at coordinate 21,458,269 of CM034703.1, read as the reverse complement.
TTGAAAAAGTGTGAGCTTGTTTTGTTCTTGGAACATAAAAAACCAAAAGCTTGAGGAAAGGCAAGACATGATTCTAAGGAACTCTTTTATACAATGCGTTAGTTGTGAAGATAGTACCAAAGTGATCCCTGTGGATGGATTCATGGCAGACGTGTTTGAAATTGATGTAAGCAGGTTAACTGCTTGCCAGTGTTCTTGGAAAAGGAAATTTGGACTTCAAAGAAATTCCATTTACACACAAAAAATTATTTCCTGGAAGTTACGCATACATAACACTATTTCCACCAACTATGTATAGGAAGCCTATCACAGAGGTCATCACAGGGCTATGCTGGCACATTTCCTAATTTCATTCTTTGAATGTTTTCTGTACAAGAAAAACACAAAAGGTTTACAGAAAAGAAAGAGAGACTTATGGCCTGGCTTGGCCTGTGCGTAAAGTATTATGAGCCTATAGAATGCTGACCTGGTAAAATAGATTTACCACTTCAGAGCATAGGTGTGTGGGGCAGTTGCCATTTCTAAACAACACACACACATACACACACACACTGCAGCTAGACAAAAAGTGGGCCTAACATTTGCAAGAAGAAATGTCTGCTTCGGTCTCTCACTTCCTTACTACATCTCTACCAGAAGAAATTTCTAACATGGAGGCATTCAAAACTATAATTTCCTTCTCAGGCACTTGGAAATAGTACTGTCCATTTTGTTATGTTTTTCCTTTTTTATTTCATTTGATCTGCATTCATTTGACCAGGTCTTACTAGTGCCAGTGACTGGAAATGAGTCCTCTGCCTCAGCCAAAGCACCTTATACTGATTTCGGTGTATGCATGCATTCTGAAACATGCACACATGTACGAAAGCATGGGACATCCCACAGGCATCCTGGTTTCTCCTCTGCTCCTCGCCATATCACACAGCTGCCCTTTCAACTTTTGATTGCTGTCACTGACATTTAAACTGGAGAACAAGAGAAGAGTTTTGTTCTGTCCATCCATACATGTGTGACAGCCATGCAGATGAGATGGTTGTAGTGATCACCTAAACCAGCTGGTTGTACACCAGGTCATTTACTTTAGCCGTATCTTCCACTAAAACCTGTTGTACGTAGTTTCAAGTAAATAAGGACAGGGTCAGGATGCAGTATAACATGCATACTCTGGATTTTTCAATAGGAAGCAAATATCCCACTGCCAATTTAAGATCTGAGTAGGGTCTAAACTATGTAAATATTAGTATCAAAGTGGTTTTGTATAGTAAAGACAACTCAACAGTTTGTTTGTTTGTTTTGGTGTTGTTTTTGTTTTTGGGTTGTGTGAAAGATGACAATTCTGGCTTAACATTTTATGTTTAGGTATTCTTCATCTTATATTTTTCTGTTAGAAAAAAAGAATGGGGGTTTGAAAAAACTAAGGGGAGTGCACATTTGAAGATTTTTTTTCTTTTTTGAAGTGTGAATAATATTGAGCACAGGACTTTTTAGTTGTAAATAATAGTGTCTTTTCCCTTTTTCTGTTGGACCAATCTTCCTGCTTCTTTCCTTAGGCATTGCTCTCTGATTGAGTTGCAAATTTCCACTAATACCACAGAAGTTACTACATTATTGCCCAGTTGATATTCCCATACTCTGGCCATTTCCATGCTTTCTCTAAGAAGAACTTTCCTTAGTACCCCCATTTCTTTTATTGGAAGGGTACATGAATCTCAAGATATTAATATTGATAAGAAATATTACCTGTGCCATTTTTGAAGTGCTTTTAAACCAGTTCTTTTCCTTCAGACTTTCAGCCTTCACAGAATCTTTCCATATCAGTTTATCCTCCAGAAAATGTTTATGTGCTTGCTAATAAAAACAGCTTTTGGGGTCCAGGCAGGCAGTGTACATGCTAGGGAGCCCCAGACATTCACATCAGCTACATTCTTGCAAGATGCTACCTCCAGCTACCACTGTCTCTACTGCGTCTCATGTACCTATTTGCTTTTGAGGCTACTGCCTTAGTGGCTGTTGATCCCAGCACGTAGAAGATCCTGAAGCATGTACAGGTTGTCTCCCTCATCCAAAATGCTTGGGACCAAAAGTGTTTCAGATTTCAGAGTTTTTCAGATTTTTGAATATTTACATATACATAATGAGATGTCTTCGAGATGGGACCCAAGTCTAAACATGAAATTCATTTATGTTTTGTATACACTTTATACACATAGTTTGTGTACACTGAAACAGAGTCTGTGTACACTGAACCGTCAGAAAGCAAAGGTGGCACTATCTCAGCCACACATGTGGTCAATTTTGGATTTTGGAATTCCGGATGAGGGAGATTCAACCTGTACCAGGGTATGCATTTTGATCATATTGGGCCTTACTTGCTATCCTTCATGAAATGGCATGTGTGAGCTAGACCTAGAGATGAAAATGAACTACCTTTGTTATTTATTTTAATGCAGACTTAACCTAGATTTGCATTTTCAAACTAATATGCACAGCAAAATTCAATTATCCCTCAGAATTTGCACCTTTCCAGATTTTTCAGTGAAGTTCTTCAATGAAAATGTATGTCCTACATTTATTATGGAGCAGTGAACATAAAATGCATATATTAGTGTGTTGTTGGTTTGTTTGTTTTTTTAAAAAAAAAAAGGTTTTATATTAGGGAAATTGTTTCCCCAAAAAAGTGTGAATTAGGCAAAATTGTGTACAAAAAACATTTGTTAGAAGAAAGGTGTAGAAAAATGTATACAATTTTAATGTGAACTAAAAAAATCTCAAAAGTTTGGAGTGAACCAAATTTAAGAGTAGGAAAAAAATGATAAACTGAGAAATGTCATAATTGACAGATTGAGCCATCCCTACCTACAGCTACATCACCAACACAACCTTTTGTAACTGTACATTTCAGGGGATGGGTATGTTTCAGGAGTGCTATAATTCCATATTCCTGCATGTCAGGGGATTGGAGTAGATCAGGGGTAGGCAACCTTTCCCCTTTAAGGGCCGAGGGACTTCAGCTCCCAGAATCCCAGGAGCTATTGGCCAACATGGGACTATTGGCCAACATGGCTGAGGCTTCTGGGAGCTGAAGTCCCTCGGCCCTTAAAGGGGAAAGGTTGCCTACTCCTGGAGTAGATAGTCCTTCTGGTCCCTTCCAACTCTAACATTCTACTGTGTGTACAAAGAACTAGAAACCATGTATTATGAGGAATTACTTAGGGAGTTAAATATATTTAACTTGGAGAAGACTGAGAGGTTATATGAAAGCTATATATAAATATCGTGAAGGGGTGTCATGTAGAAGATGGAGCAATGTTGTTCTGCTGCTCCAGAGACTAGAACACAATCCAACAGATTTAAATTACAAGAGAGAATCCCTCTAAACTTTAGGAAGAACTCTTTTATTGTAAGAGTGTTTGAGAGTAGCTATATATTCCTCCATGGCATGGGGTTGGACTAGATGGCCATTTTGGTGACTTTCAACTCTAGGGCTCTATGATTCTGAAATGGAAGACCAGCTATACTTCAGGGACACTTATTTGTCCTTGCTGATCTTGTTGAGTGTACTTGTAATAGCTTTTTGGGAACCCTAAAGTTCTTTGGGAAACAGTTGAAAACAACTGGTTTGGATTCTAAATAATCAGTTTCTTTTTAACAGCTTTCATAATTCCAGCACTATGCTCTTGTTGTTAGGTTTCAGACTTTTCAGGAAAATCATTGAAAACCCACACATTTGTAATTTGCTTCATTAAAAGAGATCATTCATTCACACATACACAAACATTAAATTAAATAGACCTATCTAGCTGAGTATTCAGTATGCTCAACTCTAACTGAAATTCAAACAAATAGCTTTTATCCGGTTGAAATTTGGGTTATGGCCAAAATCTACAAATGCTACACAGAAGGATGTGCTGGAATTTGATTTTAAAATTACACAAGAATCTAGATGCTTGTACTGAGCCAACAGAAAAATAGACAGTAAAGTAGGTTGGATGTACATTTTATTGAATGAGCAGCTGTTGGTGGGTATAACATATTTTCCAAGTTCATATAGTCCTTCAGGATGTTCACAGTTTCATATTTCCCCACAGAAGTTGGACCAATAAAAATAATTGCATTGATTTCTTCTCTTTTATTCCTTAGTTCTGTGGGACGGAATATTAGTACAAATATAATATAGCTAAATAATCACGCTACAATAAACATGTACTGTGATTCATACCATCAAGCTCATGTACATCTTGTTTGCAAATAGGAATCAGGATTCCAAATCTTTATAAATTTTTGAAGTACATTTAGTCAGTCACTCCACATTTTAAGTTCAGTCATATGATCTAGGCTTACCAGAACATTCACAGTCTGGCTTCATTCAAAAGAATCAACTCTTAATCTTGGTTTCATTTTATAATTCCAAAAGGAGTTACCCAGAATTTACTTTTGAATACCTAATTTTAATACATATTAAATTCAGTGAACTAATCTTACAATGCTATAACCATCAAATAATCATTTATTAAAAGTTAAATGAATGTCAAGTATTTTAATGTAACAAGTAGTTTTTCAGTATTCAAATAGATATTGTAGCACCTTTGAGATTAACTGTGCGAAAGAAGTTGTAGTATAAACTTTTGTAGACTTGGTCTATGAAAGTAAACCATGATTGCTTATGCTACAATAATTGAGAGCCAAAATGGCATAGTGTTTGAGTGGTTGGACTACAATTCTAGAGACCAGGGTTCGATTCCCACTGAAACCCATTGGGTGACCTTGGGCAAGGCACATACTCTCAGCATCAGGGGAAGGCAATGGCAAACCTCTTAACAAATCTTGCCAAAAAAAATCCCGTGATAGGCTTGCCCTAGGGTCACCATAACTCAGAAATGACTTAAAATCATAAACAGCAAAATTCATTGATACTGCTTTACACTTGAGGATCATCTAGTTCTTTCACAGCTGCCTTTCCAAGTCCTAGCCTTCTTTTTATTTCTTGACTACAGCCTCCATTTTGAGTAGTGACTGAGCCAAGAGACAGACTGTTTCTATTATCTGTAGAACTCTTCTTGAGCATCACATTTCAAACGTTTATTCTCTTCCTGTCAGCTTTCTTCACTATCCAGCTTGAGCAACTATACACAGAAATTGGAATGACAATTGGTATTGATTCTGACCTTGGTATTTAATAATATTCTTTAGATATATTACAGGGGCAATATCTGTTGTTCAGTGGGGTTTTGTTACAACTGTTCTAACTTTAAGCAAGATCCCTATGCAGCTCCTTGATAATCTCTGTCCAATAGCTTTGGTCTGACAATTGTTTTGATAACTTTACACACCTTCCAATGTGATTCAAGTTAAATCTGACACTGTTGTTCACCAGGAGTAAAGCACAAAACAACAGCAAAGCAAAAAAAAAAGTATACAATAAACCTGTGACAGGCATTTTAAAGAATTTCGGCCAGCCTTTAGTTGTATTGCCAAAACAAATGTATAAAATTTACTTTAGGAAGCTTCAAAGTGTGCTGAGAAATGTCTGTCTTCAGATATATGTCTACATACTTGGCGCATACTCTTAATCCTCCAATCTACAACTGGATTAATTATGATAATCTCCCACTAATAGAACATTTGGTCCTGTAGTTTGCAGACAATCTTATGCTACATCTCTTCACAGAGGTAAAGTCTCTTACTTGCAGAAACACTGGGTGTATTTTAATATATCAATACCTGTTTATACTATACTAGGAAGTCTGTAGGATTAAGCAGTTTTTAACCACTTGTATGACTGGATGGAAACTTTGGTCACACTTAGATCTATTTAAATCAGTGGAACTTGCATTAATGTCCCTAATGTAGGTCTAATCTGCACTGCAGAAATAATACAGTTGGCTTTAACTTTGATGGCTTAGTGCTATGGAATTCTGGAATTTGTAGTTTTGAGATATATTTAGCCTTCTCTGTCAGAGAACTCTGGGGTCAAAACACAAATCCCAGAATTCCATAGCCTTTAGTCATGGCAGTTAAAACGGTGTCCAACTGCATTATTTCTGGAGTGCAGATTGGATCTTAGACTAAGTATGACTCTTAAATCCAGTTCATAGTAAACATTAAAGAAAGCTGAAGGATCTTTAAAACAGATCTATGTATCTTTTACAAGCAGATCTTTGAATTAAGTGAAAGGTAATTTTCCTAGTTAAGGTGTCTGGAAGAAAGACATTTGAAAGTGTTAATAGTTCACTTACTAGTGAGAAGTTGCAGTTTCAAAAGTTTTAGTTTTCTAAGCAAGTCTGGAATCCAGTAAGTATGAAATGGATCCCTGTGAATACAGATTTGATTCTAAAGACAAAGTAAAAATAGATAACACAATTTTAGGTAATGATTCATTGTATTTCATTGGGAAAATAAAGTCAAAATGAAACCTTGTTAAACCAATTGATTATTTTTATGGATTCTGTTTTTCCAACACAGTGGACCTCTCCCATTTGTGGCAATTTGGTTTCAGGCTCCCTCATGGGTGGCAAAATACACAGACAGTTGCACCACATATTATTTAATGATGGTGACATGCAAGCAGACCTGTTAGCATGCCTGTGTCTCATTGAATATGGACTGTGGCAATCCATGGGTGGTCAAAACCATGGATTACAACCCCACTAATATGGAGGGTCCACTGTACAACATTTTTTTTCCTGCTGCATGCAAACATTCTAGATGAACAATTTTGAAAGGTGCTTCTTAACCACTAATGCTAATGTTCTTCATCAACAGCACAATATCTTAATGTTTTTGATGCTGCTGAAATTCATATGTTAAGACACGCCACTTACATTATGGAAATACACTAGATGTTGCAATACATGAAAGAAGTTAAATACTTGTTTAATATTTCCACTACATAATACCCCCTCCCCCCCAAAAAAATAACACTTGAGCAAGTAATCAAAATGGAGCAAGTAATCAAAATGCACCCAATCAGACATTTTAAAAAAAGAGACTTTAAAAAAATCTAAGCTGAAATGCACAAAAGACATACAATTATACCAAACTAGGGGCAATATATTCTTAACTGAATGCCTTGTATGAATGTATGATAAGTACATTGCATGGACATCGGGCCACATACTAAATGTTTATTTATATAAGTCTGGCCAGGTGGCAACTGATATATTTTAGAATAATAGTTATACTGTCTGAACATTTGGTTCTGCTGAACAAAGAAACTCTCAATTCCTTATTATAAAATAGTTCTTGGAAGTCAATGGATGCTATTTCAGAGTAAGCTCTTAAGGACTGCAGGGTGTTAGAAAATCACCAGCTGTCTTCTTTGTAAATGTAAAAATGTTGAGACAATAATGGAAAAATAAGGTTTTATAATTTTGTAATGATGAACATAAGAATTTTTGCATTCATTTCTAATATTGTAAAGTGCTTTGGGTGCCATTTTTGGCAGAATATGTTCTTAAACAAACAAGAACATGAAAATTGCCTGTAATATTTAAAAGCCCAGAGGGATTGCCTTTGTGCTAATAATTAGAATGTATTAGAATTTTATCGTTGGCTTCCAAGAGGAGAAGAGCCAAACTAAACATTCCAATTTCAGTGGCATTCCAAGAGCCATGTCTCAAAGTGGCAACAATTGAGAGAAATCAAGATAATGTGCTTGTACATTTGTAGCCCTAGTTTTTCCCTCTTTGACCACCTAATGTCCTTTCTTCAAAGGTCTTTGTAGTCCACCACATCCCATCACTTAGTACAGTGGGGGACAGAGGAAACCCCTTTTTGCCATTCTTCTACCAACAACAGTAAGGAGAGTCTATGTGGGGGAGTATAGGGGAAACATGGTGGCACCCATTCTTGTTGGTTTAGAAAATGGTTCTGATATTTCTGATTTTTCTGGGCAACCTCTGAAGATCTTTAGCCAAATTTTCAAAGGACTGATTCATCTCAATCTGAGAGCAGTCTGACATAATGTGCCTTACTCATAAGTTCACAGGTGCACAAATCCTTTTCCCTTTGTAAAGTGTACTGATAGGAAACAAGTGTAAATAAGAATTGCAATGCAAGATGCAACCCTCAGAATGCTATCAAATCAACCACTTTAACAGATTTACTTCTCATATCAACTTAAATACAGTTAAGTCATTAACCATAAAAGTATGTCTTGAGTGGTTTCCAATCACTCTGTATACCTTACACAGTAGGATGAACAATTTGAACCCAGTAAACAGTTGACAGCTATCATCCCAGATCTCTTTTTGGATTTTACCTTAGATTTTTCCAAATGACTACTTAGAGTTTGTTTTGTCAGTTTTAATCTAGTTCTTTACTGATAAGCAATACAAGTCTAAAAACTGTTTTAAAAAAAACATTTAATTTTTTTATTAAAAAAAATAACAGATCAGGCTTTAATGTTTAACTGGAACAGAAAACAGGTGGACTCTGGCCATAGAATGAATCTGATTGTTTTCTATATGAAGTATTACCATAGAAATAAAAGGACTCAGGATAGAGACTGTGGAAGGTTTGTCTATAGTGTGGACAATGTTATGTTTGTAGAAAAGTATACTGAATAGAAGCATAATAATGGTTTGGTTTAAAAAATGAATAACTTCACAGTATGTTGTACTGATGTAAGTAGAACTATTTGCATATTATGTGATTTATTTATTGTATTTCTGTAGAGACAGAATTCATGACTGTGGATATAACCTCTGTGTGATATATTTTTATTTCTTTTACAAGCTGATCATTTAAAATATTAATTGGGTGTCTATTGACTGTTACATGTGTACATTTTCTTGTAAAGATTTCAAATACTACAGACTTGATATTCCCACATTATTAAAAGGTTCCCATTAAACTTTAATGATTAAAGAGACAAATCTATATATTTGCTCAGTGATGTGTTCTCATTATGTGAAATGAACCCTTACTCTATTACCTGCAATTTCTTAAAATACCATCCTGTGCCTGTCTATTCTGAAATGTCACACTACATTTAAGGGGGCTTTCTACCAGATATTGTATTGCACTTTTACCTTTTTTAAAGAAGGAAGAAAGATCCTTCAGGACCACCTAAGAAATCCACATCTAAATCTAGAGTCGAATCTTCCCACACTATGAAACATGCAGATTTTTACATTATGCTGCCTTTTGTTGCAGAATGCCATGATAAATCAAGACATTTTACAAAATGAAAAAGAATATAAATGGAATATACAGCAGTAGTAGTCTTTTTAAAAATAATTTTAATTGCAAAAGGGGGAGAACAAAGGATATGAATGTGAACTAGGCATATACAATGGGTCTTTGGTATCCACTTGAGTTTGGTTCCAGGACCTCTTGTGGATATCAAAATCCATGGATGCTCAAGTTCCATTATATAATAATAATAATAATAATAATAATAGTAATAGTAATTGTAATTATTATTATTATTATCCTGCCCCTCAATTCCCTAACCCACCCTCCCCTTAAAACAATATTAAACTAATTAAGATTTAAAACATAAAATAGGATAGATAAAAAAGGAACATAGAACAATTAAAACAGCAGGGTAAAATAAGCAGTGACAGCTCAGGGGAACAAGTTAGCCAAAGTCTTTGGGCTGGGATAATTATTCTGGAAAGGTCTGATGGAAAAGATCCATCTTGACAGCTTTTTTGAAGCTGTCAAGAGTGGTA
>CM034703.1:21422908-21438933 GCA_020142125.1 Phrynosoma platyrhinos | reverse complement strand
TTAATGTGCACTATTTCTGGCAGTCTGCTTAGGCCTTCAGTCTCAAAGGTGTGACAAGATCCCTTTAGCCTACTGATATACTTCTACTTAACACCCTCAATGGCTTAAAACAGGGGTAGGCAACCTTTCCCCTTTAAGGGCCGAGGGACTTCAGCTCCCAGAAGCCTCAGCCATGTTGGCCAATAATCCCATGTTGGCCAATAGCTCCTGGGATTCTGGGAGCTGAAGTCCCTCGGCCCTTAAAGGGGAAAGGTTGCCTACCCCTGGCTTAAAACCTTGTTATTTTATTGTCTGCTTCCTCACACATGAACCTGGCCAAATGCTTGGTTCATCTCTAGTAGAAATTGAATGGGGATGTTTGTAAAAGTGAATAACTCTGTTTAATTATTTGTGAGTGGCCCTGATTTTAGTGTGTTGTGAGTGGGAGTGGAATAAGACAATCTGTTGCCTGAGACAGAGCCACAAATGGCACTTCCTTCCCTTAATTCAAGTGCATAGTACTCAAGACCAGCCAATTTATTTTGTCATGTTCGTTAGAAAATCCCACAAGTTCCTCTTTGTGGTAGGAAAAACAGAACAAAAGAAGTCCCAATAACTTAACAATTTGCTGTCTTTTTGTGATACCTCAAATCTGTTGCATCATGGTACCTGATGATTCGGTCAATCCTGCCTAGAAACTGTCAAGCAGAAACCACAGTTCCTGCTGGTGTCTTCACTACCATTGCAATCCTTTGAATCCCAAAGGCCTCCAAACCTACCCTAGGAAGGAAATGAAGAAAGGCAAAGATGACAGGTCCACTAGCTCAGCATAATATTGCTGCGCAGTATCAAATGGCTTTCTCTTCCATAGCAATTGATGTCAATAAGGCCACATTTATACCAGGGACGTGGCAACGTGTTGTCTCAGTCCCCTCTGATGGGAAAGAGAAACCTGCTGCATTGTAGGAAAGCTCACCTCTGTCTATGGAAGACATCTGTCTTTTGTGCACATTGTCTTGGAATATGCACAAAGAAACCTTTTAAGGGCAAGCATGGGGATACTTGAGTATTTTGAACTTTCCAAGGCCTTCCACTAAGTTCTCTACTCTCTTAACTAGGGAGGTGCAAGAGGGTTTGTCCAGTAGCTTCACATTGTATCAGAAATTCCCAGCTCATGGAAGCTTGCACAGAGTTTAACTTGATGGTTTTTAAAGTATGAAATAAATATTTAAAAAAAAAATACCAGGGCTTGCAAAATATGATTTGATTTTTAGTATCATGGACAACTTTTACTTATATTAGCAGCCCTATTTGTAGGAAAGGCTTTGATTCTTCTGTTGTTTTTATCTTTGTACTGGCATGTCTGTGTGTGACACCATTCTGGGTAGATTTTTTTAAACTAAAAAACTGCTTATAAATATTTTAAATAAATACACTTGCCTTCAAAATATGCTATTAAATCTGAGGATTAACTAACAGCTAAATGGGAAGAGGGAGGATTGGTATCAAAGGCTTCATCTCAGTTCAACTGCTCTTTACACTGTGCAGGCCTATGTGCTTATGGTGGATTTATAGCTAAAAGATCATCCCCACTGGAAATGTGGGGCTTGTCTACACAGAGGAAAAATGCTGAACTCAGCCTGAGTCAGAAATGACCTGTAGGCACAACAAGTAAAGCATAAGCAAATTTTCTTCTAAATTCTTTGCTGCGCTCCATTATCCAGTGTATGTTTGCAGTATGACTTCAAGTGACTCTTACTTTTCTGAACCCAGCTTGGACATCTGGCATTTTTCACTTCATATATAGTAGAAGTCTTTGTTGCAAAATGTTGAGCATCACTTTGCTTCCATGGAAGATTAATACAATGGTCCAATGATTACTACAATCCCTGGTGTCCCTTGTCTTGAGGATTGGACTATAGGTAAAGCAATTCCAATGTCTACGTCACAGTTTGGTTTTCTATATTTGTTAGAATTTGAGTGGATTCTTCCTCTTTTTCTTGGAACAGCGCTGTTGGGATTTGTTTGTGTCTATTCACAATTAATTCCCACTGTGATTTACATGATTTATGCCTAGAAAAGTGCATTTAGAATTGTAGCCTTCTGCTAAATCAGAAACACCTTTGAGTTAAATGGAACTAGTCGTGGTTGGATGTATATAGAATGGTACCCTAGAGTATCAGATTTGTATCTTAGGAATGACAGATCTCATGTGATTGATTACAATGCTGAGCAAAACTTCTTCCACACAGAAGCCAAGGGGGATTCTAGCCAAAACATTACAAATGATATGCTCCACTCCAAAGTATTTCAAACACATTATTCTCATGTAAGTCAAGCATGACTTTAGGAATGTTTGAAAAAAAAGCATGCAGCTTTATGAATTACAAAACCTTAAACCTTGAGCTTTCCTCTTGCCATCTACGGGACTTATTTCCAAGTAAATATATAAAGGAATGACATCCAGCAGTAATAAGAAATCTCTCAAAATTAAACAAACAAATGCAAATAAGCAAAGTAGTGATGTGTAGTGCTACCGCTGAGGCCTCACTCCATTCCCTCTTCAGGATTTCTGCAGCTGTCTTGGACACAGCTCCTTCTTGTTTCCAGTGGGAATTTCTTGACAAAGAATACAGTTTGACAAGCCGTGTTTAGGGAACACAGCTTTGGTTATTTTTTTTAAATACCCTTTTTTCCCTTCAATGAACAGCAGCTTCATTTTGTTGTTGTGCTCTATCAAGTCATTTCTAACTTATGGTAACCCTAAGGCAAACTCATCACAGGGTTTTCTTGGCAAAATTTGTTCAGAGGGAGTTTGCATTGCCTTCCTTTGAGGCTGAGAAAGTATGATTTGCCCAAGGGTCACCCAGTGAATTTTTGTGGCCGAGCAGGGATTTGAATCCTGGTCTCCCAACACTCAAAGCATTACATCACACTGGTGTTTTAATTAATGTGATGAGAAAGTCAATTTTATATTAATTTACAGTCTCTAGGAATATATCCATGCCCTCTTTTTCCCCAGAGAAAGTACAATGTACAGTAAATGCTCTGCTTTTTCTAAAAAAAAGCAACCAAAAACATTGACTTTAAAAAATGTGATAGTAGAGAGCCATCGTGATGCAGTGGTTTGTGCACTAGATTATGATTCTGGAGATCCGGCATCAAATCCCGGCTCCGTCATATGAACCCACTTGGGTCACACTGTCTCATCCTCAGAGAATGGCAATGGCAAACCCCCTCTGAAGAAACTTGCCAAGAAAATAGTTTTTTGTGGGTTTTTCGGGCTGTGTGGCCATGTTCTAGAAGAGTTCCCTTCTGACGTTTCGCCAGCATCTGTGGCTGGTGCAACGTCAGAAAGGAACTCTTCTAGAACATGCCCACACAGCCCGAAAAACCAACAAAAAACTATGGATGCCGGCCATGAAAGTATGACTTCATATTGCCAAGAAAACCTCACCTTAGGGACACCATAAGTAATTACTTGAAGGTACACAACAGCAAAATGTCACTAGCATGTTCTCTTCAAAATAACAAGTAAAATTAATGCCAACATGACAACAACATGAAAGTGTTGGGAGTTTTGAACAGTATTCCAAACTCTGTATATTCCAATCTGAAATTTCCCTGCATTGACCTATTTGAAATAAGTTTCTTCTTAAATGCTCATTAATTTTAGCATAATTTTCATAGAAGATAAACCCAACAGAAATACAAGACTTATAGGAGGTATGGCTTTGGCTGAACACCTTCTGTATAATAAGATATCAGGTTTTAAATTATATGTTTCAGAAATTAAGCAGATATACATGTGTTTGATAGTGCAAGTATAAATCAAGAGCAGAAGCATGGCAAGTTTAAACTGTGTGGAATATTCCATCATTTCTAATTGCAGAGCAGCTTACTGGGCAACATCCAGACTCGGTCTTGCTTCACAAAGAAGCTGTTCCATCTCAAAGATTTGGCAACAAATATCATTTGTATTCCATGTAAGTACTGAATGAGAATATTTTAAATGGACTTGCATCTCTCCAGTTACCCACAGTATTGCTACAGTCCTCAATGCTTTTGAACTGAAATGGAGAGTCACAGATGTGATTCCTGGTATCACAGGCTGAAAATTTGGACCCAGTAAATATAGACACTTGGGGTACCTTGTGTTCCCACATGAATCCCACTTCAACCCTGACTGCACAAAAGAGGAGGTGTATCAATAGAAGGTTAAAGTTATATGTGGATCATCTGCAGCTGGAAAGGTCAGTAAGAATGAATGGATTGATGATAGGAATAATTGACTGTGGACAGTTTAAAGAAATAAGCCATGAAAAAATTCACACATAATACCAAACTGCAAATCCGTGCATGAAATTGCCCTGAGTAGCTCCCCAAATCTGAGAAATCAACATAAGAGAGAGGAAACGAACCCTCTGAAGATCACATTACCAATCTTAATACACTGTTTCTAATTGGTAAAATGCAGCAAGTTAAAAGGACATTTCATTTAGCAAATACAGTTGCTCTCCATTTTCATGGACTTCAAATCCGTGTCCCACACCTATCCGCGGACGGGAAACGGAGGGAGACATAATGAGGCAGTCTTGAACAGATCTCTCACAAAAACAGAGGGCCAACTGCACATGCATGTTTGCATGCTAAATAGACAAGGAAAAGAGAGAGTTTTCAAAGCTCAGTCAGCCATCAATTTTATTTTTGCAGGGGTGAACACAAAAACATAGAAAGATCAGATCACTTTCTCATCATTCCCAGAATACAGGGTGGACAGACTTCAGGCTTGCAAGTTTGTTTGTTTTTCATTAGCATCCACCAACTGGAGCTTAATGTACAATATCTTTTCTTTCAGTAGTATAATTTAGGGTACAGTTCAACCAACTAGAGCTGAATCTACATGAAGGCTGTATCCCAGCTCTACTGCATCATATCCCACCCTGGTTTGTCATTCTTTACTGCCATACAAACTTGTTTTAATCCAAACTGAAATCAGTTTGGAAAGCCACATGGGACTCCTATTACATAGACACATCAGTAGAAGGGGGTGTTTCTACCATGTGCGTGGGTCTGTTGTATTGGTTTAGGTCTGGTCGCACAACCACAGCAGCTGCAAGGTTGTTGGTTTTTTTTGGGGGGGTGAGATTCCGCTAACGTATGTGTATGTTCACATATTCACTTAATCAAATAGCCTTTGTTTTCTATTTATTCTGATTTCCTACCTATATGTGAATGTGTGCATACAAACACCAGATCCAAAAAAGAAGAAGTCAACACCGTCTTTTCTGGATGCTGATCCAAAGAAGGGAGCTATCGTTCTCTGGTAGAAATGATCAAGTGATCTAGGTGACCACCCATGAACCTGGATTCACCATCCCTTCATCCCCAATTCCACTGCAATTCCTAGCATGCTTTGTTGCATCAACAGGAGTATAGTGTCTAGATCAAGGGAAGTGACAGAACCACTGTATTCTGCTTTGGTCAGGCCTCACCTGGAATACTGTGTCTTGTTCTGGATACCACAATTCAAAAAGGATGTTGACAAGGGAGAGGGTGACCAAGAAAGGGTGACCAAAATGGAGAAGGGTCTGGAAACCATGCCCTATGAGGAGAAACTTAGGAAGCTGGGTATGTTTAGCCTGGCTAAGAGATGGTTAAGAGGAGATAGGATAGTCCTATTTAAACATTTGAAGGGATATTATATTGAAGAGAGAACAGGCTTGTTTACATGGCTCCAGAGTTTCGGTTTTTAAACAGGCTGGAGGACCATCTGTTGGGGGTACTTTGATTGTGAGTTCCTGTATGGCAGGGGATTGAACTGGATGGCCCTTGTGGTCGCTTCTACTTCTATGATTCTATTATTCCTATTTGGGGGTCAAACCACATGTTTCTTCGCTAGCGGAGTAAACCAGAGGTTTTTTTTAAATTGCTATAAAGCTCAATATGTTTTTTCAAATCAGAAGAAGAGGAACACCTTGTGTTCCAACAGGACAGGAATTGAGATAAAGCTGCATTATTTCAAGGTAAAGGTAAAGTTATTCCCCGTTAACAAGGTTGTCAAGTTGTGTCTGATTGTAGGGGGTGGTGTTCATCTTTTTTACTAAGTTGAAAAGTCAGTGTTGTCAAAGACGACAGTGATCGTGTGATCAGCATGATTGCACGGAATGCGTTACCTATTTATCTACTTGCACTTTTCCATGCTTTCGAACTGCTAGGTTGGCAGAAGCTGGGACTAGTGATGGGAGCTCACTCCGTCATATGGTGCTTGGGCCTCGAACTGCTGACCTGCCCATCTTGCAAACATCAGTATCAGTGTCTTAACAGCTGAGCCACCACATCCCTTATTTATTATTTAGCCTATGTAAATTCAAGAGCCAGCAGCCCTTTCTGATCTGTTACAAATCATCCAGACGTCGACCAGTGAAACTGAATATAGTTTTTGTGGGCTTTTTGGACTACGAGGCCGTGTTCTAGAAGTTGGCTGTGAAAGCCTTTGACTTCAGATCTGAATATACTTTCTACTCACCAGCTTTCTTCTACATCATAGTAGCTCTCTATGGTCTTTTCCATTACCTATTTGCTTTAAATAGCATGTTCTGCATGAAGAATGTGCACTCTAATCCTAAACTATGGATAGCTCAGGAGGATGAGGAAGAGGTATCAACTGTCTTGGATACAACATTAAGAAAATGTTCAAGAAGAAATAAACATTAACAAAACATTCAAGGAGAACTGCTAAAATAACTAATGATGTGTGCGTGCGTGCATGCGTGCGTGTGTGCGTGCGTGCGTGCGTGTGTACGTGCGTGCACACATGTGTGCAAATGAGAACAAAAAATTGAAAAAAAAATTCTTTCATCAAGATATATCCATTTCATTAAATAATAAAAGGAATATTAAGAAAAAGTGGTATTTGAACACTGATATTTAAAAACAACTATGTTAATAAAATTAACCATCATTTAATGAATATATTGTGTGCATAATAAAATTATTTCTCTATAGATAAAACAGTTTGCAAACACAAAGCTAATTTGCTGGAAATAACACTTTATGTGTCTATGGCATTATGCCATATTTCTTTAAGATTAATACAATTATATCTGGGGTACATTCAAAAAACAGGAAGACATGGCAAAAGCATTCCTTCAATTAAATATTTCCCATATAAACACAGGAATTCAACTGCCATCAATCTCAGGCACAGCAATCTGGCTAGGTAAAAAAGTTTGCTTTCTAGCAGCAAAAAAATAAACTAAAAAAAAACCCACTCCTGCATGCTTTGCACTGATGTTTGTTAGTGCTTTACCTTCCACCTTCTCTTTTCAGTAATGAATATCATTCCCTTTAATGATGCAACAGAGAAAGTCAAGGGTCCTTGCTATAACCAGCTAACATGATTAATTCCTGGTAAAAGCACTATTGTAGTTCAGGTTATTTATTCACAATAACCAATGGGCCTCTAGAGAGAAATATTGGCCCCTGAATTGTCAACCTAAAAATTCATATATTGTGCTCCTGAAAGACTGGCACTTTGGGGCTGAGAAGATGGGCCAACTGCAATGGAGGAGTAAGGGGTTTGCCTCTGAGTTTCTCTGTAACTCCACAGCAGATGGCAAGCCATATTGACCCGCCATTAAGGGCCAGATCCCCCGGATCCCCATCCAGTCTGCCAGATCTGGGCCAGATCCTGGAATGGGGTTAATGGCCCGTGTTGTCTAAACAAGACAACACAAGACCAGGAGGAACACACTCCTTTCGGTTTGTATGTACAGCCCCATATTTTCCAAAAACTGTGACTTTTTGTTTCTGTGAAAATGTTCAAAGTTAGGGCAGAATAGTCAGAGAGGGAGAAGGACTGAGTCATTGACATTTCTGTCTTCTAATATTAGTGCACATTCTACTAGGGGCTCATCAATCATAGTATTTTGGGGAAGCAGTATATTTCTATTAAATTACAATAGTTTACCACTTTTTCATAAAGAGAGAAGCAGAGCTTAAGAGTTCAAAGGACAACACTATTCAGTACTTGATTGTGGCTTACTTTAACAAAGTTTGCTTTTCCTTCCTAGTTCCTGATTTAATTCTTTCCTTCCTGAAAACTCCAATCTGTGCTACGTGTCTGTTAATTCCTTGCTATTATGTTTCTGTCAGGATTTTGTCTCATTTATACTAGGTTTGCTAGTCAGGTGTTCCTTTGTTTCTTTCCTTCAGCTAAAAAAGCTATCTTTCTCCTAGTATTTTTTAATTTGTTGTTCTGATTTTGCAGTCCCTTGCCATTGTCTCCTAAGTGTCTTCAATGTGTGTTCCTTACTATATTATTAGATAATAAACCCACCTCCCCTTTATCTAAAACTTAGAATATAAAATTTATATTTCATTTTGCATTCAATTCCTGTTGTTCTCAATTGTTTGAGTGTTTCTGGATTGTTGTTATCCATATCACGTTATAACTTCCCCCTAGGTTCTTCTAAAGGTTTTTGGTTTAAAACTTATTTAAGTTTTACCCCCAATCCTTCAATTATTTTTCAAGTTTGATTTCTTCTGGCTTCTTATGTGCATGTATCCTATTTTCAGTCTTGCTTCTGTGTCTTATTATTATTATTAAAATTTATTATTGGGCAGTTTCTTTCCTCTTCCTATACTTTTAAAAATTCATTTTCTTCATTTTTTTCTCTGTGTGCATTTCATGTCCACTTTTTATTTTTCAAGTCAATATTCTGTGTGTGTGTGTGTGCATGTTGAATTGTATTATATCCCATGTGTGGATTAGTAGTATGCTTGCAGTGCTCTGTGATAATAATCTATGATCTATTATACTATGCACCTAAGCACTGTATAAAAAAGATATGTTTCCAGTACACTGCAGAAAAACCACTGTATATCAATGAGATGGTTGTGCTGAATGAACAGCCACTACCGTAAGTCTGCCAAAGTCACTAAGCTTTGCATTGCATACTATCTTTTGCAGGATGGTAATGCTTCCCTGAGTTGGGCATGCAGGGAAATAGTGCTAGCTCACCTGCAAAGAACAGAGTTGCAGATCATAAACTTCACATCAGATATTTAGACCACTCAGAGTAAAGTCCTACCCACCTGTCCCTTATAGCACACTTGTGGAAGGAATCTGTGGGAACAGGAACAAGAGACCAAACTATTGGGAGTGTGATGGCATGGTGGAGCTGGGCCTTCCTCTACACACATCATGGACCAGTCCCATATATCAGCAGAAACAAGGTGATTCAACCAGCTTGGGGGGGGGGGGGGCAGAACCTTACCAGTGGTTAGCTCCTGGACATCATTGTAGGAAACTGTACTGAAAGCAGTACAGAAGTCTGGGATAAACTGTGCATCAGCAACAATGATCTTCCTAGTTCTTTTTCTTCATATCTGGCTTGATCCAATGGCATAGACTTTGGTCCCAGCCTAGGGAGAAAGGCAGGGTATAAATAAAGTGATAGATGGATGGATAGACAGACTTTTGACTTGGTCTCACAAATCTTGGTAGAACTTCTAGCTCTCTTCTGATAATTGATTAAAGCTCAGCCTTGTCCGATCTAGTTCTTGACTGATCTAGAACTAGGAACTAGTTCTAATCGCTGAAAAATGATGCCAAAGTAAACTCTCCAAGTACCTTGTGAACATTATGCAAGAAAAAAAGCAAGACAATCTCTGTTGAGATGCCCCAATAGTGAATAACTTTCCATAGCTATGGAAATGCAAATGTTGCCAATATTGCAATATTTTTCACCTCCATTCAGTCTTTTTTTTTAATCAGAAATGTTAATCAGTTGACATAATGGACCAGTGGCATATTTACTTATTTTATTCATTTTGATGATATTGGTTTGTTTATTATTTTTGCTGAATACTATATGAACATTTTGGCCATACTCTTATGCTCTGAGTTGTGTTGTGATGTTCTGTACCTTCAAGTCACTTCCAGGTTATATCAACCCTGAGGTGAACCTATCAGGGTTTTCTTGGAAAGATTCATCCAGAAGGGGTTTTCCATTGCCTTTCTCTGAGGCTGAAAGATAGTGACTTCCCTAAGGTGTCTCTGTGGGTTTCATGGGACTTTGAACCTGAGACATTTCACACTACACTACATTGACTCTCATATTCTTATATGCCACTATTCTTAAGGATATAGGACAGTATTATAATATTTGAAATCAATGATTATATGTAGTCCAGACACTTCCCTTACAAAAGAGGAATTAAAAGGAACTCTACACAGCAGGCTAGTTGGCGGTAAACACGACAACACAGAATAATAGTCCTTCCAATGATATGAAGATTTGGGCCTCGGCAGACGACTAATAGAGTCGTCTCTGAGCCCAGGAAGAGGAGGAGCAGCCGCACGCGCAGCGCTCCTTCCTCTTCCTGAGGTCGTCCTCGGAGCCGCTGGCCCTCCGCACGGCCGGCGCTCCCAGGGCAACCTCCTGCCACAGCGACCGCATGCGCTGCGGCGGAAAAGACAGGGAAAGTGCGCCCTATGCGTTTAGGCTGCACTTTCGCTGTCTTCTAAAAGGAGCGCCAATTTGGAGCTCCTTTTAGAGACGCCGCAGGAGCGCCGCGGTGCAGAGGCTGCGGTCCCGCGGCGCTCCATCCGGTGGCATCTCCGGGGCCTCCGTCTGCTGAGGCCCTTTGTCTCTGAAATTATTTTAAATTAATGAATCTGCCTAGGGGTAGTTTGTATATTACACAAGAGTTGAAAAAAGGCAGAACAATGCAGGTTCCATGTTGTTGACTAATTCTCTGTTCTTTGTTGTTGTTATTATTGTTGTCGTGTGCCTTTAAGTAGTTTCTGACTTATGGCCACCCTAAGGCAAGCTTATCAAGGGGTTTTCTTGGCATGTTTCTTCAGAGGGGGGTTACCATTGCTATCTTCTGAGGCTGAGAGAGTGTAACTTGCCCAAAGTCACCCAATGGGTTTCCATGGCCAAGCCAGGATTCAAATCCTAGTCTCAAGAGTCATAGTCCAATGCTCAAACTGCTGCCATACTGTCTCATCTGTTCCTTATTAGAGGAGGTGAAATTGTCTCACAATTGTGTTCTGAACATTTCTGTATTGAATTGGATAATTAAAGTAACCTTTTCATTAACAAGAATATCCCCAGTCCTTTGAACAACAATTACAGAAAGGAACTGCCTGTGTTCCTCTATAAACAGTGTTGGGAAAGGATTCTACATGAATGATCAGCTGTAATGGCTTCCTCTGCCTCATCTTTGATGTCATGAAACATTTAAAAACCGATCTTTCCTTTGATAAAATAAACAAATGCAATATTGACATCAAAGCAATTTGCGTCAGTCAATCCTCTTAGCATTAACACATTCCTCTTTTGTAACAAAAAAGAAAAGAATTAAAAATGTGAAAGTGATCTCAGAGATAATGAGCTGGCATACCTTCAGCATCCATTTTTGTCTAAGGAGATCACTTTTTGGAAGAAGCTTAAAGAAAATCAGTGCCAGACTGCCTTAACCCAGATGATAAAAAAATAATCAGCTCAGCACTGCATGCTTTTCTAAGGATGCATCCAGATTATATTTTTTGTGGGTTTTTCGGGCTGTGTGGCCATGTTCTAGAAGAGTTTCTTTCTGATGTTTCACTGGCATCTGTGGCTGGCATCCAGATTGATTGAAAATACAGAAAAATCCCAGATTTTGTTCCTGTTCTTTCCTATTTTGTTTTGGAGATCCTTACTAATTTTGTTCATCCCAGAAGCTATTGAAGCTCTTTATGAAAACCTACTCTCTGTGGGTTCATCCCAGGATACTTTCTATGATCAGAATTATTAATATATATATAGAAGCTCCCCAGGTCAGTTTATTTTTACCCAGTGTCAAATGAGAAAGAACAGTACAAAATTTGAGACTTTTCAGTCAGTTTGGATGCTCCCTAAATTTAATATACCAGTTTTCATCATGCCCTATTTTTGCAAGATGCTCAATGTAGAATAATCCATTGGGTTAACAATATATGTATTTAAATAACCATGTGCATGAATGTTTGCACAGTCAGTTTCCAAATGCAGGTATTCATTTTATACAATTGTATTCATACTGCACTACACAGCAAAAAATTAGAAGTGATGTTTCTGTAGACTGAATATGTGAGCAAGCTCTGATTAAAGAGTCTAACATGTGTTATAGTATATGAATAAACGAGTATAATCAAAATTCCCTCTCCTTCTTTTCACAGTTTAATGGCTAGATGTAGTTCCACTTCCGGTTTAGTGAACTGAAGAGCACATAGTATTTTGATGGAGGAGTTTCAAATTTGCTGAAATATATCATGTTAAAAATTGCATTATTTCTTCTAGCAAATTTTTAAACTGAGTGCATCTTGTAGCTTAAAAAGTCACCAAAGACCTCACACAAATTCAGAAGGAAAGGCACGCCACTAACATGATCTTGGAGTTATGGTTATAATAATGATCACAGTCTTTCTTCATGCGTATGGGCATGTGAAGTAACTGCAGAGAAAATTAGAACAACATGGCTGATTGCAACTATTTTTTTATCCATCTATAGATGCTCTTGAATGAGTATAGGTTTGAGGTACAAGAATGTTCTAATTATCCTGATTTTCCTTATTTTGATCTCTGTTTTTAGATGTATTTGTGTGAACTAGTCTTCTTTCATTCACTTCATTGCTGATTCTGTCAAACTCATTTTCTTCATTTGATATTTTAATTGTTCATTAGTCAGAGCTTGGAAATAACTAGATAACTAATTCCTTTGGTTATTTGCTCACTAGATTTTTCTAGCAAAGTGGTCTTGCACATTGGTTTTCCTAATTAACACAGAAGTTAATTCTAGGGTTAAATAAGTTAATCTAGTTTTAGAATACTGAAATTTGTTAGCATGAATGGCTCTTCCTCTGGCAGATTCTGTAAAACAGGAAAGCCTGAAGGGGAAAGGATTAGAGAAAGCCCAAAAAGAAAAGGAATTTTCAAACCTAACACTCCAAATTCTGTTATTAATGGAGGTTGAAACCAGTATTACTAAGCAATTAGCGAACTTCCAACTACTTACTCCAAGGTCATCTGACTGATGTTCCATGGAAGGAAATTGAATTACAAATCACGACTAGTCTGAAAGGATAAACTGATCTGAGGAATGCAGCCTATAAAAGTCTTATTTCCTATGAATGTCTCGTTCTAACATTAAAAAAGTATCAGACCTTGCAAAAGGAGTTCAAAGCCAGAACCTCAGTCACTCATAAGAAAGAATTTTAAATCAACACATTGTATTCTAAACTAAAATTGTTGGGCTAGGTAAATACATTACTGCTGCAAAACCAGAGCATTCTAATTTGGGACCTGCTTGCCAAACAAAGGGAACGTATGATCAAATATCTGGACTATCTATATGGCAGGATGAATCACCTGCCTCACTCAGTTGACTTGAGATGTCATGAAAGACATCAATTTTTTAGTTATTTTATTTATGATAATGGCATTGTGCTGTCAGGGAAAGAAAGAACTGATTGAGGGATTTTCTGCCTTTAGCGTCCAAATGCCCCTGGAATCATGTGCCTTGACTGGGTGGGAGGAAGCATCATTTGTCGCGCCACCTCTGGTAGTGAGATATTTTTGGCCAAACCTTACAATTGAGGTACTTAGAATTAACTACGTAAGATGCAAAGTCTGAATTGAGAGGAAGATTTATGAATATATATATATATATATATATATATATATATATATTTAAAAAAATTGTTCTATGGCTGGTTGCTCATAGGCCTTTTCAGTGCATAATTCATAGAAGTATTAGTAGATTCTGCTGGCTGCTTCCCCAGGATTTTCTAAAATACCTGTGAGTGACAAATTCCAGTGCAACTCTGTGGCATATATAAATTTCACAATATAAGAATAATGCGATAGCAAGCATTTGTGTGGATGCAAACATAATGTCAGAAAAGCCACATCAAATGGCTTCCTCTGAACTTTTCTGTTTCATGGCCTTTGGTTCCTCATCCATCAATATCACTACTTAAGACTTGCCCTTTTCTTTTTACAGCACACTGTCAATTAAATCTCTGTTGAGGACAGGAATACTGTAATAAGGAAATAATGTTAGCTGAGTTGGTGTACCTGGCAGCCGATCTATTCTACTCCAAATTATATCAACATAATGCTGGAAAATCCTACCCAAAGAACAAATGGAACATGGAGGGGGGGAATCCTCCAGATCACAAATCCTGCTGAGTGATCAACAGGAATGCACTCCACCCTTTGGAAACCAGCAGAATGTAAAACACAGAGAATTAGAACATTCCCTATTGGCATGCTGCATTCTTTCCTTTAGTGTTCCTACCATCTCACGGATTTCCATTACACGCCATACACTAACTTATGATCCCTGGGCGATACCCTCCTCAAAGTTACTTGGAACATGAACAAACAGTGTAGAAGCAATATGTGAACAATGCACTTCTTGATCATGGGATTTGTCTAAGCTTCAGAATAACTTATTTCATCAGAACTAAAGTATGGAAAAATAAGAAAATGGGCTTATTTTCCAAATAGACATATGAAATCAATATTGTTAATGACCAGCTATAGTAGAGAAGAAAAGGTGTGACAGCTTGAAGCCTGCATATCTGCACTCATCTTTTTAGACAAAGTAGAACAGACCTCCTGCAAGGGCAGCATATAGTGGATGCCACTAGGGAAGAACCAAATTCTCAAACACAGGAGTCAAACATTTGGACGAATGTGACAGACAGAAGCAGAACAGTCAGGAACAATGCTGTGAGACTGAAGCTAAAGAGTTTTTGCTGATTTCCAATCACACTGACTCTGAGACCTACACTCCTACCTTCCAGCTGGGAGGTGGGAGTGTCACCACAAAAAAAAGTTACAGTTCTTCAAGTGAGTAACATTAAATGGGAAAACAACACAGCCCCCAAAAGGTGGCATCAGTCTTGGATCCTGAATCTATCCTGTAGTGAGAGTTGAAGGTCAAAAGCTGTGACCACCTAGCTGCTCTACACATGTCCTCCAAAGGCATACCCCTCCAAAAGCAAACTGGAGGATTCTTTTTGGCCAGTTCATAGGCTAGGTGAATTGTGGAGACCACCTACTTTGAAAACAAAACTGGTAGTCTAATCCTCGAAGGAATGACATACAAATAGTTTCTGAGACTTGCACAACTCATAAGTCCTGTCCACACAGAAAGCTAGGGTCCTTCTGACATCCAGACAATGTAGAGTCCATTCCAAGTCAGTGGTAGGGTTCTGCATCAATGAAGGCTACACAATGTTTTGTTTGATGTGAAAGGATGACATTGCTTTGGGCAAGAAAAAAATGCCCGGTCTGAGGATAATTTTGTCCTGATGGAAACATTGGTCCACTCTGGGAAAGCATAGTTCTCCTGCTTATCTGGATGATGTAATCACCATCAAAAAAGCAGTCTTCCATGTAAGTAAGTGTAGATCTGATAAAGCCATCTGCCTAGATGGGTTTCTTTGAGTTGAGACAATACCAGATCTAAACTCCAAGGAGGTGTTGACCCCACAACTGGAGGATGCAAATTCTTATAACCCAGAAGAAATGTACTCACCAAGGGATTCTGAAAGCAGGAGGACTCTCCAATGACCTGGAAGCTAGCCAAAATAACCACATAGTAAAGTGATAGATGAAAGAGAGAGACCTCTTTCCTGGGGAGAGAGGAGGAATTCAAAGACATGTTGAAGTTGTGCCTGGGTCAGTAGAGGAGGAGGAAGAGAGGAACCCTAAAGCAATCGTATCCTGGAGTTTTCTTGGAAAGACTGGTTCAGATGAGGTTTGCCATTGCCTTCCCCTGAGGCTGAGAGTGTGTGACTTGTCCAAATTCACCCAGTGGGTTTCATGGCAGAGTGGGAAAGCCAACCCAGGTCTCCAGAGTGGTAGTCCAACACTCAAACCATGTACTACCTATGAAACAATTGCAGACTTTTATGTTGTTCTTGTACGTCTTCAAGTCCTTTCTGACTTATGGCGACCCTAAGGCAATATTATCATGGGGTTTTCTTGGAATGTTTCTTCAAA
>CM034703.1:21411978-21422808 GCA_020142125.1 Phrynosoma platyrhinos | reverse complement strand
CGGCAGCTCCGAGGGCAACCTCGGGAGGAGGAAGGGGTGCCAATCGTGAAGCTGCCCCTCCTCTTCCTTGCCTCAGAGGCGACTCTATGAGTCGTCTGCCGAGGCCCATACTCACATTATATTGCATTTTTATTGCTGAAACTCTTCTTCAACTTGACCCCAAAAGTCTGTGTTTTTCCACCTCCCTTCACCATCCTCCCAATGCCAATGCTGCTAAAAAAACCTCCAGTTAGACAGAGGATGAGGTGAAAGGGGAGGCTGGGTGGGCTTAAAAAGAAGTTGTAAAAAGTACCTTCATTATCAGAAGCCCTTTTAACTGAGATATATGCCTTTGTATCCAATCCAGGTGACCCTGGAAGCAATTGTGCATTCCACAACATTGATAACAGGGACATTAAGGAAGGCAGAGTAGATTTCTTTTCAGTTAGCACACAACTTGTAAATTATCACTTAAATTTGTGATTATTTCTTACAAATTCTACAAAAATCATTTTTCATAACATTTTGCAAAAATATTGATTACCAAATCTACTTATTCAACATTTTTTCCTTTTAATAAAATGTCAGGAAACTAGATAACAAATGCCAAAATTCAATTTGCTTTTCACTACAGAATTTAGATTTGAGATTTACAGGACACTAATGTCTGCTTTATTATTAAAACAGCCAAATATTCGCTTCAAGGCTTCTCTATTTTGGAAGTATTGTATCTTCTGTACAAAAATGTAGAAACAGGCCCAACTTTGACATTTTTGGATTGATTTACTTCCACAGGATCCAGTTAAAGATTAGACATGACATTACATGCAAAATTGTTCCAGAAAATTAGCAAATCTTTCCAAATATGGGAGCTTTGGGAATGCCTGTTTCTTCCATCAGCAAATGGAAACGAAAATTATTGCCGATGCTTTCTGAAGAACATTAAGCATTGTCTATAACTTAGATCTGGTGCATGGTGCAAACCATATTAACAACGCAGTTCTCTTATATGCATCAACTCCCATTCCGTCCAGTGAGAGAACAGTGCAATTTTACAGTTGAGCTAAAATGATGCTCTTGAATTTAAACTGATTGGCAAATAACCAAAAACAAAGACTTGTCATGGAAGTGTACCACAAAAATCAGTGATATTTAACCCTACATAATATATCTAACCTGGATACTGTTGATCTGCCATTAATGGGTTTTAGACCCCAATACGGCACATTACTGTGGTGATCATGGTACTTAAGCATTTATGTGTTAGATTTGTACATCTTGATCAACAAATATTTGAAAATTTAAAACAGATGGTATTTGTACAAGTTGCCTTGGTGCTGCAGACAAGAGCCAGAAATTCATTTGCGATAATTAATGGAGAAGCTAAACATCACAATCTGAGAGTAAAGCTACATTTTGCAGAGAATTAAGCATAGGTTTAAGCAACTGGAGTTTCATGAAGACCTTGGAATGTTAGATTTATTTATTAATTTATCAACACAAATCACTGGAATGAGAATTAACTCTTTGTCATTCATTTTGGAAGGTAGAAATTCAATTATTTGCTTTAATTATTAATGCATTTGTAAAACTGTTCATTTTAAAAGAAACTGGGATTTACAAAGAATAGCCTATTTGGTTGTCACCATTGCTTTCTAACTGCCTATTTTTCAAACAAAAATCCATCAGTGATATCTTTATTGGCCAATCGAAATGCACAATATACTTGTTGCAAGCTTTCGAAGCTCCATGGCTTCTTCATCAGGCAAGATGTTTTAAACCAAACAAGAGAAAAACAATTGGAGATGTTAGTCAGATGCCTACATGTTGTTTCAGTCTTTAGCTAAGATAGTATATGGTGGGGAGGATATCTTTTGCAGGCAAGCTCCTCATCCTTCTGGCCCTGTGGCTATAAGGAGATTTTCCAAGTCCAGGAAATTTAAAGTCCATTTGCATCTCAACAGGGACCCCTCATTTGCATTCCAATATGTCTCCTTTGCAATTGGGGGGTTTGCAATTTTGCAATTGCAACAGTCTTGATGAGTTTAGGCTTGATATGTTCTAGGACCCATTTGTTTGTCTTTTTGGCCATCCATGGAATCCTTAGCACTCTTCTCTAGCAATACATCTCAAATGAGTTGATTTTCCTTCTATCAGCTTTCTTCACTGTCTAGTTCCCATATCTATATATGGAAATACAATGGCTTGGGCAATCCTAATATTAGTGTTCAGTTGTATATCTTTGCACTTTGGGATCTTGTCCAGTTCTTTCATAGCTACCCTTCACAGTCCTAGTTTCCTTCTGCTTTCTTGATTGCAATCTCAATTCTGATCAATTGGAAATGTTTAACTATTTCAATTTCTTCATCATCTAGATGGAATTTTTGCATGTTCTCTGGGATCATCAATTTTGTTTTGTTTTTTTAATGTTCAGGCATTAATCCTGCTTTAGCACTTTCTTCTTTGACTTTCTTTAGTAGCTGTTCCAAGTCTTTGTTGTTTTCTGCTAGTAGTGTGGTGTCATCTGCATATTTTAGATTACTGATATTCTTTCCTATGATCTTCACTCCTCCTTCCTCTGAGTCTAAATCTGCTCTTCATATGATATTTTCTATATACAAATAGGGCAATAGAATGCAGCCTTGTCTAACCCCTTTTCCAATCTGTTTCTCTGTATTTTGTTCTAATGGTAGCCTCCTGTCCTGAGTACAGGTTATGCATCATGATGATCAGATGTAGTGGTACACACATTTCTTTAAGATCATTCCATAGTTTCTTTAAGATCAATCCATAGTGCCACCTGAATAGTATTATATAAATCTTGAAAAGGAACTCTGGGAGAATATTTTCAAGATTTTTTTTTGAACATTTGTTCCCTTTAACATTTGTTCAACATATTTTACACAATTTTACTGTTGATTAATTTACTGTTTCTTCAATGCAACTTTACAAACCCATGAAGGTTTAGAGTAATTTAAATAAAAATAAGCTTTAGCATAACTTGTTTTCAAAAATTTTCATCACATTTTGTTCTTCTGATTTGGTAAGCGGACTGTTAGGAAGTAGCATCTCTAAATGATTGCTTGATTCTCCAAAACTCTCTGGAACTTCACTTATTTCAGGCTGATCAGATTCAAGCAGTGTAATCCATTTAACAACAGGATTTATCAGTTCATGTTATTTGTGTTCTCCTTCTTTATTTACTGATTAATACCCCACCTTTCTTGTAGTATGCAACCCAAGGCAGCTCACAGAATAGACAGAGGAGATTATCACACGCAGCTTTTACACTGCAAAGATAGCTGTAAAATAGTGCCTTTGGCAACACTTATCACATGATGTCACCTCCAATCCATAGCTGCTGTGTCTGAAATGTGAGGTTAGAGTGTCCCTTTTCATTGATGGGGAACCCTGTTGATAAACTACCAATCACACAGCAGTCTCATTAATCCTTATATGTAAAACATCACTGCTGTAACAGTTGTGGTATTGGCAATCACATGGTGTCTAAGGAGATTATTGCAGTGCTAATTAAACTGTTTCAGCTGAGCCGGTTTAAAATTTAAAACGGGTGGCATCCTGATTTAACACAAGGATTTAGCTGCCGAAATCGCCACCTGGGTGCAGCCAGGTCCATTGCTGCTTCCAGTGCTGCTCTGGCAGCCATTTCCTTAAGCCGGAAAACTCTCGACTTCAGAAAAGCCATGCTCAATGGCCCTGGGAGTGGAGATGGACCCAGGCTGCACCCGGGTGGTGATTTCAGCAGCAAAATCCTTGTGATAACATCAGGATGGCATCCATTTTAAATTTTAAGCCTGCTCAGCTGAACCAATTTAATTAGCGCTGGATAATCTCCATAGTCTCCTCCTTCCTCAGCACTATTCCTATGCTGGCTGATTTAATTTATTATTTGTATTTATTTTACTTTCTCTTTTTAAAAATTAAATCACATTAGCAGAACTCTGGAGTTGCATTAAAAAGTGAAATTGAAATTTTAAAAAAAGGCATGCTGGGTAAGACATAGGGCAGTGAACTGGGATTAAGGGGCAGTCTGTAAGAGTGTGTGATGGCAAAAGCAACCCAAACCATACAACTGCCAAATGTGTAGAGACCACACTCCACTGAATCTCTCTCTCTGATGCCAGCACCATGGGTTTTTTGGATCCCACTGCTTCGCACCAATTATGTGGCAACTATTCTTAACAGCTGCAACCAATTATTTATTTGCTAACTATCCACTCAATAAATGAAGTGTCTTTATTAATCAATGTTATCACTTTTGGTAGCATATTAAAATACTTGGTAGCGTTTTTGATGTTATCTGTAAACACTTCAGGCAACTCTTGGTTGAACACAAAGAAAATAACTTTATTTATATTCAGAACTTATTACTGTATCTTTCTTAGTGGATGGTACTCAATCTTATGTTACAGTGGATGAATTACTTTGGGTGTTACAAATTTACTACTTTCTCTCATTTGACTCTATGTATGTTTCGTTCCTGTCTTGGTTCACACAGAACCTATACCCAGCTTCCTTAGCTGTTAACTCCTCAGATTATTTGTTACACTAACAATAAACACAGTTTAGCTTCTTCAGTTTAGCTCCCTTTTTATAAATCTGCTCCTCAGGCGGTTTCTAATATTTCCCAACCTTCCTAGCTTTAAATTCCACAGGATACTAACATATACTCTTGCATAATAAAACCAGCTTACCTGAGCCAGTTTAAGATTTAAAAAGGGTAGCATCCTGATGTTATCAGAAGGCTCTAGCCACCAAATCTGCCACCTGGGTCCATCCTCACACCCAGGGCCTCTCAGCATGGCTTTTTCCGAAGTTGAGAGTTTTCCAGCTTTGAATGCCCCTGTGAGCGGGGATGGACTCGAGATGGACCCAGGCAGCAGATAACATCAGGATGCCAGCCATTTTAAATTTTAAGCCAGCTCAGGTAAGCCAGTTTTATTATCTGTGCAATAAGTTCTTCTAATACTGGACTTCTCCTGTCCTGCCTGTACTGCAGCCACTCACTCATAAACCACAAGGTTGCGAGTTCAATACCAGCCAGGGCTGAGGCTCGACTCAGGCCTACATCCTTCTGAGGTCGCTAAAATGAGTACCCAGCTTGTTGGGGGGCAATGAGCTCACAGTTGTAAACCGCTTAGACATCCCATGCGCGATATGAAGCGGTATATAAATGAAGCTGCTTTGCTTTGCTTTGCTTTTGATCTGGGAGTCTGAATCCCATCCAGATTGAACCCCTTAAACCTAACTGCACCCCCTGGCAATTCTAAACAATCTATTTCCTCAACAGGCTATGACACACTTCCCCCAATCACTGACTTTTCCTCCTTTTTATACTTGCTCCTGAGAGCAGCTCCCACCTTTTTCTAGCCTGACTCCTACTGGCTGCCCTGAATGTTCTATTCTGCTTGTATTTCTCCACAACATGTGATAATAGCTGCTGACAAACTGGTATGTTTCCGTTTTCTTTAATAAGTGTGATTGCGGTGAGAACTGGGCTCGTGTGAAAATGTCCTAAAACAAAATACAGCTAAAAACAGTAAAACAACAACAACAATTAAAAACAGAAGTTTAAGAAAACAGTTACCGGTAATAGCCAAACGTCTGTTGGACTAAAAGGGAGAACAGAGAGGGTGGCTACCTAGTCTTCAGTGGAAGAAAGTTCCATGGGAACTGAGAAGGCCCTCCCTCATGTCCTTAACAAATGTGCATGTGACAGTGGAAGGACCAAGATAAATAGTTATTGCAGGTTTTTTGGGCTATGTGGCTGTGTTGTAGAAGTGTTTATTCTTGATGTTTCACCACCATCTATGGCTGGCATCTTCAGAGAATGCTGGCAGGTAAGTGAGTGGGGTATATATACTGTGTGACCCTTGATTAAGAGGATGTGCTTTGCATGTTAATCTGTGTATTGTTCCATTGTTAAATGGCAAGGCCTTAGGGTGGGGGGGATATGCAAGGAGGATTTGTGTCTATTTACTTAGTGATCCATTTTCTGCTGGGAAAAGTCAGGAATAAACTCTCCTAGAACACAGCCACATAGCCCAAAGAACCCACAAAAACCTATGCATAATGGCTGTGAAAGCCTTCAACTTCACATTGACCAATATAAAGTTCTCCCGCAAAGATCTAAAAATTAAAGCAGGCTCATATAAGGAAATATAATCTTCCTGAATTTGGCTTAGACTAGTAGCCAGTGAAGATTTTGTGACAAGGATGTATTCCCAGTAACCAGCCCTGGTCAGTAGTTTGACCATTTGGGACCAAACAGCTTCCAAAGTCAATCCCATATAGAGTGTGTTCACGGATTCTTTACTGAGTCAAGCATTGCTGGCTTGAAAATATTCAACAAAATATAAAGTCCAAAAATCAAACCTTGTTTTTACCATTTTATATAAAGGACACTATTTTATTAGGCCATTGTATTTAATGGGACTTGAGCATCCATGGATCTTGGTATCCATGGGGGATCCTGGAACCAAAACTCCAGAAGATAGCAAGAGCCAACTGTAGTAACCCAAACCAGACATAATCAAAGCATGTCCCTTTGCAAGTAGATTTGACTTCTCCAGGAATTGATGCAGCTAATACACTATTTTTAATGATTGAAGTGCACTCCTGGCCGTCACTGAAACCTAGGCATTCCAGCTTGGGATGGGATCCAGGAATACCCACTAGCTGAGGTTTCAGGGGGGATGTAACTACACCCAGTACACACTGAAGCCCTATTCTCTTGCCTTTTGTCTGAGGAGGAACACCTCTGTCTGGACTGAGCTTCCCAGTGTGATCACTCTCATCTAGTCCATTACTGACAGCAGACACTGGCTTAGCACTGAAACTGTTTTAAGTGAATGGATACATATGGTTGGAAAAGACTATAAATATAGTCTTCATTTTTAATGCTAACCAGCCTATGCTTTCCCAGATGCCAAATTCCAGTGATGCACTTCAACGCACTCATCTAAAAGCAACAATGTGCTGTAAATTTGGACTTATGACAATGGCCAGGTTCTGGCAGTGAGAGAGCAATTTTCTCCTCTTTTCGCAGCTGCCCCAAACTGGCTATGGAAAGCCTCTAAGGGAGGTTGCAGACTGCCAGAAATAGTGCAAATTGAGTTCACTTTTAGGATTAGAGTTAGTGCTAGGGAATCATGGGATTTTTTTCCCCCTGAGACATTGAGCCTTCTCTGTCAGAGAGCTCTGGTGCCACAATAAAATACAGTTCCCATGATTCCCTAACCTTAACCCTAAAAGTGAATTCAATTTGCACTATTTCTGGCAGTCTGCAACCCCCCTAAAGCTAGTTTTCAAGCAACACAGGCCTGAATTATATTGGTAGCCTCAGCTAAAACAGACTATGGAACAAATGGACAGATTTACTCAACAATATGTGAACCATGTACTCTTGAATTCTGCTACAT
Organism: Phrynosoma platyrhinos; assembly: GCA_020142125.1. Classification (NCBI taxonomy): domain Eukaryota; kingdom Metazoa; phylum Chordata; class Lepidosauria; order Squamata; family Phrynosomatidae; genus Phrynosoma; species Phrynosoma platyrhinos. Next base: position 21,415,387 of record CM034703.1, on the reverse strand, counting down.
ATCTTTTCTTTGTACCTTACTGTTCATACTTGTGCAAAGGTATCTGGTAGCACCTTTGAGAACTTGGTAGCATGCGCTTTTGTAGACTTGAGCCTACTTCCTCAGATGCATGTTTTGGAATTCATGGCAAGTTCATACTTATGTTCTGCGAAGTTACCTTCCTTTGCACAACAAATTGCAATGGTTTGTTCCCATACTCTCTTACTGATGGTGTTCATTCTCATAGGGGGAATGGCTGGGGAAATACAGAAGGGACTAGGATGGTCCTATCTTGCTACATCCTGCCCGCTTTTTTCTCCATGCTTTCTCTTTACTTTTCATAACATCCTACTGTCTGGCAAACATGGAGTGATGGTACCTTATCACCAATATATGGAGAAGCGCATTGCAGGCTGCTCTGTTGGTGGAATATAAATTATTCTCCCCAACTGGATACTGCAACATGGATTCCATGGAGCACAATGCCTGCAAACCCCTTTGCCCTGTACTCTCTTTAATACTTGGCACTTGTTGCATAGACGGGATGTGGTCTTCATTTATTTAGAGTTGCATAGTGTTTGCATATATAAGCAGTACCAGAAGCTGTTTTGCTCCTCAAAACATCCTCCACAACAACCACATAAAAACTTGCCACATGGTGAAGCAGTAAATGTTAAACAGTGGGGAGAGGGGACAGGGACTTTGTAGTTGTAAACATGTTAGGTTGATGGGTGCCACCCTCTGGCAAGAAAAAGCCATGATACTTTCTAAATCTTGCAAAGTAATGTAGGAAAAGAATGATAGGAAAGCTCTGAATTTAAACTAAAGGAAATATAAAAATTTAAAACCTGGGATCCTATTTTCCAAACACACACAAAATAGGCAGAGCACTCATGCACACTTTGGAGTTTATCGCACTCACTTTTATTAACAATCCGGGCACTGCCTGAGGATGTGTGTGAACACAGGAAAATGGATTTTATCACACTCAAAACTGTTGTCAAGCCATCCCATGCCATCACTCGACTACAACCCATCCTCAAGCCAGCTGATTTTGCAAGGACAGAAGCTTTCTGGCTGAGCAAAATCAATTGGCTCAGCGCAGCTCAGCGTGGCTTGGGGATGGGTTGTGGTCGAGCGATGGCATGGGGACAGCTTGCCAACTGTTTTGAGTGTGATAAAATCCATTTTCCCTCATTCACATACGTTCATGCACATTCCCAGCCAGTGCCCAGATCATTAAGAAAATTGAGTGCAATAAACTTCTTTGAGACATCCTGATGACATGTTGCCAGTGTACCTCTTCCAACATTTGACAACACTCAGTTTGTTATTAATCAAAATGAATGCTTGCTACACTAAAGCATTGGTAGGTAGCCCTTGGAGACCACTTGTATTGTCCATTGTCAATGCTGAGTGTCACTGCCCTAAACATCTCCCTTCCATTGCTGCTGGGAATGAATGACACCTATAGAAATTGTTCTTCCCACTGCCCTTTTTGTGGGGCTGTCAGGTTTTACAGAGTTGGCACACATACATGTATATGATTAAGCAGAATAAGCATGCAAACATGCATATGAGTTCATAAACATCTACTGCTTTGTTGAGATGTGTAGTACTCTGTGTTTTATAAACATGGACCTTTACCTTTTTTTCCATTAAAGACTGTGTTTAATGCTTAACTACAGTGATGTTTATTGCCTAATTGACCTCTATGTCTTTCCAGCTGTTGCTTTGAAATGAAAAATCCTTTTGAAAATGTTATAGAAGAAAAAGGCTTAACACTTTTAAAGAGAAGTTTCCATATGGCCTAGGCATTTGCATTCTACATGCAGCAGGCTGTGGAATGGACCTTAAGCCCATCATGCACATAACCTTTAATGAGAGCCATATGAATATAACTGCCGACTCAGCAGCTATGTGCTGCTTAAACTATCCTTATAGCATCAGTATAAGGATGTTAGAGTAAAAACATACAAAAAGTAAGGGGTAGAGAACCTCAATTTTGCTCACATGATTAGGTTTCTGAGTATGTGTGGGTGCTTAATGCCAGCTCTCCTCACCCATCTGTTCACCTACATTTCATTTTTATCTCAGGGGGGATATCTACAAGTTATCATTCCCACAGTATCCTGGCATGGCATCACTCTCCACCATTATAGAAAAGGTAAAATGCTGGGGTGCTTGCAGCTGCTAACCATAGATCAGAGTGACTCTCCTATTCATCACTGCTTATCATAATCTCACCATAGGGGGTTGCTGGTGTTTGCAAAGCCACCAGCAGGACTTTACCAGCCCTGAACAACAGAAAAAACAATACATGTAAAAGGACAAAATGTTGATTTACACAGACCTGCTCTTTTGCTTATATATTTTATATTGTGTATGAGAACCAAAGTAATGGAATATTTTATTTAAAATCAGAAAGATCAATTGCAAGACCGTACTTTGGTAGTTGTGCTTCTTTAATCTCTGTATTTTTGAGTTCACATGTTCTTTCCCCACTCCATTTTTCTGCTTTGAACATTTTTGTATATCAGACAAACATTAACCTATATAAGTGCTAATTATCTGAACATGATTTGGATGGGTTACAAATAGGAATGTTATTTGGGTTGCCAGACTGAAAATGGAAATGGATCCTGTGCCTTTAATGGTGGTGTAGAAGAGGGAATAATAAATAATAGAAATAGAAAAGAGCCCAAGGACCATCCAGTCCAACCCCATACCATGCAGCAAGACACAATCAAAGACACAATCAAAGCACTCCCAACAGATGGTCATCCAGTCTCTGTTTAAAGATTTCCGAAGAAGGAGACTTCACCACTCTCCAAAGGAATGTGTTCCACTGTCAAACAGCTCTTATTGACAGGAAATCCTTCCTAATGTTGAGGTGGGATCTCTTTTCCTGTAGCTTAAATCCATTGCTCTGGGTCCTAGTCTCTGGGGTAGCAAGCAACAAGCTTGCCCTCTCCTCAATATGACATCCTTTCAAATACTGAAACATGGCTATCATGTCACCTCTTGACCTTCTCTTCTCTAGGCTAAACATACCCAGCTTCCTAAGCTGCTCCTCATATAAATGGTTTCCAGACCATTCACCATTTTGGTCACCCTCCTCTGGGCACACTCCAGTTTGTCAACATCTTTCCTGAATTGTGGTGCCCAGAACTGGACACAGTATTCCAGGTGACAGAATTTCAGCACTTCTTGCTTGTCACACAATTAGGTAACAAGCAACACTCACTGGAATCTCTTCTGCACAACTATTAAAAGTACTGCAGCTCTCTCCAGTTTTCAGTCTGGCAACCCTTCTTTATAGTCCCAATAGAGAATTTCTCCAGTAAGGAGGAGTCTGAGTCCCCTGAACCAGAAACTGGCAAGTTGGTAACTGCCACTGCAGAACCTCTGGACAGAGGCAGTTAAGTGT
>CM034703.1:21391680-21411878 GCA_020142125.1 Phrynosoma platyrhinos | reverse complement strand
TTATCTCTTTAACAATGAAACTGGCCCACGTGTGATAACGTCCCATGAAAACACTGGAGTCTGAGGGCATGAGTTTGGTCGAAGGTGTCCAGGTGAAGTGCTTGCACAGAAGGACTACTCAAGAGCAGAGACTTCCACAGGAATAGAGATGGCCAGAATGTCAACAGCTGAGATCTGAGTGGGGCCCCTGTAGCTCAGCAGGCCTCTCTCTTGAGGCAGTAGAATTATTGGAAACAATATTGTTTCTAAGTTCCTGTCAGCTTATATTAGTGTTGTGAAATGGTGCTATGAGTGATCTGTTGGTGCCTGATCTTGGACTGTATTACACTTTGGTTTCTTGAATATCTGTGCTTGTTTGTTTTTTGGATCGTGGATTAGACCCTGGACTGTTGTTTGGCTTTGGTTTCTTTCATCTGGTTTATATTATTTCCCAGTTAAACTCTGCTTGTTTTGACCTTGGCATGGCTTACCTTTCCTTCTGGATTCGTCCCATCTGTCTTGTCTTCTGATGCAGCCCACAACTGCCCTTTTTCTATTAGGTCCCATTCACCCTAAAATAAGACAGAGCATACACTTCCAGCTTCCTGTAGGTGTTTGAATCCCATGGAGGTGCTCTACTGGCACCAATCTCTGACAGTAGAGGTTAGATCCAGTGGTATATCAGATGTCTGGCACTCTGGATGCAACCACTGCCATACCCAATGAGCTATGTCAATAGAAAGCTATCACCAGTGATGCTACTACTAGCATAGTAAACATAAAGTAACATAAATAGGGCTATAACAGATCTTCTTCTTAGTAGTTATCAGATAACATACCATGCTTCATGATTCTGTGATGAAGGATGTGGATTTGTCTAGCATGACAGACAGGCAAAGAATTTAAATTATAACAGATATATGCAGTTTTATGATTTGTCAACTCTTCATTCATTGACAAGCTTAAAAATAATTTAGTGCTAACAAGACTGAAGTCCATACAACTTGCCTGAACAGGCCCTCATTGACTTTTCGATGGCTTACTGCCATAGAACTCATTCCCTGCAGACTAGACTTTTGTGCTGTCATTTTATCTGTGCACAGTAAATGCAACAGTATATATTTCTCCTCTGGTGGCATGTTCCATGTCTCTGCAGGGGCTTAAGGCAATGGGATATCAGGTCTAAAAGGTCACATTACTGTTGTACTTACATCTGTGTAACCCCGCAGAGTGTGTAGGAGTAAATCAACAACAAAGATGTCCTTGTCCTTTCTCCAAAGGTACGTGCAGTCTCCCTCACTTGTACCTTTCTTTTATACACACAACTCATTATTTGCATTCTTTCTCCATTGTTTTCAACAAATCTGTCTTTTCTTTTTATGCTCACCACAAATATCAGTATTGTGGGAAAAGCTCCAGATGGAATTTCTTGCTTATGCTTTCTTAATGCAACACAACCTATACTGTAGAAGCGGAACATTTGCTTTATTTTACCATGTTTGTCTTGGGGAAGCATAAACAAATTGCAGCCCATGAATTCATGAAATGTGATCCAAAACTTTAAATGAGAATGTGGAGATCATGCACGCTATGAGGCTGCATAATGCACACTATTATTCCAGCCTCTGAGGCACTTTTCTCTAGTACAGTATTTTCCAAACTTTTTTGGCTGGGGCTGGCATGATTTTGTCAATTAAAAAAGCATATTTTATCATGAAAAGGCTTGCTTTTACAGTGTGAAAGAATACAAATTATCCACTTTCAGCATAGCTCATCTCTTTCATTGTTGTTTATTTGTTGTTGTTGTTAACTGCCTTCAAGTCGACTTTGACTTTTGGCAACCGTATGAATGAGAAACCTCCAAGTCATCCTGTCCTCCACTGCCTTGCCCAGGTCTTGCTGACCTATGGCTATGGCTTTCCTGACTGAATCTATCAATCAGGAATATCTATTGAATCTATCCAACAGCATTCTGTGCAATCATGCTGGCCACATGGTTACTGAGTAGTCTCTGACAACGCTGGCTATTCAGGTTAGTAATGGAGATGAGCCCTGCCCCCATGGTCAGACACGACTTGATAACCTTGTCAACGGGGAATACCTTTACCTTTACCTTTACCTTTACCTTTACCTTTACCTTTACCTTTACCTTTACCTTTACCTTTACCTTTACCTTTACCTTTACCTGGAATAATGTCTCCCTCTTTTCCTACTGCCCTCCACTTTACCAAGCATTACCAAGCATTATCGTCTTTTCTACTGAGTGATGGCTTCTCATTATATGTCCAAAGTACAGCAGTCTCAGTTTAGTCATTTTGGCTTTAGGGAGAGTTCAGGCTTGATTTGGTCCAAGACCCATTTATTTGTCTTTTTAGTGATCCACCGTATTGGCATAACTCTTCTCCAGCACCACAGCTCAAATGAGTTGATTTTCTTTCTATCAGCTTTCTTTACTGTCCAACTTTCACAACCATACATAGAAATGGGGAACACAATGGCATGGACCATCCTAAATCAGTATTCCATAACTTTAGTATTCCATCTTTACACTTCAGGATCTTGTCTAGTTCATTCATAGCTGTCCTTCCAAGTCTTAGTCTTCTTATGATTTCTTGACTGCAATCTCCACTCTGATTAATGATTAAACCAAAGCATGGAAAATCTTGAACTATCTTGGTGTCTTCATCATCTGCTTTAAAGTTATGTAAATCTTCAGTAGTCATTTTTTTTTCCCTTAATGTTCAGTTGTAAGCCTTCCTTTGCACTTTCTTGAATTTCTTAAGTAATTGTTCCAGGCCTGTGCTATTTTCTGCTAATACTATGGTGTCATCTGCATATCTTAGAGATTGTTGGTGTTTCTCCCTTCAATTTACATACACCCTCTTTCTCCAAATCTAATCCAGCTTTATGTATGATATTTTCTGCATACAAGTTAAACAGATGGGTTGATAAAAGGCAGCCTTGCCTGATTCCCTTGCTAATTCAAAACCATTCTATTTCTCCTTATTCTATCCTAACAGTAGCTTCTTGTCCTGAATACAGGTTACACATCAGGGCAATCAAATGTTGTGACAGACTCATTTCTTTAAAAGTGAAACATAGCTTTTTATTATCTATGCAATCAAAGGCTTTGCTACAGTCTGATTTTGTTTTCGTTTTTGCAGACCCCCCATCTGACTTTATTGTTATGCAGAGTGAGGTGGCCATCTCAGATGGTATATGGATAGTGGGGGAAGGAGGTGTCAATAGCACCAGCCATTCCCCCTGAGTCCTTCCATAGACCCTGAGATGCACAATCTTTCCCATTCTGCTGTTCCAGCAGTCTGGTTATGATGTTTCTTGCTGGCCTGGGCTGGTTGTCATTTTTGCCTAGTTGCCATTCTCCAAAATGTCATTGCTAAAGATTTTTTATATTTTATTTATTTATTTATTTATTTATTTGCAGAATCTGAGTCTTGAGTCTTCTTCAGACAAGAATTACATTTTGAAGTTTCTTTCTGCAGGTTTTTGGACTTACTCCTCCATTCACCACCATAACTTCTTTTTTGGCATAGGATTTTTCTAACTTCTCTACTGTACAGTTCCCTCATTCTGACTCTCATCTTCCCTCTTCCCCTAACTTCCCCTCACTATTGTCTCTTTTGCATGACACTACTATAGCATTTTGATACTGCCACAGGTCTATCCTATTGAATCCTGGGATTTGTAATATGGGGAGGTACTAGAGAATTCACTGGCAGAGACTTCTGAGGACCTCATGAAATTTCACATCTATGTATGTATGGAGCCATAGCAGTTAAAGTGGTGTCAAAGTGCTATAGTTGTCTTGTGTGAAAGAGACCTGTCTCTAATCCACTTCCATGTTCTGCAGTCAATGAATGCTGCAATTTTCAAAAGTATTTTCTTCCATTTTCTTTCTCATTTTCTCTTTAGCTTCTCTTTAGCCTCTTCATTTTGATCTCCTCTTTACTTTCACTTCTTGAATTGTTTTTCCCCCCTATTGAATAGTTTGTTTTCTTTCCTAATTTGCAGTCTAGGATTACTTCCTCAGTTTGTTACTTCATGTCTTGGAATGTTCTGCATGTCTCCTGATATACTATTCTAAATTCTTCCATTTATCCTTTTAGTACAATATTCCTATTTCTTTTTATCTAGCCTTTTCTTGTATTCCTGTGGTCATTCAGCTCCTTCTCCTGCTCAGCCATGAGGTGCAACTATGAGTTTCAGTTGAAAAACATTCACCTCTATGTTTGGACTGACCAGAATTTGCTGTGTTGCCTAAATTCAACAAACAGTGCTTTGTTTGAAATATGCCAGCATCAAACTTAGGTTATAAAGCTGATCTCCTTTTAAAAATCATAGTTACAATCTACCACAGTTTGTGGTTCAGACAACATACTAATCTGCAGTTAATCTCAAACAGAATCTATATGGATGTACTGGAAGAGGAGAGGGGACTGTGTAAACATGGGATAAGGCTAGGTTCATTTTTGTAATACTAAACCATAACCTATGTTACATCTAAATATAGTCTATACATATACAAATGTCCTTTAACACCTTTTTTCTGTTCAGAAAGTGTTACACCTGTTAATACATCAAATTCATTTGACAGTTAAGGTTGGAGAGCAAATGTTGACAGCTAAAAATGTCTGGAAGAAGGATAAGTATGCTGTAACCATCCAATTTTTAAAAAAAAATTAAAAACCTTAAAATTATGTCAAAATACAGATAATTCATCACCAGATCATTTTATGTATAGCCACCTCTTTGTAAAAGCTAAACAATGGATAATCACGTCACATTATCAAATATGAAAGACACTCTCCAGGCATGAGCCAAAACTTGTAAAGCAAGAGAAATGCCGAGTATATAATAAACCAAGTATATTAATAATGATGTTAATACTCAGTGTTTAAAATTAGCTTCAGGAGTAAAATTTCAGATGGAAAAAAGCTTTGAAAACAGTATACATATCTATGGTGACACCAACACACTAATCACTAATAATTCATTCCATTTAAACTTGAGGCTGCTGCTTTGTTGTTGTGGCCTTAAAGTCATTTCTGACTGATAGTGTCCCTATGGCAAATCTATCACTGGGCTTCCGAGGGGGTTACCATTGCCTTCCTCTGAGGTGGAGAGTGTGTGACTTGTCCATGATCACCCATTGGGTTTCCATGGTTGAGCAGATATTTGAACCCTGATCTCCAGAGCCCTAGCATTACATCACACTGGTTCAATGAGGCTACTATTAGTCATCTGCAATTCATTTTTAAAAACTCTCTATCATTTTACCACCAAAATGTACATTTTACTAGATCCTGATTAACAACCTGTTCAGCAATATGCCTTATCCATAAATGTCATAATGGTGTATTAAAAGATTAAAAAGATTAAAAGCAAAACAGTGAAGAACTCTATAAAAGAGATGACAGATTCCCTCAAGGAAGAACAGTCAACCCACAGTTTCAGAAAGGGAAGTGGAGGTTGTTCTTAAAGTATTGTGGGAAATAAATCACCAGGAACACATGGCATACCAGCAGAGCTGTTTCAAGTGACAGAGAAAGAATCCATTCGAATCCTAACAAATATGGAAAACCAAACAATTCCCTATATATCAGAATTGCTCTATATACATTCCAATCCCTAAGACAAGGGACACCACGGACTCTAGTGATAATCAGATCATCACATTAATCTTCCATGGATGCAATGTGAGGCTCAGCATTTTACAAAAAAAGGACTTGTACTATATATGAAATGAATAATGCCAGATGTCCAAGCTGGGTTTAGAAAGGAAGAGTCACTTCAAGTCTTATTGCAAACATACATTGGATAATGGAGCATAGCAAAGTATTTTGAAGAAAATTAGCCTGTGCTTTATTTGTTGTTGGTGCCTATAAATCATTTCTGACTTATGGGAACTCCAAGGTGGACCTGTCATAGGGTTTTCTTGGCAAGGTTTATTCAGAGGGGTTTTTCCTTTGCCTTCCCTCTGAGGCTGAGAGAGTGTCACTTGCTCAAGGTCCCCCAGTGGGTTTCCAAGGCTGAGCAGGATACGAACTCTGGTCTCCAGAGTCTCCAATGGTCTCCAGTGCACAAACCACTACACCACACTGGTTCTCTTCTGTGCTTTATAGATTATAGCAAAGATAATGTACGTCATGAAAAACTAAAGGTGTGCCACAATATTTGTCCTGATGCATAATCTAACCCCAGGACATGCGCGGCCACTATAGGGACAGAATATGGAAAAACAGAATGGTTTCCATTTGGCAAGGTAGTCTGATAAGGCTGTATTTTATCATCCTATCTGTTTAATTTGTATGCCAAATACATCATAGAGAAAGCTGGATTAGAGTAAGAGGAAGAACATATGAAATTGAAGGAAGGAACACCAGTAATTTAAGATATGCAGATGATATCATACTAACAGAAAACAGCAAAATCGTGGAACAATTATTGAGGAAAGTCAAGGAAGAAAGTACAAAAGCAGGATTACAGCTGAACATTAAGAAAATAAAATAATAACTACAGATAATTTATATAACTTTGAGATGAATGATGAAGATATTGAAATAGTCAGAGATCTTGGCTCAGTCATTACTCAAAATGGAGGCTGGTCAAGAAATCAGAAGAAGACTATGATTTGGAAGGGCAGCTATGAAAGAAGTAGTGTAAAGATATATCATTAAATACCAAAGTCAGCATTGTCCATGCCTTCATATTTCTAATTTCTATGAATGGGTGTGAAAGTTGAACAATGAAGGAAACTGAGTGGAAGAAACACAACTTACTTGAAATGAGGTGCTGGAAGGATACCATCAATTACCAAAAATACCAAGAAATGGATTATAAAGCAAATGGTCAAGTTCAGAAGCCAAAACTACCCAATTCAGGCTAACGTAGTTAAGCCATATCATGAGACAACATGATTTATTAGGAAAGACAGTAATGCTTGGTAAAATGGGAGACAATAGGAAAAACGGAAGGCCACATTATAGGCACATTGCCTCAATTTAGGAAGCCATGGCTCTGAATTTGCAAGTCCCAAGTAGGGCTGTTGATGACAGGGTGTCATCATGCACAGGGTCACCATAAATACAATCCAATTTGATAACAATTAACAACAAATTTAGTTAATTTCAAGGTAAAAAGGGTTTATAACCAAAAGTAGTAAGGGTAGATTTGAAGGGAGTGTTGTCTTTGCACTGGGTGGTCCTCCTATGTTCTACCTAGGGGCTCTTCATCTATTCCAAGAAGCTGGATTTTGTGGGTTTTTTTACCTTGGGCCTTTTCCTGGAATCCAAATGGTAATTAGTAAACCAAAAAGGCAGGGACAATAAGATTAAGATTGTAGGGAATAGCAGGAAGAGGAAAAACAGGGGACCCATATCTTTGGTAGGATCGACAGGAAGTGGCATTGCAAAAACTCATATACTTTTTAACATTCTCTCCAAACAACAGTATGATAGGATAAACCATGGATTGCATTTTCCAGCTTCATTCTGATAAGGCCTTTAGTGTAGTCACCTGTTGTAAACTTAAATAGAAATTTAGAATCAAATTAATAGTTAAATTTCCCCCTTAAATGTATTTTATTTAAAAATTAGCATTAGTTTTTAGCTTGATTAGCTCTCTCTTTTTAACTAGCAGTCTCTTGGATTCCTTTTATATTTTATTGGGACGAGGACTCAGAGAAAGTTATTTTAGCTTAATAGTAAAGTATTTCTTATTTTTAAAACATTTTAATGTTCTTTCTTATCCCAATACTGATGTATGGAGCACCTGTGCTAGTCATACATGGTAAATCTGGAGCTTGGTCTTTACATCTGAAATTTTTGGAGACCAAAGAAAGAGATGAGGGCTGATTTTTATACTACCGTTACTTGGAATGATATATCTGTTTATCTCAATCTAAAGATTTTGACTTACATCTAACTTGGATTGTTTAATTGCAACTAGTTTATTGTGAATAGTAAAGGCACTTCTAACTCAAAGATTCAACAGGGACAGCATAGGTATAGCAGCCTTGGTCATAGAACAAAAAAGAGCTCAAAAAATGGAAAGGTTAAATGTTTTACAGAAATCCAAGTGTCAGTGGGAGCATTCTCTTCCAACTTGCTACTGACTGCCATTGATTCCCCACACATTACACACACATACACACTTTTGCTATTTTATTTAGTTTTATTTGACCTGCAGTTAAACTCCACAATCTATGAACAGTTGAATTTTCCAGTTTCACCTTTCAGTTTGGATTGTTCCTATAGTAGTAATTTTCTGGAGATGCTTTCCTGACATTGCCTCTTGACCTCTGAGTCTGCTGCTAACATTTTCCAAGAGATTCGTGGTGTAAAGCAGTCAGTAGCATCATGCCTCAAGGTGCAATTTAGGGTGCTGAGAAGTTTAGTTCCTAACAAGTATCTAATGTCCTTAGAAGCAGCAGGGAACAACACCACCTTGGAGCATGCAATGCATGAATCTCCTGCATGTCTAAATGAGATCACCCCATTGCTATCTCCTTTGAACTTTTTAGTTAAGGAGGCTGGATTGTTATGCTCCAAGGCAGTGAAGGCAAATATTCCTGATCCAAACCATAATCATAGCAGGACTCCAAAAGAAGAGTCTGGGTACAGGTTAGGGACCTTTAAAAGAGAAGCAAAAAAGAGAGAGAAAAAACTAGCTTAATAAAACCTTGGGTGCAGAGGCTGAGAAATTATCAGAGCAAAGGATAAGTACAAATAAGAAGGCTAAAGGAATTAACTTTAAACCACCTTTTTATATTTTTTGGATAATGTACAGTAATCTAAAAAGAAGGGAAAGGTGAACAAAAAGATTAAGGACTGTGGAGATAATATAAATCAAGCCCCCAATCCACTTTCAAAATATTTCAGGATAGCAATATTTTCAGGATAGCAATGCCAAACCTCCTCTGAACAAATCTCTCCAAGAAAACCCCATGAGAGAGTTGCCTTAGAGTTGCTATAAGTTGGGAATGACTTCACACAACAACAATCAAGTATCCCATAGAACTAGGTTCAGAAAACAAGTGTACATTTCACAGTAAAAGGATCCTAAATTAGTCTCTCTTATCCCAATGACAAGCTACTTAGCATTCTCCAGTTTCCCTAAGATTGGAGCTCATTCACCTCATGTAAAAAAAAAAAAAAAGAAGGCTAATTTTCATAGATATACAGACAACTTGGGTCTCACACAGCTTAGTTTGGCTCATGTAGAAAAAGCTATCTCCTTTCTGCAAATTCAAATATAAGAGTTTAGTTCAATTTCAGATACCTCTACTGTTAACTATCTCCTAAAAGTCAGACCACTCCTGCAGAGAGATGGATGTGAATTACTAGATATTCTAGGCAAAGTCTCAATTTTTCTTGGTAAGGCTGTTAGGTAATAACTCACATAACCCAAGAGAGGAAATTAACCCACCCACCCCGCCGCCCCAAAAAGATCAGATTCAAGCAGACATAACTGGGATGGAAAACTCTTGGGGCTCAAACATTGTTCAAGCACTAGCTCAACAACAATGAGACTGTGGTGCTTAGCTCTTCATATCAAAGCTCTAATGATGATGCCATTTATTCAATGGCAGAAGAAGTGGGATTGATGAAGCAATTTCAGGTGATGCTAATTTCTGAACAAGAGGAGGAATTGTTTAATCTAAGTTTTCTTGAGGAAATACTGGAGGTTTAGTATAGAATTAGTGTCATGCCAAAACAAAAGTAATGGTCTTTGAAAAGAAGAGGAAAATCCCTAAGTGGAAACTGAATCAAAACCCCATTGAATGGATAGAGAGTGCATGCAGTGGTTTAAGATCCTCATTAAGGAGCAAAGACACCAATGGCTTGGGGGGGGGATCTAAAATTTTTATTATAGGAACTCTATTCCAAAACAAGAAAGTTACTCAGGGTGCTAATCTAATCTAGCTTTATTCTAGGGAAGAGCTGAGAGAGAATTAGCAGGAAGAGAAGAGGTGAAAAAGGCATCCCTAAGGCTGTATCCACAATGCAGAAATTACCCTGGTCGACACTGCTTTAACTGCCATGGCTCAATGCTATGGAATTCTGGGCATTGTAGTTTTGTGAGACATTTAGCCTTCTCTATCAGAGAGCCCTGGTACCATAACAATTCCCAGAATTCCATAGCATAGTCATGACAATTAAAGTGGTGTCAACCTGAATTATTTCTGCAGTGAAAGTGCAGCCTAAGAGTATCAGTTTACATCACAGAAGAGGAAATTTATTGCTTGGCTTAATAATCTGTTTTACCTGAGTCCCAGTTTTGGGAAAAGAGCAAGATATAAATAAAACAACAATAACAACAACTCTACAGAACTTCTTGAGAGCTGCAATTTATATGAAAACTGTAGAGACAAGAGAGAAGGTTAATGTCCCCCTCCAAAAAAGGAAATTCTGGTCACTTTGTCTAAATGCTCTTCTCATGAAGGCTGCACCATGGCACCATTTCTCCATCAAACTGAAATATCCAGTATAGTTATGTTAATGCAAATCTCTTGTATGTCATATAACTTGGTATTATCACTGTTTTGGTCAAAATCACAAAAAAACCCTTATATTATTTTCTCTCAGGCATAGCCTGTCCACTCTAATTTCAGGTGCTCCTTGCTCTCCCATTTCAAGACTCTGCAATTAATTCTAATTTTAACATCCTATAATATGTCATACTGAATGCAAAGAAAGGCAGTCTATTATATCCCTTTTAATATGGAACTTTGCCCAGATACAGTTCATCTCTTAAGTGTCTGTGTAAGGCTTCAATGACCTCTGATTCATCCCTCAAACCACAGTGCATTATGTTCTTTTCCCACAAGATGAACAGCAGTTCATCAGGAAAATGCATGATTCTGCACGCCACTTATACTACTATTTTCCCAGGCAAAACCTACAAGCAACAGCAAAAGAACAGAAATACCTATTAATATTATATACTTGCTGGCAGCTTAGACGCTTGAGTTTCTACCTTTGTTGTTGTGGTGTGCCTTCAAGTTATTTCTGACTCGTGGTTGACCCTAAAATGAACATATTGTGGGGGTTTTCTCTACAAGATTTGTTAAGAAGGTGTTTGTCTTTACCTCCCTCTGAGGCTGAGAGAGTGTGATTTGCCTCAAGTCAGCCAGTAGGTTTCCATGGCTGAGCAGAGATTTGAACCCTGGTGTCCAGAGTCCTAGTCCAGTGTTCAGACCACTATAACTTGCTGGTTCAATTCTAGCTTTGGCATTCAGTTCTTATAAGTATATCCATGCATAGAAATGTGGTTAAGGTTAAGGTTGATTATACTCTGTTTCCACTTAATTTCATGCTGCTGAGAAGCAGTTAATTGATAAGCAAGAGAGGGTCAAAAAGTGAATGGGTGGTTTTTTTGGGTTGTTTTTTTTTTGGCTATTATTTTTGGAATTTCCAAAAATAATAGCAAAAAAAAATCCATTCACTTTTTGACCCTCTCTTGCTTAGAAAATGATTAGAAAGGCCAATCACATTTCTGCTGTAGCTATCCAGTGCTCTTTAGAGACCATGACATCAGTTCATCTGTTCCATGTTTAGTGGGGTAATAACTTCAGCCACTCTTGCAACGTCTTAGAAGAATCAGGTTTTATGAAAAATGTGCCAACTATGAAGAAAGGACAAAGGGATACAAGGTGTCTGTGCTTCAAGAAAAGTTCAGCATAAATGGAAAGCCCAGAAAGGAACAAATTGTAAAGCATACAAGCTGTCTTTTGTCTTCTGTGCATTGGTGTGGTGTTAAAAAAAATTTTAACAGTATGCATTGGAAAAGACAAGAATGTTAGGAAAGGTGGAGGGAAGCAGAAAGAGAGGAAGGTCACATGCTAGATGGATGGACTCTATTAAAGAGACCACGAATATGAGTTTGCAGGAGCTGAGCAGTAGAGGACAGGGGAGCCTGGAGATGTCTCATCCATAGGGTCTCCATGGATTGAGATCAACATGAAGGCAGTTAACAACAACAACAAAAATTCTGCAAGAGAGCAGGGATCTGTCTTCCATGACTTATCTGCTTTGTACCTAGCTGTCAGATTACCTTACTTTGCGTTTAACAGATTGTTTAGTAAATATTTATAAAGCTGAGGAACAGTGATTAAAATTATAAACATTGCTCATTGGGGAAGAACGTCTCCTCATTTGAACCTCAGTGCATTAATGAATAAATCAAAACAGAAGGAGAGAAAAAATACAAAAACAGAGACTGTTTGACCCCCATTAGTATTACCAGATGACAGCTCTGTAAAACAAATAGGGAGGGTTCCAAAATGTTGGGGGGAGCTTTCACATTGATTTGTTGATGCTTGACTCATTACAGTTTGTTTCCACAGATACTTAACCAGTGCTGCCAAATGTAGCTACCGAAAAGAACCGTCTCAGGCTTATAATATTGATTGTGTCTCTTTAACAAGCAGCAAATGGTGCCTTCTCTCTTTTTCTCTCTCTTTTTCTTTTTCAGTTGAATCTTTCTAAATACTAAGCACAATGGGCCCTTGGTTTCCAGGAATCAAACCGTAGATACCAAAATCATGCATGCGCAAGTCCCATTAAATACAATGGCACAGTAAAATGGTGTCCCTTATATAAAATATCAAAATCAAGGTTTGCTTTTTTGGAATTTATATATTTTTTTAATATTTTAAAGGCTTGGAAGCTTGAATCCATGGATTAAAAAACATGGATGCAGAGTGCCAACTGTATGAAGTTTAGATGGAGAGCCCTTTCATACTGCACAGTTATAGTGCTATGATTCCACTTTGACTGCCTCGGCAACATCTTATAGAACCCCAGGATTTGCTGTTGAAGGAGGAGTATTTAACCATTTCAGCCAAAGAGTTCTAGTGCCTCCACCAAATTAAAGACCGAGAATTCCATAGGATGCAACCATGGCAGTTAAAGCGGAATCAAAGTGGTATAATTGTGTAGTGTGAAAGACCCTGATAGCACAAACCTTGTTATTTATCATGACAACCATTCTTTACACCAATATTTTGCGGTAAATGACACAAAGCCATTTATTAGCACTTTAATATTAGTCCTAGACTGGTGCCACATGTAGGGAGGGTCTACACTGGCCAAAATACTCTGGGCTGTTTTCAGATATGCTGGTCCTGAATTCCTCCAGTTACCTGGGCACTTTGGAGCAACACCAGGTGGCTGTCTACACACACGTTCTGCTGTGCTGCCCTGCACCACCAATGCAAATCACTCCCTCTGGGGTTGAAAATGAGGTACCCAACACCAAACACATGGCTGGGACTCATGGTGACTTGGGTGATGCCATGTGGCACAGTGGACCTTGCATAAACAACCTCCAAGCATTGTTCTGGAGTGCTCCAGATTGTCTTTTAAGATTCAAATCAAAAGGTAAGTTTTTTTTTTAAAAAAATTGCTTTAACATAGGGATGGCTCAGATTCACTACACAGCTTCCTTTCCCACTTGAAGACAGTCTGCAGTCGAATCGGCCCTGCATTATCAAGACAGGGCAATGTGAAGGCCAGGGGGAACTGGTTCATTTGGCACATATAGACATGCCCACAGTTATAGTAAGAACAGAGCATTTAGAGCTGAATGTTTACTTCGAAATAAACCCATTTGAATTCAGCTGGACTTAGTTCAGAATAAACCTGTATAGAGAGAGCCAGTGTGGTGCAGTGGTTTGGGTGCTGGATTAGGACCCTGGGTTTGGTCATGGGTGATCTTAGGCAAGCCACACTCTCTCATCCTGGGAGGAAGGCAAAAGCGAAAACCTTTCTGAATAAATTTCACCAATAAAATCTGCATATTAAGTTCACCTTAGGGTCGCCATAAGTCAGAAATGACTTGAAGGCACACAGCAACAAAAAAAAAGCTCTGTAGGGAATATTTCTTGATGTTATCAGTGCAATGAAACACTCAAACCTCTGCTGGGCTCTCGCTAGCTACATGAGCCTTAAGTATGGCCAAAACTGGATGAACCAGCTGAGTCACGTTAGAAGCTAAAAAGACATTGATTTTGAACTATAAACCTAACTGTGTTTTCCACAAAAACTAAACACTGGATTGAAGAAAAAAGATCACTCAGCTGATCAAAGATACATAAAATAAATGACTATACAGTACTGTATACTGTGGCAGAAGTAGAACTGACACTATAATCAGGGCATCTGTGGTCATTGACAATTATAAATACATTAATATCTGTAAGTTTAAAAAGACATAGGGGCTTTATGTAGACAGGAATATTATATATGAATATTGAATATTGAATATGAATATTGTTTCTAACCATACTTTCTCCTATTCTCTCTACTCCAGACCAGACTTCCTCTATACTTTTACTACAATCACTCTTCATGCACAGGATTATACTCTCCTACTTCCTTGCTATTATTCCAGTTCTTGAAACCATTTTGGGAGAAGAGGTGTATTCATTTTGCAGAATTAGTTCTATCATTAGGCAGAATTGGGCACCTGCCTTAGGATGAGTTAAGATTTTCAGTGTCACCAAAAAGCAAAAAAGTATTAGTTATTTACTAATTTAGCTGCCAGGGATGGAATTACCAGATTTGCTCTCTCGTGTATCAAAATAGCATGGCTGACTTTGGATACTGCTTATCTAGACTGGGATGAGCACGGTATGCCATTTCTCTTCTGCTTCAAGTGACAAGATGTATTGGGCCAGCCTTGTGAGTGTGTTAAGCATTCCCAGCAATTATGCAGTTTAAATTCCCTTTCCTTTTCATTATTATTAAGTTGCTCTTAATAGCTCCTGTTTGTTTCCCAGTGTATTTCCGTGTTATTGGCATGTTCACTGTCTTCTGAAGCCTTTCTATTTTTTAGGCATTGTCCTTAAAGTATGGACCCAGATGAATCACAGTGTGATGTTTCAGGAAGCTTGGCATTAAAATGGCAGCTCTGTTTCAGTAAGCTCTGATGAATATCCAACAGGAGTAAATCACACATTAGAGCACAATCTATTACCATAGGGCAGTGAAGTATAAAGCCGTGTAATGGATCTGGATGCTACAGTGAATGTGTGTGGTCTGGTCATAGTATTCTTGTCTATATTCAAAGAATTCACTTTGAAGACTTTGTGCATGGAGCACTCACTCAAGTCCAAAGAGAAGTGTAACATATTTTTGTCTGAACTCTAAAATGCCAGGTGTTAGCTGAAGCTACTGTTAAAATGTTATGATTTTAAATTTAATTTAATTTTAATACTATCCCCTACAGACATAATTTTGTCACCAAATGAGAACAGAAAGGATGACCCGGAGCACATGAAGGGAAGAGTGTACACAAGCCCAAAGACTATTCATGATGACGTACATGTACACTAGGCTGCTATAATAGTAACAAGACTGGAAATAACCTACAATGATGGTCAGTGATGAACTCATATTGGGAAGGGAATTTCAAGTCCAGTAACCCCTTAGTTCAGAAATCCAGCCTTCATTGGTAAAACCCAAAAAAAGCTTTATTCAGCAACTAGAGATGTATACCAGAGATGGTTGTTGTCGGAACTAAACAACAAGCATTAGCAAAGAGTAATTAAAACACATACAATTTCAAATCTTTGGCTGGCTACCTTCTCATCTGTTACTCAAGTAATACATTGTTTTCTTTCCCTGTTCCAAGGAGACCCCTTCTTTCTTCTTCTGCCAATATTCCCAGAAGAACTTTAGATCTTCTCTAGACAATCTCGGCTCTCTTCTGTCTGCTCATTAACTACAAAGGAATGTGATCAACATTTTCTTGCAATAAACACGCCACTGTATGCCCCATCATTTCCCACAGTACAGTATAACACATTAATACCAGTAAACAGCAAGCAAATATACCCTTCTACAGTCCAAAACACACTGCAGAAATAATCTAGTTTGAGACTGCTTTAACTGCCCTGGCTCAATGCTAGGGAATTCTAGGAATTGTAGTTTTGGGAGACATTGAGGAGCTTATCGCATTACCTTTTAAAGCAAATAAAGCCTCCCAGGCTGCAGCGGCATGGAGGCAGGAATTATCATAGAGTAAGTTGCCACCGAATCACCGGGCAACTGCAGCCTGGGTCCCAGCCATGCTCAGCTGGCCCTTTTTAGAAAACAGAAAGCTCCTAAGGTTTAAATGGTGGCCCAGGCTACAGTCACCCAGTGATTTGGCAGCAACTTACTGTGTGATAATCCCCGCTTCTATGCCATGTCCCAGCTGCAACCTGGAAGGCTTTATTTGCTTTAAAAGGTAATGTGATAAGCTCCTTAGCCTTGTCTGTCAAAGAGCTCTGGTGCCACAATAAACTACAAATCTCAGGATTCCCTAGCACTGAGCCAGGGCAGTTAAACCAGTCTCGAACTGGATTATTTCTGTAGTGTGTTTTGGACCCTGGTTCACCAGCTGCATTTATTCCAAGAGAGGCCACAACTAGCCATTGTAATAGTAATGCATGCTGTTACTAAGCAGTATATAATATTAATAGGAGCCTGTTATTGGGAGCATTTGACTCCCTTATTAAAGTGCCTTGTTTTACTTGAAAGCCCTAAATAGGTAGCTCTCCCCAAAGTGCTTTCCATTCATTATGTGTTAACGTGGAGAGAGCATTTCCTGTTATTGTGCCCTCTTTGTAGTACTTCCTTCCCATAGAGCTGTGGTTTGTACAACTTTACTGTCTTTTTGACACCAGGGTGAGACTTTTCTTTCCTTGGCCATTTTGGCTTCTTGGTCATTTTACATTTCAATGCCTTTTTGATTTCATGCACGTTTTGTTTTTATTATATAGGTTGAGTACGCCTTTCTGAAATGATTGGGACCAGAAGTGCTCTAGAGCTTGGATATTTTATTTTATTTTATTTTATTTTATTTTATTTTATTTTATTTTTTGGACTTTGGAATGCAAATAGCATAGTACATACCTGTATTGTATTGGTGAAGTTGGAGAGAGAGGCAAGGATCTGCGAAATGTCAGGAATCCAAGCATAGTGCTTGGCGCGAATCAATGGCTTCTGCCATTTCACGGACCCTTGTGTCTCTCTCCAGCCACATATCTCTCCAGCATCACGTCTCTTGCATTTCTTTCCAGCCTTGCAAATACAGTACAGGTACATACTACACTAATTGTATTCCAAAATCTAAATCCAAAATATCTCAAAATCAAAGTCTCCAAGTGTCATACTGGTGCCATAAAGTTTTAGGGTCTGGAAACAAGGGGTTTCTGCTTTCAGGCTCAGGGATGCTGAACCTGTATTTTAAGATATGTTGTTGCTGCTATTGTTGAACAGGTTATTTTTTGCAATCCAAGAGTCAGTGGGAAGACAATTCGTAGAAATTTTCCTGTTGGGCTATTTTTTTTTCCTTTTTGGCCTGTTGGACTACATTTGGGGAAGATTGATTTGCATTTGCTTTTTCTGCTGCCCTCTGGTCTTTAATTTGCTATTTTTGTGTTCTGAGCTATTGCTAATTTTAATATTTTTATTTTTAATATTGTAAGTTCCATGAAGTTTTTTTAAATGAACAAACAGGATAAAATATTTTTATTAGTAATAAGTAATACAACAACGTTGCTATTTCTTTAGAACCCACCTCTCCCCCAGAGTATACATAGAATAGAAACATTTAAGAAATTCCAGATGCAGTTCTATATACCACTCATGTGAAAGCAAGTCCCACTGAATTCAGTGAGTCTTGCTTCATAGTAGCCATGTATCGAACTGAAATGTTAGAACAATTAAAGCAAAAAGAATAATGGGAGTTCAGTTTTTTCCCCACCCTGAATACATTTTCCATGGATTCAGTTGCCATAAAACATCTTTTAATTTTGACATCCACACTTTACATTTGTATGGCTTGTGTGAAAACCACAAAGGATGGAATGAAATTAATGTCCTTGGAATATAAAATGGTGTAGTATTGGCAGACAAAAAAAAATCAACTCCCTCGTGTATGAATGGGTGACTGGAAATATGTCTGGAATGTTTTGACCTTGCATGTTACTTCCAGATGTGTATGTAAGTGGAAGAAAGTGACACTGTACCAGCTGTAACTTTAGGCAGCCATTAGAAAAGTTTACACAGTGGCTTTTGAAGTTATTTCTAAACCACAGAAACTGGAAGGCAGTTTACTGAACTACATATATTATACCCAGCTAAAAAACCCCATGTTCTGAATCATCAGATGACTTCTTTACTCTTGATCAGAGCCCTTTAAACATAGCATTTTCACACGATATAGTTGTAATTTGCATTAAGTTTTGTAATAAATTTAGTTATCATACTTCTATTGTGCCTTCGAGGCATCCTCTGGAGTCGGTAAGTTTAAAAGAACAGCACTAGAATGGATCATGAAAGGCTATGGATCATGAAAGGCTATGGAATGCCCTTAAAGACATGGGAGTGCCAACACATCTGATAGTCCTAATGAAGAATCTGTACTCAAGACAAGAGGCTACTGTCAGAACAGAACATGGAGAAACAGAATGGTTCCCAGTTGTCAAAGGAGTCAGGCAAGGCTGCATCCTATCACCCTATCTGTTCAACTTATATGCATAACATATTATAAGAAAGCAGGCTTGGACACAGAAGATGGAGGAATGAAAATAGGAGGAAGACATATCAACAATCTGAGATATGCTGATGACACCATAATACTAGTAGAAAACCTCACAGAAAGTGCTAAGGCAGGCTTAATGTTGAACCACTGAGAACCTTCACAAGTTCAACCTAGACAATGAAGAAATAGAAATAGTAAAAGAATTCTCATACCTGGGATCAAACATTGATGGAAATTGGGACTGTAGTCAGGAAATCAGAAGACTAATGGGGAGGATGGCTATGAAAGAACTAGAAATGATTCTAAAATGCAAAGATATACAATTCAGCACAAAAGTTAGAATCATACAAGCCATTGTATTCCCTATTACCATGTATGGATGTGAGAGCTGGACAGTTAAGAAAGATGATGGGAAGAAGATCAATTCATTTGAAATGTGATGCTGGAGAAGAGTGCTGAGGAATCCGTGGAGCCAAAAGGACAAACAAATGGGTCCTAGAGCAGATCAAGCCGGAAACCTCCCTAGAAGCCAAAATGACCAAACTGAGGTTGCTGTACTTCGGGCATGTCATGAGAAGAGAGGACTCTTTGGAAAAAAACAATAATGCTGGGAAAGGTGGAAGGAAGTAGGAAGAGAGGAAGGCCACATACTAGATGGATGGACTCTATTAAGGAGGCCATGGGTAGGGGTTGCAGGAATTAAGGAGAGTAGTGGAGGACAGAGGGTCTTGGAGATGTCTCATCCATAGGGCCACCATGAGTCGAGATCAACTCTAGGGCAGTCAACAACAACAACAACAACAACAACAACAAAACGAGAATGGTGTAACATAGGTGATGGTGGTGTAACAACAAGACCTATCATGCTTTCCAGGGTAGATTCTTCCAACTAAGCCCAGGGATATATACACACTGTAGAAATAAAGCACCACTTTAACTGCCATGAGCCTGTCCTACAGAATCCTGGGATCTGTAATTTGTTGAGGTATCAGAGCTCTCTGACAGACCAGGCTGAATGCCTCATCAAACTACAAACCCCGGAATTCTACAGGATGGAGTCACAGCAATTAAAGTAATGTCAAACTGCTTTATTTCTGCAGTGTGGAATCACTGCAAGGCAAGTTAGGGGAGAGCATTATTTTCTACAGTGAGCTCTACTATTTGACTATTTGAGCATTCAAGAGCAAAGCTGCTACAACATTTACTCCTGCATTACAAACCTTAATTTTAAAATGGAGTGGTATAGTTTCCAAGCACAATAGGCTGTTTTTCAGGGTTAAATCTAGTTGCTAGCATCAGTTGTTGATTGCCTCTTTGACTTAGGAAATTGAACCATTTGATTGTCTCCCAAGGTTAAGTAGTAAATATTTCAGCATTCAAGATTAAAGCCATTAATTCCAACTAGAGAAACTCCCTTGAATCAAGGGAACTTACATAAGTGTTGACCATTTCACTGATTCTATGGAACTGTCATTGGTGCTAACAACTGGATTTAGGTCTCTTTTCCCAGGTGGGAACTACTTCTAATCAGGATCATCTTTATCTTCACTGAATTATGCTTTAATGTATTTAATGAATTAGTTTCTATCCAATACATTACCATCCACAGGCAGAAATTCCAAATTTCAAAAACTCTGCATGCCATACTCTAAACCAGGGGCAGA
>CM034703.1:21344958-21360926 GCA_020142125.1 Phrynosoma platyrhinos | reverse complement strand
AAAATGGTGGTCGTGGCATGTGCAGCAGCAGCGCTGCTGAAATGGCACCCTGGAGGAGCCCTGCAGTGGTGCTGGACCTCTCGGAGGCTCATTGCCATAGAGGGAAGCCTCCTGGGGGGCACCTGCAGCAGCGCTGGACCTCTTGGAGGCCTGGCACCACTGAGGGAAGCCTCCAGGGGGGCACCCGCAGCGGCGCTGGACCTCTCAGAGGCCCGGCGCCACCAAGGGAAGCCTTCTGGGGCACCCATGGTGGCACTGGACCTTTCAGAGGCCCGGCGCCACTGAGGGAAGCCTCCTGGGGGGCCCCGCGGTGGCACTGGGCCTCTCAGAGGCCCGTAGCTGCCAAGGGAAGCCTCCTGGGGGTCCCTCGTGGTGGCGCTGGGCCTCTCAGAGGGAGCCCTCCTGGGGGGGCGCCACCATGCACATACACGCATGCCATGGGGTCACAGCACCCGCCATTTTGGCTTTCACTGCTGAGGAAAAATTGTGGGCATGTCTTTCAAAATGGTGGCACGTGCGCCCCACACACAGAGGGGAAGTCCGTGTGTGTGCAAGCACGCATGCGCGCTCCAGCCCCAGCACCATTTTCTCCCCTCCCCCCGGCCCATCAGCAAAAACGGTTGCCGACCCCTGGTGTAGTCTCCCTCTTCTCCATTTTCAATCCATATGTCAATCAAATGTCAATATATCCATATGTCAATCACATTTAGATGATCTATCATTTCTAATGCTGTTATTGGGAGTTTTCCTTGATTCTTTTTCTTTATTTTTGTTGTTCTATCAATATTGGAGTCTACTGCCCCATTCTATTCTCCCATAATTATAATCCTCTCATGATCACATTTGGAGAGCTCTTCTCCTAGTGCCTTGTAAAATTTTGATTTGTTATCTATGGGAACATATATTCCCACAATCAAAGTTGTTGATTCCTGTAATTTTGTCTCTATAGCTATGTAGTGTCCATTGGCATCATTAAAGATTTCTTTTGCTGACAAATTTCTGTTTACATAGAATACTACTCCATTATTCTTGTTATTTTTATTTGGTAGGACAAACATTTCTTCCAAGTTATTGTTCTTCAGATGCTTCACATCTTTGGATCTTATGTGTGTCTCTTGTAGGCAAATAGGGTCTAAGTTCAATTTTTCCAGGTGGTGAAATACTTTTCATTTTTTATATATTGAGTTTAGACCATTGATGTTCCATGATAAGATTTTATTAATAATCATTTCCAAACAACCATTGGTTATTTAGTAGGGTAGGGATAATATAAGAAAGGGGGTAGAAAGGGTAAAGGGGTGGGGTGGGGTGGATATGTATACAACTTTAAAGCTTCCTTTGATCTTTCCTAAGTCCAGTCTGTTTTTTCCCTCTTCTATGAACCCCACCCCTTGCCACTATCATCTGTATCTTTCTTTTTGTCTGATTCATCTCTTTCCTTCTTTTTCTGTTTGTCCATACCCATCTTCTTGTCTGCATTCTTGTAGGTTCTTCTGGGCGCTCTCTGTGTTTTTTGATGAAATTGCATTAGCAATTATATTAATTTTGTATCTCTTAGTCTTATATGTAAAGGATACACCTTCTACTTTTTCCCACTTATAGTTGATTTCTTTTTTCTTTAGATGTTGTATTAGAAAGGTGTAGTCTCTTCTTTTCCTTAACACTATTAATGGTATGTCCTTAAAGATCTTTAATTCTTTGTTGTCAATCAATAGGACTTCTTTGAAATTGTGCTCTAATATAATTTCCCTAACTCTTTCCCTTACAAAATAAATCACTATATCCCTTGGTTTATTTTTATTTTTTGCTACCCATGAGTTAATTTTATATAGTTTATCTATTTCTAGGTCTAATTGTTCTGCTTACAATCCTAGGAAATTAGCTAATGGGATATTATACATTCTCCTAGATCTTCATTTTCCTGTTCTTCTACACACCTGATTTGTATACATTTCTCTCTGGATTTCATCTTGTCTAATTTTTTGTTTGTTTGTTTGTTTCTTCTTGGTGTTTTGTTTGTTCTAGGACAGGCCTGCACAACATATGGCTCAGGGACTGCATGAGGCCCACTAAAGGATTTTGAGCAGCCCTCAAGGATGTGGAATGATTTCAAAGCTCCTCTGCCACTTGCTTGAGGAGAGGTTCATACAAAGGAGGAAGTTGAGAAGGGTGAATGCTTACTCTGCAAGGCTCTTCTGCCACCTGGCTTTCTCTTGAGGAGAAGGCCAGGCAGAGGAGAAAGAGGACAGGTAAACACTTGCCCTGCAAGGCTCCTACTTTGCCCACCTTTCTCCTGAGAAGGCAGTGTGGCAGAGGAGGAAGAGCTCATCGGTCAAGGCTCCTGCATCACTCAGCCTTCTCCTGCTGCTCAGCATTCTCCTAAATAGAGGGCCAGGCAGAAGACAAGGAGGGGGGAATTAATATTAATTAATTCAAATTAATATTACTAATTAATATTAATTAAAGCCTATCTGTGGCCCAAAGATGTTTAGCCTATTTTAATTTTGGCCCCTACCTATTGCTAAGCCAGTACTGATGGAAAGGGAGTGTGGGGAATGTGTGTTTTAAAGGAAAGTTTTAGGTAAATTAGTCCCTATCAGATTTATATAGGTTCATTAATAACTCCATCCCATTTCTTATTTAATGTTTTTAAAAACTCTGTAAAATTCACAATAAATTCTACTTTTTTCCATACAAAATGCATTTTTGTAAGGATTGTGCCCCTGAAGTACACATTTTACCCCCAAAATTTGTATCTGAGTACATTTTTTAGCCAAGAACTGTATCACAGAATTTGGAAAAGTGTGAAAACTGAAGGATGCCATTGTTGTGATCCATATATTAGTCTAGGAAGTGTGATACAATCTTTTTGCTTGAAAAAAGCAAGTGGATGTAGGGATAGGATTGCTTATCAAACACAATTTAAATTTACATTTTTGATTACTAATGGTAACATCTGTTTTCAGAAACAGGAATACAGTACCAACAAGATTTACATTTCTCACTGAAGCAACATACATGAAAAACTTTCATTTTGATCAACAGAAAATTGGAGCAGAGATCCATACTGTTACAATGTGCACAGCAAAGGATACATTAGAGAATCTATTACCTTCTCCCCTCATCCCATCCCATAATCCTTCCGGGGCTGCATCTACACTACAGAATTAATGAAGTTTGATATCACTTTAACTACCATGGCTCAGTGCTATGGGATCCTGGGATTTGTAGTTTTGTGAGATATTTCACTTTCTTTGTCATGTTCTGGTGCCACAACAAACTACAAAACCCAGGATTTCATTGGATGGAGTTAAAGTGGTGTCAAACTGCATTAATTCTGCAGTGTGGAGGCAGCCTGCAATAATAACACCACTGAGTGTTGTTGTTGTTGTTGTTATATTTATTTGTACCCCGCTTTTCTCCCAAGATTGGGACTAAAGTGGCTTAGAGCCTAAAAACACAGTACAACTAAAAACTTACAAAATTGATCCTAAAGTTTTTCTCAGTGAACAACAGGTTCCTGCCCTATAGCAGATCCTTCTTTATGAAACTTGACCATGAGCAAATTGCCAGATGAGGCTTCCCCAACTCTCTGTTAATGTGATCTCCCTGGTTAGTTTTGAGTGCTACTGTAAGCACATTTTGGCAAGGCTGCTATGTAGCCATCCATAAGCATTTCCCAGAAAACTGTTTCAAGATAAGGAATCAATGGCTAAGGTGTGTTGATCCTGAAGGAGCTTTATAGAAGATTTATGACATTTTTGGCAGAGAAAGAGCATCCCAGTTTCAGCTAATGGAAATCTGAATAGGTTTGAAGAGCTTACAAATGATGAGTTTGAGATGCACAGCTCCATTATTTTCCTAGTGCATATTATAAAAATTGCAGAAGCTATGACAGAAAAGAAAGAGAATCTGAAAGGGAGGAAATTATTCAGATGTAAGAGACGTTTTAGAGATGGTGGCTCCTAGCTTCTCTGTCTCATGCAATTTTGGATGCACTTTCTAGGATAGAGAAACTTGATTAATGGGAAATCAGTCTCTGGGGTGAAAGGCACAGAAGGACTCTCTTCAATAGTTAAATCACTGTGTGGAATTCTTTTATTGGTGATGATGAGACAAATTTCTTTTAATTTGCATTATTATGTTCTGCATTTCTTTTTCAGATGTAAAAAACAATAACTAGGTTTGTGCTAGCTGATAACCCACATATTTAATTAAATTGACACTGCTAACAGAAATGGCAATTGGGAAAAAAAGAATAAGTTGGAAATGACTGAGGTATTAGTTTAATTTGGATACTTAACCATATTAGGGGTGGGCCTACATACTTTGTGATCCTTTTTCAGAACAACTGTCACTGCCTTGTTGCCTGTTATGCTTACGGCATTCAAGGGTTTGGGCATGTACTATTTTTTCCTAATCCAACACGTATACATAATCAAGTTATTTTAAAAAGGAACATTTTACTGAAATAAACTCTTCCTTTATTTGCTTTTAGAAAAAATAATATTAAAATATTCAGAACCTCCCTATGACACATTCCCTTGTCAGTTTTGCGACTGCAGCTGCCCTTTCAGGTTATGTAACTTGGACCGATGCCACTTGGTCATCTTTTAATGAAGCAACACATTTGTCATATGCCTCTATGATCCCTTAAACAAAATGCCTCCTGCAAGATGCATCAGATGGAAAAGTGAGTAAATGCAGACAGAGTGTAAAAGCAATAGACAGAAGCAAAACTTTTCTTCCAACATTTTCTAAGCAAATCAAAATCATAGCTCATATTTATGAGCACAACAGTCATATTCTCCCCAGGGCCTGGCTAAAGCACAGCAGCTTCTTTCACTGCATTCATGGTGGACAGGACATAGCTTATATGTAGGGAGAATGCAGACATTTGACTGGGGTACAAAGTTTGGGTGAGGGGAATGTAGTACTTATACATTGAATTATAAATGGTAAGTGCATCTCTCTTAATGTTATACCTTAAACAACTAGGCTACATACTTAGAAGCCCAGCTACTTTGAAACTGGAGCTATGCTCAATATTCAAACACATTTATTCTTTCTGAGAAAGAGTGCTCTGCCCTTGTTTCACCAACCGATCAGCATCAGTATCTGACATAAAGGTGGTTTCACCTCCTTAATGGCCAGTATAAAAGCTGATCAGGCTGGTAATGTAAGGTGCTTAACATCACTAACCATCAGCAACTACTGCTGCAACAAAGGGAGGGGGATACAGATTCCAGGAAGGGAAAATATAATACTCCTTCCTTGCAATCTCTTTTTCTTTGCTACTGTTCAGTTGTCTCTCTTTGGAACTCCCTTGAAGCAGTGGTTCTTGGGAGTTACCCCCCCCCAATTGGGGCTTTGCAAAGGAGTCTGGGCCAGTGGTGTCACTAACTGCGGTATCACCAAGTGTGGGAAGGGCTCACATTCACCCCTCCACTCCTCAGTCCCCAGGCTTTCTCACCTGGGATGAAGCAGCCAGCAAGGGCACATGTGCACCCCTCTTGTTTCTCTGGCCCCAGGCTTTCTCCCCTGGGAGAAAGCCCAGGGACGGAGCAGTTGGGAAGGGTGCATGTGTGCCCATCCTGCACTGAAGGGGGAAGAGGGCCCAATCGAGTGTCGCCTCTTTTCTGGATGTCACTCGGTGCAGTCCACAACCTTTGTACACCCCCCAATGATGCCACTGGTCTGGGCCTTGGTGGGCTGAATGGTGAGGCTTTGGCCCATAGGCAGGAAG
Organism: Phrynosoma platyrhinos; assembly: GCA_020142125.1. NCBI lineage: Eukaryota > Metazoa > Chordata > Lepidosauria > Squamata > Phrynosomatidae > Phrynosoma > Phrynosoma platyrhinos. The sequence goes on along the minus strand of CM034703.1, from coordinate 21,355,180 downwards.
TTTCTCATTCTTAATCTACTACATAATGAGTTGTGTTCGAATATAAACCCCTTACTTTTGAAGCTTTGTGTCACAAAAGATACATCTACTCTTCCAAGGTACATTAAAAGAGAAAATACATGCAATATTGAAGAACTTGTTTTCATCCTCATACCTTCCAAACACTTCTCCAAAAACTTTGCATTCAAGGGTGTTTGTGAATATGAACTGCAGTTCAGAAACAAATTGTATCAGAAATATTTGGCAGTGTTTTTATTATTTGCTGATTTTACAGGTGCTGACAATGAAGGATTAAGTTGTGGACTGTCATTTAAGTCACCCAACCTGCAGTTCTACTTTTACAGCATTGCCCTTCTGACAAACCTTTCCACTGTCATCCATGGAAAGATGATGTTAGCAAGTGTTGATTGCTCATTGAGCAGTAATAAGCAGATTAAGAGTTAGGGGGTGAGTAAGTTTCCAGGAACTGTTCCACTGTTACTAAAGTTTTTGGGATGTGTGAAAATAAGAAAATTTAAAGGAATGTGCCCATAAAACTTTTCCAGATTTGAACTTTTGTTGCACAGCATGTATTTACTTTGGAAAATGACTAATTAGAAGTCAGCGGTGAAAAATGTACCAATTTCTTAATGTTATTCCGAAAACGTCCTACAACAAAAGGACTAGGGGGAAGGGAGACTGGTAAATGGGGAAATGTGAGAACCTCTTACTGGCTCCCAGCAGGTACTATCTATTATTAAATTCTAAGATACCTTATGACATCACCAGGGAGCTTGACTTAGGTCAAGAGCCTGGCAGGAGGATTTGGCAACTGCTAAATCAATAGCAATCAGAACTGGAAAGCCAACATACTTGCCACCATAAAATTTAAAAGAGAGCTTATTGTGCCTCAAACAGAGCAGCAGGTTTAATAGAAAAGTAGACATGTTTATAACCCCAGATTTACAGCATGACTTATAAACACCTTATTACTTAGAGTCCAGTCTGCTGCCCTAGAAACTAAGAATGTTACTTTGTTGAGAAGAAGGATTTGTTGACATAAATGCCTTGACTAAGTTTGCCATTGTGGTTAACCAAAATGCATTTACTACTGAGAAAGTAAATAAAAGCAAACAAGATGTCTCTTATACTACAATATAGGAAGGTTCAAATCTGACTAAGCTTAATGCTATGACATAAATATGCTTAATGTTTATTAATTTTTTTTAAAAAAGCATTTGCCAGGTTGGATTCCAAGCCTCAGGTGAGTCTAACTAAATGGGAATCTGTTTTCTAGGACTTAAAGACAAATGAAAACACCCAGTCAGCCTCTATGGATGGGATAGTCCTACCACTTCATAGTTCAGTTTGTCTCTGCTTGGATCTCTTCATTTTGCTTCAGCAAACAAACACATCACTCTCCACTCAGTCAGCATTAGAATCAGTTTTCACTAGCAATAATTTATCAAGGCAATGCTTTAGGTTAGACAAACGGAGGATATCTTGTGCTTTCTTGGACCACTGACTAGAGGTAACAGTGAATTCTTCATCTCATCCTGCTCACCTTTCCAACTGAAATTTTGAGCAGAACAGAGTGGAATCTTTCTGGTAACTCTTAACACTGATAGGCAATAATAGGGGGACTACTACCCCTACCAAATTGGTAAAGCACATCACCAAATCTCTCCTATTATCTCAAATCGGTGACTGTAGATTACTTTACTGTACATTTTCCTTATTCAAGAGAGGGGAGCTTTGTGGAATGACATTGGGAACCTCCAGTTTACAAACTGTCCAAATAAGACCCATCCAAAGGATGTCATTCCACAAAGCCCCCCTCTCTTGAATAAGGAAAATGTACAGTAAAGTAATTTTCTTTTGGAACTAGGACATGCCTTTGGAAATTATTCAATAATTATCTTTTTGTGTTCTAGATATCCAGATGCTACATTCCTTGGCCCAAAGTGTTCATCCCAATTTCTGATTTTTGCATTTTGAAACAAAATGACAAACACCATGATCATAACTAGGGAAAGAATAGGTTGTTTACCTATAATTGTGGTTCTTCTAGAGGTCAGCTATGAAGTCACAGAGATGGGGATCTTACACCTCTGCAGAACCCCTCCCAGAATGTTCTCCATTTGAATAGCTTTTTGACAGGAATTTGTCCTTGATACTCTCAACACACCTAAATGTCATAACTCTTCTCACAGAGTACAAAGAATTGGATGAGAAGAGTTAGAAATGGGCTTCTAACTCCAGATGGTGCCCCTCCCCAATCTGCACAGCTAGTAGACATGCAGCTGATGAAGTTCAGCAGGGTGGTCTGCCAACTCAACTGGAGTTGCAGGACACTCCCATTGTTTGTGGAATGTCATCATGCCAATGAACAGTTGCAGAATATTCAGCAACTCTTAAATAAGAAATGCTGAACAATTAAGTATCTCAAAGTCAAGTGGATATAAATCTCACAGCGATTGTTGGAAGTTTTTATTGTTTGCAACTGTTCATTCTCCCTGGCTTTTATTCACTTCCTACTCATGGATTCATCTGGATTCTTGGACCTGTTAACTGGCTCTTAGTGTAAGTCTTTTTGTCATCTGATATTATGCCTGCTGAATTTTCATGTCAAATTCTGGAATGGTTGAAACCTTGCTACTGCACTTCCCTTCAGACTTGATAAACTCCCTTGACTACCTGTGTATAACAAAGACTAATTGACTCACCCATGTTCTTCATACTCTTCCAGCACTTGGTGCCTGTGGCCACAGAACACTAAATGCTATGTCCTCAATTCTAGCCCAACTGCAAAAGGGTGTAATGTAGAAAGAAGAGAGGAGAGCAGGTTCACAGATGGCTACTCAAAGAACCACAGTTAAAAATAAACAACCTGTTCTTCTCCTTTATCTTCTCTCTGAATCACACAAATTGGTGACTAGCAATCTAATTCATTAGTGTCTTGTAAATAACTCTTTGTAGAATGTGATTGTCATGAATCAAAGCAGTCAAATGATCAAGAAGCTGAGACAGTCTGTCCAAAGTCAAGCAAAACAAATGGAGAAAGAATATTAAAAACTGCTGGGAGGTCCAGCAGAACCAAGAGGGACACACTGCCTCTGTCCAATATCCTGTGTAGTTCATTCACCAAGGTGACCAAGGCAGTTTCTGTCCCATAATCAGGTCTGAAAGCAGACTGAAATTTATCTAGATAATACTTCTCATCTAGAAATCCCTGTAATTGAGAAGGTATCATAGCATCTTGTTATTCTTTGACCAGTTGTTTGTTATACTATGGAAGATCTAAGAAAGGGTTTCTACCATCTTTATAGCATTTGGTTGACTGTGAATGCATTAAAAGTTTCTTATGAAATGGCACTGCTACCAGTGCTTCAAGAAATTAAAGGTCACTCTACAGATCATGAAAAACTATGAATCGCTCTTAAAGAAATGGATATACCACAACATTTGATTTTCCTGTAGTCAGGACAAAAGGCTACCTTCAAGACAGAATACAAAGAAGTAGAATGGTTTCCAATAGGTCAGGCATGTTTAATTTGTACACTGATCATATCAGATGTACAGGTAAATCAGGATTAGACTCAGAGGAAAGAGGCATTAAAATTAGGGGATGGCACATAAACAATTTAAAATATGCAGATGATGCCATAATACTAGCAGAAAACAGCAAAGATTTGGAACGATTACCAAAGAAAGCCAAGGAAGAAAGTGCAAAGACAGATTACACCTGAACAAAAATAATGACCACAGGTAATTTACATAAGTTTAAAGCAGAGAATGAAGGCACTGAGACAACTCAAGATTTTCCATACCTTAGCACAGTCATTAAACAGAATGGAGACATTAAACACGATGGAGACTGCAATCAAGAAGAAGATTAGGACTTGGAAGGGCAGCTATGAAGGAACTAGACAAGATCCTGAAGTGTAGAGATATATCATTGAATACTAGAGTTGGGATTGTCCATGCCACTGTATTTCCCATTTCTATTTATGGTAGTGGAAGCTGGACAGTGAAGAAAACTGATAGGAAGAAAAGCAACTCATTTGAAATATGTTTCTGGACAGATAAATAAATTAGTCCTCTAGAGCAAATTAATCCTGAATTTTTCCTAAAAGCCAAGATGACTACACTGAGACTGTTGTACTTTGGACATATCATGAGAAGACATGACTCACTAGAAAAAATAATGCCGAGTTAGATAGAAGGTAGTAGTAGTAATAATAATAATAATAATAATAACAATAACATTTATTTATACCCCACCCCTCTGTCGAAAAAGAAGAGGGCTGGATTACAAATGAATAGACAATCAAGGGAGCCTTGGCCCTGACTCTGCAAGACCTGAGCAGGACTGGTGATAGGCTGACTTGGAGGTCTCTTAGTCATTGTTGTTGTTGTTGTTGTTGTTAACTGCTTTCAAGTCAATTTCAACTTTTGGCAATGCTGACAGCGGCTGCCCCCAGAGTACCTTACAGAGCATTTATAGACACCAAAAACAGGGAAACGCCAATAAACCTGTCTCACCAGCTACTCCTCATTGCATTAAAGAAGCATAGGTTTAGCTACCAAAATGGAGATCACAAAAAAATAGAGGCTAAGGTTTGGGGGGGGATCATGCCATACATTTTGGAAGAGGCTATAGTAGTTTCTTGAAGTTTCAAAATGTTTTTCTTTACTTACAGAAGGTTTACTTGACCTGGCTGTTTCATTTCACACCTGCGTATTTGGATAAGATGTTTACAAAAAGTGTACATGTTGAACGCTTCTCTTCTTTTTTGTAGTACAGAAACCTATCGCTATTCTTTCCATGTTATTTCTCTCAGACCAGGTTTTCTGTTAAGGAAGTATCATGCAGGAACACATCAACTTTGGGCCTCGGCAGACGGCTAATTGAGCCGTCCTGGAGGCAGGGAAGAGGAGGGGCAGCCGCACACTCGGCACCCCTTACTCCTCCCGAGGTTGCCCTCGGAGCCGCCGGCCCTCCGCACGGCTGGCGCTCCGGGGGCAACCTCCCGCCGCAGCGTCCTCACACACTGTGGTGGAAAAGCCAGCAAAAGTGCGCCTCAACCTTTTGGGGTGCACTTTCGCTGACTTCTGAAAGGAGCGCTGATTTAGCGGTCCTTTCAGGGGTGGCGAGGGAGCGCCGCAGGAACAAGGTGTGGGGCTGCCTCAGTCCTGCAGCGCACCTTCCCAGGGCAGCGCAGAGCGCCAGTCTGCTTCCCCCCTTTGTGAACTGGGGTGTATCTGTATACTGCTACTGCCATCTCAAAAGTGCTGGATGGATAAAGGGTTCCCAAAAGTGCACACTATTTCCTGAGGTGCACTTGTAAAAAAAAATAGCAGAAGGAATATCTATGATATTCAAAGAATTTCATTTTCATTCATAGTTCCCACAAGAGGCCCAATATAGTCAAAGAGTTCTAAAGGATGCACATGCAGAGGGGCCACTTTATTGAAGCAAATTAAAAGCAGACTGAGTTACCATATGTTATTTGATTATAATTTCCATCATCTCTGGAACACTGATCATGTTGGCTGGAAATGTGTGTGTGTGTAATCTAACAATAAGTAAGGATTCAAGGTTGGGAAAGGCTAAGTGTATTGTTTTTTGTGGGTTTTTCAGGCTATAGTGGCTGTGTTCTAGAAGAGTTTATTTCTGATGTTTTGCCAGCCACAGATGCTGGTGAAATGTCAGGAATAAACTCTTCTAAAACATGGCCACATAGCCCAAAAAACCCACAAAAAACTATGAATGCCAGCTGTGAAAGCCTTCAACTTCACACTTAGTGTATTGCTTGAAATATGACACCTGGAGGATTCTGGGAACTGTAATCCACAAAAGTAATGTTTCCATGCTTTACAGTTTAGCACTAGGGTAGATTAGAAGTAGATGATATTAAGAAATAAGCAACAAATTCTGAACAGGTTTTCTCTTTGACTCTTCAATTTCTACATTATACAAACAGCACAGCCTGGGTAGCAGTGTTGCTACTAATCCTACTGTTGCAGCAGCCATGGTCTTACTCACTTTCTCTTATCCCTTTCTACAATACCATATGTGTGGCATTCTCATTCAAGTCCTCTTCCCCCTTGGCCCATACATATAAAGTACAAAAATGTAAAACCTGCAGTTCTGGGTATGTTACCAAAGGAAACAATTTTACTTAAAATCTTGTTTTTGCCAACATATTTTCAAAGTATCTGGAGTGAAGTCAAACCACAGTGGCTCTCAGCTGTGTTTCCTTTTACTATTTGCCCAGGTACTCCCAGCACAGCACTCTGTAACTGGATATTCTTTGAGGGATTTTTTTTAAAAAAAACTGCAAAATTCAGTTTGTAGGTTTAATAATTACCCCTACGGGGCATTAAGCCATGAATACAAGAGCAAGCAGCTGCCAATCCTGAAATCACTGTGACTACAAGTTGTTCCCAGAAGCAAGAAACTAATACAACCTGATGCATTCAGTACAATCAGTCATGAGATAAAACACATTATTTGAAGGTAAAACTTGCTGTTTTATCAAATATACCTCATTAAGGATTACTCTAATAAATTTTTCCTTTCACTCTGCACTTCTTTGAGTACGTTGAAAAAATGATCTAAATGTGATGCATCAACCAAGAACAATGGAATACTTTAAAAATAAAGCACTAAAGAAACATCTCTTGTTTAATTAGGCTTTGTGCAATGGATCATATTATGAAATGTCAGAAGAATTACTTCATAATTAATTATGGTAAATACAATCACATTCCACATTTCAGTTTATTTACAGCTGTATATCCCAGGTTATCAGATGTGGAGGACTGGCACACACACACACCATGTGCCTGAGACTAGTACTGTATTTGCACCCATTGGTTACAAATATTTATTTCATTTCTGGAAAATTTCCAGGGATCAGCAGTCAATGGTTATGCAATCAGAACTGGTCCTCAGACCACCACTTTGAGTAGCAGATTCACAGAATACAGCTGCCAAGATGCAGCAATCAGATACATTTTCTCTTTCTACTGGGAGTCTTCCCACAGTCTGTGTGCAGTCTATTATTTTTTTTAAAAAAATACTCTCAAGCCATTTGTGGTCTCGCCAATATGATTTCCAGAAGACTGATTTCTCATTATGAATTTTAGGATCCTAACATGAAAACTGTTGCTCTGGCATTAAGAAATTTTTCATTGCTTCTCTCATTGCTTGTGAAATGTTACCCATTAAAAGGAGGATGGATGTAAAACTAGTCTGAGGGCAAGGAAACAATCTCTTTTTGATTTTCTGGGTTCACAGTAGGCAATGCCCTTTTAATTTTTAACAGTTTGTTTAGTGAACTATTCAGTTCCCATAAAGACTAAACTAAACATTATGCTGAAATACGTACAATAAAACTGATGTCCTAACTTTTTAAAAAATTAATTAATTAAAAGTCACATTGATAAAGAGGTGTTCATAGCATCAATGCAACAGAAAAGTCCGATTTAACCATTTCTTCTGTTGCTTCTTTGGTTAGCATTAATCTCCCCATTAGATTCAACCTGTCTTTAAACTCACAAACCCATATCTTGAGTATTGGAACTACATGAAATGAAAAGTACCTTGGGGATGATTTGGAGCACAGAAGCGTCCAAATGTGAAAGGGTTAATTATACAGTTACAGGTTGTTCATTTTAATTCCAGTGCCCCAGGATTTAAAAACAACCGCAACAATGTGGATAGTATGAGTTGTGAGTTCAACGTTTATGATTGCAATGTGAATTTCAGTGTTTAGGGATCAGAGTCAGTGTTATCATTGTGGCTAGGATTATGATTGAGGCTAAAACTGTGGTTACATTTTTTTTTCTCACTCATTTTCTCCTAATGAGAATTCTAATATCCCTCCAATGGAAGAATTTCTGATTTCTCCCAAATGGAACCAATCTACAGACACCAAGAGTGCACATGAGTAGATGATCTATGGGGCATGGCCTCCTGTCTCAGTAAGAAGAAAATTGCAGAACTTCATGTTAAGACATATTCATGTTCCTATGCACGTTGACAATATCTGCAGGATAGTTCTCTAAAATTCTCGATGTATCTTCTCCCATTTCAACAAGGAGTGTGATGATGCCCATGATAGTCTCATTGAATATGTTGAGGTGACACCTGCTTAGTCTGAGAAAGTGTTGGTAGTCTCTTGATTATCTCCCCTTCTAAACAGGAATACATACATATTACCTCATATATAGAATGGCAGTCTACCCACCAAAAAAGTCACCCCAGAACCACCAGTGTGGTAGAAAGATCTACCATATTCTGAGTGTCTACACAGAAAGGTCTGCAGGATCCACTATGCTGTATTGAATGTCTGTTGAACCACAGATTTGATAGTTAAAATGGTCTGCTATATTTACAGAAGACGTGATACAATGGGCCTCTACAGACTGCCAGAAATAGTGCAAATTGAGGCCACTTTAACTGTTCTGGCTCAGTGCTAGGAAATAATGGGAATTGTATTTTTTTCTGGGACATTGAGCCTTCTCTGCCAGAGAGCTCTGGTGCCACAATAAACTACAGTTCCCATGACTCCTTAGCACTGAGCCAGGACAGTTAAATTGGCCTCAATTTGCACTATTTCTGGCAGTCTGTAAAGGCCCAATGTCAGTTGAAATTGAAGAAGAAATTAACTGAGGTGAGTTGTGTTCTGAACACAATCTGATCTTATCTTTCTTCTTTTTCTCTTGAGACTGATGTCTGAACAATTTTAAGATAACTTCTTATTAGTTCTAAGAGATCTAATTAGTTCTGAAATCAGGGAAGAAGTGATGCTAGAGAGCACTGGGATGTGCTGAAGGCATGGCCCAAAATAACTGTCTACCATATGTGCAGGCCCTTATAAGCCTGTGAAGTTTTCTGTGAGATTTCTTCCAATATCAAGTGTCATGCAAGATCATGCAAGATCTTGCTCTAAGTCTCACAATGGCAAATTTGTAGTCACATAATATTTCATCCCAAAATTAGGTGTGAGATTCAGGTGTGAGATATCTTCCTGGCCCTGATCCTAGCAGAAGCTCAGAACATCCTGGACTGATGGGGGCTTGCCATGAAGACTTGCTATGAACACCCTGCCAAACATCTCAGTAACACCCTTGTTCAGAAGATGAGAGCATCTGGGAATATGCATTGTATTCTGTAGAGGAATTAAATGGGGGGGGGGGCAAGTGTCTGCCTGCAAGCCACGCAGCAAGCTATCTACCAGCCTAACTCCTATATTGTGCTTGTCATACCCTCGATGGAGTTTTTAGTATGGAACAGGAATATCCATGGGCGGAGGTTACAAAAGCCTCCGCATTGTCATGGATGGATCATTTCCTGGTCAAGACAGAGCTAAAGGCCACTATATGCCCCCCAGGGGTGGTGGATCTATTAGAATGGTCCGCCCTCAAAGGCTAATGGATTCAATTGGTTTCCAGAAGGCCTTAGAGGGTTTAATGGTTGGTGATGCTGGTGATTCTGTTGAAGCCTTGGTGAATATTTGGAACACCGATCTTACCAGGGTTATCGACACAATCGCTCCCAAGCGTCCTTTCCAGCCCGCTTCTAATCGTAAGCCCTGGTATACAAAGGAGCTTAGGAGGATGAAGCAAGCTGGACAATGACTAGAGTATAGATGGCGGAAGACTCAGCTCCCATCCAACAGAACTCGCCATAGGAAGCATCTTGATTTCTATCAGGAGGCATTGCATGCAGCGCAGAGATCCTCTGTTCTGCACGTATTGCATCTGCAGAATCCCATCCAGCAGAGATGTTCAGGGTGGTGGGGGAATTGACAAAGGTTCCCCTGGCGCCAAACCCCCTACTGAACCCAACGACAGCCTGCTGTGATGCATTTAACATCCACTTTACAGATAAAATCTCTCAGATAAGAGCCAACTTGGACGCCATTGTTCTGACAAAATCCGTAGACAAGGTGTCCAGCAACTCCGTTGATGGTGATTTACTGGATCAGTTTCAATCTGTGAGTACCAATGACGTGGACAAGCTCCTTGGAAAAATGAGGAAGACGACTTGTCCTCTCGATCCATGTCCACTTTGGCTGGTCGTCGGGGGGGAGGGACGCACTGAGAGTATTCCTATGGGATGCAATCAATGCTTCCTTCAGGGAAGGTATTGTACCATTGTGCTTGAAGGAGGCAGCCATTAGGCCACTCCTGAAAAAACCTTTAATAATAATAATAATAATAATAATAA
>CM034703.1:21318361-21333622 GCA_020142125.1 Phrynosoma platyrhinos | reverse complement strand
TTGAAATTAAAATATGATGGAAGCAAAACACAGAACAATGATATAAAAGAATTATGTAAAAGAAATGAAAGGTTGAAATATTCGTTTGAAGATGAACCGTACAAAGGTGAGCCTCCAGTTTCAAAAAGTAAGGTGAAAGCTGCACTCAGAGCACTAGGAAAGAATAAATATCAGATGCTGCTTTTGCATCTATCTGCCATGAATTTAGGGACAGGCTGAGATACAGTGATGGGACATGCAGTGTAACGATTAATACAAGTGAATGGTTATCACACAGGTAGCATGATAACATAATAGAGGAGGCAGGCATGGACCATAACACCAAGGTCATTTGAAGATGAAGAAGTTGGAGGAAAGAACAAATATGGAGGGGGGGAGTAAGGGAAAGGAGAGAACAAGACTTGTTTTGAGTAGGTAATGAATGAAATACTAGCCTGCCAATATTTTGAAATTATGTGTGTTTTAATTAGGCAATTTTAGCACTTACTATTTAGTTATGACTATGAATGCCTCTAGTGTGGACCTATAGTTACTAGATAAAGGTTTGCTTAGATTAAACCTGCATTACTGAACTTAATTAACTTGGTTAGCTGTTGAATTTGACAATAAATCACCAATAACAGATGGCATACCAATATAATTGCTTCAGTCTTCAGAAACAGAATCTACTCTATCTAAAAATCTATCAACAAATATGAAAAACAAAACAATGGCACAAAGATTTAAAATACACAACATACATTCTAATTCCCCCCAAAAAAGTGGAGACAAAGATTGCATAAACCACGGGACCATTGCATTTCTTTCCCATGTAAGCAAAATCATCTTCAAAATTCTACAGCAAACACTTCAACCATATATGGAGAGAAAAATACCAGATGTTCAACTGGGTTCAGGAAAGGAAGAGGCACCAGGGATCATAGTGCAAACATATGTTGGATAATGGAACATACCAAAGAATTCCAAAAGAAAATCAGCCTGTGCTTTATAGATTATAGTAAAGCCTTTGGTTGGATAAATCGTGAAAAGCTATGGCTTGCTTTTAAAGAAATGGGTGTGCCACATTTGTTATTATCCTGATATGCAACCTGTATTCAGGAAAAGAGGCTACTTTTAGAACAGAATATGGAGAAATAGAATGGTTTCCAGTTGGAAAGGAGATCAGGAAAGGCTGCATTCTATTACCATTTCTGTTCAGCTTGTATGCTTAAAATATAATACGCACAGCAGGATTAGACTTTGAGGAAGCAGATATGGAAATTGGAATAAAAACATCAATACAGAAAAATAGCAAAGATTTGGAATAATTATTGAAGGAAGACAAGGGTTAAAGTGGCAAAGCAGGTTTACTGCAAGAAATAATAATAATAAAAAAGGCCAGGACTTGGAATGACAGCTGTGAAAGAACTAGACAACATCCTGAAGTGCAGATATATCACTGAATACTAAAGTTAGGATTGTTTATGCCATTGTATTTCCCATCTCTCTGAATGGTTATAGGAGCTAGATGGTGAAGAAAGCTGACAGGAGGACAATCAAAAGTTGAGGTGCTGGTGAAGAGCTCTGCAAATACCACCATGGATTGTTAAAAAGACAAATAAATGGATCCTAGAACAGATCAAGCCTGAGCTCTCCCTACAAGTCAAAATGTTGAAACTGAGACTGTCATACTTTGGCCAGGAGATGAAAAGGCATGATTCACTAGAAAAGACAATAATGCTTGGTAAGGTAGAAGGCTGTAGGAAAAGAGGAAGACTGTACTCCATCCAGATTGATAGACCCAAGCAAGGAATCCACAGCCCTGAGTTTGCAAGAACAGAGAGGGGCTGTTGAGGACAGGTTGTCTTGGAGACATCTCATTCATAGGGCTGTTGACTTAAAGGCAGTTAACAACAGCAACATACTCATGCACAGAACAGACCCACTTGAATCAACAAAACAAATTCATGACTCAATGAAGTGTCATTTGTCTACTCTATGCATGACAAATATGGATCCAACCCAATAAAAATTAGCTGCTTTTATACTAGGTGGAAAATGGTGATAAATTAAGGAGAGATCAACTGCTCGCATAAACTCCAAAAACTTGTGTTAAAGGCTGTGGGATAGCATTTATAATTCTGCACTGCTTGTAATGTGGTAACCTCTCTACCATTATTCATTCTCTTGCACAAGTGTAAAGTCTATTTGGCATTACCCAGTTCCTTTCTCACTAGATGGGCAACCCAACATAGGGGTGATTTCAACAAGTCTGAAACCAGTTTTTAAAAGCCAACAATTTAAACAAGCTGTGGATCGGACTTAAGAATGCATTATGTCTGAAAGTAACGTGGCAAACAGTGTAAATCCTCATTTGCCAATAATGTGGTTTCATCTCTGGAAATTATGCTGGGGAAAAGCAGTTCCTGGAATAATAGCAATGAAACTGGCAGTAATCACTGGAACTGATTTCGCCTACTAATTTTTTTCTGTTTACAGATCTGAAAATATGAATAGCAAGAATTTTTACTTGTGTTGTACATTAATACAGTTTAGTCTTAAAATGTTGATTTAAGCTATGACAGCCAAGTGAAGCCTCCATATTCATAAGCAATATACTTCTGAACACCAGAGGCTGATGACAAAAATTATAGAGCACCATCACTTTAATACCAAGACTATTTGCTTCCTTTCATCCATCCCTTCATTTATATTCTGCCTTTCTGTCAGGTTGTCAGCTTACAAAAAAAAAGATAACACTATAAAACACTTAAATTGAAATGGTATTAAATAAAATCAGAATTAAAACCAACTAAAATATTACTTTAAAACAGATTAAAAAGAATACAATACAATAAAAGCCCTTTTCTGCTCAAATAATTTTCTTTTCTTTTTTTCTAATTAAATTTTATTGTGTTTTTACAATAAATCACATAAAGTCTGTAGAACAATGGCAACAACAGTTAACTACAAAGGCCAAGGTATGTATCTGATGAGTAGTTATTCTGCAGCAGAATCAAAAAATTAGTTCTCAGCAAGAGCCGGAGAGTCTGGCTTGTCAAGGTGTAGAGTGTATGTCCGAAGATCCATCTGTAAAGTAGGAGATTGGATCCGGTGGGAGTGATGATCAACATAGTCAATAAAGATCATCCAGTCTTCTTGAGATGTGTCAGTCCCTTTGTGGCCAATGCAAAACCTTGTCACAGCAGACAGTTTCTCCATCAACTACATATCCCAAACTGTAGACCACCAGTTCTCAATAGAGAGGCCACCTGACTTCCAACATTTGGCTACTTCTAATCTGGCAGCAGTAATAAAAAATTATCAGTTTCCTATGTTTCAAGTTAGAATTACTTTTACCAAAAATAGAAAGCAAAAGCAAAATTGGACAGAAATTAACAGTTTGATCAGTGCTACATGAAATTTGATAGAGTTACATCCCAGAATTTTCTCACTTTAAGACATTCAATCCATATATGCATATAAGAGCCTCTAGATCAGGGGTAGGCAACCTTTCCCCTTTAAGGGCTGAGGGACTTCAGCTCCCAGAATCCCAGGAGCTATTGGCCAACATGGGACTATTGTCCAACATGGCTGAGGCTTCTGGGAGCTGAAGTCCCTCGGCCCTTAAAGGGGAAAGGTTGCCTACCCCTGCTCTAGATTTATGACCCCTCCAGCAATCTGGAGAGAGCGTTTTAACCATTTTAGACTGTGTTACAAGTGTGAGTACCACCTATGGATGGTTTTCAAAGCATTCTTCCTCACAGATGCTGAACAGGATTTGTATGGGGGTGAAGACCAAATCTTCTTGCCAAATCTTCTTCTTACCAAAATGAGTGCATATATTGGCCTTTCCCATACATGTATTCCAGGAGATGTTTGTAGATAACTGCTACTGTCCCTTTAGTATCAGAAGAGGAATTCAAACAAAAGTTTTCCAAAAAGGAGAGCGGACATGGATATTCTCCTGCTGAAGTTAGGTATGATGCAAAGGACGCAGTCTGGTGTACTTGAAGCCTGGTAATGTTAGTTTGTTGTAGGGAAGTTTTCATGGTGTCGGTGGGCTTTGGTAATCCAACAGAGAACAGATGTAAGGTGCGGAAGAGTCCACATCTTCTCAATAACCTTATTAGTGGGAATTGATCATCTAGGTGACAAAGAGGATGCAAACAAAAAAAAAAGGATTTAATGGGAGAGGGGTCAGGAGCTAGTATGTTTTTCCATTTATGCCAGATGGGTAGAGAGCTAGATAAAAACGGATTCTATTACCTACTAAGTTTCTATTTTGGAGTTTTAGTGTAGAAGCAAGTAAATTCAGTGGACTTCATATTATAAACTTCTAGATTTACCCATCTGGTAGCACTGCTGTCCTGAATTAATTGAATAGTTTGGCTGAGTTGGAAAGCCTGGAAATATAGTGCAATATCTGGGATTGCCTGACCACCATTCTTGGAAGTGATGTGTCTAATGGATTTGGGAAATTTAGGTCTCTTTTTATTGAAAATAAATTGATCAATTAATTTTTGTCATTTCTTGAATCTAGATGGCAGAGGAGTCAATGGGATTGTTTGAAACAGGAAAAAGAGTCAAGGGATCGTGAACATCTTAACTAATGCAAACCTGCCAAGGATGGAAAGATTTAAAGGCTTCCATTCTTTAGATTTACGTAGCATCTATGTGTCTACTGGGTTATAATTTTGGGTTATGAGCTGCTGGATGTCTTTCGTGATGATTATTCCCAAATAGGAAAAACCTGAAGGACGAATTTGCAAGCCCATTAGGTCCTGCCAAGATTTTTGCTATTGACATGAAATGTTTAGAGCCATTAACATAGCTTTGTTAAAGTTAATTTTTAGACCTGAATAACTACCAAATGACTCAATTGTCCTTTTTAGGGGCAGAAATGATAATTCTCAGTGTAATAAAAAAAATCAACACACTGCTAAAATCATTTTCCAAAGGCCTGATGAAAAAGAAAAACCTTAACCTACCACTAAAAGAAAAAAGGAGTCATCCTAATTTCCCTAGGGAGGGAGTTCCAAAGTGTGAGGGCATCCACCGAGAAGACCTTTTCCTGCATTACCAGTGTTTTCCTGCATTACCAGTGTAACCATGCCTCTGAAATTGGTGGAACAGAAAGAAGTGCCTCTTCTGCAGATCTTAAAGCTCAGGCAGGCTCATATGGGAAGATACATCCATCGAATAGCCTTCCAGAGGAACCCTGGCATGGGTATGGACTAGGCAACATGTGAGGTCTCTTCAAATTCTATGGTTCTATCCATATTTCTTTCCTTCCAATGTGAAAACACTTCTTTCCTCTACCTGAGAGCTTCAAGGCAATTTTTTTTGGGGGGGGGGAAACCTCACATTTCAAACAAATTAATTTTCTTCCTGCTAGCCTTCTTCACTGTTCAGCTTTCATATCCATACATAGAAACCACAAATGCAATGGCATGAATAATTCTCACTCAATGATATATCTTTTCACTGGAGGATCTTCTCTAGTTCCTTCATAGCCATCTTTCCCAGTCTTAGTCTTCTTCTGTTGTTTTAACTACAGTCTTCATTTTGATTGATATCTGAACCAATGTATAGAAATTTTTAACAGTTTTAACATCATTATTTGTTTTTAAGTCATATAAATATTCTATGGTCATTTATTTTTCTCTTCTTACTAGTCCTAACCATTGAAATGGACTCAATTTGCACTATTTCTGGCAGTCTGCAAAGGCCCTTAAACATCCATTTGTTTTCTCAGATCTTGTGGAAGAGGTCTTTTTCCCCTTTTTTTTTTTCTTGTGTTCTATTTCTTCCCAATCATTATTTATAATAGTTCTCTTTGTCCCTATGTGCAAGTCACTGAGCATTCAGGATTCTGACTGTACTTCTGCTCAACTACATCCTAAGGTAGGTTGGGGTTATTATCATCTCTATATTACATATCAGAAGATAAGGATGTAACAATAGCAGATTTCCTAAGGCCATAGAGAGTTCCATATTAAAGGTAAGATTTTACAAGGTTCTTACCTGATTCACAAAATTGATATACTTATCCCTTCACCAGCTGCTAAAAAAGCCACTTCCAAAAGAGATAAAGTTTCTGGTATTTCATCAATGCTGTGAAGGAGCCACAAATTATTTATATTATTATTATTATTATTATTATTATTATTATTATTATTATTAAAATTATTACATTTTTAATTTCTTTCAGCATAGATATTATTGTACATATTGAAATTATATATTTTCTTTTCTTTGTTTTGCTGTTTGTTTTATCTTCTTCTTTTACTCTTCTGTTTAGCTCCCTTGAAGACTTCCTTTCCGCATTCTTCAGAGGTAGATTTTTTCCTTTTTCTTTTCTCCATCTCTTCTCTTGAGTGTCATTTATTAGGAAAATAAAAAAAACAAATTACATGTCCCATAACCATTATTATTAATAGCTGCTCTCTATCAATAAACTCTTAATAGTGACATAACATGAAAATGATACTCGTAAACTATATCCAAAACTCCCCCTTTTAATATTTTATTAGCTAAAGTTTATTGTTTCCTTCCCCTTTTCCTCTTATTCTATTTATTTTAAATTGTTATTTTTCCCTTTAGTTTCTCTATTCTCTTTCTATAGTTTCTATCATCAGTTTCCATTCTCTTTCCATTTATCCATATTTTTTTAAAGTTTAAAATCTCTGTCAGTCTATCGATTTCTTTCACTTCATAGATTTTAGTTTTCCAATCTTCTACCTTCAGAGTTCGTTCTTTATTCCAATTTTGGGGTATTATAATCCTCGCCGCAGTTATTAAATATAAAATAATTTTCCAATATTTACTTTCTTTCTCTTTTCCCAATACTGAGGTTATATTCAGTAGGTATAGTTCCAGATAGAAGTCATATTCTTTTTTAAGCATTTCTTTTATCAATATGTATATTTTCAACCAGAATTTCTTCATAATTTGACAGCTCCACCATATGTGTGAACCTTTTTCTTTTTTACATCTCCAACACCTATCATTCTTTAAATTGAACATTTTATCTAATTTAAGTAGAGTGTAGTACCAGTGGTTTACTATTTTATAATAATTTTCTTTTAAGCTTTGTGTTGCTGTAAATTTGTTAGTTTTCCTTCTTGCTGATTCCCATTTCTTAGTTCAATGCTTGACCCAATTCCATCACCCATTTAATCATACAATCGTTTATTTCATTTTTTTTCTAGATCTCTTTCCAACAATATTTTATAAATTTTACTGATCTTTTTTTTCCCCTCTGTTGCCCATAGTATTCTATCAAGGTCATTTTCTTTTTCTTCAAAACCTGTTAAAAGCTTAAAAGAAAATTATTATAAAATAGTAAACCACTGGTACTACACTCTACTTAAATTAGATAAAATGTTCAAACAGCCCTGGTGGCGCAGTGGTTAAATGCCTGTACTGCAGCCACTCACTCATAGACCACAAGGTTGCGAGTTCAATACCAGCCAGGGCTGAGACTCGACTCAGGCCTGCATCCTTCCAAGGTCTCTAAAATGAGTACCCAGCTTGTTGGGGGGCAATCAGCTCACAGTTGTAAACCGCTTAGACATCCCATGTGCGATATGAAGCGGTATATAAATGAAGCTGCTTTGCTTTGCTTTAAACCTTTCTTTGATCTCACAATTGAGCCATGATTTCTTTTCTATGTCACAATGGGAAATATTTCAAGCTCAAGCTCAATATGATGAATATAAAAAAGACAGGTTCTGTCCCTTCTCTTGAGCTTGGGGCCAGAAAGAAGGCATTATACTGTTCCTGTAGTTGTACTGCTCTTCTGAGGTATACTAAGCATATTAGAAACACAAAATATACAGTAGGATAGGCATGTCCACACAAACATACACACACAGCTTGAAGCTGAGTATAGAGATCATGCAGGGAGTTGTGCTGGACATCACAGGGGCCCAGTAGTGGAGGGGGAATAGCCCCTGTAGTGATAGCAAACCCCCCTACCCAGTCTGTAGTAACCAAGCAAGTAATGGGAGTACTACCCATTCTTTCTCACACCCAGAAAACCTAAGTAGTGGCAATCCAAAGATGTGCTCCCTAGCATTGCTTTTTCATACAAACAGTGGCCAAAGAGCCACTATAGGAGATATCCTACCTCCTCTCCTACCTCCTCTGCCTCTAACTACTTTGAAATTCAGTTTAACCAGGAAAGAGAAGTGCCATGATATGTATGGCATTCACCAAAGCCATTTTAGCAATGAATATGGTTCTGTTGCTCAGTGGGAAATCCTAGTTATGCATGCCAAGGGGCATATTACAGAATGTAGGACACGAGACAGCTCAAGTATTCTTGGAGATACACTGAGAAAAAATATATAATTTACCACACAAGCAGCTTTTGTAATTCCTAACTCCAGTATGTGTTCATCATTCAAAACCAACATGACCTGAATGCCAAGATCTACATTGTTTTCTATGCTGATTTATATTGTGGTCAAATGTGGAGAAAGAGTGCCTAGATTTTCATACAAAATAATGTATTCACACAAGCTCCACTTTCTTTTCCTTCTAGGTAAATTAAAAGAAAGATCTTTTCTGAGCTGCCTAACGAACATAGCAGAAGCACATCATAACTGGCATTTAGAAATGCTTTCATAAAGACTCAGGATGGAACAGACAGAAGATAGGATAAGATTTGTCATATAGTCAACAATTAAGGCTCCTCAATAGAAAGTAGAGCTGTTACCCTTTTTCTGCAGAAACCATGGCCATATACTAAGAATCATTATGTAGAAGAGGGAAAATTCAGTAGGTACAGCTTTTCTCACACCTTCATGAAAAACTGCAGCTGCCAAAATCCCTATTTCTGCATAATTATTAAAAAGTATTAAAGCCTCTCATCCTTTGGTAAACCAATGTGTATCTTTAACAGCTGATTTCATTCTCTATCATGAGACCATCCTGTATCATGAGGTTGTGGGATTGACCATGAACTTTTAATATTAGAAATTACAGTGAAACCAAAGAACACTAAACCAACTATCATGAAACCTGAGGAAGATACCCATATAATTGAAAGATAATGTGAAACATAGATTTGCACTGCTAAGATTAATTTACAGGGAACCAGATGAGTTATGGACAGAAGCCAGGAACATTGTCCAGGAGGAATACAGAATGACATACTCTGTTGGCAAATGGAAAAAGAAGCCTCTATGGATGACAGATGAAGCACTTCAAGCAGTAAAGGACAGACAAAAAAGAAAAGGCAAAAGGTAACAGAAAAGGCAAAAGGTAACAGAAATATAGACAGAACCTTGAATGTAACAGTTCAAGATTAGTATGCAGGGATAAAGAGAACTACTTCAATAATTAATGCAAGGAGACAGACGCTGACAACAAAAAACAAAGAACAAGAGTCCTCTTTCACAAGATCCAGTCCTGAACCTGCAACTTGTACTCAGAACAAGAGCTTACTGATAGAACAGAATTGTTTTGGAAAGCCAGCCAGAGGGACAATAGCCAAGGCCAAGGAAAGTCCCAAATCAGGATCTAGATACCAAGCTGGAGGGTCAGCCAGTCATGGGTCAAGCACAGTCTGAAAGCTGAGGTTTCCAATGAATGAGAGAGAGACAAGGCAGGCCAAAGGTCAAGGGTTCCAGAAGTCCAAGCATAGTCAGAGGCCTGAGGGTCAAGGGTTCCAGTAGTCCATGATAAGCCGAGAGTCAAGGGTTCAGACCAAGGAACAAGGAGAGACAGAGGCTTTTGTCAGGATGCTCAGATAATCTCTGGCACTGAGGTATCATTTCCACACTTGCTTAAATCCCCAAGCCGGAGCCCAGCTAGGGCTGATCACCTTGATTACCTCGACATTTTTCATAAAGCCTCCTCAAGGGCTGAAGGCCTGCCCTTTCTGCCCGACATTGACTGAAGGTAGGCACGATCCCTTACTCCTCCTCCATGTCCAATCATTCTGTCATCAGGAGGCTTGGCTGCAGGAGGGTTGGCTGCAGGGCAACTTCCTAAGATACCACAAGTTCTGCTGGAGGCTCCATGGGAGTTGGCAAAGGAGGACTGCTAGAGCCGGGCTGGGGCTCCCTCACTGTAGGCTCAGGACCCAGAGGAAGTTCTGGCTCGTCCTCCTCATCCTCGTCCAGGCAGGGCATGACAAGAATACAGAGAAACAAAATGGTTTCCAATCAGAAAAGGGTAAGGCAAGGATGTATTCTATCACCATATCTCTTCAATTTGTACGTTGAAAATATCATACACAAAGCAGGATTAGACTCAGATGAAGGAGATGTGAAAACTGGCAGAAGGAACATCAACAGTTTAAGATACGCAAATGACACCACATTAGCAGCAGAAAATAGCAAAATTTGGAACAGTTACTGAAGAAAGACAAGGATGAAAGTGATAAGAAAGGTTTACTGCTGAACATTCAAAAAACAAAAATAATGACCTTGGATGATTTATATAAGTTTAATGTAGACAATGAAGAAACTGAAATAGTTAAAGGTTTTCCATACCTTGGATCAGTCATTAATCAGAATGGAGGTTGAAATCACAAAATAATCAATGCAAAGAAACAGAAGCTGACAATAAAAAAAGAAAGAAAGAAAAAGACTAGGACTTGGAAGGGCAGCTGTGAAAGAAGTAGACAAGATCTTGAAGTGCAAAGATATTCCACTGAATTGTCAGTTAGAATTGTCCATGCCATTGTATTTCCCAGTATGTATGGATGTTATGCTAACTGAAATTTGTGAGATGCAATTTAAGTTTCCCAGAGTGATAGCCCTTTTAAAGGAAACAAAAATACACAACTATGAAAGTTAAACTTGTTAGAGTCTAGCTTTTATTAGCAGGACAACAGCAGTGTGAGACTGACTAAATTATTTTAAATATGCTTTCCTAAAGAATAGACTAACTCAAAAAACAACATGCAGTTTGTAGTTTAAAAAAATGGCCTTTAAAAATATTTACATAATAAACTAAAATCTAATCTAACTGGAGATGTTTTGTGTAAAGAGAATTAACCTCACCATCTTTTAAATAGCAAGAAGAAACTACAACATACTGTTTACTGACTGCTTACTGCAGTTACTTGCAGTTTAGAATCTTAGGAGAGAGCTGTTGAACTACATCCAAGATTCAGTGACCAAAGTCACATAATAATAATAATAATATAATAATTTTTATTTATATACCGCCCTATGGCGGACCAATCCGGGCGGTGAACATAGTAAGTAAAATATACAATAATACAATATAAAACAACACCATTCCCCCTCCCCCCCTTAAAAAATTATTAAATCAAATCAATGTAAAACTGGTTAAACTTAACCCAGTTATAAATTAATAATTAATAAATTAGTAAAATTGTATACAAACCAAACCCCTGCTAATGGGAAATTAACAAGTTCTATTAAGCACTCAATCGCTGATCACAGGTCTCAAGACCGGGTGGTTTAATCTGGAAAGGCCTGCCGGAAGAGATCCGTCTTGACAGCCCTTTTAAAGCTATGATATTTAGAATGAAAGAGAAGGAGGGAGTCCCTATCTATATAATGAGAGACAGGAGAATGCAACACATAATTCTTCCAACAAAATTGATCCCATGAAACCTGGCCAGATGAGACACTGTACACCTCTGCAGTCTTCATAGTAACTGTGTTATCATATTCTGAGCACACATAGTCAACTTTATCCTCAAAGTGCCTTGCAAATTTTTTTACAGCAAGTAAACCAAGAGTTCTTCTCCTACACTGTCTGGGCCCAATCCTAACAGGTTCCTCATCATTCGAAATAGCTCTGCTGGGCGGTATTTCAAGGATACAATAATAAAGGCATAGTATGGGGTGGGTTTACCAACTTTGCTGCTGCATAACAGGCAAAATAAACTAAATTTTATCATACTTGCTCTGTAACCTAGGAGACTATCACAAAGCTAAAATAAAATGGTTTACCTGAACTGAATTCAAATTGGGCTGCATCCAGACCCTATCACAATGATTTTGCTACCAAAATTGCCACCCAAATGCAGCCTAGATCTATCCCCGCTCAGGTGCCTCTTTTCGAAATCGGGAGTTTTCCGGCTTGAAAAATGGCCACCAGAGTGCTCCTGGAAGTGGGGATGGATCCGGGCTGCATTCGGTGGCAATTTCGCCGGCAAAATTGCTGTGATAGGATCCAGATGCAGCCCAATTTAAGATTAAATTCAGTCCAGGTAAACCATTTTCTTTAGCAATGCGATAAGATCCCTACACCACCTGTATATTATCCATTAGGGAACATTCCACTTGCTTACTGTCTTTATGTTAGATGGCCCTGTTTTATAGAAATAGCAAGAAATAGCAAATACATTTCTATACCACTTATCAGTGCACTTAAGCACTCCCTAAGCAGTTTACAATGTGTAAGCTAATTGCCCCCAACAAGCTGGGTACTCATTTTAGCAACCTCAGAAGGATGCAAGGCTGAGTCGAGTCTGAGCCCCTGGCTGGTATTGAACTCACAACTTTATGGTTTGTGAGTGAGTGGCTGCAGCACAGGCATTTAACTACTGTGCCACCAGGGCTCTTTGTCCTACCTTTCCCATCAGCCCTAGGCAGTACAGCCAAAAGTGGAGGACCATGGAAATATCCCCCTCCTACTCCATTTTCCTCAGTCACAAGGCTCAGTCCAAAACATTTGGAGGGGCACAGTTGCCCACCTCTGTGCACTGGTAACGTCAAGGCTGGACTTCCAAATTGCGCTCTACATTGGGTTACCTTTGTACCCAGTCTGGAAACTCCAACTGGTTCAGAATATAGCAGCTGAATTGATTACAGGTACATCCAGGAGTGATCACATCATGATCTTAAAGTCATTCCACTGGCTGACAATTAGTTTCCAGGCAAAATACAAAGTGTTGGTTATTACCTTTAAATCCCTACATGATTTGAGTCTAGGTTACCTACAGGATCGCCTTCTCCCATGTCATGAACCGAGATTCTCTGTTGTTCTTTTGATCCAGAGAGAAATTTAGCCACCCTGGACTATAGGACTTTCAACAAAGACACATAGGAAACCAGATCTGGGTTTAGACACTTTGCATGTAACATTTATTGAGACACAGAAACAGAGACACTTGAAACAATCATTTCTAATATCAGATACTCAATATAACAAACACTTTAAGTATCAAGAGCTCTTTTCATTCACTCACACATTCACACACATTCATACAATCCTTCACTGGAAGTTGATCAAGCCTCCAAGAAGGGTGGATGGCCCCCGTTGCCGTGGATCAGGTACCATAAAGTGAAGTGGGAGAAGTACTGTCTTTTATCCCTTTTCCTCTTCTTTCTTGGAACAAACATGTTTTGCTGATCACCATGGGTTCAGAACAGTTCAGTTCTTTGCACAAGTTTTAGTACATTCTGTGTGTGCCGGATCTCGCTCAGCCATATCAACATATTTCATTCATATTCGACAGATTGTATTGTCCTGGTTATGCTTGGTCAGCATCTCCGCTTCCGAGGCCAAGTTTCTCCCATTCCTCGCTTCCACCATCCAAGTTCCTCCTTCAATAGTGCTTTGCGCGACATCCATTTTATTTGGTTCTTTCAGGGCT
Organism: Phrynosoma platyrhinos; assembly: GCA_020142125.1. Classification (NCBI taxonomy): domain Eukaryota; kingdom Metazoa; phylum Chordata; class Lepidosauria; order Squamata; family Phrynosomatidae; genus Phrynosoma; species Phrynosoma platyrhinos. The sequence goes on along the minus strand of CM034703.1, from coordinate 21,320,049 downwards.
TTGTCACTCCAGGAACCCATTTACCTTCCACATACTCAGCCATACAATCCACCTTATACATGCAGGTCCTCTGGGAAATATTTGCTCCAACCAGTCAGGACTAGAATGGCATGAGTTTCCCAAAGGGCCTTTTTCTCTACTGCCCTTAGACTATGGAATGACCTGCTAGAAGAGATAAGACAGCTGAAAATGCTGACCGTATTTAAAACAACATTAACATTAAAGACACATCTCTTCTGGCAGTCAATTTTAAATCATGACTTTTTAATTGGTATATTTTAAAGAATATATATGAATGTATTTTAATGGTTTTATAGTACTGTATTTTAACTGTTGGTTTTATGTGTTTTCTTTTTTGGCTGTGTTTTGTGCTTTAACATGTTGTACCCTGCCTCGAGTTTTGGGAAGAGGAGGTAAAGTAAGTAAGTAAGTTTATTTGTATAACATAAGCCATTACAAAAAAATAGCCCAAGTAAAACAGAAAAATCAGATAAATTATAAAAATAGTATGTTACATCACATAGCTAAAACCATCTAGAAACATTAGCCTTATAGGTTCAATTCAAACTAGATAAATGTAGAGATCAGGTACACTGGAAATACGTGATATTGCTTCATGAAGCTAAGATCATCCAAAAGTAATAATAATAAGTTCAAATATTTTTATAGGTTCAAATCTATCCTAAAGCCTAAGCATCATCTTTACAGAACTTCTTCCTTAAAATTGATGCTTTAAAATCAAAGCAGGCTACCTTTTCAGAAATGTATAGTACAGTGTCCCCTAATAAAAAATTGATTCAGAGTTGTTTGATACCATTCCTAGCTCTTTGAATAAGGCACTTCTTATATCTTTATAAATTGGGTATACAAGTAAATAATGAGTTAAGTCTTCAACTGCATTGGATCCACATGGGCAAACTCTTTCTTCCCAAGTGATCTGTTGATAGCACCCATGAACCACAGCCAAGATCATTGACTGGCATCGAAGGGCTGTAAAAATGTATCTCTATTTGAAGTTACTTATACTGTTTAAGTATTGTGGGTAGGGCATTAGGGCATTACCTGATCTGGCATACCAGGAAGCACATTTTGACAGGCCAGCAGAGGTACAGACTATTTGGAAGTCGTGTTTTAAGATATGAGACTTCAGATATTTTACAGCTCTGTCATAGCTTAAGGAGCACATTGAGTCCCTTGAGAGTCCATACAAATCAATGAGTTGTAAAATTTCTTGGTTCCAAGATGGAAATGTCTTGTTATCATAGTTCAGCATTTCTTTGAAAGTGGCCAATACAAAGACTTATCCTATTCCTTTACTAAACTTCAGCCAGTATTTAATAGCTTGCATATGTGCTATTGCCTTCACAGTACGAAGGCCACCTTCCAGCTGAAGGATAGAGGTCTCAGTTCTTTTGGGCAGTCCTAAAGTTGCTTATAGATAATTATTTTGGCCTGTTTCCAAGTATATTTTTTGTTTGGATCCCCATATTTCAGCCCCATAATGTATCTGAGCAACAACTTTAGCCTCATAAATTTTAAGGGCAGGTGGAAACTGTTTACCACCTCTGCTGCAATAAAATCTTAGTATGGAATTAACAATATTAGTAGCAATTACTTTTATATTTTCAAAATGATATTTTCAAGATTCAGTTGAGGAGAAATTTAGTCCTAAATATTTGAAGGACTTC
>CM034703.1:21287976-21318261 GCA_020142125.1 Phrynosoma platyrhinos | reverse complement strand
CTTAATTTTCAAATTGTCCTGTGTTGCTAGTTGATTGAAAGCTTTTAAAAGTCTCCTCAAACCTCACTGCAATTGTGACAGTAAGATGGTGTCATCTGCATACATGAGAACTGTTATTTTCCTGGTGCCTAATTTAGGGGCCACATAATAATCATTATTACTTAAATCAGTTATTGATAAATTGACATAAATATTGAACAATGCTGGTCTTAACAGGCATCCTTGATGGACACCTCAAGTAGTTGGTATCAGGTCTGATAGTGAGCCAGAAGGGTCCAGTCTGATTTGGATTTTAGTATCAGAGTGGAGCTCTCGCACCAGCATCAGCAGTCTTTTTTCTATGGACAATTTACTTAGGGCCTTTACAGACTGCCAGAAATAATGCAGCTTGAGGCCACTTTAACTGTCCTGGCTCAGTGCTAGGGAAGCATGAGAATTGAATTTTTTTTCTGGGGCATTGAACCTTCTCTGTCAGAGAGCTCTGGTGCCACAATAAACTACAGCTCCCATGATTCCTTAGCACTGAGCCAGGACAGTTAAAATGGCCTCAAGCTGCATTATTTCTGGCAGTCTGTAAAGGCCCTTAGTTTGTTCCAGAGATGTTCCCTACTGATAGGGTCAAAGGCTGCTGAGAGATCAATGAATGCTACATATAAATGATTTCATTTTAATCTGACTTAATCTACTTATGAATCAAGTGGCCTAAAACAAAGCAGTGATTTATTGTTGAGAGATTGATCAGAAACCCACCTGCTCCTCTGCTATTATCTCATTAGACTCAAGCCAATCATTACTTTTTAAAAGTAAATATTTGGGTTATATTTTGGAAGAAATAGCCAACAAACTAATGGGACAAAAGTTGGCTGGGTTACTTGAGTCACTTTTTTTTAATATAGGGACAACAATACTAATATTCCTTTTGGGGAGGATAGTAGCCACTATTATTAATTTCTGTAAATAGGACTGAAAGGATAGAAGCCCATCAATTTGTGCTTCTTTGTAGACTTCACTTACAATTCTATCTTCACCTAGGGGCTTCCCATTCTTTAGAGTGGCAATTATTTTGCAGATCTCTCTAGAGGAAACAAGAGACAAACTGGCAAGCCTTCTTTCAACTCAAAGGTATATCTATTATCCTTTAAGCTATTTGTAGAAACCTCCAAAGGATTGTTTTTAGAGGTTTCATTGAATAAGTTATAAAAATGGGCCTTCCAAACATGCGAGGGGATTTTTGGTTCAATTAATGGTTGCTTATTTGAACTTGATTTATTAATAAGTTTCCAAAATTGCTGAACATCTGGTAAAGATATTTATTATTATTATTATTATTATTATTATTATTATTATTATTTCCAAAAGCAAGACTCAGTCATCATGAGCTACATAATCAGCTTCTTCAAAGAAAGCCTTAAAAAGCACACATAAGATACAGGTTCAATTGAGCAGCAAATAAGAAAGAGGCTGCATGCAGTGGCTTGAGCATTGGACTATGACACTGGAAACGAATTTAAATTCCAGCTCAGCCATGTAAACCCACTGGGTGACCCTGGGAAAGTCACACTCTCTCAGCCTCAGGGGAAGGCAATAGCAAAACTCCTCTGAAGAAGCTTGCCAAGAAAACCCTGTGATAGGTTCATCTTAGGGTCACCATAAGTCGAAATGACTTGAAGGCACACAACAGTAACAAACAAAAAATAATAGAAAATGAAAAACATAATTTCCATAAGATTAGGATGCCAAATGGAAAGACTTGATTCCAGGATTGTGTGGGCCCCAAGTAATGGGCTTTAAAATCCATGTCAGATGTACTGAGATGGGGCATTTTTTTCCCTGACAGAGAACTCAGCCTTTAAGAACTGCATGGCAGCCAAATCCATGAGGTGAAGCATTCTTTTCAACATGTTGAAACTACACTGGTTGAATTTTCTGCCAATTGTGTAGCTGTTAATGATAGCCTTTCCAGAGGAAGAGGAAAATCCTCAGTCCAATGCACACTCTAATCACAGGCTAAGGCAGCCTGTAACTGAGGCATGAGGTGCTGCTGTTTGTATGCAAATCCTTCACATTAGAGGCTACTTCCCACCTTGCTGGGAAATATGTTTTTTACATATATATACATACATACATACATACATACAATTTGTTGTTGTGTGCCTTCAAGTCACTTCTGATTTATGGTAACCCTTAGGCGAAATGTCACTGGGTTTTCTTGAGAAGATTTGTTCAGATGATGTTTGCCATTGCCTTCCCCTGAGGCTGAGAGCATGTGACTTGCCCAAAGTCACCCAGCAGGCTTCTCATTTGAGTTGAGAATCGAACCCTGGTCTCCAGAGTCATAGCCCAAGACTCAAATTACTACACCGCTATATCTATATATATCTGTGGTGGCAAACCTATGGCACGCATGCTTGAGATGGCACATGAAGCATCTTTTGTGGCACATGGAGGGTGGGGAAGAGGAGGAACAGGCATGCCCCTCTTCATCCACCTTCCTGGATGTACTGGGCCTTCAAGACATGGGAGGGTGCAGGAGGAGGAGGAGCAGGAAAAGGAAATACAACTGCCACTTGTATTTTGAGTAGCATGGATGTACAAAGGAAATTTGGGTGTAAATCCAAATGTTATTACAATTGGTTGAATTGTAAGTCAATTCATATGTAAGACATTGATTCAATCAGTCTACCCTGCATGAGACCATCAGTTAGATTTAGGCCTTGTCAACTTAGCTAAAGCCCTATACAGTAGCCTATTTCAAATTTATTTATGTATCTGGGGAAATGAACATGGCGATCCAAAGTAAATGTAAAACACTAGAACAACATTAAAGGTAATCTGGAAGTCTAGTTTAACATTATATAAAGCAATTTGTGCTGTATCTTAGATGGAATGCATATTGGCTGTATCCTTACAGACTGTTATTTCACTGTAATGGAAAAACATTGATGGAACAGTGAAGAAGAAGAGAAGGATTCTTTCCCCCTCTACTGTTTTCTCCATTTATTCTGCTGGAAAAATAAAGGATCTATGAAAGTCACACATAGCCTAAACTGATCCCAAAAGAACTTGAGCAGCTAGGGCCACCCACTCAGAAATTCTATGTTTTTGCACTGACGCATAGTCTCTTGTATATAATCCTTACCTCTCTTTCATCCTGTACTGCTTGCTGTTCTTCTTCTGTTCAGATTTCTCCTTCCCTGGACCACAGTTGCCCCAAACACATCATTTCAAGATGTGCCACCCAAATAAAAACCAATGTTTATGAAACAGAATTTAGCCACAGTTCTGTAAAGGCCACTTTACACATTGCAGTAGAAGCAGACACACATTAAAAGAAGCATACACTGGACACATGTGGCTTAGCTTAAGTTTCCACAGCATATTCTGGTGAAACAGTTCTGCACAATACAAATATATCATAGCAATTAAGTTTATTAGGAACTAAGCTGAACCAGGGTGACACACATCCTTTCTCTGATCAGGTATGCTGATGAAAGGGACCAAAAATTGTATACATACACCCTCAAAGCATTCATGTAATGTTGTCCCCATGTTTATTGCCATCACATTGTAACACTATTCAGGAATCTATGGAGCCTAATGGCAGCAAAGACAGTAACAGATCAAAATCACAAAACCTCAGACATATCCAGATTATCAACTTGGCTTAATAGTGTTGTCTGGTGTCCTGCTAGTTTCTCCCATTCCTCCTAAAATGTTTTCACCTCCTCCCCCTATATTAGAGCCCTGATTTCTGTTGCAATACAAATACACCCATTCCCACACCTTAATTTTAAGAATGTATACCACATCCTGTCCAAAAGGCATAACACATTTATTTATTGGTTAAGGGCACTCAGTATTAGAACTGGGGGAAAAGAATTTAACAAGTTATGTGCTACCCATTTCATCTTTCCATACCATTGTGGGAGGCAGATGTTTGAAGGAATGAAGGAATGGAAAGATTAAATGGGTAGCACATAACTTGTTAAATTCTTTTTTCCCCAGCTCTAATACTGAGGTGACAATGAAAGCTAAGATTTTCAATCATCTTTGGCAGTTTTCTGATGAAAAATCACCATCCAAATTGCCATTTTTAAGATTTGCCTTGTTATTCATGGAGTGGCAGTAGAGAGCACTGGAGTTATTAGATGGCAGAGACTGACTTTAAGGTTACAGTGCCCTTGTAAGCAAAACCTGGGGTCTAGCAGCCATGCTTCTTTATCCTAAGTGAGTAGGAAGTTAAAAGATATGGGTATTCAATAATGCGGGGGGGGGGGACATTCTGCATATGCTCAAAGGTTCTCGTAATATTTTTGATTAAGAATTCTCTGCCTGGAGTTATTGACTTATCATAGTAACTACTTATAGTGCATGTCAGTGTTGCAGTGCATCAGAATCCTCCATATAGAATAAACATATAATTCCTTGTTCACCTTTTTTATTCTAGACAGCAAATATTTTAGAGACCAAGTACCGAAACTGCTACCCAAAACCCACTTATTTATCATAAAGTGGCCTTCTAGTAATGAATTCTGGCAAACTCTGTGCTGGGGCAACAGCATGCGTGCCCACAGAGAGGGCTCTGAGTGCCACCTCTGGCACATTTGCCATAGGCTCACCACCACTGTTCTAGACAAACAATCTACAGTTTTTCAAGGGTGAGTGAAAAGCATGCATGTGGGTGAAAGTGGGTGGTAATTGAAAGAAGAAACATGCATGTCAGTGATAAAAATTTAATAGGTTGTTAGATGCCATTCTTTAGGACAGGCACCCCAAACCTGGTAGTTTCCAAATGCAATATTGTATGTTACATATCATCATCTCAAGCCATCAGTAGGATTTGTTGTTCCATACATCAAGAAAGAGTTAGGCTTGAGAAGAAACTTAAAAATTATCCCAAAAAGTGACAATAAATGGGCCACTAGTGGGCAACAGTGACAATCAAACATGTTGTTCCCAGGAAATGTCATGCTTTCTTTTAAAAAATGACCATTACTTAATTAACAAAATTAATGATAACATTACAAATCAAATTCTAACTGCTAACAACAGCAGATTAACACCAAATCTCTGCTAACAACAACCAATTAATTTCCCCCTTTTTAGCAACATTCCAAACTCTATTCTATTATAGTGATGAGGTGAGGGTGCTTTATTTCTGTATGTTAGACAACTGTTTAAAGCTACAAAAGGCAAGCCAGGGGAAAAAAGTAGGAACAACTTATATTTTATGTTCAAGACTGGAAAGGGGAACTTTACATACCTACATAATAACAACAGAGGATTTGCTCTAGTAGATTGAGCAATCACACTGGGTATTCATTTAGCCTCCAGCAGTGCCCACTCCTTTTGCTTCCAAAGAAAATGACCCCCCCTTCCTATCCTTACAACGTTCATAGACAACTATGCAAACTATTAAGTGGGAAAAATAAGCTCCCTCATAAACCGAGTGGAATCTGCTGATTCCCCAAAAACACAAAAATTAGGTTTTAAAATATTTTGGCACATAAAAACTAATAATATCGGCAAATACTCAAATGCAACTATGCTTGTATTATTGCAAAGGGGTTCTTCTTAAATCACATGGGCCCAACTAGGATTCAAGTTCACAAGGTTATGTGTGGGCAGTTCTTGCTATTCAAGCAGTCCTCCAGTGAGAAGTGCTAAGGTTCTGCTCTGCTAAGAAAAAGGAATATCCCAGAATTTAAGACAAAGGAAATACTAGAATAAAATGTACTGTTCTCCTGTTAAAATGTATATATATTCTCTAACTATTACATTTTAATGACATCCACTTTGTTTTGTCCTTTTTGCAGTGGATCACTATATTTTGAGAACCATTTGTTTGGATAGCCACATCTAAAACTACTATTGAGTAAATGGGATATGTGAAAAATAAGAAATGAAATTCCCAGAATACCTAGCAATTCTTGGAATACACCATATGCCTCAGGAAAAATTGATGCCTTTTTGGTTTGAGACTATAGGATGAATCTGAAAAGGGCAGGAGCTGGGTTTAACTTCTAGTAGACATAGATGAACATAAGACCTAACCTCTCTCCAGCAGAGCTGCTATGAAGATTTTTGAGCACCATTAATTATGCTTTCCCATTTTGAAATGGATCTTCAATGTTCTACTGCCTACGCCTGTTGCCTGCTTAGTATCATCTCTATCCTTTGTTCAGTGTTTCCATCTGAGGCAATCAAGGTCTCCATCACAATGCTGATTAGCCTAAAAGTCAGACTCATTGTCCTTCAGATTCCATAACCAGCATGACTAGTCCCATCTGAGCATGGTAAAATTAGCCTTGCTCCCACATGAACCACAAAATACACATTTCAGTCAGGCAAGCCTTGTGACCCACCTTGGTTCTCACAGATCAGAGTTTTCTCAGCACCCATGTATATGGTCTCCTGAGAGATCTGTGGAAGTGGATTGGAGATCTACCATTGGTAAGACTCATCTCCTCCCACTGTTTCCACTCCATACTGCAGAACCTTTAAGTCAGACTCTGCATTAGTTCTAGTCCACTTCCAACAAAGGGTTTCTCCTGATACTGTTTTTAAAGTGGGAATTGAATCCCTCCATCAATTGAACATAAGTGAAGAAAATAATGCTTCTATATCCTAGACCAATTCATCTCAACCTATCTGAAATAGAGAGTTATAATTTTTACCCCTGCATGCCAAGGTCTAGTACAATACTTGTGCCATATCATTATGGTATCTGTATAATTTCCTGGAAACTCACTTGTTGACTGGGAGCCACTGGTTCATGAAACAGCACTAGTTCACAGGCCACCACTTTGAGCAGCATTTTCCTAGAAGGAATGAAGCATGGACTTCTAGAAGTAGGCCAGGCCAAAGCCAGCTAACCTTGTACAAATCCGTCAACAGGGATTGGGTGTGAGGGCATATATTTATTGATATATCCAGCCACTGTCTAGAACACATTTTGATAGTCTACACTGCTATACTATAGCATACTAAAATTCCATAGGTGTTCCATGTTGTTATTTGCCATCAAGTAACTTCAATTTATGGCAAACCTATGAATGTAAGCACTCCAGTTATCAAGTACCCTGCTCCTGTCTTGCAAACCCAGGGTCATGGCTTGCTTTATTGAATTAATCCACTTGTAGTGTGGTCTCCTTCTTTTCCTACTGCCTTCCACTTTAGCTATCTCTACAGCTTTAAACAGCTCTATTAGTATGCAACTTCTTCCTGGTGATTTATTCATCCCAAATGTTTTGAGAGCAGCTTCCACTTCACTTTCTAAAATTATGGGTTCATCAAATGGTTCATCCTTGAAGGAATCTATCATAATTTCATCTCATCTATATACTTTCTGAGTGTACTACTCCCACTGACTTTTTATTTTGTCCTGATCACAGAATGCATTCCTCTGTTAGTCATACATATTGTTGGTTTAAATTTCCCTTTAATTTCTCAAATACTATGGATGACATCTCTTGTTCCACCTTATTTGTTGTTTTCCTTTATTTCTTTCAATTGATTATTACAATAGTTCTCTTTGTCCCTATGCACAAGCCACTGAACAGTTGCATTCAGAATTCTGACCCTATTTGTGTCACCTTTTAATTTTGCCTCTCATTGGTTTTTAACCATTTGAAAAGGTTCATCTGTCATCTAAAGAGGCTTTCCTTTCTTTCCAGTTGCAGATAGTGTCTTTTTATTATTATTATTCCCTGATAGTGTCCCTGTTTTCAATCCAGAATTCTTCTGGTTCCCTATCAATTAGGCTTATTAGCACAAATCTATTACATTAATGGTCTTTAAATTCTACAGGGATGTTTTCAGGCTGTATTTTGGAACAATGACAGATTCAGTGTACTTCCTTAACTTTAATATTTGGTATTAGCAGTTCATTATCTGTGCCACAATCCACCCCAGTTTTGTTTTTGCAGAGAGAATGAAGCTTCTCCATCTTCTACTGCATTATATTGTGCATTTGATTTCTATATTGGCCATCTTGTGACAACCAGCCCGCACCACAGGACAAACACCACGATCCCCACATCACTGTAGGCAAATCTGCATTTAAGTCCACTCAGCAGTTCACCTACCTGAGAAGCATCATCTCCTCAGACGCCAAGATTGACAAAGAGATCGATCACAGATTAGCAAAGGCATATAGCGCATTTGGAAGACTTTACAAAAGAGTCTGGAGTAACAAACACCTGAGGCAGAGCACAAAAATCAGTGTGTATAGAGCCATTGTACTGTCTATTCTCCTTTATGGGTCTGAAACATGGGTCACCTATCGCCAGCACTTATGACTGCTCAAATGCTTTCATCAGCACTGTATACACACAATCCTAAATATACACTGGACTGACTATGTGACGAATGTTGCTGTCCTTGAGCAAGCAGGGATCACCAGCATTGAGGCCATGCTATTGAAAACGCAGCTGCGCTGGGCAGAGCACGTTTCTAGGATGGAGGACCATCACCTCCCAAAAATTGTACTCTACGGTGAACTCGCCATGGGTTAGCGTAAGAGGAGTGCTCCAAAAAAGCGATACAAGGACTCCCTGAAACAACATCTCAGGCTCGGCCAAATTGACCACCAACAATGGTCCACCCTGGCCTCACATCGGGAGGCATGGAGATGCACTATCCACAATGCTGCAGCCTTATTTGAGAAGTCACGCCGAACAAGTCTCGAAGAGAAATGACAACACAGAAAGAATCACAACCCGAAAACATCACCCAAGGAGACCTTCTGCTGTGCTTTCTGCAACCGGACTTGTTTATCTCAGATTGGCCTTTTTAGTCATCAGCACTCTTGCAGAAAGCGTGGGATGAGTCCCTCCTGAATCTTCGTTTGCAAAGAAAAGCCAGAGAGGGAGAGAGAGAGTGATTTCTATATTGGCCATCTTGTGACCTCCACATGTAGGCATCTCTGTGGCTGTCCAAAAATTTTGTTTGTAATTAACAAACTGTTGTCCTTACAAAATTCAATAGTCACTGTCCTGCTTCATTTCTCGATCCTAGGCCAAATTCTCCTCCAATTGTTCAGTTCTGCTGTTTCCTACCTTTTACATTCCAATCACATTATCAACATTATCAGGGTCCTATCAACATTATCAACATTATCAGGGTCCTATGTTGGTATTTTTATTTATTGGTTTGTTTATTAGATTTATATCTCACCTTTATCCTAGAATAGAATTCAAGAGAGGCATGTAATCACTTTCCTCCTGTACACATGTGTAGAATCTTTCAATTTCTTTGTCATCTGCTTTTGTAATGGAAACATGAACTTGGATCACAGTTATATTGTCCTCTGCCCTTCCCCAATAGCCCGTTGTGTGTCTTTCAACCTTGGAGTCTGATCTACCTCTTTTTTCATTTTGGACTGTCTCACCACAGTGTTTTCAAGGTAAAAGGTTTCAGAAGTGATTTACTATTGTCTTTTTCTACACAATGCTAGCTCCTTTAGAGTGCCCCTACTGTTGTCCTTGGCATAGTTAGTCTAGTTCCTGTCTAATGTGGGAGACCCTACCAACAGCAGTACTATCACCAGCATAGCCTCTTACCTCACAGGAGCATGTAATCCCACCACCAAGAACAGGAAGTGCCAAGGTGAGTAGGTGCTCCTAATAATAAGTTAATGGTGAACCACACTTCTCATTTTCACAGAAACATAATTGCCTAATAGTTAAAATCCAAGAGTGGGGTCACATGAGCTTTAGCAAATATTGTTTCTCACACACAATTTTGTCTTCCCCCAAAATAAAAGTTGAACATTTACTATCTACCAGTAAAAGAACACTTGAACATTTACGGTCTATTAAAAATAGCAAATTTTAACACATGTCATCAAGGAATAATAAAGATTTAGATTTGAAATGATAATTTTCAATATATAAACTTTAGGATGCAAAGTAAAAAAAAGATAGCAAAAAAAGGGAAGGTGTTTTCTGTGATGAACATAACTATACACATTTTTCAAAGTGTATTTCATAGCATTTGTACTGGTTTTGTCAGTTGACCCAAATCCATTATACAATCACAGTTTCTTAGAAGAACAATTCATGAATATATGTAATATTCTTAATGAACCTGACCTACATATAGCATTGGAGATTCTATATTTTAACACAGGGGTAGGCAACCTTTCCCCTTTAAGGGCCGAGGGACTTTAGCTCCCAGAATCCCAAGAGCTATTGGCCAACATGGGACTATTGGCCAACATGGCTGAGGCTTTTGGGAGCTGAAGATTCATAAAGGTGAGAAGGGTTCATAACACTCCAACACTCTATACTCCTAGTACCAGAAGCCAATTGGAAGAAAAGAGCAAAAATTCACTTCACCTCCATCAAGATACAGTATTTTCTTTCCTTATTTCTTAATGCCTAGTTTTTGGCATCACAAATAATAAGTCACTATAAGCTACTGCAGTGGGATGGAATGCAGTGGCTTAGTGGTTAAGACACTAGTTCTGATGATTGAAAGGTTGGCAGTTCAAGGCCAAAGTGCTGCATGATGGGGTGAGCTCCTGTACCTAGCTCCAGCTTCTGCCAAACTAGCAGTTCAAAACCATGCAAATGCAAGTAGATAAATAGGTATCACTTTGGTGAGAAGGTAACAGTATTCTGTGCAGTCATGCTGGCCACATGACCACCAGACCAGTCCTCAGACAATGCTGGCTCTTCAGCTTAGTAACAGAGATGAGCACCACTCCCTAAGGTTGGTTATGACTAGACATTCATGTCAAGGGACTATCTTTACCTTTTTACCTTTACAAGCCACTGCACTGTTTTAATCTAGACTTTTCAAATATGCATACACTATATACTTAACTATAAGTATAAGTCAAGGGCAGTTTTGGGGGCCAGTTTTGGGTTTTGATATGACCAGTGGATAAGTTGAAGGTAAAATTTAGGAGCATGTAACAAAGAATCTAAAGAATGAAGCAAAGGAAAATGATGCCAGAGAATTTACAAAATTCCAACAGGCATTCCTGTTTGTGCTCACACTAAAGACTACATGGATGAGACAGTAGAGAGGGTTTAGCACTTCCAGAACAGATTACATTCTTGCCTTTCACCTTCTTTTAAAATAGTTCCTTTTTAAAAATAATAAGTTGGTTTCTTTTTTTAAAAAAAAAGAGTTAAAGTACAATTCTTACATTGGCCCATGAATAAGTTGACTCAGGTTTTTTGGGTCAATTTTTGACTAAAAATTTTAGACTTATATATGAGTATATACAGTATTCTCTTTGTAGAATTCAGTCTAAGATACTGTCCTCAGTTTAGACTGCTGGCGGAGATCCTGCATTGGGACATGTACATGCATCACATATCTACAATTCCACAGACATCTTCCCAGTCTATACCTAGTAAATAGCACAGCCCCGCTACCCAATACTTTGTTGTTTGTGAGTGAAAAGATGAACAGGAATGCATCCAGCTATTTTGATACAGTTGGGCATGCTGAAGCAGGCATCTTCAGAGCCCTCTGGAGGTCCTTTCCAGCTGTCTGTAGATGGCATCCTTGTAGGGCCTCCAGCTACATGAAAATGGTTCGGTGCACCCCCACCATCCTTTCATTCTCTGACAGCATGGAAATTGCCATGTTGGGGGAGGTTGCACCACTTAGAAGGTGAGTTTGAGGGTATTTCATTTGTTGAGTGGTCAGAACAAAATTCCAACATAACACAGTGACCATAAAAGTGAGTTATAATGGTATAAGGCTTATGCCATCAAAATTCAATACCAGGATGTCAGCCTGTCACATTTTAGATCAACACATTATTCCATTATGTTGGTAGCATTTATATAGCATTCTATGGCTAAAAGAATAAATATCAGGGTAATTGAAATCCCTGTCAGAGATTCACTGAGTGTCTGACCTAAGATGATGCTTATATTTCTTTTTAACTTTACCAAAAATATCACAATGTGATTCACTAAGAATAATTAGGCTTGGGAACTCATACTCTTTGTTCAGCTGACTTTGCAAAGCATCATTGTCTGTGCATGGACTTTGCCAAAGAGCACAGAGAAATTGGATGAATGTCAATACTGGCCACTGTAAATATTCTAATCAATTTGTTCACACAATTTGCCAAAAAAAAAAAAGCCAACCAAACAAAGTAACTTGCATAAGACATTACTAGTAAGAAAGAAAAAAATTGTTAAGCTATATTCATAATGACACTTTAGGAGAAAACATATTTTAATGTGTCTTTTTCTCTAGAGTTTTTTGTTGGCCTTCCTTGTCATCAAGACGTACATTTTAGTAAAAGGGCCATTCATGTGCTAGGTAGAACCTCATTTAAACTGGATAGGATCCTATGTATACACTCATCTCCTGGAACTGAACAGTTACTGCCCCAAAAGATATCTTTATCTTCCTTTTAAAATTGGACTGACGGCAGCATTGACGTGGGTAAGGGGTACAAGACTAGAAGGCAGCTGTTTGACAGACAAAACTAAATCAATGAAAGCCGTTATAAAGTCTCACAGCCCACTGCTGTTTCCTCCAGTGACGACAAAGACATAAGAAGCCTGTTTTCAGCTACAAAGGGAATGACATTTGTGGACACAAAGTACTGTTAAAAGAAAAGAAAAGAAAAAAAGACCCATGCTTTGTACTTATGGTGGTCAGGCTGTTTTCTGCCAAGGATGTGACATTTATACAAATGATGCTCCAAACCAGAAAGGAAAAATGATAATTTTAAAAACCTTGCCACTATTACTACAGTTTTAAAAAAGAAGCCTTTATGACACAACATCTATGCTCAGTGGGGGAAGGAAAGGGATCTGGGGATCATCAGTTATCAGGGATACAGTCCTGCAACAAGTAGTAAGAAGGAAATTGGTAGAATTTGCTGGGATATGATAACCACAGCCAGAATACTCTATTGGAAGTTGCCTAAAACTCCCACATAAGAGGAGTGGATAGAGAAAATTAGATCTTGCAGAAATTGATAATTGATCAATTACGCTGCCAACAGTCAATTTATAATATATTGGAAGATATTTCAGGATTATTTGCACAACAAGAGATTTGATAAATTAGCAATTGCAGGATTTGTAGAATAAAAAGCACACTATTATCTATACACAGGCAGAAAGAGTATATTGTAAATATGAATACTAAAAAGATTGGAGGAAAATTAACCAGTTATAGCTAATTATGAAATATAGACTCTGTTTTTGTTTAAGAAAGATTTATTATAGATAACTGACACTGAATTCTCAGCATTTGGGAATAGTTTATAAATCTGATGTTGTATTATTTGTACTTGTTTAATTTGTATGTCAATAACTATTGTTTTTTGTCTTCAGTGTCTGTTATATAAATTATTTTTAAAAATAATAAAAATATTATATAAAAAGAGATATAGTTTTGCAAACTGTTAACTCATTTTACTTCAAAATAACTCCAAAATGGATTTAAACACCTGTGTGCAGGCTTGTACTTCAGGTATGCCCAAAAGTCATAAGTCCAAGGACCAAAAATGGACTGAGGTAATATTGAAAAGTATACTGTGCATTTTGTTATATTTATTCCAGTTTTCATATTGCAAGACTTCATATCTCAGATTCAGTAACATTTTTGAAATCTTAATTATTTATTAGGATTTAAATAAAAAATACGTATCACTATGAATCTGATTTTATGGTTATGACTGTCAGGCTTCCAATGCTACCATAGTACTTTCCTTAGATATTTAAACCTTCAAATATATTTGCTGCCTCTTGTGTCTCTGTAAATATTAATGAAGTACTAAGTTGCCAGTTATTTGCCTACATATGGCTGGCATTGAACTGACTATTCATTAGGACACTAAAGCCTAGTGACGTCACATGCAGAAATAAACAATTATCAGTGTGAAAGTTCATCTTGGATGTCCTACTAAAATTTCAAACAGAGGAAGCAGTGAGGATCAAAAAGGAGATTTCTTTGTGTAAACATTCAGCTTTATAATACTTATATTATTCTTTGCTCTCAAAATCAACTGGAGTTCACTTTTCAAATGTTATAACCTTAAATGATCTGCAATAATAATGTGTCCCATTCTGGGGGGAAACACACAGACGATAAAAGGTAACCAGGATGCATTGTTTGTTTCTGGTTTGTAAATTATGAATACAACTCAACCTGAAAAATGAGAGTATTTGACTTGTAAAGTGGTGGCTAACATTTTTTAATAATATAATAATAATAAAATTTATTTATATCCCGCCCAGTGGTACTCCAATCAGGGCGGCTTACAAGTTTAAAACATACAATCCAAATAAAACATATAATACAGGACACCCCCCACCCCCTTAAAACAGTATTAAATCAAAAACAGTTTAAGAAAAGATAGCAGCTACATGTGTCTGCAACTGGGGCAAAACCACACTGAGAGTGAAGATTCTACAATGAAAAAGAACTGTAGAAAGACATTTGGAGAGAAAGAGAATCAACATGACTAAAAACGTTTTATAAATTGGACAAGTCTTCTAAAGGAACAACATATATTGTCTTTAAAACATTTCTATTTTATTTTTCATCCAGGCCAGGACTCCATACAACCACAATTAGAAATATAAACAGAATAAACCATTAAAACCACATTGTAGCCAGTAGCAGTCTCATTGTCAAGACTCTCTTGAATTCACATCTAAATAACTTGCTACCTGAAAGCCATCAATGAGGAGTCAGTCACGTCTCCTCAGGTCAGTAGTGCCACAGTTTCTACTGAGAAGGTGCTAACCTGCATTACCATGTGCCATTCTTCAGAAGCAGAGAGTCACAAACAGTACATGTCCTGATGGGCAGGTACTTACACAGGTTCATAAGATAAAATTTCATTTAAGATATCCAGGCTTGAAACCATGTGGGGGTTTATACAAGAATTTTGAAGCATTTATTGAAATCTTTCTTTGCTCTAGTGGGCAAAAAAAAAAAAGACCTAAAATACTTTTGTCACTTGAAAACAATTCTGATATTTAATGTGTTATGTGTTATAGTGTTATTGGCATGCATATTTATGTGATATGTGTTATTGACATGCATATTTAAATCACTATGTAAAATCTGATCTGCTTATGTCTCCCAGCCATATTGGAAAGGGGATCCCAATGTTCATCACCATCACCAGTAGCCACACCTGGGTGGCATGTGCTGAGCAGAGCAGTATATATACAAGACTACTGGGCTAACTTCCATCCTGTTTCTCTGTGTTATTGCTTATACATTCCATCCTGACTTTTTATACAACATATCCAGTACTTAGATTTATGCTGATGTATATGGAACCCTGATGGAATGCATTCAGATCTGGAGCTGGTGCAGACACCAGTAGGTACCCAAATGAAAACTTAAGGAAATGAGTAATGATATTTCAGCAAAGGGGGGGGGGAATAAGAGGGAGCAGGGAAGGAACAATGAGCTCCATAGTATGCATATTCATAGCAAATGAGTATAGCAGAATTTGGTGGTCTCATAAAACCCATTTCTACCTTACTTTGGCAGCGTAATTGCTACTTTCATGTGCTTGTTTCCACATTTTGTTGTGTTATGACCTGGAATAGAAAATGATTTAATTGGCATTGTTACCAATTTTTAAATTTTAATGTTAATGCAAATAACTCAAATACACAACAAAAGGGCAGCACATGAAAGTATACAGATTACAGTATTAACAATAAAAAAACTTTCAGGTTGTGCTTCTAGAAAAGGTACAACCCATCTTCTCAAAACACACAGGAGGACACAAAATGAATATGGATGCCTTGTCTGTCATGGGCAAGCACATTGAATTAATAGGGCATTCTCTGTAGTTGCCCCCAAACTGTGGAACGGCCTGCCGGAGGAGATCCGTCAATTGTCATCACTTGACAGCTTCAAGAAAGCTGTCAAGACGGATCTCTTCCGACAGGCCTTCCCAGATTAATTCACCAGCCTGGCTCCAGAGTCTTTTTCCCTCCGAGATGTCCCCCCTCTGTGACGGGGTTCCTTCTTGAGCCAGCATTTGACATCTGCCGCACTTTCTGTTTTTGGTTTGTTTTTATGTATTATTTGTTTTTAATGGAAGAATTTACCTCCTTATATTGTGCTTCTTTTTAACTTGTATCGGGGTTTAATAATTTTTTAAGGGGGGGAGGGTGGAGGTAATTGTTCTTAATTGTCTCTGGAAATTTTATGATGTAAGCCGCCCCGATTGTGCACAGAGGGGCGGGGTATTAAATAAAAATTATTATTATTATTATTATTATTATTATTATTATTATTATTATATTCAAGAACACAATTAGGGAGATAGTCATAACCAGTTCTTATAATAGATTATATAACAATCCTGTGCATATGGTTCCGTGTGTTATTGGTATGCATCTTTCATTATTTTCTGCATGGTTCTTGTGTTCAATAAAAGGAAACCAAAATGGCTGGCTTGCCTGATCTGACAAATCAACTCCATTAGAGCTAAGTTTCAAACTTGATTTTACTAATTCTCTAAACACACAGCATTAATTAGAAGATGTCATTGCTTGATGGGTATGCATGAAATACTGAATCCTGTGAAGATGCAAAATGTTTTTATTGTGGTACAAACATTAACCAAATAAAAGCGAACTGGTACTTTTTGTTCCATGTTAGTCTTCTTGGGTATGTCTCTCTCAGTTCTCCTGCAGATTTTGCCCAGTCATCTTGATACAATTGCTCCTGCTCCATCAGGTTGAATAGAGACCATTGGTGAATAACAACATTCAGCTTTTGCCATAAATTCTTAATGAGACTGAGGTCTGAACTCTGACTGGGGTATTTGAAGACATTTAGGTTCTTGCTTTTAAACCACTACAGCATTACTTTTACTCTATATTTGGGATCACTGACTTCCATCCCAGGCCCTCTGCACACTGAAAGAGGAAAAGCAGCTCTATAACATGATGCTATCAATTGAACTGCTACAATCCACACAGACAATATCAACTTTAGTGCTAACTAAAATATGCCAACAAATATTAAAAACAAAATGGCAGCCAACAGACTGGAAACAATCAATATAGATTCCTATCCACAAAAAAGGAGACACAAAAGACTTCAGAAACTATAGGACCATAGCATTAATTTCCCACGCAAGCAAAATTGTGATCAAAATTCTGCATATATGGAGAAAGAAATCCCAGAGATGCAAGCAGGGTTTGAGAAACGAAGAAGCACTAGAGACCACATTGCAAACATATGATGGTTAATGGAACTCACCAAGAAATTTGAGAAGAAAATCAGACTAAGAAAATGTATAGACTATAGCAAAGCCTTTGACTGCATAGATCATGAAAAGCTATGGAATGCTCTCAAAGACATGGTAGTGCCACTGCATTTAATAATCTTGATGAAGAATCTGTACTTAGGACAAGAGGCTTCTGATAGAACAGAATATGAAGACACAGAATGTTTCCCAATTGGAATGACGACAGGCCAAGCTTCATTTTATCACCCTAATTGTTCAACTTGTATGCAGACAATATCATATGAATAGTATGTTTAGACTTATAAAAAGGAGGAGTGAGGATGGGAGCAAGGAAAATTAACAACCTAAGATATGCCATACTACTAGCAGAAGATATCATAGTCTTGGAACAATTATTAAAGGAGCTCACAGTACAAAGGTAGGCTTGCTGCTGAATATAAAAAAAAATGACCATGGAGGAGCTACATAAATTCAACCTAGATAATGAAGAAAACAAAATAGCTAAAGTTTTCCCATACCTTGGATCAAACATTGATCAGAACAGAACAGTCAAGAAATCAGAATACTAGGAATGGGAAGGACAGCTACAAAGAAACTATATAAGATCCTAAAGTGCAAAGATATACAACAGTACATCTTTTTTCCAAGCTATTGTATTCCCCATCATGATGTACAGATGTGAGAGATGGACAGTGAAAATGGTGGATAGGAGGAAAGTCAACTCATTTGAGATGTGGTGCTGGAAAAGACAGCCAAAAATGGACAGCCAAAAAGACAAATAAATGAACAGAGCAAGCCTGAATTCTCGCTGGAGGCCAAGATGATCAAATTGAGACTGTTGTACTATGGCCACATCATGGGAAGGCATGACTCATTAGAAAAGACAATATTTCTGGGAAAGACAGAGGGTAATAGAAAAAGAAGAAGACTGCACATTAGATAGACTCAATCAGGGAGGCCACGGGCCTGAATCTTCAGGACCTAAGCAAAGTATGGAGGTGAGGGAGACTTGGAGATGTCTCATCTACAAAGTTGCCATGAGTTAGAGTTGACTTGAGGGCAGTTAACAACAACAATAACAATAACCAACCAATCATGGTTTACCATGAGGATAGTGTTCCCAGCCGATAAGCACTCTTGGCTTTGTACCACATATAGCATTTTGCAGCAAAGCAAGAACTTTCAATTTTGTTATCATCAAACCACAGAATCTTTTTCCACAGTTTGCTAAGACTGACTTTATGCAAACTCTAAATGGGTTTTGATATGTGTATTTTTCAGCAATGGCTTTCTTTTCCCCATTCTTTCATAAAGCAGAGCTTTGTGGAGCATCCAGGTATCAATATTCCATGAACAGTTTCATCCATCTTTGCTGTAGATGGGAGCTACATCTGAGTATCTTGGTTGCTTCTGAGTTCTTATCCAATCACTTATCTAGTCACTGAGTTTTGGTGGACTGCCTTCTCTAGGCAGAGACATTGTTGACCTGTATACTTTCCATTTTGTAATAATATTTTTAATGGTGCTGGGGAGAGATGTTCATATTGTGTGTGTGTGTGCACATGCATGCATTTGTGTATGCCAACCATGATTGGAACTTCTGCACAACTTTATCCAGACTTGTTTTGATCACTCCTTGGGTCTTCATATTTAGATATGTTATCTAACAAATTCTGAGCTCTTAATTTTTGCTAAAATTCACAGAGTTGAGTGAAATCAAGTGGTAATAATGTCAATTAAATCAATTTTGCTTCCAGGTTGTTAACATAACACAATGTTGAACATCAAATGTGGAAAGTCAAGCCAATACTTGTCTGAGGCATTGGATACTCCTAAATGTATTCTCTTGGGAGTAAGCCCCCATTCAGTTTAATAGAACTGATTTTCAAATGTGTACTTATGATTGTAAGTAATCTAACACACATAGAAAAGTAGCCAACAAGGTCACTTCCCTCCAGGAATAATGTTTATAACAGGAAAAGAAAGTGCGTTAACAAAAGTGATAAAGAAAGGAAAACACTTGCCACAGACTCCACCTGAAATGCATATGAAAGAGACTGTTTCTCCAGTTCCATTCTAGTAGATGAGGAAATTGTGAGTTAGTGCTGACAATGTTCTTACGCTTTTGCCCTACACAAATAAATTTTGATTATTGACTTGCTGACCACAATCATCAACATTTAGTACACGCAGTTCTAATGAGGTCACTATAATCGCACTGCTACCCATCCAACAACACTGGATCAAGAATCTGGCCTCTATGTTAAGTTCTACTTAATAACTGAGTCATGTGTTTCAAGACTATAGCCTTACACTTCGTACTAGCCAATTACTTTCTTCTGTAAGAATTTATTTTAATTATTTCAAATAAAGGGATATTTTTATACTTAGAGTGCCATTTTGATTTCCTACTGACAATAGTTGAAAGAAATCTCTACATTAGCATTTACCCTGATACCAGCAGTGAAATATATTTTCCTCTTGCACATTTTTTACAAGAGGTAGATTTGGCAGATATGGTACTGGAGCTCAACTACCCAAAAATTATAGGAAATTAAATATTCACTGATGAAAGTCATTATGACACTCTGGCTCAAGCATTTTATGGGTAGCTGGCAATTCTTTCAGGATTTTTGTAATGAATATGGTGTCATTCTCCCTCAGGCTATTAGTATGAATCATGGCACCAGCAATCAACCAAAAACCTTGCATGTTCTATGCCAATCTAGATCATTGTGACCATGTTTTCCAGAAAAGATTCAGTGGTGGGCTTCAGAAGAGGGGAAATGGCATGGGCTTGTTTTCACAGTCAAATATTCCTACCACTCCCTCATTCCTAAAGATTTCAGGAAAGAACTTCAAGGGCAGAAGGAAGAAAACACAAGGAAGCGATGGTGTCCCATGTAACAAATGTACCTGTAAATGCAAATGTACCTGTTATTAATGGACCTCTACATTTCAGT
The DNA here is from genome assembly GCA_020142125.1 of Phrynosoma platyrhinos. Taxonomy (NCBI): domain Eukaryota; kingdom Metazoa; phylum Chordata; class Lepidosauria; order Squamata; family Phrynosomatidae; genus Phrynosoma; species Phrynosoma platyrhinos. The sequence goes on along the minus strand of CM034703.1, from coordinate 21,298,077 downwards.
GGGTTCAAGAATTCAATAAAAACCAGAAGAGAAGAACCAGGCTGGGCCAATGTGCTCTTTCTTAAGGGCCAAATTGGCAGACAGTTTGTGATTTACTGGGAGAGTCAAGGGCAGTTTTTGTCATAACAGTATTGCAGGAGGAACAGAAAGCTCATGTGTTCTAATTCTCCCATGTATACATAACAATCGAACATACACATCTCCCCTTTCCAAGAAAAGCACTAACATAGGAAGCTTTGTATGTCTCCCTACAACATGTTAATAGGGAATGCTACTAATGGCCAAGATCTTGCATATTGTTAGTGTAGCATGAGTATACCCAGTGTAGTCACAGTGGATGCCACAGTTGTACAACCAATTGTGTAACAGGGGCAACAGCCTTAAGTTGATAAATTGCATAACAGCTGCTCAGCTTGCTATGCAATGAGTCAAAAGTGAGAGACAGGGCTATATATATGTTTGTGGAACAACTGGCAAGACTACGGGTCACACTTAGTCTACCTATAAGAAAGGGCAATCACTTATGTAATTATTTTAAATTGAATAGTGTCCCTACAGGACTCTTGCCATTATGTAACAGAAGTGATTATTTGCCAGATGTCCTGAGGTCCCAACCCAGGATCAGAAATAACTACCTTCTCAACCTTCACACACACATCAGTGCAATCAATTTAAATTCTGTACTTTTTTTTTAACTCCTCTGTGAAAAAGAAGGTAGAGCCATGGTTTCTCTTGCTCATTTTCACCCATTTCTCCCCAGCACTTTCTTTCTCTCCCTTTCTTTTCTGCCTACTGAATCCCACTTTTGTGAGTCTTGCTTTCAGCGGGTGGGGTTTGGGAGGCAAACAAACAGTCCTAGTACAACAACAACAGATAGACACTTCCTTTATTTTATCTGTTAAAAACATATCAGTCTCTGAGTTATGAAATGGCCATCATTCATTCCATGTTTTGTTACTGTTGTACCAAAATCTCAATATATATTGCACTGTATAGCATTTATTAGGATTTATATCCTGCCCTTTAAAAAGCATTCTTAGGGTAACTAACTTAAATTTTACTAGTGCAAAGTTTCCAATTTATAATCCAATTCAAATCAACTCTAAATTTTTGATGTCCAATACAAACCTTTGTTCAATAGCACAGTAGCTACTAAATGTCACTTCTCCATGCTCGAGTCTAGAATTGTGGATGTGATTCCAATGTGAACTACTTTTCACATTATCCAGTCATCCCATATAAGAAGTGGACCGAAGCCCACTTCCCTTAAAAGTAAGCCTAGACACAAGAAAGTTATCTTCTGATCCATAATGCCATTATGCAAATGTTTTGACTGTTTCTAAGGAATCCCCTGGAATCCTTGTTCTAACATCAGTTTTGAATTTCTTCTCACCATCCAATATTCCTTCTAGGAGTTGCTCCACTTCTCAAGTCATGTCAGGAAGAACAGAGGGGATTTGGCTTGGAAGCTAAACAATTCATTCCTTTAAAAGAAAAAAGCCTATGAATTGCCTTTGAACCAAAGGGTATCCTAGGAAGCTTTAAGAAGCTAGTAGTTATTAACCTAAACAACTGCAGGGATGTATCTTAACTGGTATGATGCATTTTTGCTGTAGATGAACATAAGATACATTTTTTAAAATCATCTGCCAATTTAGAAATATTAATAAAATTAAGCAAAGACCCAAAATCAATTGTATGTTTCGATTTGAGTTTTGGTTGGTTGATTTTTAATACATTTCTTCTGACCTAACAATAATATACATCTCAGCCTGCTGTACATGTTTGTTAAAGGGTGGGAGTTGTACAAGTGTGGACTGAACTTTTCCAAACACCTCCTCCCAGCCATTCTAGAGCCTTATGTGCCAAATGTAACACTAAAATACACACATTAAAAAAACAACAGATGGTCATTATAATCCTACACTGTTAAGTAGAGTATTTTCCATCCGTGCAAAGAAAAGTCATGCTAACTAAGGAAAGCATAATTCTGCATGATGTGTTGTTTGTAACACCTCACATTGCTAAGGACCATAGCACATTACATAACTTTGTTGTTAAAATGCTGACAAAAATGGTTGTCTTGTTGTGGCTGATCTCTGTTCCACATACAACATTTAGAATTCAGTCCATAGATCACCACTATCAAATGGTAAATCATCAAACAAGTATGGCCAGACACAACATTGATTCACACAGTAAGTTTGAATTAAGCATTCAAAGCTCATAGACTCATAGAATCCTAGAATTTGAAGATGATCATCCAACTTCTGTTTAAAGCCCCCAAAGAATGAGAGTCCATCACCATCCGAGGCAGGCTATTCCACTGTCAAAAAGCTCTTACAGTCAAGATGTTCTTCCTAATATTTAGATGGAATTTTTTTTCTTCTAATTTGAAAGCATTGGCTCATGTTCTAGCTTCTGGGATAGCAGAAAACAAGCTTGCTCCATCTTATGCATGGCATTTCAAGTATTTAAAAATGGTTATCATATAATTTCTCAAACTTCTTTTCTCCAAGAGTAAACATACCGAGCTCCCAAAGCTACAGGGACTGGTTTCCAGACTTTTTACCATCTTGGTCTCCCTCCTTTGGACAAGGTCCAGCTTGTCAATATCCTTAATACAATGTGATGCCCAGAACTAAACATAATATTCCAGGTAAGGTCTGAACAAAGTAGAATACAGTGGGACTACTTCCCTTGAAGTGGACATTTGCTTCCATTGATGCAGTCATGAATTGCATTGGGTTTTGGGGCCAAAACGTAACACTGTTTACTCATGTTTAGCTTGTGGTCTAGTAATATCACTAGATCCTTTTCATATGTATTGGTATCAAGCTAGGTGTCCACCTACCTCATAGTTGTGCATTTCATTCTTCCTGCCTAAACATAGTACCTTACATATACAGTTGGCTCTCCACATTTGCAGCTTTGACTTTTGCAGCTTTGATCATTTATGGATTTGACTGATATGTTCTCTCTAGGAATCTCTAGATCCTCCAGTGTGACTCTGCTGGAAGTTGGCAATAGAGTCGCACTGGAGGACCTAGAAATTCCTAGAAAGGTGTTCTCTCAGGTAAAAAAGCTGGTTTTTTATTTGTGTTTTTTCCCACTTTCATGGGGATCCCATGCCCCTAAACCTAGTGAATGGAGGGCCCCACTGTATCTCTTTTAAAACTATTTTTGTTCCAGTATATTAAGGTCATTTTGAATCCTGATCCTGTTCTTTGGTGCATTAGCCACCACTCCTAATTTGGTGTCATCTGCATATTTGATAAGGATTCCCACTATTCCATTATCCAAGCCATTTATATATTTGGTACACAACACCAGGCCCAGGACATGAACTTGTAGCAGTTTTATCTAGGATGAAGAGCACTGGCTATTCCTTTATATTCCTCTTTGGTGATTTCTCCCTTCTTCCATTTCTTGTATAACACTGTTTTAAATCTCAGTTTATCTGAAATTTCTTTATACATTCACCCTGGTTTCCATATCTCCCACAACCTAGGCTCCAAGGTCTTCCAGCTCTCTCCCAGAGCTTCATAGACCCTTGCAATACGTTGAAAACAATTTGTTCCCACATGGATCAAAAGCAAAGAGGCTTGGATCTCTATTCTCTGGTAGACTGTATATCTCTCAAGACATTTTACCAGGTCATCACACCACTTCTTCTGTTCCTGTCAGCAGGGAATCACCTACCACCATCACACATCTTTTCTTCCTCTGGGAATAGGCAGGAGCCATTCCATCCAGAGAATCCTCTATGATTGCCTACATTTTCTCTGAAGAGTAAAGCTGTCCCTGTTCTGTGCCTCACAATTACTGATTAAGAGTAGAAGTAGTGTAGCTCCAGAAGTCACAGTAGGGTTTCTGATATTTCTAATTCTGTGTGTCACATTCTTCCATATGTCTGTTTCCTATGTTTAGTGATTGTTTCTCTCTTTGAAGTTATCTCCATGTCTTGCCCTTCCAAGAGAATCTGCTCCACTTTTTGCAACAAATATTCATTTGTTGAATATTCAAATATTCAACTCCTTAGTAAGTTGAAATGAAATTTGGCCTCAAGCTGCCACAATTCTATTTTAGCACAGCACCCAGCACAATCTCTGGCAAGAAAACAAAACATGGCACAGATGTTACAGGTCGCCCATGACAATGCTCCTACTACATGCCTTTTTTTCCTCTTCCTGTTTGCAAGCTCCAAAGACTGAGTCAGCAGCTATACAGAGCTAGCAGGTGTTAGCTCTGCCTGTAACCAAGTCAATAACTCAGCAGAAGTCCATCCCCTCAGAAAGAGCATCTGCAGGCAAATACACAAAGATATATAAAGAACCCCCAGACAGCTCAGCCAAATAATCAACCTTGACTCAACAAGTTCACAAACTTCACAAAAACACAAGTTCACCTTCTTCTCTCACTCCAGAGGGAAGCTGGGGACTTGAATGGTCAAATCTGACAGTTTCTTTCTCCCACATTCAAATTTTCAGGTTCTTCACATCCAAATATTATACAATTTGCAATCATTGTAAAATATTTATCCAAAAACAAACTGAACTGAAATTTGCACCCATTCTTACCTTAGAAGCAGTACAAAAGACTTAAAGTCTTATCACATGAGAAAAGAAAGCCAAAATGGAGTGGGAGAAAAGCAACTTTCTCTGTGCGTCTCTGCATTCCATGGTAGCACTTTCATTCTCTTCCAGAGGGAAACCATTGTAAAAGCATGCCCTTTGATTTTTCCAGTTCAAAACAAGACATGCTTTTATGACAATATTCAGACAGGCAGGAAGAAAGGCGGTACTCTCTTACTCCATCTTGGTTTCAGTCAGTTTCTCTCTTACACACACATACTACAAGTCCTCTAACACAGAGAAAAGTTCAGGGAGCAAGGATGTTGGTGCTACACAAAGCATAAGTACTGCTGCAAGCCTCTCTTCTGTAACCCACTACTGGACAAAATGCACTGTATGAGGTACAGTAACGACACTTTTATACTGAGGCTCATCTTAAATACTCCACTGATGATGACTTAATTCTGGTACAGGTTGAGTCTTCCTTATCTAAAATTCCAAAATCTAAAATACTCCAAAATCCAAAATTGTCCACAAAGAGGGCTGAGATGGTGACACTTGGCTTTCTTATGGTTAATGGTACAAAAACTTTGTTTCATGTACAACATTACTTAAAATATTATGCATAGAATTACTTTCAGACTATAAGTCATTGTTGTGTGCTTTCAAGTCATTTCTGATTTATGGAAACTCTAAAGTGAACCTACCATAGGATTGTCTTGGCGAGTTTCATTAGAGGGGGGTTGCCATTGCCATCCTCTGAGACTGAGAGTGTGTGACTTGCCCAGTGGGGTGTATACAAAGGATAAATTAATTTCATGCTTATACAGGTCCCATCTCTAAGATATCCTATTATGTATACGCAAATATTCCTAAATCTGAAAAAAAACCTCAAAATCCAAAAACTATCTTGTGGTTTTCTTGGCTCAGAGAGTGTTTGTCATTGCTTTCCCCTATTAGGTGCCAAAGATAGGTTTGCCTTAGGGCCACCATAACTCAGAAACAACTTGGAGACACACAACAACATTCAGATCCCTCCTGCCTCAGTGGCTGTGCTACCAGTAGTCCCTGCTCTACACCAGCAGTGATCAAATGAGGATTGAATGATCCAGAAAGCAACAAGGAAATAAAATAAAAAGAAGGTATTTTTTTGATTGAGCATTTCATGTACTGTGATTTCCAAGTACAGCTGGAGACCTCAACTTTCGAGCTGCTTCTTTCCTGTTATGATGAGAAATTTCTTAAATAAAAAACTGAGGCTTGGGAAATTGAACAAGAAATATGATTACAACTAAGTATAACATACAAATCAAAAAGTAATTTAAATTGTAGTTCCCGTTATTTCCAAAGTCTCCTATTATTACTTCCCCTCCATTTCTTCCCCACTTGCCCACCTTAACAGATCTAATTCTCAGTATGTAGAGAGATCTTGTAGCACCTTTGAGACTAACTGAAATAAAGAAGTTGGCTGCATGAGCTTTCGTGCCAACTTCTTTATTTCAGTTAGTCTCGAGGGTGCTACAAGATCTCTTTACATACTGATACTACAGACTAACACAGCTATATCTTTGAGATCCAATTCTCTTTCTCCAAAACTCACTTCTTCCCCACACAATCCCACCCCACCTTCTCCCATCTAACCACTCCCAACTTCCTCATAAAATTTATAGGCCTGCCATGGTGTTGTCAGGATTTCAAAATAGCAAAAATAGATAACTGAAACTCACAACATGAAGGGCTGATAATCGGGAAGTAGCTATTAATGAGGTTGTGCTCTGCCTGAATATCAGATGAAAATATTGATTTCAGTTCACTTAGCTACATATTTCTCTATAAAATTAATATGATGTCTGCATTCATAAATTAGATGATGCATACATTCCTGTCTTTATGAAGGGCCCACACTCCAAAACATGGGATCTTTTGCTGCCTTGCTCAATTTCTATAAAAGGAAAAGCTTCCAGCCCTCAAATAGGGGGCAACCTTTATAATAAGGGACATCTGCCAGACCAATAAGGAACAATTATTATTGTGATTGCTTGTTGTTAACTGCCTTACAGGTTATTTCAAATCATTGCAACCCTGTGAGCAAGACATCTCCAAGCCCCCCTATCTTCTACCTCTTTGCTCAGCCCTGTAGGCTCAGGCCTATGGTTTCCCCCTTGAGTCTATCCCTCTGGCATGTGGTTTTCTCTCTTTCTATTGCCCTCTAACCTTCCCCAGCATCATTGTCTTTTCTAATGAATCCTGCCTTCTCATGATGTGGCCACAGTACGACAGCCTCAATTTAGTAGTCTTGACTTCCAAGGAGAGTTCTGGCTTGATTTGTTCCAGGACCCAATTGTTTGTCTTTTTGGCTGTCCATGGTATCCTCAGCACTCTTTTCCAGCTCCACATCTCAAACGAATTAATTTTCTTCCTCTCTGCTTTCTTCACTGTCCAGCTCTCACATTCATACATAGTAACGGAGAATACAATGGCTTGTACAATTTTAACTTTAGTGTTCAGCTGTATATCTTTACCTCAGGCTTACAACCTAAAGAGACCACACATAGAGAAAGAGGATAAAGGGGGGATTAAGTCCAACAGATACTGCCTCCTCCTTTCCCAGGGCAGTGGCATTTCAGATGGATGTAGGGCCTTTCATCTTGCCTAGGCCTAGGCATGGTGGAGCTGTGCCTGCCTCTTGTTCTCTCCCTCTGTGGCCTCAAGTTTTCTGGACCTCAAATAAAGGACATCTCTTATAATAATGAACATCTGGCAACCCAAGTCTGCAAAAATCAGCTACTTGGATATGGTGTACTAGTTGACTCTAGCAGTAATTTCATTCGTAACATTAATTCAACTCTGTCCCAACACAGATGGAAGCATGGATAGCAGATTGCTGGAGATTAACTATTAAGCACCATTCTTATTCAGCAGTTTCCAATGACTGAAATATCTGATCAGACCAGAACATGTGTTTGTGCCTTCTTGTCCTGGAAAGCCAGTGAATGGGCTGATAGCCAAGGCAAGGGAAAGTCCCAAACAAAGTCCTACTTACCAATCCAAACGGGCAGCCAGCAAAGAGTCAGACATGATCTGGAGGTCGAGGGTTTCAGAGTAGCCAAGAGACAAGGCAATCCAAGATCCAGGGATGCAGAAGTCCGAGAGTAGTCAGTGGTCTGAAGGTCAAGGATACCGGGAGTCCTGGAATGTCAAGAGTCAAAGCTTCAAGGCAAGGATGGCCATCTGTCAGGGATGTTTTGATTGGGAGTTCCTGCATGGCAGGGGGTTGGACTGGATGGCCTTTGTGGTCTCTTCCAACTCTATGATTCTAAGGAACAAGGAGAGACAGAGACAGAGGCTTTTGCCAGAAAGCTCAGATAACCTCAGGCACCGAGGCAAAGCTTCCCCACTTGCTTAAATCCAAGCTGCCAGAGTTCAGCTGGGGCTGATCACCTTGATGACCTCAGCTTTTTTCATAAAGCCTCCTCGAGAGCCGAGGCCTGCCCTTTCGGCTATATACTGACTAAAGGTAGGCACAGTCCCTGGATCTTTCTCCATGTCTGACGGACCTGTCATCAGAAGGCTTGGCTGCTGAGCCTCTTCAGAAGCCACAGGCTCTGCTGGAAGCTCTGCTGACAAAGCAGAGCTGCTAGGGCCAAGCTGGAGCTTCTCCGCTGCAGGCTCAAGACCTGGAGGAAGTTCTGACTCATCCTCCGAGTCCTCCGAGTCCTCATCCAGGCAGGGCATGACACTTCTGCTGACTGACCAATAAGCATACTGTACTGTCCCTGCATGGTCAATCAAGGTACTAAACATGTCCACTTCCCTTTCTATGTGAACTCCCCCTCCCATTTCTAACCCATTCCTGAAATCTTTGCTCAAGCCTGGGATAGCATAACTTTCAAATGAACAGCAACCAGAGTTCTGTCAAATAAGGACAGATAGGCCATTTCTTAGGATCCAGAAATTGTAAAGTCCAGGTTAGTCAGGAACTGTAATGATCAAGGTGAAAGAATCTCAGCTGAATAGAAAAGGATTAACTTCGAGATTGTGTGTATGACAATTTAGTATGAGGTAAATACAGGGCAGGTTTAGAATCTGAGCTACAGGACTGATGTGAAGGAGAAACAGTGACATTTTCAAATAGTTCATGTAGAGGACCAAAATTAACACCCAGAAGCTGAGTACTGGGGAGGGGAAACCAATGGGGAATTGTGGTGGGGAAAATAGTCCATCTTAGTCCATAGAGAAGTATTAACCGTTACCTCATTGTCTTTGAGAATAAAAGCCTACTGAAGTCTGGCAACCTTATGAAAAGGCAAGCTGTAGAGTCTCTCTAAATCTTTCTGAAAGTGTAAATGACATGTAAAAGTGAGTTTTTATTACACTTGGCATGGTGCCTGAGGTTATAACTAGTAAATGCTTTTTCCCCATAACCACAAAGATATAATTCAGACCTACCCAAAAAGCCATAGGGGATAAGAACCGGGATGTCCCATTAAACAGAAGGCTATCACTTCATAATGGAGAGCTGGCATGTTGCCAAGCCTACAGTATTGCTTGCAGACAACTCCCCCAACAACTACCTTTTTCAGAGCAAAAGAATCACTGTTTTATGATATGAAGAGATTTACAAAACTACAGGGAAAAAAGTCAAAGTACAGTCAGCCCTCCACATCCACTGATTTTTTTTTATCCATGGATTTGAGCATCCATGGCTTGAAAATATTTTTTAAATATATAAAATCCAAAAAGCAAACCTTGATGTGCCATTTTATATAAGGGACAACATTGTACTATGCCATCATATTTAATGGGAGCTGAGCATCCATGGATTTTGGTATCCACCAGGGCGGGCAGGGGGGGAGGCTGGAACCAAATCCCAGTGGATACCAAGGGCCCACTGTAGTACAAGTCTTCATTGGGAACTAGCATTCTAAAAGTGGACTATTCCTCAGCCTTACAATTAAGATTCAAAATGTGTGTCAAACATGCTGTATTTTAAATGTTTGGAATTCCACATATATAGAACCCATATCTTCTAACTGTCCCAGTTTGGAAAGGAGAGTCCCAATTAATCCTCTCTTATCGTGCTTTTCAGCTGCTTTTATAAGAATCCGGTTTCTCTCTCCTCCCACTTTCTCCCTTTATCCTCAACTTAACTTCAGTTACTCCAAACTGAATTCGAAGTGAAAAAATAGTTTGTACTCAATTAACAGAGGGGAGAGGACAGGAGGGGGGTTGTTCTCCCCAATACGTTCAGGCAAATCTAGCACAGTCTCTTCTAGCTTTTACGTTTCTCCTCATTAATAAATTCTACCATATTGACCACACTCTGATATTACTCAGCCATACATATCCCTGTTTCACAATATCTGTGAAATATTGGAAGCTATGGTTATTTTATGAGTGTGGAAAGTAATCTTATACAACATTCTAAAAGGCTCTCTTAGGGCCTTTACAGACTGCCAGAAATAATGCAGCTTACCAGTTTAACTGCCCTGGCTCAGTGCTAGGGAATCGTGGGAACTGTCATTTA
>CM034703.1:21271560-21283190 GCA_020142125.1 Phrynosoma platyrhinos | reverse complement strand
TGAATGTCTCTTCTCCCTCGCCCTTCCCCATTAGCCGGGGCTCTTAAATGAACAGCCACTCAGGGAAGGCAGGGACACTAGTTGCCGAAAGGGATGCAGACTTTTATGCTGTTTTTCTACCTTTCCTACTTCTTTGAGTAATGTTTTGTTATTTTTATCATTAAAAAAATTATGTAAGGGACAGTACAGTATATTTTTATAAATAAAATTGTGTAAATAAAATTGTTTATTTCTCTGGGTGATTTCTGGTGAGGCAGCTACTTCTTCTGTGCGCATGCGCAAAAAAAGTGATTCCCAAACCATTACCAGGATTTACACATATCTGTGTAAAAACCAAATGCATGCAGTCTACCCTCTTTCTCACTTTAGTAATGAGCTTCTAACACGTTATTGTGTTCTGTGTGTGAAAATCATTCATGCACTGCATGCTTTTGCAGGTTGTGGCTGCTTTAATATTTATCAGGATGGAGGTACATATGGTCCCCGTTTGATAAACTCCTAAGAGTAGGGAGCAGTGTTCATATGGTTGCCAATCAAAATTTAGTTCCTGGACAGAAGGCTGAGCAGACACTAATGTCAGCCTTCTTCCCTATGACATGATGAACTATATTTCTATTTAAATTATAAATTCAAAGACATAGCCATGTTAGTCTGGAAAATCAGTATGCAAAGTTATCTTGCAGCACCTTTGAGACTCCTAACTGAAAAATAGAAGTTGGTAGCATGAGCTTTCATAGACTTGAACTAGGCTCAAGTCTATGAAAACCCATGCTACCAATGTCTATTTTTCATTTAGTCTCAAATGTGCTGAAAGATCCCTTTGCATACTACTTAAATTATAGTAATTCTTTCTTAATTTCTATCTGCACATAAATCAGCATCTTATGCAATTCTGTGTAAGATATCAGTGACTATCTTAAGTGAACATAGGGGGGTTGCAGACTGCCAGAAATAGTGCAAATTGAGTCCACTTTTAGGGTTAGGGTTAGTGCTAGGGAACCATGGGAATTGGTTTTTTTTCTGAGACATTAAGCCTTCTCTTTCAGAGAGCTCTGGTGCCACAATAAAATACAGTTCCCATGATTCCCTAACCCTAACAGTGGACTCAATTTGCACTATTTCTGGCAGTCTGCAACCCCCCATAGTTTGGGCTTTTCATGTTCCAGATGAGTTGCTTTGCCAGATTAACCCCATTTTACCATTACTATTGTGATCTATGTCCAAACATTGAAAGACAGACTTGGCACTATATGCAATAGTGACCTTCCACAATTCATCATGTAAGTGCCCTCTTTTCCTGGTAACAATCTAGTACCATAGTTTCAATTGGTGAGTACTGAAGATATGGACAAGTGCTAGGAAGGGTGAGGAAGGGGGGTTGCAGACTGCCAGAAATAGTGCAAATTGAGTCCACTTTTAGGGTTAGGGTTAGAGTTAGGGAATTGTGGGAACTGTATTTTATTGTGGCACCAGAGCTCTCTGACAGAGAAGGCTCAATGTCTCAGGAAAAAAACCAGTTCCCATTATTCCCTAGCACTAACCCTAACCCTAAAAGTGGACTCAATTTGCACTATTTCTGGCAGTCTGCAACCCCCCGAAGCCAACATGCCCTCTTGGTACCTGTCCTTCTTGGCTGGTTGACTAGGGAGAAGACACAATTAGATCTCAGCTACAATGTATTATTAACACATCTCTCAGGTAGGGAAGTTTTCCATCTTGTTTAAAAGAAGCAGTGCTATGATTGCTTCTTTAAAGATCCTTCCCTGGAACCCCTGGACATTAAAAATTATAAACTGTATCAAATCTCCCTTTTTGGAGGCAAAGTAATTAAAAGGGCAGTTGCCTTCTTGGATAATACAGGTTTTCTAGACCCATTTCAACACAGCTTCAAAGCAGGATACAGAACTGAGACCACTATGGTCACCTTCATGGTGTTCTTTGCATGAACATTGACAGATGGAGTGTGTCCCTGCTGATGCTTTTCAGCCTCTCAGTATCAACCATTCAATACTATCAACCATGGTATCCTTCTGGAATGCTTGAGGGGTTTAGGAATCAGGGACACTGACCTTCAGTGGTTCCAGACCTATCTGAAAGATGGCGGTGCTTGGATATAGTTGCTCCACAAAACAGGAGTTGTTATATGGCATACCACAAGGTGCCATTCTGCCCCAATGCTACTTAACAGCTACATGAAACCACTGGGAGAGATCATCTGGAGCAGTGATTCCTAAAGTGGGTAGTGCTGGGGGCCCCAGGAGGTGCAGTGAGGGGAACGTGGGGAGCAGAGGGGCCTTCAGACAAAATTTTGGCACACAAGAATCACAAGAGGAACCAGCAGCCTTTTAGGGTCCCTTAAAACCACCACAGCCTCTGTGATTGCAAAGGCCAGCAGAGCGAGAGGCTTCTCAGTCATTACTCAGCCAGTTGTTCAGTTGCTCCTCCCAGGCTGACTTGGTGCAAAGGGAGCAGCAACTCAAATTAGTTGTTTTAAATTTCAATAGAACAGTATACCTAATATCAAGAAATAGGTGTTGGGAGTGCTAGGATTGTCACCCAAGAGGAAAGGGGGTGGTCACCCAAAAACATTTGGGGACCATTGATCTAGAGACAGGATGGCAGGATATTATCAATATGTTGATGACACTCAAATATATCATATATCTCTTTGCTTTCAATAATAGCCTCAGCTAAGGATAGTATGTCTCCTCTGAATAAATGCCTAGAGGATGTAACATGTTGGATGAAGAAAAACAAACTGAAGCTAAATTCAGACAAAATGGAGGTGCTTACTGTTAAGGGTCCTAACCTGGGTTTTGAAGTGTGTCAGCCATTCCTACAAGAGTTTACACTCATCCTGAATGACTTTACTCCTGCCTTTGTCCTTCAGTGACCATAGCTATAACTAAACCTGGTCATTTCATCACCATACTCACATGTTTTGCATTTCCAAGGGTATTCATGCAATCTGTAAAAGGTCCTTCCTGAGCATCATTTCACTCCATGCATTTGAGGAAGTAGACCAAGGGGGGAAGCAGATGGGCGGCTGTAGGCCGCCCCAGGAAGCTGCGCTGTGGGGCCAAGGTATCCCCACACCTCGGCCCCGTGGCACAGCTTTGCCACCCCTGAAAGGAGCGCTAAATTGGCACTCCTCCACAAGTCGCCAAAAGTGCTCTGCAAAAGGCTGTGGCACACCTTCAGCGACTCTTCCACCGCAGCGTGTGTGAACGCTGCGGCAGGAGGTCCTCCTCAGAGCGCTGGCCATGCGGAGGGCCGGCTGCTCCAAGGACGACCTGGGGAAGGGGTTGGGGCACTGATCGTGTGGCTGCCCCTCCCCTTCCCTGCCCCCAAGATGGCCCTTTAAGCCATCTGCTTCCCCCCTTTGTCTATGAAATCTCATGCTACAACTTCTTCCACATAGTGTCTCAAAGGTGCTACAAGATCCCTTTGCATACTGTTTGAAAGAAGTTGTACCATGAGCTACAGTTTTTGTTAAATGAACAGATAAATAGTGAGATTGTTTAGACTGCAGATAGGAAGCAGTTAATCAAAGAGGCAATTCTGGGAGGTATCAGGAAATGTCTTGTTATTTATTTGTTTGTTAAAATATTTATATCTCACCCCAGTGGCATCACTAAGGGGTGCAGGGGGTTCAGACTACACCAGGTGACAACCTAAGGTGTGGTGAAACCACTGCTCCTCAAACATCTGCCTTTGGGCTGAAACCGGCTGTAGCATTCACCTGTCCCCCTTTAAAATGCTGAGGAGATGGGGTGAGTGGAGTGAGGCCTAGTCAGAGGAAAAAGGAGAGGCCCCAGTGTTAAAATCTGAAATTTTAAAATTAAGAACAATTCTTTAAAAACTTCACATTTTAGCAAATTTTCACTCCAACCACAGCTATGTATATGTAAATGGATTTAGGCTATGCATATGATATTGTAATATAAAGGTATAATTTTAATTTTCCTAGTTGTTTATGTCACAACTATTACCATTACATTCAGTAATATACAGAAATTACAATTAATGAGTAACAATAGTACAAAAAACATCACTAAGAATTCTGTATGGTGTGGTATGAGAGGTGGTCGGGGGCGGTGACACCATGAGTAACCACACTGGGTGACGCCAGACTTGGTAACACCATTGTCTCACTCTTCATCCAAAGATCTCCAGGGTGATAAGATAAATTGAAAACAATTTAAAACATGAAACAGTGAAAGATAAGTTATAGGAGATTATTGCACCACAATTCACCTGCAGGATAGACATGGGATTTAACAGTCAAAGACAGATTTTATCAAACTGCCCTGTAGCTGGGCAGTATGCAACCCGTATGCAATTGGTGCTTCTCCAGGATCTTGCACGGTTTTTCAAGAATGGGATTTTCCCAATCTTGAAAAACTGTGTGAGAAGCCCAGAGAAGCATCAGTTGCATACTGCCCAGCTACGGGGCAGTGCGATAAAATTAATATTTGACTGTTAAATCCCATATCTATCCTGCAAGTGAATTGGCAATGTGATAATCTCCCTAGTCTAAAAATATATTAACCCAACTAGCAAATTAAAGCAAGTAAAACCCCTTAAAACCATGTATACCTATGGAATTGATAAAATAATTAGACCTCAAGGACTTCTTTTTTAAACTCTAACTTGGTGCAAGCTAAAGCCAACACCAAAGCCAATTTGAGTCTCTAAGGAGAGGGTATACTCAACTAGGACACTACAGCAGAGAAGACCCTCTCACACGTCCTCCCACAATGTATTGCCCCCCACTGGTAGGTCACTAGGAGAGCTTCTTCCACTAATTCCCCCACTAGTCTGAGCACAGACATATATAGGGAGAGGTGCTCCTTCAGGTATTGACAATTGCCAATGGATACTGGACAGACTGATGCTGCAGTTCCACTTAAGAAAAAAAAAAACAAAACACTGTAGTATGAAAAATGGCAAGAGGATTCCAGTGTATTTTCTGACACAATGGATTAGCTACATTGTTCCCTGAATTACAACAAAGGGCTCCAGGTTCCCTTTTCCTTTTCTTCTCTTGTGAGAAATAAACTCTAGTGAAGTCCTGGTGAGGAAGTAGGTATCCATAACCAATAACCAAAAATTTATCTCTGTTGTGTTACCAGTGTCTGTGTGAAGCCAAATCAAGGTTCTATTAAACAACATAAAATATGCAAATATAATCAAAACAACCCAAATTGGAAATAATTTTTATTTTCTGAGATTTTTTTACTCATCCAGAGACATTGACAATATAAAAATTGAATCCAAAAGTGTGGCCATGGCAATTATCAAATTATCATGGCAAAGCAGCTAGTGTGGAAGTGCCTTCTGTTGGTTCTTATAATGTTCACAGGTGGATGGAAAAAAGATTTTTCTCTTAAAGGATTTTTTTTTTTTGCAGGAAATGGAAAGTAACTATTGTTTTTGTATATTTCAAGCTAAGTTTTACTTCTTGTGGCTCCCCAAGTTATTTTCATTAAAAGCAATTCCAAATACTTCTAATTATCAGCCAATAGTACAGGCTCTGGAGGCACTTTTTGGTACTTACACTACAATTTTCTAGTAAACCCAATACATGTCTGAAGGGGACTATCAAAAATAACAATTCCTGTTGTAACATGTCCCTCAGAAAAACCTAGAGAAAAACCTGTCTAAAGTTAATGAAATAAAATTAACCTGGATTAAAATATATGCTCCCTTTTTGGTACCTTCATAGCATCTCATAGTTTGACACCAGGAAGCTGACAGGGAAGCCAATGCTAGATTAGACTCAAGCCAGAATAAACTTTCTTCTCAGAGAAAGAAGAATCAGATAACAGAAGAGCTTTCACCTATTGCAGTATTTGGTTTCAAATATCCCATCTCTAGTGCTCCAAAGCATGATTTCAAGGATTGGTAATGAGTCATAATACTTCCTTCTCATCTCCCCCTACCTCTTCTAGACCCATTTCAAACTGGCTTCAGGACAGGCTTTGAGGTTGAGACTACCATGATTGCCTTGACCGATGATCTGCGTCTGAGCATCGACAGAGGTAGTGTGACCCTGTTGGTGCACCTAGACCTCTCAGCGGCTTTTTACATGATAGATCATGGCATCCTCTTGGATTGCCTGAGGGGGTTGGGTATCGGAGGCACTGCGCTTCAGTGGCTCCGGTCCTTCCTCTCGGGTAAGTCCCAGAGGGTGATGCTCAGGGACAGTAGCTCAGCTAAAAGAGAGCTCACCTGTGGTATTCCACAAGGTGCTATTCTGCCCCCGATGTTGTTCAACATCTATATGAAGCCGCTGGGTGAGATTATATGGAGTTATGGAGCTGGGTGTTATCAGTATGCTGATGACGCCCAGATCTATTTCTCCGTGTCTCGTTCGTTGGCTTCGAATTCCGATGGCATCTCTCCTCTCAATGAATGTCTTTGGGCAGTAATGGGCTGGATGAGGAAAAACAAATTGAGGCTGAATCGGGACAAGACGGAGGTGCTCACGGTAACGGCCCCAAAACCAAGGATTGGGTTGCAACCTCCAGTCCTGGATGGGGTCACACTCTCCTCCAGTGACTGTGTTCGCAGTCTGGGGGTGCTCCTTGACTCGTCGCTCCTGATGACAAATCAGGTAAATGCGACAGTCAGGAGTGCCTGTTATCAGCTTCGGCTGACACGCCCGCTGCGCCCTTTTCTGGAAGTAAGGGATCTTGAGACTGTTGTGCACGCACTGGTAACTTCATGTCTGGATTTCTGTAATGCACGTTACATGGGGCTACCCTCATGCTTGGTCTGGAAACTGCAATTGGTACAGAATATGGCAGCCAGAGTAGTATCTGGAACATCGAGGAGGGACCATATTACTCCAGTATTGAGGTCCCTCCACTGGCTGCCTATTAGTTTCCGGACCCAGTACAAGGTGTTGGTTATCACCTTTAAAGCCCTAAATGGCTTGGGTCCAAACTACCTTCAGGACCGTCTCCTCCCCTACAATCCTCCCCGGGCGCGCCGGTCCTCTAGGAGGAATTTGCTGCAGCCACAAAAATCGAGGCTTGTGACTACCTCCCAGAGGGCATTTTCTGTAGTTGCCCCCAGATTGTGGAATGGCCTGCCAGATGAGATCCATCAATTGACATCTTTAGATAGCTTTTAAAAAGCTGTCAAGATGGATCTCTTTTGGCAGGCCTTTCCAGATTAGATATCCCAGCCTCGGGGTATCCAGCTACTTATCTTGGAATGTCCTCGAGAGGTCTCTCCCTCAGTTGTATACAAAAAAAAGCAATGCTGCCAACTGATTAGTTCTGGATATTATTATATTGATGTTTCATTTTGTTTATTTTGTTTATTCTAATCATTTGATTTTAATATGCACTAGTTTAATACTGTCTTAAGGGGGGGAGGGCTTGGGTTTTGATTACATTGATTGTATCTGTAATTTTAATATGTTGTTAGCCGCCCCGATTGCACTCTGAGGGGCAGGGTATAATTATTATTATTATTATTATTAGTGCACTTGGCTTAATAAAATACTTTCATTATATGCTCACCAGTAATCTGTGGCTCTAGTGAAGCCTCCAATCTAGGAGTTTTGCAAATCTGTTTTGGAGGGCTTGATCAAACCAGAATTTTCCAATTCATCATTAGTCAAAAACTACAATTACATCAAGCAAAAACATATGGCAAAATGGAGATGGAAAGAACATGGAAGCACAGAACTAATCACTGATCCTCCAAAACCACATTTGCATAGGGGGACAGGGCATATGAATGCATCAGTCAATGCATTAAACCAGACTTCTGCAACAAGCTTTCTTTTACTTTAGTTGTAACTGTAGTACAGGTACTCACCTACTCCTCCATAAACTAGCCATAACTGCATAATCCTCCCTCTAACTCTTCTTTTTTTATAGCCTGCAGCATAGCAGCTGTACATGAACCTACATAGCCAAGGTGTTTAGGTGTTTATTCCCTGTACCGGGTGCCTCTTCTAGTTTCCTGATTTCTTCAGGCTAATACTAATATTCTAATATAAAGCATATTCAAGCTCCACCTCACTTCCCCAGGCCTTGATTCCCTGGGGCAACTGTCAGCAAATCAGCAGCATTTCCTCTGAATTGTCCATGCATGTTTTAATGAATTAACAAATTTTAAACAAAATATAAAGGCATTTCACTTTTTTCCCCATCCTCTTAAAAGAAAATAGGTCCTTGAAAGGTTCCATATTCGAACATATATGTATATGCTAGCAACTGAAAAAGCTCTTTTTCAGATAGCACACACATGGTTTTGAAATCCTAGAAACACTGGCATAATTTTAAAACACTAGAAACATTTAACACAACCAAATTACTCTCTTGGGAAGTAGAATGGTCAGCCTGGCAATTTAGTACAATCACTCCTTATTCCACATTCAGGTGGTTTAACATACTCTCTTTGAAATCCTGCTTGTTAGATCAGGTGTTCCACAGCTGCTTCCTCAGCAGTGACTCACAGCAGCAGTAAAAAGCCTGTCTCCACAAAGCACACATCGAAAGCCACAGAAGGTTACATCTGCACTAAACCTCCTTAAAATTTACCACTGTTGCTACAACTGATTCCGCTCAATTGAGTGCGTCATGACTCTACCATTGGCCACTTATAGAAGCTCAAAAACAACCAGTTTGTTCTGACATCTTTCCAAAATTGTCTTTAACTGGAGTTAAGTCCACATTTGTTAAGACATTTCAAAGCCGGTAGTCATAATGGCAGAAAACTCACAATTTCAGTTGAGGTCCATTGACCAACGTGAGCAGGAGGACGTAACAAGAAGTACTACGGCTAAGGTGCTGCCATTGCTTTGCTTGCTTGTAACACATTATGTGGTATTGATATGGATAATGGGACACATAGTCATAAGTTAATTAGTAGGGCATTCCTTTGGTGGTTAATGAGCAGATGGGGGGAAAAGAGGAAAGACTATGCCTGGAAATCCAAGGCCAGTCCCATGAGAAGAGATGGTATGAGGTGACAGGAAAGGCAAGCATAAGAAAGAGGAAAAAAGAAATTTGTTTGGGTTTATGGGTGAATGGGGTGCCTGTTCAACATTTGAATTATGATGTCCTTTAACTATACTAGATTAACAGTACAGTCCTCACAAGACACATCTGTGGTGAACATATTTAGTTTCCGAATAAAGCTTTTCTGTTTTTACTATTGAAATCTGGGATATCTGAACTACAGTTACCCATTTTTAAAATTCTAGTTCTAATTGTTTGCAAGCTTCATTTTACAAGTTAGCCCCATGGAATCAAGAGATCTGCAGTAAACAGTAATTAAGAATCCCATAAACAAAGAACCAGTACAGTGAGGCCCCACATTTGCTGGGGCCAGTAATACAGGACCCCCATGAAAATGGAGGAAATACAAATGAAAAACACTGTGGTTTTTTGGGGGGGTTACCTGAGAGAACACCTCTTTAGGAATCTCTAGGTCCTGTATGGTCAACTTCCAGCAGAGTCATGCTAGAGGACCTAGAGATTCCCAGAAGAATGTATCAATTAAATTCATTAATAATCAAATCCACAAAGGTCAAAGCCGCAAATTTGGAGGGCTGACTGTAGTACCACTTTGCCCTCACCTGGCATGCATTTTGGCTGCACAGGAAACAGTTGCTGTCTCTTTCCTGGCCAGGACCTTATGCCATGTTATATGCTTACTACAAAATCCTAAATGACAGCACAGGGACTCTAAAGTTCTACAGTTTGCATTCAACGTTTCACTTTCTCCATGCAATAATGTCCTATGTTTTCACTTTCTCTTGTCTGTTCAGAGGCACTTCTAGGCCAAGTTGCTTGAAAACACTGCAGAAAATGAGCTTAGCCTCCCTTTGAAAGACTCCTAATGGAAAGAATGACAGAAACCAATACCATTACTGGCATTTGTTCCTCTTCCTGAAAATGCCATCCTTCAGACTATCCAGTCAGTCCACTGAATATCTTTGATAAATTGGCATATTAAGGCATTGGTTAAACAGAGCTGGATTGTTTATGGATTTTTTTTTAATGTTGTTCCATAAATATGTTGAAAAAGAGGTCTACCTCTAAATGTTATATTGGTCCAAAGCTTGGAAAAGTTACTTTTCCTTTATTTAAATGTACATGGGTAAGATGAACAAAGAACAAATAGATGATGTGGTAGATGGGTAGGGAATACAAATGTAAGCAAAATTTATATATTATTGATTAATTAATAAGTAGATAGAAAGTACAGAATTCATATAAAAAAGAGGTAATTTACTATTTAAGGAGTGAGTTGATCTAATGATTTATTTATTGAAGAAACAGTGGAAGAACATAGCTTATAAACTAGGTGATAGTTGTGAAGTCGTAGGCTTTCATAGCCGGCATCCATAGTTTTTTGTGGGTTTTTCGGGCTGTGTGGCCATGTTCTAGAAGAGTTTCTTTCTGACGTTTCGCCAGCATCTGTGGCTAGCATCTTCAGAGGTAATAGTTATTTGCAATTTTTGCAATGGGGAGAGGAATAATTTGTAACAAATTTAAAATGGAACCAACTGGATTTGATTACAGAAGTTAATGTGATACTATGTTTAAAGTGGTAACCTTTTTTAAAAAAATTTTTTTTTAAAGTTACTTTTTCAATTTTTGGTTTTATCTGTATGTGCTTTATACAGAAAAGATGCTTAGGCACAGCAGCATTCTCATATGGGAGGGTTTGTTGATTATGTGATAGTTTTCAGTGGCAAAACATTTTACATCTTTGGCATTTTGTTTTACTAGGAGGGAAAACACATTACAAAAAAGGTACCTCTCATCAAAACCTCCCTAATAAATCAGTACAAGAATAGAGCACTGTGTTCCCAACATTATCAGTTAAAGGCAATAACACTGTGTGGAAAATCTGTCAAGAACAGAGTCACAGAGCTTATCATGATTACTTCCTGATGGGAAGCTGGAATAAACAGACCTCAAGGCCAATCAAAGACTAACTTGGAAGCTTCCAACCATGTTGTTGTAGGTATCAAAATAGGAAATAAATAGCTTAGAAACGGTAGCAAGAATCACCGAGAAAGTGCAGTTTCCTTTTAACCCAATTGCTAAATCTGCTTATCCCTCAGATGTTCTTCACTTCATTGAAACCTGCAAAAATCTCCAGCAAATGTAAATGTAAAAACCCTTGTAAATGTGAGTTCATTTTTTTCTATCTAATCTACAACCATCCATATGAGTTTCAAATGTGAGTTTTCTCAGAATTAGCCCTAACCTTAAGAGGAATGCATACACCCTCTAATTGGGGTAAAACAAATGTATGTAATAAGAGTAATGCATTCAGCATTTTTAAATTGAATTAGGTTAAAAAAAAACCAACTGAATAATGTTGCATCCCTTCACTATGTTTGTTTCTATACTTTCACACCATTTCTGCATCAAATTACTGGAATGGACCTTGTCTATCCACAATGAAGGAGAATGATGCATTATGAGGCATTCATACCAAGGATGTTTCCTCTCCTGTGTTGGTGCAGTGCATGTTAAAGAAAGTGGTGGCAAATTTAGTAGAATGAAAGTTTTTTGGAGGTGGCTGGACAACTTCTGGCCTTCTTAGAATCATAGAATCATAGAATCATAGAGTTGAAAGAGACCACA
>CM034703.1:21261097-21271460 GCA_020142125.1 Phrynosoma platyrhinos | reverse complement strand
AGATTATCTGGACCTATTTCAGTCTGGTTTCAGGCCTGGGTATGGCACTGAAATGGCCTTAGTTATTCTCAGTAATGACCTGCTCCAGGGGAAAGACAGGGGCAGTGCTACCCTGTTGATCTTCATGGATTTCTCAGCGGTGGTTGATGTCGTTGATCAAGGTATCTTACTGGACCAGCTCTGTGAGATGAGAGGAGGAGGCACTGTTCCACAGTAGTTCCACTCCTACATGAAGGACCAGTTCCAGAGAGTAGCATTCAGGGTATTCTTGTTCAGAATACAAGATGCTGTTTAATATTCTGTTTCATATGCTGTTTAATGTTCACAAGACGCTGCTGGGGTGTCATAAGGGGATTTGCAGTGTGATGTCATCAGTATGCTGATGGCCACTCAGCTTGACTTTGTCATCAGAGTCAACTGGAGCTGTGTAGGTTTTGGATCAGTGCCTGCGTCCTGTAATGGGCTGGATAAGGGTCAATAAACTAAAATTGAATCCTGATAATATGGAGGCTCTGTGGATTGATGGTTCTCAGGTCTGGGAACTGGGTAAATAGCCTGTTCTGGATGGGCTTGCATGTCCCCTGAAGGAGCTGGTACTTAGATTGGGAGTTCTCCTCAATCCATCTCTGTCACTGGAGACCCAAATGCACTCTGTGGCTCAGAGTGCTTGGTGGCAGCTTCAACTGGTGCACCAGCTGTGTTGTGGATAACCTAGCCACAATAGTCCATGCACTGGTAGCCTTCCAATTACACTACTATAATGTACTCTGTGTTGGGCTGCCCTGGAAAAAGACTCGGAGGCTGCAGCTAGTGCAAAATGCAGCAGCTCAACTTCTGACTGGAATATCTTATAGACAGCATGTAATGGCAGTCTTAAAAGAATTCCATTGGCTGCCAATACATTTCTGGTCTGAATTCAAGGTGCTTGTGATAACATGTAAAGCCCTAAACTGCTTGGAACCTAGCTACTTGAGGCAGCACCACTCCCCATATGTGCCTGACCATGAATTAAGATCTTCTGGGGTGGTGGGGCTCCTCTGTGTCCCACAACTTAATTCAAAATACTGTGTCAGGACATGTGAGAGGGCCTTCTCAGCTGTGGCTTCCCGATTGTGGAATGCCCTCCCCCTGGAGGCTCAACTGACAGCAACATTCATCATTAGGCAGCAAGTTAAAATTTGGCTATTCATCAAAGGCTTTGGGCCTCATTAATGCAACTCAGCAACTGTTACTTATATATTTTAAGGCTTTTAAATTTTAAAAAATGTTTTAACTCATTATATTATTTAATGTGTTTTAGCGTATTTAAACTATCTTGTTGTTTTTAGTCTGTTTAACATGTTTTAATGTCATTGCTAGCCATCCTGAGGTCTCCTGATATAGGGCAGAGCATATTCCAAAAAAGGAGGATGAAGGAACATTCACAATCTAAGATACACTGATGGCACCATGCTACTAGCAGAAAACATCAAAGACTTAGAACAATTATTAAGGAAGGTCAAAGAGGAAACTGCAAAGACAGGCATAATGTTAAACATAAAGAAAACAAAAATAATGGTCATGGAGGAAATACATAATTTCAACCTAGACAATGAGGAAATTGAAATAGTTAAAGAGATCCCATACTTTGGATCAGACGTTGAACAGAACGGAGACTGCAGTCAAAAAATCAGAAGAAGACTAGGAATGGGAAGGGCAGCTATGAAAGAACTAGAAAATATCCTAAAGAGTAAAGATATACAACTGAACACTAAAGTTAGACTCGTCCAAGCCATGGTATTCCCCATCACCATGTACAGATATGAAAGCTGGACAGTGATGAAATCAAACAAGAAGAAAATTGATTCTTTTGAGCTGCGGTGTTGAAGAAAAGTGCTGAGAACATAGAGGACAGCCAAAAAGACAAATGGGTCCTTGAACAATCAAGTCTTATATCACCCTGATCAAACTGAGGCTGTCGTACTTTGGCCACATCATGAGAAGGCACAACTTATTAGAAAAGACAATAACACTAGGAAAGGTAGAGAGAAGTAGAAAGAGAGGAAGCCTGCATGCTAGATGGAGCCAAAACAGATGGGCCAAATGGTCCATCTTCGGGTTGCATTGGGGGCATGGCATTTAGATGATGCATGCCCCAAACAAAACCTGAAGCCACCCCAATGCTGCCCCAACCTGGATGAGCTGGCTTGAAAAGGAATGGAAAAAACCTGCTCCTTTTCAGAAGCCAGTTTGGAGCAGCAGAGAAGGGCTATATTAGGGCTGTGGGCATGTGGTTGCTGCAATGCCAGGGTGAGTGGTGGTGGGGCAGCCCCAATCCACCCTTTTGGGGAAGTCCATTTCATCTCTAAATTAGGGAGATCATGAGTCTGAATTTGCAGAAATTCAGCAGAGCAAGGGAGGACCGGGGGCATGAAGATGTCTCATCCACGGGGTCACCATGAGTTGGGGTCAACTTGAGACAGTTAACAATAACAACAAATATATATTTTAATGGTGTAGTACTTTGAGCACTGGAGCATGACTAGAAATCAAGGTTCAATTCCCCACTTAACCTTCAATTAGTTCAAAACATGGCAGCCAAATTGGTTACCTCTAGAAGTGATCACATCACACCAATATTAACATCAATTTAGTTTCTGGACAAGGAACAAAATATTGGTTGTTACATTTAAAGTTCCTTGCCTGGTTTGGGTTCAGGTTACCTATGGGATCACCTCCTCCTGTATAATCCATCCCATACACTCATGCTCTCTAGAGGACATTTACTCCAGTTAGCCAAGGCTAGATTGACAACTGTCAACCAAAGGACTTTTTCTTCAGCCACCCCTATTTTGTAGAATGATCTGTGGGAAGAGATTTGACAGCTGAATATGCTTTCTGAATTTTAAACAGCATCAAAGCTTATTAAAATCAGCTTTCATAAAGTCTAGAATCCATGTGTGAGTACACTTGGCTTCTCCTTTCTACTATATAATAAACTCTAGGAGAACATGGTTACTCCCACCTAAAAATCCCAGCATTTCTGCCCTATTAACTCGGTTATCACTCTTGGTTAGAATCAGATGTTAAATAACTGATCCCTTTTGCTTCTTTCACCCTCTGAACAATTAAATTGTCTGCAAGGCAAGGCAAAAATTTGTTGGACCATATTCTTTGTAGAGTTTGACTTCCCACAAATATCAGGATAGTTGAAACCCCCCATTACTACTACATTTCTCCTTTCTGAATGTGTGGCTATCTGTTCCAGGAAGGCATTATCTAGGTCCTCAGTCTGGCTTGGGGGGTCCATAGTAGACCCCTGCAATGACTTCTCTGCTGTTTCCTTCTCCTTTATTTTTACCCAAAGACTCTCAATCTGTTTCCAGTCTTCAAATCATAAATCCTCTTATAGGTATATACATCCTTGATAAACAATGCTACTATTTCTCCTTTCCTGTTTGGTCTATTTCATTGGAATAGATTATATCCTTCCATAACTATGTTTCAATCGTGAGACATCCTACCAGGTTTCAGTGATGCCTATCAAATCATATTTGCCTTCCTGTGCAAAGAGTTCAAGTTCATCTTTTTTATTTCCTGTGTTCTGTGCATTAGTGTAGACATCTATTATCATGAACCATTCTCCTCAGCTATTTCTCTGTTAGGCCCAATACCGTCTGTATCTGCCATTTCCCCCAGTATGTGTTGTCTCCTGCTCTCTGGAATAATGTCTCCCTCCTCCTTTGAAATGTAACTCATTTTAAATTCCTCTTAGTCAGATTTGCAAGACTTAGCAAATACATTCTCTCTACCTTTTCAACTGCTGTGAGGTTTAACCCATCATCTGCCAGAAGTCTTCATGAAAATAAAATCTTCTATTCTTCATGAATGGAAAGCAATTAGGCTCAGGTTTATATCCTGTGGAGGCAAAATAGGTGTGTAATGTTATTTTAATATATATATTTCCCAATTTTTCTGATTAGTAGGGATTTTAAGGGTGGCTTTAAGAGACTAGTGGAGGCTTGAAATATCAAAGGTCAAAAATAGATAGACTAGATTCATTGGAAGCCCAACATGAAACCGTGGCTGATCCTGTGTAACTGCAACAGGAATTCTATCAATAATAATAAAGATTTTGTCTTTTCATGTTCTTCATATTGAATTCAGAAACTAAAATATGTTAAAAATCATAAGATTAAATGGTGCACTTTGTATAAAAGTTAAAAAATACAGCCCTCCCAGCTGTTTGAAGACCTCCAACCTCTGTTTAAAGATCTCCAAAGAAGGAGAGTCTATCATTATCCAGGACAGTCTATTCCACTATCAAACTCTTACTGTCAGGAAGTTCTTTCTGATGCTTACATGGAAAATTTTCTTGTAATTTGATTCCATTGGTTCATGTCATACTCTTTGGACCTTTAACAACTTTTGACTTTCTCTTTTGGACACATTCCAGCTTGTCAGTATCTTTCTTGAACTGTGGTTCTAGAAATGTAAATAGTATACTAGGTGCAAATAGTATACTAGGTGCAAAACAAAATACAGTGGAACATTTCTTTCCTTGATCTGGACACTGTGATCTTGTTGATGCAGCCTATGCAGCATGAGATTGATCCAAATTTCCCCCTATGCAGCATGAGATAGATCCAAATGCTATTCCTGCAACCATGAGTTACTGGAGATACTGGCCTTTTTATTATATACATGCTAGCGTATTGTTGATTGACACTAGCAAGGGCCAGCCCTATCAGTAATAAGAGATGTAACTGGTCTTGTATGTCATTAAAGTACAGCAAATGTCTGGTTATTTAATTTATTACTGTATTTATAGTACAAAAAAGAAAGAGGATATGTGAGATTTTCTATCTCTGGTGTCAGAATACTTTTGAGCATATTATGCACCTTGATTTTGGAAGAGCATGAGAATTGTTATTCTGACTTAGCCATCAAAATACCTTGCCATGACAACCAAATCAAGTCATATGGTACAATTCTTCCTGAACTGTAACACATTGGATTGCAAGATTCAAATAAAAATTATCTGAGTTTTGAGAAAGCATTCAAGGAGAAGAAGAACAGAGTATGACTTGAGTTTGTTTCTTCTTTCTTCTTTTTTAATTGCTGCCATTTTCATCTGTCAATGTGAGTCATTAAAAAAAAATCACAAAAGATTTGGTAAAGGCCCTAACTAGCCTGTTGGTACATTTTGTTTTCAAAATGGAAGCATCTTCGCTTTGTGTGGAAGAAGACAAAGATGGTATTTGCTTTTGTACCACAGCTTCAGACATATTGCCAATAGCATTACAAAAAAACCAAATGGGAGACAGGAGTCATTAATGGACAAAAACTGTGTGTATCCCTCTCCACTCAGAGAAACATCATAACAAGTTTATGATGTGGCTTAAGTGAATCCCTGAATTGTTTTGGTTAGGAAAAAGAAATTCCTTGCACAATAAAGTGATTAACTAATTTGGTAAAAACTTACTCAACACAACCCCTGGCCCACATGAGTGAGAAATAAGCATTCCATGGCGCTTTGACACCGTGAATTGTTTTGTTTTGTTTTCCATAACAGAGAGCAATAAATCCTTCAAATTTCCAAACACAAAAAAACACACACAAGAGGTCACATGACCATGATTCTTATTTTTGTTGAAAAATATGTAAATGAATTTCTGTTTCTTTTTAGTTTTTCAGCTGGTTGTATTGTACAACCTACCTAGCCTTGATGCTCTTTAACAAGAGTGTTGTTGAAGATCCTAACTTTGTAAAACAAAGTCTCCAGGACGAGGAAGAGGTTGAAAACAAGAACTTGCACTAGGTTTGCAAGGTGGAGGCAGGGACATCAGTAGGAGGGTGCGGGGAGTTCAGATCACACCAAAAAGAGGGTGACACCACTGTTCCCCAAATATCTACCTTTTAGCAGAAACAGGCCGTGGCATTCACCTGCATCCCTTTAAAACACTGGAGTTCAGTGGAAGAGATAGGGTGAGTGGGAGGAGGCTCAGTGGGAGGAGAAAGAAAAGACCTTGAGTTTTAAAAATTAAATGTAATATATTTTAAAAATATTATTTTAAATTTTTCTTTAAAAAGATCACATCTTATCAGATTTTCACTTTAACCACATGAAACTATGTACATGTAAATACATTTGGGCTCTGTGTATGATATTGTATTTTGAAAGTATAATTTTAATTTTGCTAGTTGTTTATGTCACAACTATTTGCCATTACATTCGGTGATATACAAGAATTATGATGTATGAGCAACAATAGTACAAAAAATATTACTAAGGATTCTGTACAGTGTGGTATGGGAAGAGGCCAACAGCAGCACTGGGTGGAATGGCCATCAATGTACCAATCTGCCGGCTCAAAGAGCACATTTGTTGCTAAACCCATTTATAGACTAGTATAGACAAATTTGAGGTCCTACAATGTAGCTCCTTGGGTTTTGCCAGTTGTTGTCTCCTTAATGTTTACTCATTCCATTATTTAAAGCAGGGGTGCTGTTTGTAGTGGATTTTTGGATCTGGGCTACTCTAATTATTTTTTTTCAAAGTGGTGTGTTGAGCTGATTTTACCTTTACCTTTTTTAAAAAATATTTTATTGAACACATAATTTTTATACTATAAAACAGCATGCAAGGAAAAAATTCTAAACACAAGAATAATCTAACCTATTACAGCTAGGCCACAACTACACATTTCAACTATAAATATATCCTACAAAATAAAATTTCCTCCAGCAGCTAAGGTGGAGATGTCACTTGATAGGCTGATCAGCCAGTTCCATAGATCCATTATCCTTTGCTGGGCAGACTCTAACAACTGTAACCAATGAGGTTTCAGTTCCAATGAAGTGTGTACTATACGAGGGGGTATCGTAAAGTTTTAATTATTACCTTTTTAAAATATTTGACAGAAAGTTTGTTTTGATTTGGAGTTGTTAATTTGTCTCTATGTAGTCACCATCCAAATTTACACATTTTTCCCAGCGTTTCTTGACCATCTGAATACCATTATTGTAGAAGTCTGCAGATTACACCTTAAACCACTCTTCCACTTCATGAATGACATAATCTGTATCATCAAATTGGTGACCCTGCAATGGGTTTTTCATTTTTGGGAAAAGAAAAAGTCACTTGATGATGATGACACTGACAAAATTTCATCAATATACCATAATATCTTCCGGGTGATAATTATTACTTTATGACAGCCCATTGTACTTTCCCATCTTACACTTTAGTCACTTCTGGCACAACCTGTAACAAAAATAAAGGACACAATGAGCTGATTTTCTCAACATCTTGCACTTAGGAACCAATAATGACACTGACAAATTTCATCAATACAGTCGCCCCTCCGTTTTCATGGACTTGGAGTCCACATCTCTTCCCCATTGACAGGCGGCAAACGGAGGGGGACAAAATGGGGCACATGCTGCCATTCAAACCAATGGGGCTTGAATATTGGCAATTTTCCATTTTCATGGAATGGATCCCCCATGAAAAAGGAGGGGCAGCTATATACCATAATAACTTCCAGGTGATATTATTACTTTATGATACCCTCTTTTATTACATAGCCTGGTGCCTTGCCTGCCATCCCTTCACTGCTGACCTACCAGTAAATGCAGTGGGTTGGATCCAGATTGAATTAGGGTGACTCTTAAGGTCCCTTCCAACTCTAAATTCTATTACTGTGTGATTATAACTAAATCTGGATTCAATGTTACAAAATGCCACTCTAAACTACAAACAGCAGGACAATAGCAGCAGATACAAAACCATTGTAAGTATCTGAAATACTCTTTTTAAATTTAGAAAATAGGAATGACTTCCCCTAGCACAGTTAATGTCAGACAAATGTATCCAATTTGGCCCAGTGGCCCTCATTCTGGAAGTTACCTCCCTGCCTTCAGAAGCTGGATGCAGGAAAAGAAGGATTTTTGAAAAATATCTTTATTGGCAGGCAGGTTACTGGGGGAAACAGTCTCAAAGTATTACTATATTTATTTGTGTATTTTCTGCCTGTTTTTAATTGTTCTGTTTGCATTTTAATGGAAAAACAGAATATTTATGAAGAAGTTTGGCTCTTAATAATAAGGGTTCAAGATGAGGGGAGCAAGATGTAAGTTAACAATTCATGGTTGCCAGTTGAGGGTGTCCAAAAAAAAAAAAAAAGATCCTGTCCTGTATCTTGAAAAGCAGCATGATCTCAGTAATTAGCAGTATAATCTTTTCACGGGATAAAAACATTATTGCTATGTGTTAATATCTGAAACTCAAACTTTGTTTGGGCATAAGAGCAGGAACCAAAAGAAAAGCTAGCACAAGGCAACACTTTCCTTTCCAGCACTACCAAGATGGAATTTAATTCAAAACATTGGATGGGACATAAGATCCATGTATTCACTCTTTTAAAAGTGTTGTTATTGTTGTTATGAAGTATTGCTTGGTGTTTTAAAATGACTCAAGCCTCCCAGGCTGCAGCCAGGAGATGGGGATTATCACAAACTAAATTGCCGCCAAATCGCCGGCTGCCATCCGCCCAAGTCCAAGCCAAGTTCAGCCAGCACTTTTTAGAAACCGGGATACTTTCCAGTTTCTAAAAAGTTCTGGCTGAGCCCGGCTGGGACCCAGGCTGATGTCTGCTGGTGATTCAGCAGCTATTTAGCTGACAATAATCCCCATCTACATTTCATCTCCCAGCTGCTGCCCAGGAGGTTTGAGCCATTTTAAAATGCCAAGCAATAAAGTCGACAGAGTCCTACTCCAACACCCAAACCACTACATCATTTGTTGTTTCTTGTTATCTGCCTCCAGATCAACTTTGACTTATGCCAACCCCATGAATGAGAGTCCATGTCATCCTATCCTCAGCAGCCCTGCTCAGGTCTTGTAAACTCAGGGCCATGGCTTCAGTGATTGAATCAATCCCTCTCATATGTAGTCTTCCTCTTTTCCTACTTCCCTCAACCTTACCAAGCATTATTGGGACTTATCACATGGGGGGGGGGGAACTTACCCCTGCCAAATTTCAGTCACTTAAGCAATGCATTTGGAAATTATCATATTAAAAATGCCTCCAATGCCACCAGGTGACTGCATCCCAGCTGCATCTCAACTCCCAGTCACTCTTAGCCTGACACTTTTAAAAAATGGGAGCTTCTTGTGTTTGCAAATCACAAGCACAGCTGGGATGCAGTCGCCCAGTGGCATCAGCTGCATTTTTAATGTGATAATTCCTGAGTGCATCCCATAAGCAACTGTAATTTGACAGGGGTAAGTCGCTTTTTCCCCAATGTGATAAGCCCCATTGTCTTTTCTAGTGAATCATGTCTTCTCATGATATGACCAAAGTACAACAATCTTACTTTAGTCATCTTGGCTTCTAGGGAGGGTTCAGGCTGATTTGTTCTAGGAACCATTTATTTGTCTTTTTAGAAGCCCACAATATCCTCAGAATTCTTCTACAGCACCAGAAATGAGTTGATTTTCTTCCTATCAGCTTTCTTCACTGTCCAGCTTTCACAACCATACTGTACAGTGGTATGGACCATCCTAACTTTAGTATTCAGCACTATATCCTCACACTTTAGGATTTTGTCTAATTTCTTTATAGCTGCCCTTCTAAGTCCTACCTAGGCTGTATCTATGCTCCTATTTAACACTGATTTAATTGCTATGGCTCCGTGCTATCGAAATCTGGGGTTTGTAGTTTTGTGAGATATTTAGCCTTCTCTGTTAGAGAGCTTTGGTGCCACAACAAACTACCGTACGAATCCCAGAATTCCATAGGATTGAGAATTCCATAGGATTGAGACAGTTAAAGCAGTGTCAAATTGCATTAATGCAGCAGCCTTAGTCTGGTTTCTTGACTGCAGTCTCCACTCTGAACCAGGGTATGGAAAATCTTGAACTATTTCAATGTATTCACCGTCTATTTTAAAGTTATGTTAATCATCTGTGGTCATTATTTTTGTTTTCTTAATGTTTGACTGTAAACCTGCCTTTGCACTTTTTGCTCTGACTTTCTTCACCATACTGGCTCTCATACCAGGTAGAGCTAAGTGGGAACAAAGAATGGAATTAGCATAGTTCATAAGAATAAGAAGCCATCTATGGAGTGTATGGGAAGGACTGATGCTCATGAGCAATAACTGAGTTGAAGTAGATATTTCCACAAGATGAGCATCAGAGAAAGTTTGATAGACTGTAAAACAAATTCATAAGAACCAGAGCCCAGTTAAGATGAAGTATGAAATTACACCAGTCTAATTCTAATAATTTCAGCAAGTTGGAAAAAAGTTCCAATGAACCACTTTAGTGTTAACTGTATTGTAGAACAACCTAGAGGTGAGCAAATGCATATTTTTT
>CM034703.1:21243312-21255792 GCA_020142125.1 Phrynosoma platyrhinos | reverse complement strand
CGGGTCCAGGGGCTTTCCCAGGTTTTAGTTTTTTATGGCTTTAGATATTTCTTCTGTTGTTATTATCCGATTAAGTTCTTCCTTTGTGTTGGGTTTAAAGTAAGTATTTCTTGATTTTGTAAGAATTTGTCTATAGAATCTTTTTCTTTTATCTCTGCGCCTAGTTCTTTTTTATATAATGATTCATAATACTTTTCAAATTCTTCTTTGATCCTATCTTGATCTGTAATCTGTTCTCCTCTTATCTCTAATTCTGTTATCAATTTCTTCTCTTTTATTTTTTTAATCTATGAGCTAATAATTTCCCCAGTTTATTACTGAATTCAAATTCTTTTTGTCTAATTGATTGCATTTTTTTTGTAGTTCTTTAATTGCAATTAATTTTAAATGTTGTTGTAAAATTTGTACTTCTATTTTTGTTTTTGTTTTTCTCCTGTTTGTTTCCATTCATTTTCTTTCTGTTTAAGTTGTGTTGATAGTTCCAGTTTTTCTTTATTTTCCATTCTCTTTTTTTCCACTTGAATTTTCATTATGATAATGAAAACTCAAGCTGCACAATACTTATTACAGGAACATGGAATCAGGGGAAGCTAGACATTATAAAGGAAGAAATGTAACATATAAACATTGCAATACCTGAGGTGAAGGAGCTAAAGTGCACAGGAATAAGATATTTTTGAGTCAGATAATGACAGTGTTTTACTTCAGAAAATGAAAATCTAGGGAGAAATGGGGTGGCGTTCATAGTGAGGACAGATGTAGCAAAAGCAATTAGGGGATATAATGCAATGTCTGACTGAATGATATAAATATGTCTTCAGGGAAAACTCATCAATATAGCCATAATCCAAGTTATGTTCCTACTACAGAGGGAGAAGAAGAAGAAACTGAAAGATTCTATGAAAACAGACAAGGATGCTTGGCAAGGTAGCATGCTTGGTGAGGCAGTAGGAAAAGAGGATGATTGAAAGTGGATAGACTGAATTAAAGAAATCTTGGTCCTGAGTCTGCAAAAACTGAGTAGGCTGTTGGTAATTGGGTGACCTGGAGGTCTGTCATTCATAGTGTTGCCATGTCAATGTCAACTTTACGGTAGTTAACAACAAAAGGATGGTAAAAATTTGAAAGTTAAAGAAAGAAAATAAAAATAATGACCAAGGAGGAACTACATAAATTCACCCTAGATAACAAAGAAATCAAAATAGTTAAAAAGCTCCCATACCTTGGATCAAACATTGATCAGAACAGAGATTGCAGTCAAGAAATAAGAAAAAGACTAGCAATGGGAAGGGCAGCAATGATATACAATGGAATATCATATATCGTATGATATATAACAGAGCACTAAACTTAGAACTGTCCAAGACCACGTACGGACATGACAGCTGGACAGTGAAGAAAGTAGGCAAAAAGAAAATCAACTCATTTGATATGTGGTGCTGGAGAAGAGTGCTCCGGATAGTTTAGAGAGCCAAGAAGACAAACAAATGCGTACTAGAACAGATCAAGCCTGGACTCTCCCTGGAGGCCAAGATGATGAAGCTGAGGCTATTGTATTTTGGCCACATCTGAAAAGGACTGAATAATTAGAAAAGACAATAATGCTAGGAAAGGCAGAAGACAGCACAAAGAGAGGAAGACTGCATGCCATATGGCTAGACTCAATCAAAGAGGTCATAGCTCTGAATCTGCAAAACCTAAGCAGAACAGTGGAGGATAGAGGAATTTGGAGGAGTCTCATACACAGGGTCTCCATGAGTCATAGTTGACTCAAAGGCAATTGACAACAACAAATTTTCCTCTTTCTGGCCACAGTTAAGTGGCCACCATAGTTGAGTAGGGGACCACAGCATTGTCAGGTCCACAACAATATCAGCACTGGTTCATCAAGACAAGAATTGGAGGGATTAGGAATCAGTATATTTCTCAGAATTAGATGTTTTACACATAATACTGACCAATAGGACAACTTTGATAACACATGGTAAATATTTAAAACTCCTGAGAGCTCCTGCTCAACCAGGGGTAATAGCTTCCAGGCATAGTCTGGAGATATTACTTTTTAAAACTACAAGTGGTAGAATCCTGTAGCCAGCATAGCCACAAGGAGTTCTTAAGATTTTTATACTGTTCACTGCTTATTTCTCAGTTTAGACTGTCCCTGTCACACACAACATGTCCTTTTGTAATCCAGCTCAGCACAAGCCAGGTAAAATAACCTCTAGATGCTTGCAAATCCCTGCTTACTAAGTTACAGATCAGATGCATTCAAGTCTGGTATATTATGTTGTGAAATCTGCATTGCATATCATATCCAAGAGACAAGCAGTTCTTCCACATTGAACCAACTGTACAGTTTCTAATGGCTTTTCTTCAAGAGATCAGGGCCTGCTCAGTACCTGGATGGTCAAATGCCCAGAAACCCAGGGTTGCCATGTCCAGTTCAATAGAAGAAGGGTGAAGTATAGATGTAATATATCAAGTAAATAATATTTGAAGTCTATGAATATAAATCCTTTATAAATTTATTTATAAAACTGTATGAACATCCTACCATGCTTCATGACAACCAGTCCTGCAGATCTGGAGAGCTACCAGCTTTATTGAGACATTATAGTGCCACTGGAACTATATAACTCTATAAAAAACACATGGACTTGGAAGTATCTCCTATTGATTCTAATGACACTAGAATGACTGCCAACCCAAATGTGCTTTGGATCAAAGCCTTAATGATTCAAATACTACCTGTGTCTGCAGTAATGATACCTTTCCTCTGTCCAGGTTTCACATGCGGTGGCAAGTAAGACAGGGTTGCCTTGTGGTTGTCTGGTAATAAGGAAAGGAAGTGCTAGAAATGTGGAATCCTACTCCCATAAAATGTTCCGCCCAGTTTTATAAATCCAGGAAGTTTGGCTACTTCAAGTAAGCTTTGGAGAAGCACCAGTGCTTTGAATGCCTAAAGTGAACCCAGAGTCCAGACTGCGGTGTGTGCAACTTGTTATAACTTGCTTTCTGTCACTTCCTGTGCTTTGACTTTTTTAAAAATAAAGCTTTGAAATCATTTCTGACTCTACCACAAGGAAGGAAGTAAAGCCATTTATTGCTTCTCTATAACTATTTCTACTGAACAAATAAGGTTGCCACCCAGCTGGGTTTTTTTTTTAATTAAGCATGGTCTTCTGAGGTTAGAGCCTTTGATACTTTATCTCCCCTGCCATTTATTCAGATCTTTTTCCTATCCCTATTTCAGAGCTTCACTGTGGTTTCCATATTCTTACCTCTTTTTATTTTGTAAATTGCATTTCTAGCAAGTTCCATTGCAAAGATTATGAGTAACATATACACCTTAATTTAAAATAATACACCTCAAATCAATCCTTCCCCCACCTGTCTTCTCAATTGCCAGTGTTCTTTTTGTTCTTTCAGTGACAAGGGCCTCATTCCCATTATGATTTTGCCTGTCTTACTGCAACTACATGGCAAGAGACCATGGCTATAGCAGTCTTTTTGGAAGAAGTAGTGAAGTAGGCTTCCAGTACCTGTTGGTCCTGTAATCCATTGTTCAGTCAGATTGACCCTTTGTTTGCTGGTGGTGTTTATTCCCCCAAATAATTCTGTGATGTAGGAGATGAATGAGACTTTCCCAGACTATCATCACCTTGCAGATATCTGAACTTGAACTTGAATTGTTTAGAATGAGCTTATTTACTATCTTCTGGGATAACAATGTCCAAAATATCTGATGTGTTTTTATGCCCAAGGTTTGAGACAACATTTGAGTGAAAACATTAGGGCCTCATCACTGAACCTCTGTTTTCCATCCTGTGAATAATTCTGCAAGCAATGAAAAGACTTGCAGCCAGGTAGACAGAATTCCATTCAGGAGCACAGCAACTTGTGTGTGTGACCTGATGTCTACATATTGTATTAAACAGATCAAAATTGCTGTATGTGGACCAGTGTCTTGCTGTTGAGAATTCTGAAGCTCCACCAAGAGACCTGCAGAGAAAATTGGAGGGGATGCTAAACAAACACAGTAGGAGGGAGAAGTTTCCATTTGACTCTTGCTTATCTCTGCTTCTATGTTTGTTTTTAGACAAAGGGTTTTGGAATTGGCAATAGTGGACTTGGACTTCTAATATGCTTTGGCACTGATGCTTCTTCAGGGTCTAGCACTGACTGGCCATGTGCCTGCCTGCTCTCTGTATACCTGTGTAGAAATTTGTATATTTGTACAGAAACAGATATTGCAAAATACCATAAATGCAATTTACTAGATGTAAGGATGCACTTAGGAGTTCTGTCTGGAATTGGTTTATGCATGTTTGTTTATTTTAAATTGGTGCTGTTTTGTGAACTGTAATTATCATATACTGTATTATTAATGAGCAATTTCAACAATTCCTTTCTCACTTTGCTACTTGGAGCTTCATATAATAATAAAAAACAATTACTAAATACAGAGGGATTTTGCACCACCTTTGAGACTAACTGAGCAAAAGAAGTTGTAGCATAAGCTTTCATAGACTTGGTCTACTTCCTCAGACCAAGACTACAAAAGCTTATGCTACAACTTCTTTTAGCCTCAAAGGTGCTACAAGATCCCTTTGCATGCTGATATCCAAGACTATGGCTATGTCTCTGA
The DNA here is from genome assembly GCA_020142125.1 of Phrynosoma platyrhinos. Taxonomy (NCBI): domain Eukaryota; kingdom Metazoa; phylum Chordata; class Lepidosauria; order Squamata; family Phrynosomatidae; genus Phrynosoma; species Phrynosoma platyrhinos. The sequence continues at coordinate 21,251,144 of CM034703.1, read as the reverse complement.
ACAATTACTAAAATACCAGAAAACAAATAATATCTCTTTCTAAGTGGGCTACTCTGGCATTTACCACTGGTCAGAGAAAGGGTGGAGGACACACACAAAACAATATTTACATTCATTGAGGATTTTTTACTTTAAATACATGCTAAATTTGAAATGGTGACTGACTTCCTCTCTAGGTTTCCTACCCTCACCCATCTGGATGAGCCAAAATTCAAACCCTTTTAGCAGGGTTTCTTTTCACATCTTCTTGTTTTCTGACACATTGCTAAGCCATGTTGTGGCAAGTCTGCATTCTGGTGTTAGGGATGGAGACAGATATGAATGTTAGCAATGCCTGGAATTTTCAGACATTCCTATGCTAATTTTCCACCCACTCAGCTGAGCCACATTGTCCACCTGGGAGCTACTGGTATATGCTATGTTTTGCTATAAACATCAGCTCATTTCCACTCCACATGGTAGTGGTTTTGATAGATATCTGTACAAGATCAGACCAAAAAAAAAAAAGAGCTGTCACTGGTCTTTCTGTGTTGGGCAGAGCAAAGCCAAAATGAAAACAAGCAAAGGTGAAATTGAAATCAATTAATCAAAGAATGAAACAAATGTCCATAGTGATGTCTGTATAGTTTCAATATTCAGCTTTAACATTCATATCTTCCTCCTACAGTTCTCCATTCAGAGTGCTCTGATGATAAATAGAAGTCACACAACAATAGAATTCAGGGTCTGGATCAGATCTTCTTAGGGCCTAAGCAGACAGCTTATTGGGCCGTCTTGGGGGCAGGGAAGGGGAGGGGCAGCCGCACGATCGGTGCCCCAACCCCTTCCTGAGCTTGTCCTCGGAGCAGCTGGCCCTCTGCACGGCCGGCGCTCCGAGGAGGACCTCCCACCACAGCATTCGCACACGCTGTGGCGGAAGAGTCAACGAAGGTGCGCCGCAGCCTTTTGCAGTGCACCTTCGGCGACTTGTGAAAGGAGCACTGATTTAGCGCTCCTTTCAGGGGCGGCGAAGCTGCGCCGCGGGACCGAGGCGTGGGGATGCCTCGGTCCCGCGGCACAGCTTCCTGGGGCATCCCATGGCCGCTCGTCTGCTTAGCCCCTTAGGTCCCTTGTCCACAATCTCTAAACTTCCATTGCCTCTCTGCTTATTCACTTCCATTTAGCCAAGGTGTGGTTATGACCCACCTCCTCCTTCACTTTGTCTTTCTTCAGTTACATAGCTCATCAGGACTATCAAATGTAGTGGCACTCCCATTTCTTTAAGAGTATTCCATAGCTTTTCATGATCTATACAGTCAAAGGCTTTTCTATAATCTATAAAGTACATGCTGAATTCCTTGGTGCACTCCATTATCTATCATGTGATTGTTATGGGGTTCCTAGTGCCTCTTCCTTTCCTGGACTCCACTTGCACCGCTGGAATGTCTCTCTCCAAATATGAATGAGTCTATCCTGCATAATTTTGCTTGCATGGGAAATTAATGCTATGATCCTATAGATGCTACAGTCTTTGGTGTCTCCTTCTTTGTGGATGGGGATGCATATTGATCATTTCCAGTCTGTTGGCCACTGTTTTGTTTTCCAAAATACATCACTAGAAAAGAACACAAAAAGTGCACAAATTTACATATGCTAATTTATAGCCATACACACAAATTTATAAATAATTACTAGAATTTAAATAGAAATACAGTGTATCTCAGAATAGTGGGGGAAATTGTGACCTGCTCAGTCTCTGCTGTCCCAGAGCTAACTTCTGTTGGGGAACTTCAAGGTTCCAGCACTCCATTCTCATGGCTCTTAATCTTCAAACTGAGAATGCTTTGTTAGAGGAATGTTCTCTGATAGCCCTTCAAATATAGTACTTTACAGATATATTCACACACATACACAGGCTTTGACTTTTCAGTATAGTGGGCCCTCCACAACCATCATCTCCCAACCCATAATTTCAAGCATGTATGAAATGTCATGCCCCATATTATTAAATGGCAGCAACATGAATATGCATGCTTCAGCACATTCACGTTGCCACTATTTAATAATACAAAGCACGATCATCCACGTTTTTTCCTATCCATCTGGAGGCTCATGGAAGTGAACCACATGGATCTGAAGAGTCAACTGCATTTTGTTGTGTTACAGACTGGAATGGAAATGTATTTAATCAATATTGTTTCTGCTTGGTGTACACAAGATGTACACCAAGCAGCAACAATATTGGTACACAAGACATGTGAAGATGTAAAATACAGGTTGAGTCACCCTTGTCCGAAATGCTTGGGACCAGAGGTGTTTTTAATTTCTGTGTGTTTGTTTGTTTTTGGAATACCTATATTTGGATGTACATACATAATGAAATATCTTGGAGATGTGCCCAAGTCTAAGCACAAAATTCATTCATGTTTCATATACACCTTATACACATAGCCTGAAGGTAATTTTATGCAATATTTTAAAGTAAAGTTGTGCATGAAACAATGTTTGTGTACATTGAACCACCAGAAAGCAACTATCTCATCCACCCATGAAAAAAGTTTTGGTTTTTGGAATATTTTGGATTCGGAATTCTGGATAAGGAAGACTCAATCTGTATTTTTATTGGAGTACAAAAGTTCAGTAAACAAAAAGAAATTGGCATAACAGTAATTGCCTGGCACAGATTGGGCATGTGGGGCTGAGAGAGGGAACTCTACTGTACTGTACTGTACTCTTCTCTACTGTAATTTTGCCAAAGGCCAAACATGGATTCTAGTGTTGGACCATGCCAACTACAGTCTGATTGCAACAGATCTGAGCTTGTAGATCAAATTGTGAATCTTTTTTTTTAACTAAGCAAACCCTCTTCCCCTACCCACCCTTTGTTTATAACTGTGTACAACCAAATGGTGAATAGTAAGGTCTTTATTGATGATAACATGTTTTGAAGTTTGGTGGTTGTTCCAAGCTTCTGGAACACCTGGGTGGTAACAATTTATAGCTGGGGAAAACATAAGACAAAGACAGAGTTTTGGAGCTTAGCATGGAAAGTTTTAGAAGAAAATTTCTATTTAGCAGAAGGTGTTTAGAGTCTTAGGGTGCTGGAGTGATGCGGCTTGGGAACTGCCAATTTGACTGCTTCTTTCCTGTCTACTTGTCTTGTTTGTGAATAATTAGCTATTACAAAAATATTATTTAAGCCTAGTGTTCTTTACCCTCAAAAAAGAAACTGACCCTGAAAAGGAGCCCTGATGGCATGTGAAGCAATAATTTTCTGAAAGGAGCCCATCATAATTTGGAATCTATTTTGGTACTGCCTGATGAGTAAGGTATTTTTGATGGGTTAAAACAACTCACAGAAGGAGCCAGTGTGGTATAGTGAACAACAGCATGTTGGACTTGGACTGTGGACACCAATGTTCAAATCCTTACTTGGGGATGGAGCTCACTGGGTGATCTTGGGCCACTTACCATTTTTTAGAAAACAAGTGTACCTCACACTGTGATTGTAATGATAAAAGGAAGGAAAAAAAGAACATGTGCTCATCTGACCTTACAGGAAGGATAAAATGCAAACATGAGAAATAATACAAAGACATAGTCAGGTTAATCTGGAAAATAAGTATGCAAAAGGATCTTGTAGCACCTCTGTGACTAACTGAAAAAAGGAAATTGGTAGCATAATAATAATAATAATAATAATAATAATTTTATTTATATCCCGCCCTTTGGGAACCCAACATGGCCACTGTAGAAGCTATAGCCCCAAAAGTAACATTTTCAAATTTTGATGTAAAGTATATGTCTAATGTAAGGCCCTATGTTAACCACATAACACAGCAGGCTTTCCATCTGTTTTTTCCCATAGATATATCATACAGTTAGCCCACCGTATCCATAGATTTTTTTATCCACAGTTTTAAACATCCACAATTTGAAGATATTAAAAATATATATAAATTCCAAAAAGCAAATCTTGATTTTGCCATTTTATATAAGGGACACAATTTTATTATGCCATTGTATTTAATGGGACTTGGGAATTCACAGATTTTGTTGTCCACAGGGGGTCCTGTAACCAAATTCCAACAGATACCAAGGACCCACTGTACTTGCAGACATTGTACAAACCCAAATGTTCAAACATTTTAATGTGAAGTAGACTACTCCCTAAATGAGCACAGTCCTGATCTAGCATTAGAGATTTTCAGTTAGTAGTCTATGACAGAATTTAAATGTTAACTATTTATGGACTTTGTTTCAAAAATCCATGGGGCAGCAAGGAACATCTTCAAATAAGCCACTGCCCTCACTGCAGTTCTCTTTGAATAAATTGTTCACTTTAAAACTTTCATAACTTCCAAGCCAAAAATTATTCTTTTAAAAGGTTATTCTCATCAGTTGACTTCTATGTGGGTTCAAAGCTTCAGAAAGAGATAGGAGGGAGGGAGCCAATTCTTCATTCCAAACCAGTCTCCCTGGTTTCAAAGGTCAATCTTTCTTTTTGAAGCAGAGGACACGCAATCAGCTATCTTGACTAGTTTCATATTAAATGTTTTCCCTGCAGTGGATTGATTGCCGAGGTTGGCTCTTTAGAAACATTCACATCAGCCTAATGCATTTTTCATTGGCTTGGGTTACCAAGAACCTGTTTCACATCACTTCTGTTTAAAGTTGTGCAGTACTGGCATTTTCATTACAGCCCATTAATCAGATTGCTGTCAGCAGAACTGAAGGTGCTCTTAACCACTGTGCCATGCATTATCTATTAAACATTCCCCTGTATGTGTTTTGTGTGTGCGAGGGGGGTGAGATTCAAACAGTGCCAATCCAGATAATGAATGGATTCATCAATTGTTGGGTGTTGGTTTTTTCCTGTGGTTGGGCACATAACCACATAGGCTGCAAGAGAACACTACAACATATACTCCTTACAGTTCTTAGAAGTGACCCGAAAAATACTATTTTCCCCATCTTCTTAAGTTCTACAGAAAACGGAAACAAACTGTGGCTCCAACGTCAAATTAAATTAAAACTGCTGTCTCCATCCTGAGATGACTCTAGCAAGTCTCCAGGGAACCTATGTGCTGTTTTTGAAGTGTCTTTGAAAGCCTATATTCCACACTAATATAGAAATGGCTACTGGTCAGCCAATAATCAATTCTCGATTGTACATCCTCCATGCACCAACCATAGAATCAGGTGTGATGTACTTGATATATCTTTTAATGGCCATGTAATAGTTTAGTCCTTGGACTGGTGCCTGGTCCCACAGACTTGCATGGGATCTACATCTCTTTATCTTTGTCTCTGCTGGACCAGCCTACACAGGCTTCTTTTCTTTGCTGTTATGTTTCTGTGTTTCAGGGAGGTGTTCATATTAGTTCTGTTACAGTAAAAACAGGAGTCTTGTGGTAAACAAGGGACAAATTTATTATAACATAAAAATCTAGAGTATCTCAAAGGGGCGGGATATAAATAAATTGTTATTATTATTATTATTATTATTATTATTATTATTATTATTATTATTATTATTATCAGACATTGTGTCTGTGAGCACCACTGTGCCCACAAACATCTCCCTTGCTGTCTATCAAACTCTTAATACTATCCTCATTTTTCTTTAAAAGTACAAAGTGTGGATGGCTCAAGCCAAGAGCTTCATTCTGCAGCCTGTCCAGCTATGTTTTGCCTGTATTGAGTATATTTATTTATTTAATTAATTAATTAATATCCCACCTTAATTTAGATCTAAGGTGGTTTTTGTGTGTGGTGTCCAGTTATTACTGTTGCTTGTAAGGGTACGGTGTACATATGTGCTATGTTGTTGGTTTCTTTTTGTCTGATATGCTGTGTTTTTCCTCGGTTTTTGCACAGATGATGTGTATTATTAAGTGGGTTAGGGGATTGCTTGCAAGGGAGAGAGGGAGAGAGAGAGAGCATGCATGGGTTGTCATCTGTGCACATCTTGTCTTCTTTGTTTATGTTTAGTGTGGCTGTATAGCAGGGGTCGGCAACCTTTTGCGCTGACGGGCCGGGGGGGGAGAGATGGCGCTGGGGCCGACATGCGTGCGCACCCCCCCGTGGTCGTGCACGCCACCATTTTGAAAAACAAAATGGCAGCGCCACCCCCCACCTCCCGTGTGCGCATGCGCATGGCGGCGGGGGCCCCCAGGAGGACTCCCTCGGCGGTGACAGGCCTCCTAGAGGCCAGCGCCACCGTGGGTGCCCCCCGGGAGGCTTCCCTCAGCGGCGACGGGCCTCCTCTGCGGCACCATTTTGGCCACGCGCATTCCTCAGAATGAGCAATTTGTGCCAGCACCAGTGCCAGCTATGCCAGGCAGCACAGCAGGACACATATGCAAACAGCCGCCTCGCATTTCATTGGAGTGGCCAAGGTAATGGTGGGATGTTGGGGCAACTTTGAGGCCAGAATATTCCGGGCTGCTCTTGAAGTATTCTGGCCGATGTGGACCCAGCCTCTGTGAAACAAAGGCTGGTTTTCAGTTCCCAGTTTGCTCTAATTCGAAGAGAATGGCTTCAAGAAAAGCCCCTCTATGCTCTATGGGGCGGGAGAGGCACAAAACCCAAGAGTACTCACAGAGGCAGAAGGTAATTTCTGACTACTAAGTGGAACATCTTTTGCTGGGAACAGCAAGCCTCCCCTCTCTCCCCTCTTCAGGACCAGAGAGGCAAGCTGTCCCCTGATGGGCTACTTGTGGAAAAAGTCATTGCCAGCTTTTAATTTAATAATAATATATTTATTTGTATCCCGCCTCTCCCTGTTAAGGATTTAAAAGGAAAAAAAAAGCGTGTGGCTGAGATGGGAGAATTGGGACATCTCAAAACAATCTGAGTGCAGGGGAATGTTAAAGAACCAACAGCCATCCCAGCTGATCTGTGGCTATTGGAGGGTATGAAGATGCAATTTTATGCAATCCTTTGATCCTATGGCATACAGCAAGATTTACTTCCAAAATACATAATAGCCATACAGTGTGTTCCTATATTGTCTTTCTGTTATCACTTGTTAGCCTATGCATGTGCCTGAGTTGGAGGTGAGTGGTTATTAAACATAAAACCTCTTAATTGTTTGTGTTGCGTTGCAGAGGGGCAGGATATAAATTTATTATTATTATTATTATTATTATTATTATTATTATTATTATTATTATTATTATTATGACATTTTAATTCTCCTCACTATTCTTCAGCATAAGCTGACAGTGTTTTTTCCTTTGCCTTTGTAAGAAAAGTAGTCTGTCATGAGAGATGGCTGAACATAATAAATTCATGCTCAGCTCTCAGGAGTAACTTCAAACAAAATATTTTTGGCTAGCATCTGACAGTTGACATGTATTTTAAATAGCTGGATTTTAAATAATATTTAAGGCCCTCAAATGAATATTGCTTGTCTCTTTTAATGTTTCTTAATTTCTCTTTCAGAACCAAAGCAGTACCAAACAAAGAATTAGACAAGAATTTGAACTAGATGTGACATGTCACGTGTTTTGGCCTAGCATGGATGTTGTATGTTAAATAACCAGCATGAGGATGCAGCTAGACTGGGACCATGATATAGGAAGATGGGGCTTTAACCTTTGCCCCTGCCATGGTTTCAAGCAGAATGTGACTCCTTGTGCTTGTTGTTAGATGGAAACACTGCAGATAGCAAGAATGTGAGAGAGTGGATTCTGATTCGGGCCATGGCAAGGGCAAAGGGCTAAAGCTCCTGTTCTCCCATACTGCAATTCCAGACTGGTTTAGGGTTATATAGAATCATAGAATCATAGAGTTGAAAGAGACCCCAAGAGCCATCCAGTCCAGCCCCCTGCCATGCAGGAACTCAA
>CM034703.1:21223295-21240260 GCA_020142125.1 Phrynosoma platyrhinos | reverse complement strand
GGGGGGGGGGGGATTCTAAGTTAGAGGAAGGCTTCTTTAAAGGACCAAAAATACCTTTTGAAAGATTCAGAACATTATCATATAACAAAGCGAAAACGGAACCAGAGAGTAGCAGCTTTCTCTGTGCCTTACTGCATGACGCTTTAGTGCTTCAGTTCTCTTCCTCTGGGAGACGGTCGCCAAAGCAAGTCCTCTGTTGAACAGATTTTTATGTCTAGAAAAAAAAGATTCATTTTGATTACCATCTCCAATGGGCAAAGAACTTAAACACTACAAAGTCATGCTGTAAGGCTAGGAGAATGCTGCTACACTCTGGCTCAGTTTCGGCTTTGTTTTCTCATGCAATAAGGTTGTACGTGATAAAAAATGCTTCCCCAGTAATAACAATGGCAACCTCTGTGCTATTCTTTGTAAATCCCATGTTCTGGTCCAGAGACCAACAGCTTGACTGGTAAATTAATAAATAATGAAATAAACAGCTTCACCAGTGAGTGGCTTAGTGCATTCGTTTTCCAATTTTTAATGGTTAACATTTTCAAATTAATTTTCAAACCTAATGTTCAAAGCTCTGTCACAGACTTAAAACTGCAAACAGAACTTTTCTTCGTCGTTTGAAAGAGAGCGCTTTTAAAATGGGGTGGCTCACATGCTTGAGACATCAAAGGGAAAGAAAAACTACACACATGCATGTGGGAATTGTCATTCACTGATGTCATGGTCTGTCATCATCAAGTGAAGCTGTTCCATTGATTTAACCTGTTTGCTTGATAAAGAGCATTAATTGCTGGCTCTACAATGTTTCTAAAGCAAGTGTAAGATGTTTCCCTGCTTTTGTTTGCTTCCAGATTTTCCCCCCAGTGAGCTTTGATAGTCACAGTGGAAAAAAAGACTTTTTGCTGAATTCCACTGCAGCATTTCAGTATTATAAGCTTTCAATTGCTCACATCTTTCAGAAGGTGTTCCATAGCATTCATTGTCAGCTGCAGAAATCATCTAGAGGATGAGCTCGAACTTAGGTGCACAAATGCATTTATTACCATTTTCATAGGTGGTTTCACCCATTCTTGCTTTATTTATTTATAGCATCTAGATTTTTGCACAAGGCCTTACAAGCCTCACTGTCTACCATTTGGCATAAAGTATGTAAGTATGCAAAATGGTCTTTTATTTTATTTGTGCTGGGGTTGCAGGATTATTCATAGATCTTCCTCTTTTGTTATGCAATTTTCTACGCCTATTGTTTAATTGAAGATAAAATGATCTCCAACCTTGCATCCACTAGAATCATAAATCACTCCTACTGCATATCCTATCCAGAGTGAATTTTTAGAGACCTCCTGAGAAGTCTGAGAACTCAAGCAGAGCAGGAAATGTTTATTCAGATAAGAGATCAAGCAAGGGAGGGAGACTAGCACATGATTTATGTGGGATTTTAATCTTTCTGATAGCAATTGGGATAACATCTGCATAACCGTTTTAAAAAGAGCTTATAGCACATTGTTCCCTGATCTCACATTTTGGCCCATTCCTCACAGCATAGTGTAGTTTTGGCTGTTTCTGTACCCTTAATAATAAATTAAACAACCAACAATTTGGCACCCTTTAATGGTAACCCAAGTGTGCCACTTTGGGCAGCCACATCTCATTGTAGGGCCAGCCCTGTAATGTTCTTTTTGTTTGTGGTCAATTGCGTAGGTTCAGATTTCCTATGTAAAATAGCAAGGGGAAACACATTATTCGTCTAATGGAAAACAAATATTACATTACTTTCTTTTTTTAAAAAATGACATTTCCCCAAGGAACTCAGGTGAGTACACATTATCTCCTATTGTCTCCTGCAGCATAGCTCAGATGGGGAGATAGTAGTCACTGGGCTGCTCCTATACCAGTGAATTTAGCCTAGTTCTCTCTTGTCCTGTCTACACCCTGACTTTCTATGGGCAGTAGGCCATACCAACATTGAGTGCAGGTGTCATGGGGATGGGACATGACATTTTGCTTCCTAAGGTGAAGGACAAGTTGGAGTCATCTCTGATTCCATTAACAGAAGCTAGTAGTTATCTTACTTCAACACTGGCAATGATCAAGGAACTTCTGTTGTACTAAGGGCAGCAGGCTTGCTTAGAAAGCTCAAGGCAAACCATATGGCACACATAGGTTAGTGCTCCAGGATCTGTCACTCCACCTAGTAGTAGTGTTGGCCCTCCAAAATCTGATCCACAAAGGTGAGCCATTGCTAGATGATATAGCAGTAAGTGGTTTCAAGGATCCCGTACTGCTTTCTCCATGTTGTTAATCTGAATATCATTACCGCCTATGGTAACTGAAGAAATAATGCCGTTTGACAGCACTTTAACTGCCATGGCTCAAGGCTATGGAATCCTGTGATTTTTAGCTTGTTGCAGCACCAAAGCTCTCTGACAGAGAAGGCTAAATATCTCACAAAACTACAAATCCCAGGATTCCATAGCATTGAGCCATGGCATTTAAAGCAGTGTCAAACTGCATTATTTCTGCAGTGCAGATGCAGCCAATGTACGCCTCTTGAGTGCACCAAAGATTCAGAAGTAATTGCTGACCCATTTCCAAATTATCCTCAATTTTAAAAAAAGAAAACTGATTTCTGACCTTCAATTTGACAGCAGAGATGTCTCAAAATTTAATGTGTCATTGTTCTTGTTGTTGTTCTGCCAGATAATGTGACTCAGAGGATGTCACATGTTCATACATTGTTTATATAAGATTTCCAGAGTTCACACAGGTAGGTTAAAACCAGTAATCTATCTTGAATATCTGACATGAAGATAGGTTTATCAACTTGCCTGGGGGAAAAAACCCTGCTTGGCCCATTGCTGTATCTTTAACAGAGAGCTGATATGCAGAAATGAGTAAGCAATGCCTTTTGTAGCATTGGAGTTAAATATTAGTTCAGAACAAATTTCTATTAAAAAAATAGCTATACAGGGCAGTTCAAAAGTTGACAATTGTCGTTCAGTGATAGGAAACCAAAGAAATCCAACTTCAAGTGGAAAGGATACAGCTAAAAAAAATAGTACATGAATCACCACAAAGACCCAAGTGTTTGATTTCTGGAGTGAAATGGTCAGCTTATGGAGTCCATTTCCAAGGTTTCAATTTAGACTCAGCACGACTTCAGTAAAGCTGCAGTTACACTTAAAAGAATTTAGAGCATATAAATATATAGACTCAGTAGCAGCTAACAAACGTAGTCCAGAATATTCAGCTGGGGGACCATAAATTTTTAAGTAAAGATCCACAAGAGGAGGGAAAGTGTTTAAAGTGCAGGTGCTACATATAGCAGACTAGACATATATGGTGAGTGATTATGGGAGGGAAAAAGTCCTTAACTCAAGCCACAGCTGCACAAATGGTTCACACTTCCTTGCACGTATGCCTAGAAAGGAAGACTTTTCAACATAATTGATGGTTTTAAAATTTATCTCCAAGGGATTTTAATTCCTCTAATTCTTCACGCAGCCCTAGCAGAACTCAGAGGAATTGTTTGGCAATGATATTATAGTAGCCTAGGTCAAATTTATGAATGCAGAAGATAATACTATACACAATGCTAAAAAGAGCAAACACCAGTTTGTCCACACTATATGGGATCATCATAGCTCAAAGAAGGAGCACATTTTATACATCTTTAAGTCTACATAATTTAAGATCTATTGAAAAGATTGAAGTTGAGGCAATCCTACAGTTTACCTTATTTTCCTGCGTATAAGACTACTTTTTTACCTGCAAAATCTGTGGCTAAAGTGGGGGGTCGTCTTATATGCCGGATATAAGGATAATGAGGCTAGCGGTGCTAAAACTCTATATTTTGACTGGAAAAATGGGGGGGTCATCATATACGCGGGTCGTCTTATACGCTGGAAAATACGGTAGATATGGCTGATGGGGAAAGTACATCTGCTATGCCAGGTAATATCAGAGGTCTCAAAAATGATGAGGAAGGGACTAATTTATTTAATTGTAATTAATTAATTAATTAATAACACACCTTTCTCCTAACAAGAGATTCAAAGTAGCTTCTTGTGTGCTGTCGTTTCTTACTTATGGCAACCCTAAGGTGAACTTATCACATGGTTTTCTTGGCAAGTGTCTTCAGAGGGGGGTTGCCATTTTCCTCCTCTGAGGCTGAGAGTGTGAGACCTGCCCAAGGTCACCCAGTGGGTTTCCATGGCCAAGACGAGATTCATACCCTGATCTCCAGACTCATGGTCTAGCACTCAAACCACTACATCACACCGGCTCAAAGTAACTTACAAAAATTTAAAACAAAGTCCTACTAAAAATCCTGCTTCACAAAGTTACAAAACAGTTCAGTGATCCTATTTTAAAAGAAATCTATTAAACTGTATTAACAATGTGACTTGAAAAATCTGATTATCAGTCAATGCTGGGTTATATGGACCAATGATCTCACTCAGTATAGGGCTGCTTATGTTCCACAGAAGTTTTCCACAGATGGAGGGTCTTGAATCTAACCCTATATCTATGTTCATAATAGGGATGTAAATCTTCGTTTATTTAGCCATTGTGCATAAGAATGGAGAATTGCATATGTTTTCTACATACTGGGTGAGAATAGTAGAGGTTTTGCACATTTATTTTTTCCCCAATTTCTATATTTTTCTAATTTTGCCATTTTCTAATTGGAGAAATGTTTACACAAAAAGCATTTTCTACTGTGCAGATTATTTTTTGTGAAAGATACACTTCTTTCTGCAGAAAATGTTAGAATTCTGTGCAAATCACAGGATTTTTAATAGGAAAAAAATGACATGGCAGCTGATCGTTTTTTGATGGTGTGTCTTGATGCGTAAAGTCACCCTTTCTCAAGCTTTTGTGGAACATGCTTTTTTTAATTTATATGTTTTTAAAAATATTTTCAAGCTGTGGATGATTGAATCTGTAGATTTAAAAAATCCATGAATATGGAGGGCCAACTGTACCATACATTTACTAAGTGAAAACCAGGACAACTAACATGGACTTTATCAAAGTTTCAGCCTGGAGCTGTGAACTCATAGGAGAACTGTTTTTAAGGTGCTCTTTCAGCAAGTCTTGTTGTTCACCCTTGTGACCACAGCTGTGTGCTGATTTCCAGAGTGATAGAAAAGCAAAAAGCATGAAAACATATTGCCTTCTGGATGAACTGAAAATAATATGACATTCCACCCTCCCCATCTTCCCCTTCCCCTCCAATCTCAAACAATTTTACAGGTCACAATGTTGTTGTTTTATACTGAGTAGATATTAAACCACCCTATGTCTGATGTGTGAACCCGGAAAAGTTAAGCCTTCGGCTTGTGAGCCAAAAAAGAATTAATCCTAGAAACTGGGTAGAGCATGCCTTCAGCCTCTACCACTAACACTCATCTCCCCCTTCCCCCAGTAAATGAGTGTGTTCATTGGCATAGCTGCCTGTTTATTTAGGTGTGTGACAGGCGTCCGTTGTTATTTGGACCAAAAACTTCTCATTCTATCCATTCCAAGGGCTATTTGCATGTTGTTTTGTAGACATCTCCTAGACATCTTGGGCACCAGGGGGATTAATAACATTCATCCAAATGTTTTCTCAGAGGTTGGTGAGAGAGAGAGAGAGAGAGAGAGAGAGAGAGAGAGAGAGAAGTATTCGTATTTGACTTGAGACAAAGATGAGTTAACAAGCTGAATTGGAAATGTGGAAGGAGTTAGGGTTCATTCCAAGCAAACTGGACATGATTTCAGATTTGTTCACTGCTTTTCCCCTCCCCCTGCAAACCAACAAGCTCTTTCTCTTCCTGTATAGAAGCAGGTCTTTGGACAGTACAATGCAATGTAATCCAGCCACCTGCTTCAGATCCTAAAATTTGGAATGAGTGATATTGGCTAAGATACTTTGTCCACTGCTATATGTACTTTTACTGTTTATTTCTCTCTTTTCAAACCTGCTACCTATATGAAATTGAAGAAATGTGTAACCATACTTGCATAAGTAACTAATTTCAGTGGGCAATACAAGTAGAAAGAGGTAGTTAGGTATGTTCCTGGTATGTGTCCTCTTTGCATTGTCTGCTCTGTTACTTCCTCACCTATAAATTGGTACCTTCAGTTCTGCAATTCTTTAATAAAACATTGACTATACAGAAGGCACTTCTGCTGCTGCTGCTGCTGCTGCTGATGATGATGATGATGATTCCAGACATGTTGTACATGGGACAACCACCCATGCATTCAAGTTGACATCAGAAGCCCTGTTTCTTGTCACTCCGCCATGTGAAATTCATCAGATAGACACAAAAGTCAGGATTAAGCTAAGTCTTCTGGTGGCTGTCTAGCTCGACAACAGATAGATGAAGCATGATTATTATCAGACACAGGTGGATGAAGCATGAGTTTTCATATAGTTGCCAGATTTGGTCTAGAGAACAATGGTGCTCAAGTTTAAGTCCTCCAGATGTTCTGGACTTCAACTTCCAAAAACCCCAGCTGACATACCTGTGGTTAGAAATTCTAAGTTCAAAACATCTGGAGGACCAAAGGTTGAAAAACACTGGTCTAGAGATTTAGACAAAGCTCCTCCTCTAATGGTGCAATTTCCTGGCACTGCTTCTACCTGTTGACCAAAGAATGTACTTTTCAATTGCTGAAAAGTGTCCCCTAAAATGAAATGTTATCTTTCTTTGAGGATTCCAGACAGTGAGATCATACTCACTAGAAAAGCTGAACTGTACAAAAGTAATCCCTTCCTACCATTCCTGTTTGTGCATATCTGTTTGAAGAAAGTTCTCCTTTAATCAAAGGAACGACAGAAAGCTATAGCAATTACTCCCTCATTTATACACTGCTTTTGTCCACATGAAATTTGTTTTAAGTAGTTTAACAAGTATGGTGTAGTGGTTTGAGTGCTGGACTATATCTATGGAGACCAGGGTTCAAATCCCTGCTCAGCCTTGGAAATGCAGTGGGTGATCTTGAACAAGGCACACTCTTTCATCTTCAGAGAAAGACAAGAGCAACCGCCCTCTGAACAAATCTTTCCAAGAAAACCCCATGATGAGTTCCTCTTGGGGTTGCCATATGTCAGAATGACTTGAAGGCACACAAGAACAACAAAAGAGAAAAATCCCAGTTCTTTAGTGAGCAAATCTTGGATCAAGAAGGTATCATCCTGTGCTTAAAAAGCAGTGGATGGGATCACAACAATCCTTTCTCGCTTGTACCAAGCACACTTGTCTCCCACCTTTCCAAGGCTAACTCTTGCAAGATGTGTTTGGAGTATTGTTTTGTCATGGCTCAGATATGTTGACAAGGCTCACCAGCCTACACAGCAGCTGCAGTCTCAGATCCATGTACCAGAATGGTTAATTTCACAGAGACACCAGTAGGATAGAACAATATATATACACATGCTGTACAATAGGTACTGTAATCAACAAGAATTCAGTATATCTGGGCAGATGCAATAAGACCTTGTCCTGATACTGAAATTAAGGATGAAGTCAAAATTAATCTGGAACAGATTGCCATTCACCTTCTGGCTATAAAATAACTTCTACTAGACTTTACAGTCATCTATTCTGGACATCCCACGAATTGGAAAAAACACCCCATGTATCTAATGGCTGCACGCACTTATGGCACACGCACCATTTTGTCCTTCCTGCCTTCCCATCCGTGGAAATTCAAAACCATGAATGAGAAGTCAGAGAATCCAGAGGGACGACTGTATTATTTACCACTCAAGAATGAACAGTGCCAGATTTCACACATGATAGCTTCTAACATTTTAAACAGGGCTGACCTCAGAGTATGGAATCACTAAATTTAAGATGCTGACTAGGAAATTAGAGTTGCACATGTCAAATCAGGCAGGGGAGCTGAACTTTACCACCCAAAGCAATACCCCTAGCTCAAAATATGTTTTTGGTGAAATTTGTAAGTTCTTATGCAATATTCCATTGTGTTGTTAGGTTTAGTTGCTAACCAAAGATTTGGGTAGAGACTAGGCAAAATAACAGTTGAAAGGCATCAAGCAAAGGGGAAAATGTCAGTCTTTAGACAGTTCTTTAGAAACTAAATTACAGAAGAGACACCCAAAATCACCTTAATGGCTGTGGAAAGAGCTAATATATCACCAGTCAATTTATCTTCCATTTGTTTCCCCTGGTTATTACCATTCGCCCTAAATATGGATATGGAATGGATGGATAGGAAAGATACTTACTCAACAATCATATTACACAGCTGAAACAAACTATTGAATAATATTTTAATCTTTTTAAAGTATTGTTGTTATTTATAGCTTTTAAGTGATTTTATTGTAAGCTGCCCTGAGATCTTTGAATATAGGGCAGGAAAGAATAATAAAAGAAGAAGAACAATGATATACACCTGTATTTTGCTCTACTGCAAACATTATTTTTGATGTGTAGAACAGGACAGGATGAGGTGGATGGTGGTAAAGACACTGACACTAGTATCAGTGTCCCAATGCTGTTTAGGGGACACAGATGTTTTCAAGCACTTATCTAACGGTTTTGATGAATTCCTGGATGACTGTTGAGATGCATATCTAAACTGTATGTATGCATCAAATTTTACATTATCAGAGCAAGTGACTTTTGACAGAGCTTTTAAGTTATTTTTTGGACTACAACTCCCAGCATATGGATTCTGAGAATTGTGGTGCAAAAAAAAAAAAAGGAAGGAAGGAAGGAAGGAAGGAAGGAAGGAAGGAAGGAAGGAAGAGAACTTCTCCAAGTTCTGCTATGCTGATGCCTGCAGAAGCAACAGACCTGTGACCTTGGCCACTAGACCACCATTTTCTTAAACCACAAATGACATGGAGGCAGTGGTAACTGCCATATTTTTGTGGCAGTTAACACTTTTTGCCATAAAATTTCACACAACAGCACAGCATGTGCATCATTTTTGAATAAGAAAGGGCTACAAAGTTACTCTGTTGTTGTTGCTGTTGTGAAATTACAGTAATTTTAAAAATAAAACAGAATAAGCCAGATGCTAAATGTAAGGCCATTAAATTTTGGCAAATTCTGGAAAAAAATTAATTTATACACACCAATTTGGAGCCCGGAATTTATTCCCCTCTCCTCTCTTTATACAGACTATGATTATGTTTCAGTGATCCTCATTTCACAGTCAATACTAATGAATCCAAATACTGCAAAACAAGACTAAACTTATTGGAACGCAGTAACACAGGCAAGAAACAACCAGCTGTAAAGTAGTACTGTTAAGAAATATAGTAAGACATAACAGTGCCAACATCTACAAACCTAGAGAAGATTCCACAAGCAGACAGAATAATGGCCCACAAGTAAAGCTGGATCAATTCACAGAAATTCTGTCTATAGCTATATTTCAGCAATTGTCTCCCAGGCCACAGTGTCTGCAGTAGCCAGAGTTCAGCTTTCCATCTGTTTGGACTCTTTCATGCTGCAGTAATAGACACTACATATCCTTTGCTTTCTCGCATTTTAAAAACAAAAATCAAACACACACAACAACAACCTCCCCCTGGGCTAGAAAAACCCAACACTTCAGATAGAGAGAGTAATGGGTTTTTTGGCTAGACCTTTCCTTCTGCAGGAGACATATTCAGTTTGGATTCAAGCAGGAAGCCTTAGCATTCTGACTAACTGCACCTGGAGAATTCCCTAAGCTATGTTTGTATCCCTGTTAGGATATGCAGCAAATCATGCTGCACTTAAGAAGCTACAACAAAGACAAGGCTAGAGATGCAGGTGCAGAGCGTTAGACAAGGCTGTCTATCCCTAGTACACTGCTGCATTCAAAAACAAGATAGCAATGTGGAGGATGGTCTGGCAAAGAAGTAAATAGAGGAGTCAAAAATGCTACTTTTAATTTTTGGTAGGAAAAGCATTTCTTTCTTTTTTGATCACCAGGAGTCTCCTTCCCTGCTCATCTATCTTAATGGATTTATCTGTACAGTCTAGTTCTTGATGAAAGACTTGATTTGAAGGCCAATCTCCCAATATCCATCCCACTGTGAAAAGTCAACACAGCTTTTGGCAGTTGAAAATTCCCTTTGACCTTAGGTAAAAATAGGAATCAAGCCATGTATAGACAGCGTCAACCAGGCGTGCAATTTGCTGAGATGCTCCAAAGGTGTATGATTTACTGGACCTTAACAACACTAGAATCCATTGAAAATTCATCATGAAGCCATCCAACTGAGAAGCCATCCACTAATGATTAAAAGCCTCTCACAAATGCTTTCTCAGCCCTCAGAAAATCCCAGGAATGCTTCATGAAGCTATACATAATTAAATGCTGATGTGATTGTGGAAACAAGTTCACATTATCCTGGGAGATATCCTGCATTCTAGATCAAATATGAATTTTATCTGATTGCATTTAAACAACAGTTCAATAATTGCTGTCAATTTCAAGACATTCAGCAGAAAACCTGCTTCTGCCAGAAGATGAACAAACAACAGCTTTGGCCACCAGACCAACAGTCTGAAAATGTTATCCTTTGAATAATGTGGTTGGAAAAGAATCAAATGACTAAGGACTGTGATTTCAGTTTCAAAATATCAAAATAGTCTCGAGTGCTGAGTATGTGGATCGTTTGTTTCTAAATAGGTGTTCATAACATTAACAACAAGGGGATGTTGAGAGCTGGAAGACTCACGTCTAGATGAGGGAGAAAGCAGCTCTGATACCATCAACTTCCACAGTCTGGAAATCTTAAAAGAAAATAAATGTATTTCTCAGCAGAGCAATCAAAGCAAGGATAGACTCTTGCAGTGGGAGATCAGTGGTACTCACTAGCAAAACAGCTGCTTGGGATTATCCCCTTTCCATTTGCAAAGAAAACATGTTTCAACATTTAGGATGTAACATGTCTCAGACCCTTCTTGGAGCTGGTTCAGTTACATTTGCACACACCACAGTAATTCCCAATGAGAGTGGAGACAACAGCTCAGCAGCAGAACGCATGCTTTGCATGCAGAAGGTCCCAGATTCTGTCTCTAGCATCACCAACTGAAAAGGTCAAACAATGGGTGATGGGAAATACTTCTCTTTGTCTGAATTTGCAGTGGCCTGCCATTAGTCATAGCAGATCATACCGGGCTAGAGGGACAAATGAAAGCCTTCTATGAAAGACACCTGGTCAGCTGAGCACAATAAATTAACGAAAGTGTAAAGCACCCCATTCACAGACGAAATGACAAGGGCATTTCTGCATAATCTGCAACTCTGGCCTCACCATCTTCCAGTGCACCCAGGTCATTCTGCTGTATGTCTGCATTGTGCTATCAGATCATTCAAACATTCCCAGCTCAGACTACCATATTCACACACCAATAAAGGAGTTTCGCTTTTACTGCATTTCTGTGTGAGTCTTTGTTCTGGGCATACTTCTTTCCAGTTTGGTCATTGCTCTGAGCATACTTCTTTCCAATCAGGAGGAATTCTCATTTCAGTAATTAATGTATATACATGAGGATTGGGCTCCTCTGAGGAAGGTCGTTTTAAAAATCTTCAAAATCAAGGTGAAATATTTCCAGCTGTTAAACTCTTTGGTTTTAGTTCAGAAATGTCTGGGAAACATGTGATGGCAGTAAACAAGGAGCATGAGTTCACTGTGATTTAATCAAGTTATTCTTAATGTAATGAGGTGACGTAAGTTTGCTTCTTTTAAGAAAACACTGTATTCAAAATCTTTGCCCTCACAATGAATACTTGCAATTGCTGTCTACTTAAGTCACTGTGCAATTCCTGTCCCAAGAAATATCCCCTGTACAAACTTATTCAAAAACTTGTTTACACAATGAAGCAGAAAGTGCCAGTGGAAGCGTCTGAAATGGTTGGAGTGGTGAGAATCTCAGCACACACACAACTAGAATATCAAAGAGAAGACTTTTAAATGTGGCTATTGCTTACATTTATGATCTAATTTTTTCTCACTTCTCTTCTTGGATAACAAAAATTATCATAGAAATTAATATAAACTGCAGTGAGAAGATGGTTTTAAGCCTGTGCTTTTGCCAAGGTCTTATTGCTGTATGTATGAGACACCATTGAGATATACAATGCAAAAAATCCTATCTCAGACATTTGGCACTATCCTCGTTTTCTCTCCATCATATCATGACAGACTGGAAGTGGAGCGAAGCTGAGGTTTCAGCTTTCTGGGGGCATGGAAGGATGGATGAGAAAGATGGAAAGGAAGGTGGAATTCCTATGCCATGTTGGTGAGGGGAAAGGAGGCTTACAAGTCTATGTCAGTAAGGTCATATCTACAGTATACTGCATTTCTAAAATGTTTCAGCAAACAAGACCTCCAAGATCCTGTTAGTCACAGGCAAACTTGATGCTTTAAGGAAGACCACAAGCTAGGCTTAAAAGTAATAGCCACCACCAGAAACTAGCATTCAGTGACAGTATTCATATTTCCTCTGAACCAGGTCTTGGAATGGTTACTTTCTGGACTAGAATTCCCCAGCCAGTATGGTCATTACCACTCTGGGAGCTGTACTCCAAACAAGCTGTTCCAATCTTTGTTCTAAAATGAGTGTTACATATATAGCCATCGTAACTTAACAGCCACACAGACAACCCTGGGAACAGTAATCCTGTGAGAGGTCTGCATCTCTCATAGATAAATCTCCAAGCTCCTATAAACCTTGGCTGTCCCAGGTATCTGGACAGGAGGAGGACCCATAAAAGTGCTATTGACACAAACGCTAACTTTGGAGGGTAGATTTGATCACACAGCAGTATTGTTTGGTGTTTCACGCAGCTGAGATCTTTTCTGTACTGACTTATTTGGGAAAGATCCCCTGAGGTATCTGTCATGAAAGCCCAGCTGGTTACTTGACATTCTGAAACACAAGCATGCAAAGTGCTGGCAAACTTGTTGCTCCAGATGAACTGAGTGCAATTACAAATAAATAATACCCAAAACACCTGCTGTTTTGTAGAGAAATGTATGTACCATGACAGACCTCCTCCTTGAGGAACCAATTAAGCTTCTGAAGAACCTGCAAAGTTCCATAGAACATGCTCTTGGACCTCTAAGATGTTTTGAGTCATTTGTTTCAGAGGTTATTTTTATGCAAACTTTTTCCATGATTAATCCAAGGATGGGCAAGGTAGACTGTACAATACCTGTACATCACTGGCTAATTTCTAGTACATCACCTAGAATCAGAAGGTTAATACACTCGTCCCTCCACATTTGACTTTTACAGATTTGATTATTCACGGATTTTATTAATATGTTCTCTCTAGGAATATCTAGGTCCTTCAGTGCAACTCTATGGGGAACTTTACCCAAAAGTCACACTGAAGGACCTAGAGATTCCTATAGAACACCCCACTAGGCATTTGTACCTCCTCCAATAAAATTCTATGGTCAATGCCTGGCAGATGTTGACCATAGAGTTGCACTGGAGGACCTCTCGGGTAAAAACAGTTTTTTTGTTATTTGAGGTTTTTCACATTCATGGGTATCCTGTGACCCTAACCCCAGGGAATGTGGAGGGTTGAGTGTACTGCCAAGTACACATTGGTTTGATCTAGTAATTTATTGTCCTCAGCTTCCCATAGCTTTTGGGAAGTGGATGCTCAGACTCGCCTACATGAAATTAGTTACACCATGATAGTAACTAGATTATAGATATCCTCTTTTGCTTTGGTAGGCTGACACATTAGTAGATCATGCTTAGACATAACTGCCCACTTTAAGGACAAGATCAAATGAGGTGCTTCTGTTGATGAAATCAGGAGGGAGCTATCCCTATTCCATCCTGCAACCCCGTGTGCCCTAAAAACCTGCCAAAAACCCTCTGGTGCAAGTTTTCAGTGCTATCCTGTCATATGGGGAGAAAGGCCGGAAGGTAATACAGGACACTGGATTTCGTATTTGATGCTGCAATATGGGTATATGGCATAGAATTCACTATCTCAGGGTCTATCAATTCAGATAGACACAAAAGAGGCTTAGACACATTGATGGAAGATACAGCCACCAATTATGGCTTTAGATTGCCTTCAGGATCAGAGTCATTATACCTCTGAATACCAGTTGTTGTGGGAACAGCACCCAGTTGTTCTGAGAACTGATATGATTGGTTGACCACTGTGGGAAAAGGAGATACTTGACTAACTAGGCCTTTTGTCTGATTTAAGTTCTTATCCCTGGTATGATTGGTTGACTATAGTGGGAAAAGGAGAAACTAGTCTGACTAGGCCTTTTGTCTCATTTAACAGGGCTATTATTAAATTCCTATACACGCTCAAGCCAGTGGTGGTTTTAAACAAAAGTAACAGCTAATCAAGCTTGATAGATAGTTCCTTGGAAACGCTGACCCCAGTAATATTCTGCTGTATCCATATCAAAGTAGAGAAGATTGATATACACTCTCATCACTAACAGACACAATACTGTGCCCTCCAGCAAAGCTGTATAAAGATTAATATAACTAAATGCATTCCATATGTTAAACCTGACCCTGTAATCTCAACTTCGGTAAGGCTTCAAGAAATGAGTGGGAGAAAAAAGAAATGTTTAAAATGACCGGTATATGTAATTTTAAAACATTCCCAACTGCTTTAAAGACACAGCCATTACAACATCAGTAAGGGAACAAAAATAGTGATCCATGGTAGTGGGGAAAGATATAATTCCTCTTGCATTGGCTGCAAGGAACTTTGGCTGGATTGATTCTTCCACTGTAGAGGTGATACCACTTTAGAGACTTTCAGATTTTGGGAGGTGGGAATCTAGGGCTAAACTTCATATCTACTTCCAGCTAACATTTTGGATCCTGGATAGAAATTTGTATTATGTTTCAATTGCAAAATGACTTGTCACTCAGCCTTGCAGTTTCTCAGACTCCATACAGATGTTGAAACACTGTTTCACTACAGGACTCCAAGTGAGTTTCAGGCTGGATTTGACCTATTATTCATGGCCATCTTCAGAAGGTCAGGAAAGGTTGGGCATTTACAGGCCACCAAAGAGGGAAAGCTTTTCAACAATGCCACCATTCTTAGTGCACAAAGGAACCAAAGAAGTCAAGAGCAGTGAGAACAAACTAGTCCTGTGCATGCTCTGCCTCTTCCAAGTCCAGTAGGCAGACTGAGGGTATATCATCCAAAGGTCCCCCCACAATCCAAGAATGAACATTCCTAATGTAAAAAGACAAAATGGCCCTGAGGCATTTTCCTGTCCCGATTCGTTTTTGTTAAGCACTGTCACATTTGAGACCACAATTCACATTTCTAACATAGACTAATAAATTTTGCTCCTGTATTCTTACAAACCACCTTGTATTTTTTTTTAAAAAAAGACTAGACCCATAAAATTAAGGAAAGACTTCAGCTCAGAAACATGAAGCCTAGAAAAACAATTAAATTCTCAGTATTCCACAGTCAAGACATAGCTGTTGCATTAAATAAAAACTACTGAGGAACTAAGGGGAAGACTAATGCTACCACCTAGTGGCTGCCCTAATTGAAACCTATAAAACCATCATTTTGATAGATGGGCTTCTTTATGGAGATTGCTTGCTAAAAGGAAAACAAACTAAAGGGGGTTGCAGACTGCCAGAAATAGTGCAAATTGAGTCCACTTTTAGGGTTAGGGTTAGTGCTAGGGAATCATGGGAATTTTTTTTTCCTGAGACATTGAGCTTTCTCTGTCAGAGAGCTCTGGTGCCACAATAAAATACAGTTCCCATGATTCCCTAGCACTAACCCTAACCATAAAAGTGGACTCAATTTGCACCATTTCTGGCAGTCTGCAACCCCCCATTGGCAAATGAAAAGAAGTCCCAGGACACCCATGCACAGAGAAACACAAATTGTCTCCTGCAGCCTTTAGGTCAGATTATTCAAAACCTATCCTTTTCTCATAAAATAAATATGATATAACCAGTACTTAGTGGGATACATATAAGAGCAGTCATACTTTGGCTACATCATGAGAAGGCATGACTCATTAGAAAAGACAATAATGCTAGGAAAGGTGGAGGGATGTAAAGAGGAAGACTGCATGCTAAATGGATAGACTCTATTAGGGAGCTATGAATTTATAGGACCTAAGCAGAGAAGTGGTAGAAAGGGAGTCAGAGATTGCCATGAGTCATTATTCTTAAATCTAACTCTGCAAGTTGTATTAACCAAGCAAATTTAACTTATAGAACAAGTTCCATAATTTACAGCTCAATCTTATATAGAATGGATGAGACTGACACAAATTTAACTATTGTTTGCGCTCCGTTATAGAACTGCACCTCGACATGGGAAAAGATGAAGGACTACATGTAGATGAAAAGTTCACCTTCTGGATGCTGGAAATTCCACCCAATTTTCTTTAATCTCCAAGTCTTTGTTAGTTTTCTGTACCTCCCCTTTATACCCTTAGAAAAAAGAAACATTTAAAAATGTAGTTATCTCTTATTCCTAGGGTGGTATGATTTGTAGTTGTAGTTGGGTGATCTAACATTGTAAGACTCTAACTAACCAGAGTAAGCTTTGGACGTTGGACATATTGTAGACCCTTGCATCTTTTGAGCTTTGTCTTTGGAGCCATCCTCAGTCCATATAGGGACACACCACCCATAATGAATAATCTAATTGCATGAACGGAAGACACCACCTGACCACTATATTGACTCAAAAGCGCTACACTTTACTTTTCTCTGAGTGACTCTCAGCTGATCATTGCTATTGGAAAAAAATAAAGATGAGTGCTGCTAACAAATGTGGGGTGCAGTAAGCTATTTCAGAGAGAACTAGCAAAACCACTGAGTATTGCTTGCCTAAGAAAGCCCTATGAAATTCATGGGGTTGCCATGTCGACAGGCAGCTCAAAGACACATATGCACACACACTGGGGGACATAACTGAGTATGTTAAACTACAGTGGTACCTCTACTTACGAAATTAATT
>CM034703.1:21122851-21176376 GCA_020142125.1 Phrynosoma platyrhinos | reverse complement strand
GCGGGAGGACCGGGCTGGGGCCGATCCAAAGGCCTCGGGGGGCTGGATTCGGCCCCCAGGCCGTAGTTCGCCGACCCCTGACTTAGGGCCTGTACAGACTGCCAGAAATAATCCAGCTTGAGACCACTTTAACTGTCCTGGGTCAATGCTAGGAAATCATGGGAATTGTAGTTTTTTCTGAGACACTGAGCCTTCTCTGTCAGAAAGCTTTGGCGCAACAATAAACTACAGTTCCCATGATTCCCTAGCATTGAGGCAGGACAGTGTGTCAAGCTGAATTATTTCTAGCAGTCTGTATAGGCCCTTAGGGAGCTGGGTATGTTTAGCCTGGAGAAGACTAGGTCCTGTTTAAATATTTGAAGGGATGTCATATTGAGGATGGAGCAAGCTTGTTTTCTGCTGCTCCAGAGAATAGGACTCAGAGCAATGGGTGCAAGCTACAGGAAAATAGATTCCACCGCAACATTAGGAGGAACTTCCTGACAGTAAGAGCTGTTCAACAGTGGAACACACTCCCTTGGTGAGTGGTGGAGTCTTCTTCTTTGGAGGCCTTTAAACAGAGGTTGGATAGCCATCTGTCAGGTATGCTTTGATTATGAGTTCCTGCATGGCAGGATGTTGGACTGGGTGGCCTTTGTGGTCTTTTCCAACTCTGATTTTATGCTTCCATTTCTTTCATTATCTAGGATAAATTCATATAGATTTTCTGTGGTCATCATTTTAGTTGTCTTAATATTCAGCATCAAGACTACTTTGGCGCTTTTCTCCTTGAACCTCTTCAATATTATTCCAGGTCTTTATTGCTTTCTGCTAGTGTAATATTGTGTCGTCTGCATATCTTAGTTTGTTAATGCTCCTACCTCCAACCTTCATTCCTCCTGCCTATGGGTTTAAGCTTACTCTGCATACGATATTTGGTACATATGTGTTGAATAAATAAGGTGGTAGTTTGTATCCTTGCCTGACCCTTTGGCATATTGTGGAAAGACTGCACAGGCTGCTTTTCTTTGGAAATTCTTTGGTGCACTCCCATTATCCAAAGTATGTTTCTAGTAGGATCCTTAGTGCCTCTTCCTCTCCTGAACCCAGCATGGACATTGGCATTTCTCACTTGATATATGGTAAAAGTCTGATGTAAAATTTTGAGCAATCAGTGGAAAAGTCCTGTGGTTCCTGTAGTCCCTGGTGTCCACTTTCTTGGGGATTGGACCGTTTATGGAGCATTTCCAATATCTGAGTCATTGCTTGTTTTCTGTATTTGTTGACAGATGATAAATCATGTCATTTTCTATTTTACCTTGGGGTTTTGTGAGTGAAAGACATCTAAGAACTAAAGGAAATTTGATTTTTAGTGCAACACTATAGGCTAGTAGGAAGCTCAGTAATGTTCTTGCCAAGTGGCTTATGGTACAAGATAGAGGTATGCTTTGCTCTCAGTCCCACACATAGAATTTCAAGTCCTGCAGTGTGTGAGATCTTGCAAACTCGATCACTTGCGCTGCTTGATGTGGCAGAAGCAAAGGGAACCAGGTTTGCAACAGTAAATATGGTAGCAGAACCATACTGGCCTTAGAAATGACAATACTAAGGCTGTTTAGTCTGTGCCATAACAAAAACACATTTTTCTGAAATACTTTCCCTCTACTTAGTTGATTTGCTGCGTAATGCTCTAATAAATTTTTGTTGGAACATTATTATGAAAGACACAGGTCCTTTTAATCAGATTTACTGGTGTCAATGCTAGGAGTGCACTGTAATTTTTGTTAACCTCTTTTACCCTCTACCCATCAGTTTTTTGCATCTCAAAATAACAAATTATCAAAATAACACTTTTGTTTAGATTAATATTTGGATAGTTCTTGAAAGGTTAACTAGACTCATGTGCTAGACTTTTTTATATTGATATGTGTTTACTTTGGAATCTTTCTTTCACTGTGTCTTTCAATGTATTCACCAAATTAGTGAACTTGCAGCTGTGATTAACAACACATTTTGGGCCCTTAGAGGTTGATCTCTATAATTGATCTGTACCCACACATCTATATAGCCACACTAAATGGCATTGTTATGGAAGAGTTAAAATGAGCTTTCAAACCTGAATACTAGACTTGCCAAAGTGAGTGTTAAGTAGAAATGGTAATGATTGTTTTCAGACTTCTTCTGCAGCTTTTTGCATTTTGAACTTGATTTTGCATCCCTTGGAAGCTGACAGACTGAGGTTAAAGTGTGTGGAGTAGTGGGAGTAGTTTAATGACCCTTTTCAGAATTACTCTCAGGCTGCAGTCTATTGCATATTCGCTCAGGCTAGAGCAGGGGTAGGAAACCTTTTTGAGCTGGGGGCCGGGTTGCTGTCCCTCAGACAATTGGGGGGCTGAAGCACCATAAATAAATAAAATAAAATACTTTAAAAAATAAATATATATATGTATGCACACTCTCTCAGCCCCAGAAAAGCCATGGCAAACCCCCTGTGGAGATTTTGCCAAGAAACCCCCAAGAACAAGTAATAACAACAATAATCAATATCATCATGGCGGGGGGGGGCGGCGGCGGCGGCAGCAGGACCAGCCTGGGGCCGGTCCAGAGGCCTCGGGGGGCCTCATCCATCCCCCGCACCTTAGGTTGCCTACCCCTGCGCTAGAGTATGCTCTGTTGAACTCATGCATAGAACAGATTGTTAGTTGACTTTTTAAAAAAGTAACTTTATGTTAAATATGGAAAGATTTTTGCACATGATCAGATGTAACAGATTGTTAAATCCATTTCTGACAACAGGCAGTTCCTTTCTTAGAGGAAAAGGACTACAGTTGGCCCTCTGTTTTTATGGGAGATCCATTCTGGAACCCCCCCCCCCCCATGAAAATGGAGAATCGCCAATGTTCAAGCCACATTGGATTGAAAGGGGCACATCCCTGTGGGCACGCGCCCACAAGAGTGTGCCCCATTGACTTTAACGGAGGTCATCCCTTCGTGAATATTCAAAACCGCAGGCCTGAAGTCCACAAGAATAGAGGGGTGACTTTATATGTATTTGACTATAAGTTGACAAATTTTAGTCTAACAATTTAGCTTGGAAACCTGGGCTGACTTATTCACGGGTCAGTGCTAGTTTCCATAGGAATTAACGACAGTAGCCTTGGAGACTGATAATCACACCTGAACCATCATGGTCTGCTACAGAGGAAGCAGAAAAGGTGTGCTAATTGTGCAGCATTTTCAGTTGCTGAATGTTTTTCTTCTTTTGCCATCTGAAGCACCCTTATCTGAATGCTCAGAGTAAGTGAAAATGTAGTGGTAGCCATTTTGTCTGCATGCATCACTAACACTAGTTGCAACCAGATGTTAATCATCACCAGAAAGGCAGGCCTTGCTAATGGTACTAAGGACTTGACTTGTACATATTTAATATTTCAATAAATCCTACAAGAAGCCTACAATCAATCCTGCAGTTATTATATAAAACAGATATAAAATAGAATTATAACTTCTGCATTCTAAAAAGAAAGTGAGAGTTTCTTAGAAGGCATTGTTTAAACTGAATTTTATTGAATGTGCAGAGGAATCCCATAACTCTGTAGCTGTGAGAGAATTTGGTGTCAATAAAAAAACCCATTAAAGGCTAGAGAAAAAAAAGAGGCTGAACTGCAAGAAATGCTGAAGTCAAAGAAAGCACTGCATTGCAAAACTGTCTCTTTTATTGCAACAGAAAAGGATCTGAATGATGAGGTGATAGAATACAGACTAAATGGCTACATCATGGCTTGCTTGAGCATTTGAATAAAGGCCATCCTATAAAACATCAATAATTCAAAGCTGTATAAAATCATTTTAAAAACATAATAATAAGGATAAAAGTAAAGCACACATCTGAGTAGACATGCATGGGATGGTGCATTAGTTATTCTACATATTAGTGGAATGACTATTCTGTGGTTTTGACACTAATTGGAGATGTATGCCTTGTGGTCTGTATAAACAACTGGACTTTTTCAAAACCAAAGAAGCACATCTCATTGGAAATGTGTACTCAAATTCCAAAGGTTATACCCAGCATCTGCTCACATTACTTAATTTTTCTATCCTCTCATCTCCTTTTCAGCCCCCCAAATATTCTCTATAGAGTATCATACCTCTGCAGCAAATTGGGGAGAGGTCACAGGGAGCTATAGGTGGAATATCAGTCTATTATGCTAGTGGATGGGATTCTTTCATTTAAATGTTACCTTAAGACTAGCTTTATATTGTAGATCAGTAGTTCTCAGACTAGCTGATATGGATTCTGGTACTTTTTTCAGTGTGTCCATTGGGTTCAATTGTTTCGTTCTTTCCTGGGAACTTACCAGCGACTAGCAGCCAGGGACTAGAGACCACTATCTTGAGTGGCACTGTTGTAGTCCAGTTGGGTTGTACTTCTAGTTTAATTTAATCTTCTTCCCATGCACTTGGACAACTTTACAGAACTTTATCTACTTTGTACCAGTTATATTCATTACTTCATAGCAATGTTTTGGGTTTTTTTTTTTTTTTTTGTCTTCCTCCTATTACAGCCAGCAGCCAGCTTCAGGGGTAGCTTATTCCCACCCAACTACGGTTGCAAGTTACACTGTGCATCAGGCTCCTGTAGCTGCACACACAGTTACTGCTGCCTATGCCCCAGCAGCAGCAACAGTTGCGGTAGCCAGGCCTGCTCCAGTAGCTGTTGCAGCTGCTGCAACAGCTGCAGCATATGGAGGTTACCCTACAGCGCATTCAGCAACAGACTATGGGTACACACAGAGACAGCAAGAAGCTCCACCGCCACCCCCTCCAGTCACTACACAAAATTATCAGGTAAGTGTATTTAATAAGGAAACTTCAAAGATATAGCCATGTTAGTCTGTAGAATCAGTATGTAGAGATATCTTGTAGCACCTTTGAGACTAGCTGAAAGAAATAAGTTGGCAGCAAGAGCTTTCGTAGACTTAAGGAACATAACAGATAGCAAAGCAGCTTCATTTATATACCGCTTCATACTGCGCTATGCAGTGTCTAAGCCAGGGGTAGGCAACCTTTCCCCTTTAAGGGTCGAGGGACTTCAGCTCCTAGAAGCCTTAGCCATGTTGGCCAATAGTCCCAGGTTGGCCAATAGCTCCTGGGATTCTGGGAGCTGAAGTCCCTCGGCCCTTAAAGGGGAAAGGTTGCCTACCCCTGGTAAGCAGTTTACAGCTGTAAGCTTGTTGCCCCCCAACAGCTGGGTACTCATTTTAGCGACCTCAGAAGGATGCAGGCCTGAGTCAAGCCTGAGCCCTGGCTAGTATTG
This sequence comes from Phrynosoma platyrhinos, assembly GCA_020142125.1. Taxonomy (NCBI): domain Eukaryota; kingdom Metazoa; phylum Chordata; class Lepidosauria; order Squamata; family Phrynosomatidae; genus Phrynosoma; species Phrynosoma platyrhinos. Next base: position 21,171,077 of record CM034703.1, on the reverse strand, counting down.
AACTCACAACCTTATGGTTTATGAGGGAGAGGCTGCAGTACAGGCATTTAACCACTGTGCCACCAGGGCTCCTACTAGGCCAAAAGGTCTGCTGTCGAGTTGCTTTGGGGCGTGGCATTTAGCTGACACAGAAGCCATGTCATGGCCACCTAAGGCAGCCTGAACCCAGCCACAAAAGGAGCGGATTTTATCTGCCCCATAGCACATTGAGGACCGCAGCAGCAGCTGGCCTCAGGACCATGGTGTCTGATTGCCATGGTCGTGCAATGACCAGGGCATCCAGTCCTTTTGCCCTGTCTGCTCAAGGCCTTAAGTCTACGAAAGCTCATGCTGCCAACTTCTTTCTTTCAGTTAGTCTCAAAAGTGCTGCAAGATCTCCCTACATAGTAATAGGGAAATTGACACTCGTTGCCTGCTTTTGCTGTTGTGCAGTTCAGACTTTTTTCTTGTAAATGAGTGATGAATAAGAGAATAAGTACAGAATAAACTTGTATGTGTGTGGTCACCTCAGGCATTTGTGTTCTTTTGAATTCACTTTTAAGTCAGTGAATGCACAGGATGTCTTCTAGGGTCATTGCATATTCAAACATATTTTTAAAACTGGGATGGTTAAAAGGTGTGAAAATAATGATTTTATTAAAAAGTAACTATAGGATAGGATACATGAATGTGCTTCTTGAGGTGAATATATTATCTATTGATTATATAGTTTGCCTGGTGCACTTTGAGTTAGTGCCCAGCCTTGTATCCTTTCGTGAATTGGGGTAAATGTATTAAGTGTTCACAGAGTACCTTTTCCAAATTGTTGAGTAACTAGGAAATCTTTTTGAGTAACTAAACACTGACCTGAGTTCTCAAGATAACTTCTGCACAAAAGTATTTAGTCTTCAGTGCTGAAATGACTGTGTACAAGTTAAAAAGTCAGAATCATGTATTTAAAAAAGCCCAGCTCTGTACCCTGTATAAATTATGTAATCTTAGTAATTTGTTTACTAAGTAATTACTTAGTAATCGTATCCTTTTCCTACACAAACAGAAATCCTGCCTTACTTGTTTTCCCCCATCAGCTTCCTTGAAAGCTTTCACCAAGCACTGCTTTTGCCTCTTTGAGTCTTTTTAAAAGTCTGTAAGGGCTAGAAATGTTGCTTTTAAAAAGAATTAACACTAAATTTGTCTTCCAAATATCAACAGCCCCTCTATATTTTCCCTCTAGAGTATAAAATATTGACTGTTTGGAGACCAAACAGTCATGTTTGTTGTAAATGTTGAACATTGTGTTTAGTCATCTGTGGTAAAATGAATGGTTGTACTTCATCTCTTTTGTAGGATAAGTGCTACTCAAAGATACTTTGATGTCTGTTTCTTTAATGCCAGTTTAAATATTGCTGAATTCTGTCCAGTACTGACTTCAATTCATTTAATAATTTCAGAAGAAATACGAGCTCATACATGCATGCTTTGGTCCTTAAAAAGTGGCTCATCAGTTCCTTTAAATGCTCTGAATATCTTGAAGATTGAATTATAAGAATAATCAAAATAATTCAGTAGCAATTAATGGCTTGGATCATAGTACAAGTTTACTTAAATTTTACAGAAGACATGTTTACCATCCTTCTGTGCCTCCAGCAGCCTTCTGCACTCCTCCCCTCCTGCACAACCCTGTTTTTATGCAGTTATAGGCCCTTCTCAACAATGTGGATTTGAATCTGGAGGGGTCGCTGGGAAGGAAAATATCCCAAGTAAAACTTTATAGCCATAAATACAAGTGATGCTTCATCCAGCATTGTTTAGGAGAGGCATTTCTGAGAAATCTTCAGGAGGTAGAAAAGAATGGGAAATTTTCCTTCTGTCAACTACTTTAAGTTAATCTTTGGATCTTAAACCCATATCTTCTAAGAAAAAATAAAGATACACGGTTTTCCTGTGTTTTTCCCTCAGGATTCCTATTCATATGTTAGATCCACTGCCCCAGCTGTAGCTTATGACAGCAAGCAATATTATCAACAACCCACAGCAACCGCAGCTGCAGTGGCAGCAGCTGCTCAGCCACAGCCTTCTGTAGCTGAATCATACTATCAGACTGGTAAGTTGCATGATTTCAAAAGCTCTTTATTTGAAAGAGCATTTGTTCTATCTTTTGTGATGTTCACAAATTTGTAAAAATTTTGATGAAGATGTTTAGAATTATAATAATGCATAGAAGCAATTTTAGAAATAGTTAACTCTAAATTTATTCTAATATTTGTAAAGCAGTTGGCGTCTTAACTACTAGTTGAGTCTCCCTTATCCAAAATGGCTGGGACCAAAAGGGATTTGGATTTTGGAATTTTTGAGATTTTGGAATATTTGCATTGACTTGGAAATAAGACTCAAGTCTAAACATAAAATTAATGTATGTTTCATATAGATCTTATACATATAGCCTGAAGGTAATTTTATACACAATTATTTCTAATAATTTTGTGCATTCATGAAACAAAGTTTGTGAACATTGAACCAACAGAAAGTAAAAGCTTCACTATCTCTATGTGGAAAATGTTGGATTTTGGAGTATTTTGGATATCGGAGTTCCAAGTAAGGGAAACTCAACCTGTATCCCTCGTTAGGCTAGGGAAGTACAAAGTTTGTTTCCTTAATTGCCATTGCTCAATCACAGGAAGATGTACCAAAGCTATATGTAAGGGAGGGCAGGATGTGTGATGTTATTAACTGCTATAAAGTGTTTTTACTTACGTTTTTTGACTTATGGTGACCCTCTGAATGAGAGATTTCCAAGTCACCCTGTTATCAGCAGCCCTGCTCATGTCTTGCAAACTCTGGATTGTGGCTTTCTTGATTGAGGGCCTCGGCAGACGACTAATAGAGTCGTCTTGGAGGCTTGGAAGAGGAGGGGCAGCCGCACGTTCGGCGCCCCTTCCTCTCCCTGAGGTCGCCCTCGGAGTCGCCGGCCCTCCGCACGGCCGGCGCTCCGGGGAAGACCTCACGCCGCGGCAGCTGAACGCGCCGCGGCGGAAAAGACAGCGAAAGTGCGCCCGCCGCTGTTAGTGCGCACTTTCGCTGTCTTGAGGAAGGAGCGCTGATTTAGCGCTCCTTCCAGGGTCGCCGCCGGTGCGCCGAGGTGCGGAGGCTGCGGCCCCGCGGCGCGCCGGCCCAGGGCGTCTGGGAAGCTCTCGTCTGCTTCCCCCCTGAGTCTATCCACCTGTAATGTCTTCTTGCTTTTTCCCTTCTGCCTTCAGTGTACAATTACAATAAATGAATTTGATTGGTTGATTGCTATGATTGATTGATTGATTGATTGCCAAAATTACCCACATTTAGACATCCAATTTTGCCCGTTACTGTTTGTTGTTGTTTTTGGCCAAGGGGAGCCCACAGTAACTGGGAATATAAAGGCCATAGCTGAGCTTAAAATAGCCCAAGGGGCCTTAAAATTGTCCAACATAGCCCTTGGGGGAGTGGTGAGGAAAAAAATGTATTTTTTTAATTCTGAGGGAGGGGACTACATTGGGTCTAGAGGCACAGTAAGAGTGACAGCCCTCAAGCAAAAAAAGAAAAGGGGGAGAAGGTAAAGAGAAAAAAAATGTGGCAGCATGAGCTTTCATGGATATTAACCCATTTCCTTTGATGGAGTACAGAGTGATATCCAGGCCTCAGGATATAAAGCATATTTACACAGTTGTGGGAGTGAAAGTAGGATTCAGTGCAATAGGATCCAGAAAGATGCATGTCCCTTACCCTAAATTTTAAAAGGGCTGCATAATGTGAAACAGGCAGATCTTTTCAGTGATCAGTTAGTGTTGATGTGTGAAAGCAGTAAAACTGCTTACCAGAAGTCGGTTTTTCAGGGTTCAAAATTCTCTGTCAGAAGGTTCATTTTGTTATATGTGCAATAGTGAGGACTCTTGTATTAATATATGTGGCCTTCATGAAGCCATTATCTTAGTTCACACCTCTGCTAATGGATTGCAATTTGTGAATATAATTCAATTCTGCAGTTTCTCTTTCTAGTCTTCCTTTGTAATTTCCTTGTTCAAGGACCACAACCTATAAAACAGTTATTGTATGTCCAAGATGATTGAAATGTTCTGCAACTGGTTTTTGGGTATTGAAATTTCTAATGTCAGATGTGTGTCCATTAATCCTCTTGCATAGAGACTGTCCAGGTGGTCCAATGTAGAGTGTAGAGGGGCATTGCTGGTATAGGATGGCATATATCACATTGGAGGAAGAGCAAGTAAGTGTACCTCTTGTTGTGAGTAATGTTATTGGCCCCTGTAATATTGCTCTCAGAGTAGAAGTGGGGACAGAGTTAGCATCTGAGCATTTATTATCACTCTGTACTGCATCTAAAGAAGAAGAGTGGGTTTCCCCTCTCTCCCTTCCTTCTTCCTTTTATGCTACAAGATACTAACAGGACAATTTATTTGAATACAGCCTTCCAGGATCCTGCAGGAAGCTAATGTAGCTTCTCCTGGCCCATGTGACTTGCAGATTCCCAAATAAGGAATTAAAATAGTGCGGAGTAGGGACTATGCTGGCCTCGCTAACTCCCTTGTTTCTTTGCTTAGACATTTGGGAAGGAAGTGCCTCATTTATGTGAATGGTCTCCATAAGAGGGAGAACATGAATTTTCTAGCTCTCTGGTTTACATGGAGACCCTCCATACATAGAAGGGACTTTATTCTTCAAAATATTCCCTTTTGCACAGTCAGAGCAACATGGCACAGGGCTAGCACACTCCCCTTTTCACTTTTTAACTCCTTATTGAATGCCTTATTATTATTATTATTATTATTATTATTATTATTATTATTATTATTATTATTATTATTATTAATGTATGGAGATTAAGGGCCTTTACAGACTGCCAGAAATAATGCAGTCCACTTTAACTGCCCTGGCTCAGTGCTAGGGAATCATGGGAACTGTGGTTTATTGTGGCACTAGAACTCTCTGACAGAGAAGGTTCAATGTTTCAGAAAAAACTACAATTCCCATGATTCCCTAGCACTCAAGTTGCATTATTTCTGGCAGTCTGTAAAGGCCCTAAGAAAGCTCATATTTTTGGGAAGTTGAATTTGTGTCCTGTTCTATAAGCAGGCATGACAAGTTTACAGTGGATTATAGCAACACTGTCCTTTGTTATCTTACCACTGTTAGAACTAATGAAAGAGTGCACATGGTACACAGTACTTACTAGGTATATTTGATGGAGAGGTAACAGAATGCAAAATCTGCACAATTGCTGATTACTTTTGTCTGGGAAAGGTTTGTGAAAGTGGTAATAAATCAGCATGTTTTTATGTAGCTAGAGGTTACCAGTACTTGTAAAAAATATAGCTTTTGTTAATATCTCTGTGATCTGTTGCTAACATAAAACATTCAGACATTCTAGATTTTACATCTCTTTGGTTTAAGCTTTTCTGTGACTGCCACAAGTTGAGTCTAAAATACAAAAGCGCACCGCATCAATGCATACTATTTAATGTGTCCACTGGTGCTGTTTTACTTCTATATTCTGATAGGGAGCAAAATTCATTGCTTTGTGTTAAAAGAGCGTTGTAAGTTTGCATGCAGGCCTGAGGCTATTCTATAAATCTTAAATTTGTTCCTTTTAAAACTTATTATAACATATATTATTTTTATAAACTTTTCTGACTCCATTACGTTAATGCTGAAAAGCAGTAGAAATGCCACATGTCGAATATTTTACTTTGTAACGTTGTTCTTTTAGCTCCAAAAGCTGGCTATAGCCAAGGAGCAACTCAGTATACTCAAGCCCAGCAAACTCGACAAGTTACAGCCATAAAACCAGCCACTCCAAGTCCAGCTACGACTACATTCTCTATATATCCTGTCTCTTCCACTGTGCAACCAGTTGCAGCTGCAGCTACTGTAGTTCCATCTTATACCCAAAGTGCTACATATAGTACAACGGCAGTCACTTACTCCGGTGAGTAATGCATAAAAAGAAGCTTTTGGGGGCTAGTACTGGCAACTGAGCTGGTCACACTGAGATTGAAAGTCAAAGTATACTATATCAAATATAGTATTGGATAAAAGACAGATTCTGCACACAGTATAAATGTCATGTTTGAGAATTTTTGGTTTGACTAAGGTATAGCTTAATCCTGTATATATTAACTTAAAAGTCACACAGTGTCCAGTAGAATTTACTCCAAGCTTTTAGAGTCTTTGCAATTTTAAAGTCAATGAGAAAGAAAGCTAAAAGAAGGCAGAATGTGTGGGAGAAAGTTACTACTTTTATCATAAAAGTCCTGTTCAAGTTGCTTATATTTTGACTCTAGCAAACATGATATGCAGTTTTTTTAAAAGTTCTCTATCCATAATAGCTGGAGAAGTCTTAAACAAGTACCACAGTTTTTCATATTATGTTATGTGCAGTTTTCATGCAGACTTCTCCCACTTTGTTGTAGCCTCACATAATATTGACTTTGTTATGCTTCTTCATATGCAAGTTACTATATATATGTGTGTGTGTTTCTGTGTCTGTCTGTCTATGGATAACTTAAGAAATATTAGTTAGCCTTTCAATCTAACAGCAGGGAAACATTCACAGTGTAGTGGTGAGCTACTGCTGTTAAGAGATAGGCACTTCATTCTAGTTACCAAGTCTTCTCATTTCTTCCTTCACTCCATTTTGTCTTGTGAATAATTTCATCTTTGCTGATTACTTATGTATGAGACAGTACTTATAGATTTGTGTTGGACTGTAGAACTCTGGTGGTTGGTGTTGCTTTATGTTACTGTACAAGAATAAATAAAGAATTAAGATCGAGTGTTATATTAATGCTGAATTACTGGTTTGAAGGGTAAATTCTACACTGTTGTATATGCTCATGTGTAAGTTGAAAAATTTTAGTCAAAAAAATCAGCTTATCCACTAGATCATGGGACTCAAGACAGCGTGCTCTCTGTGGATGCTCAAGTCCATTGAATATAATGGCATAGCAAAATAGTGTCCCTTGTATAAAATGGAAAATCAGTTTGCTATTTGGAATTTATACTTTTTTTTTTCAAGCCATGGATAGATGGTACATCCTCTATAAGCATTAGGCACTTTATTACAGTGTTTAAATGTTCAAACCTTAACAAACATTTAACAGTGTTGTTTTTTTATCCATTAAAGGTACTTCTTACTCTGGCTATGAGGCTGCAGTATATTCAGCTGCATCATCTTATTATCAACAACAGCAGCAGCAGCAGAAACAGGCGGCAGCAGCGGCTGCTGCCGCTGCTGCAACAGCCGCCTGGACTGGGACCACCTTTACAAAAAAGGCACCATTCCAAAACAAACAGTTAAAACCAAAACAACCTCCCAAGCCACCCCAGATTCACTATTGTGATGTTTGTAAGATCAGCTGTGCTGGACCACAGGTACCATTATTTTTTCCATGTCAGCTTAATTTAGTAAATAGTACAATTTGTAAGCTGCAGCTATTCAAGAAAGAGTCCAGGCATTTGTAGCTTCAGGGTTATTTCAATTAATATAGCTTAGTACAAGCTTAGTATGTTCAAGACATTAGCCCGGATGTGAATTACTGTAGTTTGCCCTTTTGTGCTAATTCAAAAATGTTAGATTCTTCATAATGAGACATTATGACAGATCACCAGATTCTTCTTGCAACCCCTTAGTTTCAAAAGCCTTTTGCAATGCAGGGACTCCAAAGAAACACAAAGCCAGTGTGGTTTTAAGTACATGGAATTATGTACTGCATACATTTCTGGATGCTAGACATTATTTTTTCTGTGTACAGTGCTGTGTGTGTATTCCTGCCCAAGACTAAATAAACTAGAGTCTAAAACTTCTCTTTGTAAAATATTTGTGAAAATTTTCTGTTTATATTAATTTGAAGATGACTGGCTGTCATAAAATTAGAAATAGGTAGCAGTGTCTTCAGCGTACTTAAGAGTAAAATTTAAATGGGTTGTCTTTCACTTATTTAACTGTGACCCTATGCAGTTCTGATACAGTATTTTGTTATGTTACTGGATTTTTCAAATTACCTAGTCTAATTCTGACCAACTGCAACTATGTTGGTCATTTGGAGAAATATGTCTTCTATGTGACATATAGCAAAACCTTTACTCTAGCAAAATTAAGCAGTTGATAGTTATTAATATCTTCTTTAAGTACTTGATTTTTTAACAGCATGAATAATATGTATCCATTTTAAGAAATGTGCTTATGTATGTATATATTTGTGGTAATTTAAACAGACTTACAAAGAACATTTAGAGGGACAGAAACATAAAAAGAAGGAAGCAGCTTTGAAAGTAGCACAGAACACCACCAGCAACAGTTCATCTACTCGAGGAACTCAGAACCAACTGCGCTGTGAGCTCTGTGATGTTTCTTGTACAGGAGCTGATGCCTATGCTGCTCATATTCGTGGAGCCAAACATCAAAAAGTAGGTCTTTCGTTATTATTTTAACTAGTTCTTCTTAGCTGGGTTTACAAAGGGTCTTTGGATTAAGTGATTGTCTCTGATTCAGCATAGAGTGTGTTTTGAAAATGTTATTGCATTTAGGTTAGCTTTAAATATTATGGATGGCCCCATAAATCCCTCTTTATGGCACACAGGATTGTAATATTTACTTGAGAAACCATTAGTGACCTCCTATTAATGTTAACTGTGAATTATTCTGATGGTTCTTTAAACTGACATTTAAAATAGATTCTGTATAAATGTGCTTAGCAGTTTTGTGTACCAACAGCCTTCCCTATCCATGGATTCAACCACCCATGGCTTGAAAATATTGGTTTTTTTAAAATTCCAAAAAGTAAACCTTGATTTTGCCATTCTCAGGTAGGCTGAAGGAGCAATCCACTATACATCAGAACTCTAAACCCTTGCAGCTGTTGCTTCCTTACATCCTCTCCATTCAGTTTTTAATTCATGCCTTGCCAACCCATCGTGTTTTTCCTTTCTTTCCCCTTTTTTATTTCACTGTAAGTGAAATTAATTTAGATTGTTTAGTTAAGGGTAGTTAGGGTACTCATGTTTTCATATTTATCAAATAAGAAAAGAAAATGAAGAGTATGGAGACAAGGAAAATAGCTGCTTGCCTTTAGAAAAGAAACGATGGCATGCAGAGGGCACTAGGCAAACAGAAGCTTTGTTCGTCTCTTTTGGTTTCAGGAGTTCGGGTTATAAAGCAACAAAGCAGATGTCTGGTTGGATAAAAAGTGGGGTTTTCCTCTGTTATAACTTGGCTAAACTTCCAAGGCCAAAATGTGTCTGGGCACACTCCACCAGATCAATGGCTACAACAACAACATTTTGAGGGGCAGCTTCAATTGAAGATGTTTGCAGGGCAGCAGATTGGAAGGTGCCCCCAACATTTGGCTGGCATTACAAAATGGATAAATACAGATAAAATCTAGCAGCCTTTGGGCGAACAGAGCAATCCTCCCTTACCCAGGGCAGCTACATTTTTTTAAAAGCAATTTAGATATTTATACACTTTCTATCTATTCACTGTTTAATATGCTGGTGGTCAGCAAGGCTATATAATCAAACTGAGGGGAGAGTAAGGAAGCAACAGCTGCAATGATTTAGAATTCTAATGGTTCCTGCCTCAATCAGGTTGACATGAGGGTTTAACCCAGGGGTAGGCAAATTGTCCCCTTTAAGGTCTGAGGGACTTCAGCTCCCAGACTATTGGCCAACATGGCTGGGGCTTCTGGGAGCTGAAGTCCCTCGGGCCTTAAAGGGGGACAGTTTGCCTACCCCTGGTTAACCCATGTGTGGTGGATTGCGCCTTCAGCCTCCCTCAGTGAGTATCAGCCTCTCATTTAATATAAGGGACAGTAGATTACTATGGCATTGTATATAATGGGACTTGAGTGTCCATGGATTTTGGTTTCATGTAGTATGAGGGCTGGAATCAAACCTCAGTGGATGTCAAAGGCTCACTGTTAGTGTTTTGTTAACTGTTTTTATTGTGGTTCCAGGTAGTTAAGCTGCATACGAAACTTGGCAAACCTATTCCTTCAACTGAACCAAACGTTGTCACCCAAGCTACATCTGCAGCAACAGCTTCCAAACCTACAGCCGTATCATCAAATATTGCAACTAGCAGCAGCACTGTGAATTCTTCTGTTTCATCTTTGGCAGTGAAAATTCTTACTCCCTCTGCCAATGTACTGCTTAGTACAGCATCCAACAACAAAGCGACAATAGTTCCAGCTAACATTGCTGTAAAAAAGATATCTACACCGAAAATTAATTTCGTTGGCAAGTATTATGGTCTTTAATGTACATTTGAGCCAATGATATACATCTTAAACTAGTCATACATAATCTTATAATTGTACTTTATTTAATGCCTCTGCTATGCTTTTGGGTGCCAGTGGAAATTTTGGGATTTTTTCTGCTTGCTTGCATTGTTTTAATTTGAAAGAATTAAAAGTGGACAATTTAATATGTAGTTCTAACTCTGAGTTTGAATATAATGTTAGTTTTACTATATGATACCTTTTGAGAAAATAGGGAACTGTTGGTATTTTTAAGGTACCATTGATTTCAGTGGGTCATCTGTAGGTATGACTGATGTTAGATTTAACAGTTCCTCTCCCCTGCCCCAAAAATCTTTACAGACTGCTGGTCTAGTGTTTCTTGTTAAGCACAAAAGGTAGCTCACACATGAAGTGTGAAAATATTTTATAAACTCTGCTCTGTTCCAAGATCTAACTGAAGTTAATGATAATGCTGAGTTTGGTGTTGCCATCTAACGGAACATTGCAGTGTTGTTTGAACAGCATGTTTTCAATATTTTTCATAGCTATAGTGTTGATTAAACAATCTGTTTAATTTTATTTTAATCAGTGTGTAATATTGCTAAACCTTGCTTTCAGTTATCTGAGGACAAAATAGTGTTATGACAATGCTTTATAATACTGAAAAATTTTAACTGTTAAGCTGTCGCCTGTCTAACCAGCTGCTGCAAAAAAATCTGTGGAGGTATCTTTAACTTGCAAATGTTATTAAAATTATTTTGCACTCTTAAAATGTTTTGTATTAGGTGGCAATAAGTTGCAGACAACAGGAAACAAAGTGGATGAATTAAAGGCAGTAGAAAATATCAAGACGACTCCTTCTATTGCTGCAGTGCAAACGCAGGAAGTTAAACCAGATACCACAACTGAACCTGTAACTCCTACAGCTCTTGCTGCATTACAAAGTGATGTCCAGCCAGTGGGTCATGATTATGTGGAAGAGGTATTAGTCTCAAAACTATATTCACTAAATCCAGCATTTTTTGTTGTTATTCATGGAAAATATGAAATATTTTTCAATAGACAAATATGTCTGTTCAGTGCTACACTTTACAAAATTTTATTGTTCTGTAGTGATAGGCAATCCAGTGTTGACACCACTTCTGAAATAATGAAAATCACAGTACCATCCTGTTAAGTGATTTAAAAGTTAAAACCCTCACTATAAATTGGTTCTAGAAATAAACTTAAAGTGTAATGTGATCAAAATGACCAGTTGGAGTAAATGTGCAATGATCTAACTATAGTTTCCAGGATGTTTTAAAAAGAAACTCCATATTCAGCAAATTGTAATAGTTACAGTGGGAGTTTACTAGAGCCAGGTGATCCCCCACATTAGTAAGGCTTTAGCTAACAAAACAGCAGGAGTTGGTCTTCTAGCTGTAGAGACAACATAAATCTCTAATAGCATGCCTAATTCAATAAGTGCTGCCAGACTGCAAGATTAATAATTTAAGGAGAAATACAGTCCATTCAAACACAGACTGAACATACTTGTATAAACAAATCACTTACCTATAATACCTCTGTCTTACCAGGAGTGAGTTTCAATTTGTTGTCATCCAGCCAGTTATCATGTCCTAAAACTGGTTCTAGATACTGAAGCTTCACCCTTGTCTGATGGGAAACATCTATACCAAATCTCCAGATGGCCACTCCCACCAGTTTCATACATGTCAAACACCAGAATCTATGGGACCACAAATTACAGCTGCCATGTAGTTGAGTTATACTACTTTCTGGAACTTCCTACCAAGAAGTTGGACCACTATGTGGTGTCTCCTACACCCAGCCTCAGAAGGCTACTGTGGTAAGGTGTACTGAAAATCGCTGATCGATTCCAAACCATCAACAGGAACATATTTCCCTTCTGTCTTAGTGAAAATCATTTAAGTTCCCTTTGGCTTCTAAACAAAGGTCATCAGAAGCGGCCAAGGCTGTTTATTCCAAGGCCATTGAGAAAAAATGCTGAAGGCCAATTGAAATAGATCCAGAAAATTGGCTTCATCAAAGGGTGACTGGAATTGAGGGGGCACTGTCTTGACTTGACCATCATGAATATTTATTTTAATTTCTGCATTGCTTAATAGCACAATTTTGATGATTTACAATAAATGACAAATATAGTCATATTTATAATATCACTCTGAAAAGCAAAGGAGTAAGAAATATTGCTGGGGAGTTCTGCAACTTGGGCAACAATAACAAGAATTCTGTAGCTTTCATAGCTACTTGCTATACTTTACATGGCAAATGCATTCACAAAAGAGCTCCTCAGAAGTTTTTAAAGCATGGGAAGATTATATGGGCGCTCTTAGATATGCCTAGATAATTTAGGATTTTACTAGATTAAATTAATATTTTAAAATGGAACATAGAAACAAATAACCAAGAAGATATCCACTGTATTACATATCCTTGTGTCCCTTGTTCTAATAGAAATGCATAATTGCTTTGTTTTGACGAAGTGCTCCAAACTCTTCAGAGCAGCGGTCAGCAAACTACTGCCCGTGGGCCAAACCCGGCCCGCCGCCGCCTTCTAACTGGCCCGTGGCCGGTCCTGCTGGCGTCGCCGCCCTGCGTGCGGGGCGCATTTTGCCTTCCAAAATGGCACCCGTGCACATGTGCATAGCAGCGGGTTCCCTTTTGGAAGGCAAAACGGCGTCCTGCACTCACGCACGCATGTGCACGACGGGGGTGCCCTTTTGGAAGGCAAAATGGCGTCATGCGCGTGTGCTCGCAACGCTGGCGCCGTTTTGCCTTTCAAAAGGGCGCCATTTCGAAAGCAAAATGGCGCCCTGAGCTCGCGTACGCATGCGCACCACAGTGGGCGGTAGTGCACATCCACCGCCATCTCCCCTTCTCGAAAGTTTGCCGACCCCTGCTTCAGAAGTTAGACCTGTATAAAACTCACTACAATATTACCATCTACCATTTTCTAAGGACCTATGGCTATTATGCTAAGGAAGTGTTCTAATCATGAAAAGAGTATCTCAGAAGGGTGTTTTTCAGATTGCTCCTGCATGGTTTCTTGAAAGCTGAAATAACTGCCTAATCTAACTATCGAGACTATCGCTCTACACTCTTAAAACTGGGCTAGGTTGTTTTAACTGCTCTGGCTGCCTCCTATTGCATTCTGCAACTTCTAGTTTAGGAACAGGCATTTAGAATATTCAGCCAGAGAGCTTTTAAGCCTCACAGAACTACAAGCCCCAAAATGCAACAGGAGGCAGTCAGAGCTGTTAAAGCGAGCTAGTCCTGTTTTAAGAGTGTGGTGTGATAAGCTCACATGTGCCACTTTTTGTTAAAAAGCTTTAACTAGGTGTGATTTCAGAGGCAGGATTCTTTGTGTAACATATTGATTTAGTTGTGGCTGCAATAAGGATTTTGCCACAACAGTCATATGAAGGAGAGTTCCATGTTTTTAGAAGTGATATTGTGTTGGATAGCTTTCTTTATTAGTAATGGAGAAAAGAAGAAAGCTTCACCAAGTTGCAGTAAATCTGGAAAACATGGAACATAGCAGTTAATTTGAAAATGCACACAGCTCCCTTGTTACAACAGCTCCATTGACTACTGGCCCATTTCCAGCCATAATTCAAAGTGCTAGTTATGATTTATAAAGCCCTAAATGGTTTCAGTTAAGACTATCTGAAAACCTGCATCTCCCTATATGAGCTTGCACAATTGTTAAGATCTTCAGGAGAAAGGTTTCTGTCGGTCCTTCCACTGTCACAGGAACATTTGGTGAGGACACGAGAGAACCTTTTCAGTCGCCCAGTCTCTGAAATGTCCTCCCTCAGGAGGCCCATCTGCTATTTTCACTGGCTGTGACTGTTAAGTGATTGTGGCAGAAGGGACTTATAATGGGGTGAGCTACATAAAAGCACATTTTATTATTAGGTTTTTAGATAATGGGGTGAGCTACATAAAAGCACATTTTTATTATTAGGTTTTTAGCTGTACTTTGATTTACTCTGACTTATAAAACACCTGGGGTCCTATGCCAGCAGAAAGCAGGATAGAAACTGAATAAATAATCCATAAATAAGTATCTGGTCCAATTTCAATAGCAAACAGTAGCAAAGGTGGGAATACTTTTTTCTGTCTCAGTAGTTTATTTAAAGCCATTTAAATTCAGCTATCACAGATTAATGTAGATTTCCTATTGTCATCTGAAAAGAGATAAGAATTGTGCATTTTATGATAAAAGTATTCAGTGTGGCACATAGCTTCCTTACTAAATATTAATCAAATTTGGATGTTGATGCATTATTCATTGTCATGGGGCTAATACTAGCAATCACTTATTTAATATTAATACACTAAGCTATATAAAAGCATAGCTTCCTATCTACTTTACTTGGTGATACCTGCATCTTGATACTGTTTTCTGTTTGTTTAAATAAATAAATGCTACTTATGTTTCACACTGGAAATGCTTTCTAACAGTATAAGGAAGATTGTTATCTAAAGATAAATTTTCTGATCTGTGTTTCTAAAGCATAAACCTTAAAGTGAAGGAATACAATATGACTTCTTTGTCTTGGTTTTAGTAACTTTGGAATTTGTTTTCTTCAAATGTTTGTTGATTAAGCAAGATTTAATTTTTTAAAAAATCAGTATTCTTGTCCAAGTTTGAGTTGATTGTTACATTTAAACTTATTGCATGTCATTGCTGAAAACACTTTCCTTCACAAAAACACATTTAGTACATGGAATATCAACATTTTTGGAGTTTCATTGCTTCTTACAATCCTTCCTGTACTTGGGAGGACATCAACTCTGGGCAAGTCTTAACTTCTTGAAGCAAAGTTGTCCAAAGTGACTTAAAAATGCCATTATGGGTTTTAGTTCAATCCCATTTAATCATTGCTGCAAGTAATGGTATGGTAGGATTACCTGTCCCTACCCATGAGATTATTGTTTGTTATGAAACTATCCTTGTAGGTGGGTCTAACAGCATGTTGTCACTCTTCAAACAGCTTCTTTCTTGCTTT
Organism: Phrynosoma platyrhinos; assembly: GCA_020142125.1. NCBI lineage: Eukaryota > Metazoa > Chordata > Lepidosauria > Squamata > Phrynosomatidae > Phrynosoma > Phrynosoma platyrhinos. Next base: position 21,155,773 of record CM034703.1, on the reverse strand, counting down.
ATCTGTGTTAGTGCTAGTGCTCATTCAGTTGTACAAAATGATCAAAAATCTTTTAGTGCAAGGGGGGAAAAATTTGATATGATGCTTTGTCCTGAGAATACCTTCAATAATGCATCTGCTAATTAGGAGCATAGAATAGATGTGTTTTCTTACCATGTTCTACAGTGCCTGAAACATTTGTCACATCCATGAAGCAAGGGCAATAATCAAGCCTTCTGTGATAATTGAACAGCTGTCATTTTATCTGCTCAGTACCAAAAGCACCTTCAAAATGACAGCTATAGTTCGTTCCCTGGTTGTAATCTCTGTGAAAGAGGTGTATGCAGTACCAGCAGATCTGAATCGACCATCTCAGTGAGGATGTTGTGCAACACACTGCATGTAGTGTACTATGCAGTGCATGTGGAATCATGCTGCTGTCTGTTTCTTCATGAGTACATGAAGCAAGAAGTACCAGATCAACCAGTGTTTGTGTACTCATTATAACAAGCTCCATATCAGTACTATTCAAAAATTTAAGGGCAAGGTCCAATCAGAAATTGAACAACTCAACCAATGGTCCTCAGGTAGGAGGCTGGGCCATTTCCTAGATATCAAAGCAAATGTAGTTGCATTTGTTGGCCATTTTGTAAAAGGACTACTTTAGTCTATGCAGAGTAACTCAACTGCCAAATGCCCAAATCTTTCAGCAAAACAAACTGCGGTCTCTGTGTCGTATTTTGTGCTTTTATCACAAATTGTTGGATAATCTGACCCACTGATATAATTCACTTCTGTTCAGTGATAATTTTGTAATCCTTTTTCAAAGGTACGAAATGATGAAGGAAAAGTGATTCGTTTCCATTGTAAACTTTGTGAATGCAGCTTCAATGATCCTAATGCCAAAGAGATGCATCTCAAAGGAAGGCGGCATAGATTACAGTATAAGGTGAGTTAATTTCATGATAGCTGAGTAATTTCTGTGGTGTTTTTTTTTTCTGAAACTGAACTATAGTTAAGGTGTTATATGTATTTTCTTTACTTATGAAGACTTGAAAATATAAATTTGTGTGTTTAATACTAAACTACAAAGAGATGTATTTTCCTAATATCTGATGATGGATTAGATAACAGGTAAGTCCTGTTAAGTTTAGTGGGAATTGCTTCCTAGTAAATATGTTTAGGATTGCCACCTTACATAATAGCTGCCACAGTACTATCTCATTGCCATCAGTGCCATCCAGATATCTATGGCCTGCTCTGTTTTTTCTTTAAGAGGGAAATAGGTTTATGGTTAAACATTGGTATAAAGAGCATCAGTACCACTGGAAGATGGGGGAAGTTCAGAATGACCAGCATCTCCACCCCATCCCAGCATATAAAAGCAGTTCTAGTTATTTAATGAGAGAATAATGTAGAAATCATTCTCCACCCCCAATTGGCCCAAGCTTATTCTGCATCTTCTGTCAGATTCAAATCATGTTCACAACTAGCTGCTACATATAATAAGGGAGATATTTTTAAAGCTGTTGATAATTCTCAGAATAATTTGTATTCCCCCCAATATAGTATATACCCAAAGTTTAAGGACTTCATTCTCCCTGTTTTGCTTTTAATTTTTCTTCCTTTTGTTCACATTTAAATGCAGATTATGTTAATAAATATTTAAATAAATAAACAACATGTCTACATTGAGCACCTCATCTTACCTCCATGTACTGCCAAACCATGAAACGTCATGACTACCTGCTCAGCATATAGAACTATTAACATGCATAACAAAAATATAAAAATATAAGGAGGAATTGTATTGTTTCTGTTTTCTTCTCATGTGTCTTGCATACACTGCAGCTCTTTCTGTGAATACTTAGTTCTGCCATGAGAGTCGTAGTGGTTTGAGTGTTGGGCTGTAACTCTGGAGACCAGGGTATGAATCCCCACTCACCCATGGAAATTTACTAGATGACCTTGGGCAAGTTAACATTCTGCCAGCCTCAGAGGATGGCAATGGCAAGTCCCCCCCCCCCCCCCCCCCCCCCCACTGAACAAATTCTGCTGAGAAAACCCCATGGTAGACTTGTCTTACTTAGGGTTGCCATAAGTCAGAAATTTGAAGGCACACAGCAACAATAACAAAAATAAAGAAGTCTTAAAGAAATTTGGAATTAATTTCAATCCTTAATCTCTGAAACAGAAAAAAGTAAACCCAGACCTGCAAGTAGAAGTGAAGCCTAGCATCCGGGCAAGGAAAATACAAGAAGAAAAGATGAGAAAGCAGATGCAGAAGGAAGAATACTGGAGAAGGCGCGAGGAAGAGGAACGATGGAGAATGGAAATGAGGTAATATGTTAGGCTAATCCTTCTAGGTTCTTGTGGATCCTAACCACTGAAATATCTGTTTTAAACGAAAGTGAAGTTGAACCAGTCACACTTAATATATTCCTTAACAACAGTGGGACAAGGTATCCTATGGTGTCCCTTCTGGTTTTCAAATGTTTAATAAATTACATTTCAGAAATTTCACTCAGCTACTACAAATCTGATTCCCCAAAGTTCTTTTTTCTATACATTCTAAAATGAAACCATACTACACCTAAAATACTACAAAACAGTATCTGGACATATGGTAATGCTATCATAGTGCAAACTTGGATTTCTTGGGTTTCTTACTCAGAATTTCTTTTCTGGGGATGGGGTGGCTTTTAGGCTATGGGGTATATTAGACCTTTCCCATTACAAGTAAGCTACATTCTTGTGAATTTTAATCATAGAACACATTGATTCATTTTGCTTTTTAGACAGTAGGAATAGCTAACTTTTTATATCTAAAGAATTCTTTTCTCAGAGTGTGCCTGCTGAATTCAGAAGCAAAGCAAAGCAAAGCAGCTTATTTATATACTACTTCATATCACGCTATGGGATGTCTAAGCGGTTTACAACTGTGAGCTGATTGCCCCCCAACAAGCTGGGTACTCATTTTAGCGACCTCGAAAGGATGCAGGCCTGAGTCAAGCCTCAGCCCTGGTTGGTATTGAACTCACAACCTTGTGGTCTATGAGTGAGTGGCTGCAGTACAGGCATTTAACCACTGCGCCACCAGGGCTGATTCAATAGGAAAATCATTTATTTTAATAGAAAGTGACTAAGCTATAGCAGTCTGTTGCACAGTTTTAAACAGTTTGTGGTTTCTAAAATTAACATTGACAACAACTAATATACTGAACATAACTGCAAATTAAAATATTTTTATATCAGCTAGAAGTCCAAAAATGTTGTTTTTGTTCTTGTGTGCAGACGTTATGAGGAGGACATGTACTGGAGGAGGATGGAAGAGGAACAGCATCATTGGGATGATCGTCGTAGAATACCTGATGGAGGATATCCTCATGGACCTCCAGGTCCTCTTGGACTTCTTGGTGTTAGACCTGGAATGCCACCACAGCCACAGGGTCCAGCTGTGAGTAATCTTGATGGAACACAAAGTCCTCCTCCCTCACCAAAATAAAGTTAGCAGCTAATAGCTACTGGTTGCACTGGAGCTTTTCTCCCTTCCCCTCCAGACCTTTGTGCTACTGCCAAAACAGATTCCAGAAGGTCCTCCTGCCTCCCAGATCCATTTGATTTTTGGCGGGGAGAGAACTACTCTTGTGATAAGCAGGACTGTCTCCCTTTGGATCCACTGGATCCTGCTGTTTTGCCAGGTTGAGGTGTTATTATATAAAATGTATTGAGGCATCAGTTGAAATACTTAAGCTGTAAGCTAATAGTCTTTCCATATTAAAGAGTACAGTGTACTCTCAAGAAATAACACTTGCTTCAGTACACCTGAAAAGTGTAGATTTCTATTTTGTGATAAGCAGTGCTGATTTGTAGGATAAGTTCCAACTGTAAAGCTGAACATTTGTTTAGCAAAGGATTTTCTTCAGCTGCCAAAAAGCTTTTAACTTTTCATTAGAAATGAAAAAGCATCTTATGGAAATGTTTTGCCATTGAAATTTTCAGACTGAACTCGAACTCTTTTAAGACAAAAGAAAAATGTATTCATACCCTGCTTGCTATGTTCTTAGTCTCCATTTTGTCTCTTTATATTTGGTGAATAGTCCCTTGACTACACAAGTGTCAAAAGGACACTTGAGTGTTATACACTCAAAACTTAGCAGCTGGCATGTTATCACACCATTGTTGAGTTAAATATATTGCCTTCCAATTCTGTACTGAGTATGCTGGTATTAGTAATCTTCTTGGTTTTGATGGCCATCTGTCAGGGATGCTTTGATTGGGAGTTCCTGCATGGCAGGGGGTTGGACTGGATGGCCCTTGTGGTCTCTTTCAACTCTATGATTCTATGACGATCACTACTAATTTGTGATGAGAGTGCCACAGTGTAGAAACTCTAAATAGAATATCAACCTATTCCAACCAGAGGAAGATCCCAGTAAGCTTGCCTTCAGTAAGCTTAAAAAGACTAAAGCAAGCCTCCTATCTCTATTCTTGTTGAATCTAAAATTAAGTTGGGGGAGAAAGCCTCATTCTCATAGTTTTTCTGTTCCATCAGCCCTCCCAGTAGTTTCATTATGCATGTCAGCACCAACATCTTTCCTGTTGCCACATGGGCTGTCCTCCTCAATAACACATTGATATTAGCACCTGATAATTGCTCACTTGTTTCTTTTGCTACCAGGACCACCATGGTCAGGACCATACTGTCCTCCTGACCCCAGACGAGAGAATATATCTGTCTTCCCAGGCCTGTTTTCCTCAACCTTTATCACTTAGATAGCAGTCCCACTTTCTTGTGGTTCTCAGGACTTGTTGCTCCAGCTGCTTTGGCTACCTGTGTTCAGAAAGGCAAGATTGGAGCTTGATGTAGAAGAAACCATCTTGTGAATAGTGTTCCTACTCTACTTCATGGGACTGTTTTACCTATCATATTATCAACATTGCTGGAGGCATCTGTTTACGTGCTGAATGCTTGTAGGGCTTTAGCATTATCATTAGATTGGACATCAAATGTTTTTGAGAAAAGGCCTCCCAGCCCTGAGTTGATCTAGGACTGCCATAGTGAGCTCAGGGAACTGAGAGGGAAGGTACCAAAGCTTCCTGAATGCATGCTGTGAGATAGAGATGGACTTGCAAGTCAGAATATTCCCAAACAAAATTCTGTGCATTTGCAGAACATGTAAACATTCAGGTGATTGAGCAGCCAGTTACAAGCATCCTGGCCTTTTGAATTTGAACCAAACTATGAAAGCGTCCTAAAATCTAGTCTGTATTACTTTATTCACCCACTAGAGCAGGGAGGTTTTTGTTGTTGTTGTGTGCCCTCAAGTCTTTTCCAACTTATGGTGACCCTCAAGATGAACCTATCACTGGGTTTTTTTGGCAAGTTTCTTCCAAAGGGATTTGCCATTGCCATCCTCTGAGGGTGAGAAATTGTTACTTGCCCAAGGTCAGCCAGTGGGTTTCCATGGCTGAGCAGGGATTTGAACCCTGATTACCCAGAGTTGTAGTCCAGTAATGAAACCACTGAACTACAGTGGCTCCCTAGGAGCACTTGTTGCCAAATGGTTTTGTAGATGGTTTTCATTACCAACCAGTTCTTAAGTTCTTTGCTTTTAAGAGCTCTGCTTCTGTGTCTGAACTCAGACAGTAATCTAAGTAAGTAAGTTTAAGGTTACTTACTGTATATACTCGTATATAAGTCAAGAAATTTAGGTCAAAGATTGACCTAAAAAACCTGGGCCGACTTATAAATGGGTCAGTTAGGTAATTGACCCAAGCCTCTCCCCAGCCCGACTGCCTCCACAAGGGACGGCCCAGCTGGGGAGAGGCTAGGAAGGGCGCCTGATCACCCTGCAGCCTCTTCCTAGCTGGGCTCCCTTCCCGTGAGGAAGCCCAACTGGAGAGACGCAGGGGAGGGCGATCCCCAGCCAGGCTCCTGGCCAGGAGAAAGCCCAGCTGTGGAGAGGCTGGAGAGGGTGGCCGATCACCCTGCAGCCTTTCCCAGCCGGGCTGCCTCCTGAAGTCTGACCCTCGAGTTATCCACGGATCATACCAAAATCACACAAAAGTTGACCTCAACTTATACACAAGGTTGACTTATAGTCGAGTACAGTGGGCCCTTGTTATCCACTGGGGTTTGGTTCCAGGACCCGCCATGGATAACAAAATCTGTGGATGCTCAAGTCCCATTATCTATAATGGCATATTAAAATGGTGTTCCTTATATAAAATGGAAAATCAAGGTTTGCTATTTGAAATTTATACTTTTTTGGAATATTTTCAAGCCATGGATGCTTGAATCTGTGGATAAAAAATTCCATGGATATGGAGGGCCAATTGTATATACGGTAGTTAATTAGGAGGCATATTAATCTAAGTAAAATAGCAGAAACTGGAATAAGTAAAACACAAAACTATTAGGGAACATTACTGAATTTGAAAAACTTCTATGTTTTTTGTAGCCTCTCCGTCGACCAGATTCATCAGATGATCGCTATGTAATGACCAAACATGCTGCTATCTATCCAACTGAAGAGGAACTACAGGCAGTCCAAAAAATAGTTTCTATCACTGAGCGTGCACTGAAACTTGTGTCTGATAATATGAGTGACAATGAAAAAAACAAGAAGGAAGGAGATGATAAAAAAGAGGGCAGTAAAGACAGGTATATTTTGTTGTCATTGTATTATATCAGTCACTATGTTTGGAAAGGAAGTAAGATAAAAATGGAACCATGATGTAAGCTTTACTTCATGTCAGCCTCGCCAATTCCCTTTTTGTTTAATCTGAGTTTATCATTGGAGCTCTTGGTTACTGTGATCTTCAAAGTGTTTGCTTTGAAATCCCGAATTCTTTTCGGAGTAGTCTTGTATATGATAACTGCAGCTCATATAGTCTTTGCTAGATATTGGAAAAAAGAGAAAGAACACATAATAGAAGAATGGAAACAGAAATTAAATGACATGATGAACATGGATAAATTGACAATGATGATTAATGGTAAACAAGATAGTCATTATATTAAGAAATGGGGAAAGCTAGAAAGTCTGTGGAAGTAAAAAGACGGAAGGAATAAAGCATCCAGATTTATAAGGATTTAAAGAAATATGTATATAAAATAATGTTTATGATATGAAAGTGTGCACTTAAAACAGGAAGAAAAAAAATAAGTTTAAGATACGAAAGCTCAAAGCTGTGCAGACAATTTAAAAATAAGATATTCTTCCAACTGGCTTCTCTGTTAAGACAAAGAATTAAAAGTATATGGTACAAAGGCCTAATATATTAACTAAGAAATGAGTTGACTTATAAAATTTTATGACACTAAAATTCTCTGGACTTATTTACATTCTAATGCAGGGGTAGGCAACCTTTCCCCTTTAAGGACCGAGGGACTTCAGCTCCCAGAATCCAAGGAGCTATTGGCCAACATGGGACTATTGGCCAACACGGCTGAGGCTTCTGGGAGCTGAAGTCCCTTGGCCCTTAAAGGGGAAAGGTTGCCTACCCCTGCTCTAATGGAATGTATGTATTCTATATTATAAAAAACAAATAATAATGAAACAGGAAATCCCGATTTCTTTGATCATAATAATGAATCCCTTGAATCTTTTTCCACTAGACTTCTCTAAAAGCCATAATCCCTAATATCAGATGCCCTTTGGATGAAACAAAATATATTTCAGTAATGTAGTGTATTCAGTGCTTCAAGCCTTTTCTTGGCTATGGTTTATCTTTTTGCCAAAGCTGCAGAAGACCTCAGCCTAGACACACACTTGATGCTAGAAATTTTTGTTACCTTACTAAACTTGTTACTACTACAGCTGAATTAACTGGTTCTTTTTCCCAGAACTATGCTCTTGGCATGAATGTAAAATTTGGTGGGAAGTTCAAGACTGAAAAAAAGTACTCCATTATACTTCTTTACAATTCTAGTAATAGAATCTGAAGTCAACTAGTTAAGATGGATGTAGGAGATTCATGGTGATAAAATGAGTTAATTTCACATACTGCATAGTTGAATTATAACATACACTACATTAAGCCGTAGTGATGGCCACCAATGTTGAACAGATTTAGAAGGAAATTAGGAAAAAGTCATGGCAGATGACACTACTCATGATCACCCTAACTATATACCGCATTCATATCAGGGGAAGTTGCCAGTTGTTGGGGAACAAAGGTTAGATGATATTGTGGTGCTTATATCCTGCTGTTGGGCTTTCCTTCAGCTTCTAGTTTTCATTGTTAGTTGGAATCAATGCTCAGTGAAATGGACCTTTGGTCTGATCCCAGATGCCTCTTAAGTTCTAAATAGTACCAGAATCTGCACTGAGATGTATGTACAGAATCACACAGGACCCACCCCTCACCCCTGCCTCAATAATTTTCTTAGAAGGATTATTATGGTTTGAAATACCTGTTTCTCACAGAGGTGTATTTTTTTCTACAGAGCTTTGAAAGGAGTGTTACGAGTTGGAGTATTGGCTAAGGGATTGCTTCTCCGAGGGGACCGAAATGTCCACCTTGTGTTGCTGTGTGCTGAGAAACCTACTAAGACGTTACTGAGTCGCATTGCTGAAAGTCTGCCCAAGCAACTTTCTGTATGTATGGCCTTGAACTTTGGTCTATATTTTTTGTAAAGTTTTAAACAAGGTTCTGCCAAACTTTCTGAGTGCCCTAATTTACTTTAAAGTATGTGGATTAGAGATGAACTACTTTCTAAATGCAAGAGGGAGATTTGCAGTATAATTAATTCAGCATTCCAGCCAGCCTGGGAAAGGGGAGATGTAGTGCTCTTTGAGGCAGCATGAGGAATAGGAGACACATTCTCTTATCTTCCACAGTGCTAAAAGACTCAGGTTTAAAGCTGCACTTTACTTCAAAACTGGGCATTTTACTGCTGTGTAGCATGGTGGGGGGAATGCCAGGTTGTGGAGGTTAGGGAGGGGAATTGGGGTTGTTGCTTTTTTCTTAATCCACTTCTGAGTGCCTACTCCCCATCACATGGGAAGGAGGTTTTAACTTCATAATGCTCATTTGCTTAATGGCATTTGAAGGAATTGTGTGAACCCTTGTATATACTTCCAGTGGATTGATAATTGATAAAGGGCTTGTGTATGAGCAAACATTGACCTCAATTTTACATTTACCAGTTGTTCAACTTGAAACGGGTTGATTTAAAAATATATATTGAAGGAATAGGAATTCCTGCTTCAGAATTAATTCACATTTTCCAAAAGGATTGATCTTTTGTATTAAACAAAACAAAAACCTTACAAAAGCCCCATGAAGTCTGAAACACTGAATACATTTATAGTGGGTTTATGTTTTGGGGGGTAGGACCAAACTACACTCTCCATAGGAGATCAGCAATTGGATCTCTCAGCATAATTTTCTTCTAAAAGCAGCTGGCCTCCAGTGTGATGGTGGTGGGAGTCCTACTCACTCTCCCTTCCTGTGCCATGGCCTTGATCCATACTGCATCCTTATCTATCCCATTTGTTTGTTGTTCATATTAGGAAGGCACGATATCTATCTGCTTACCCCTCCAAAACTATAGTTCACATTCTGTATACAATTTGAATCAGGAAAACCTTCAGTATAAAGAGATTAGAGTTAGAATCCCACTAAAAGCCTGAATCCAAATGGGGTTACTACTTTTGCAAGAGATTCCATTTTTGGTGCTTAGAGTCTGCTTCATCATATGGATGGGATGTCAGATACATAAGTATCAGTGAGGAAGGGGTCAGAAGGAGAGGAAGGAACAACATGGCCAAAAGAATATACAGCAGTTGTTTTTCAGTCCTATCCGAAGCCTGTATTCATTAAAGATTCAGTCAGGAATGTGTCCACTCCACTTGAAGACAGAGGTCATAAAGTACTACTGGATTTCCATCTACTAGTGTTAAGTCTCCATATATTTGAGGACTGTTCTCTTTTGTTTGTGAAACATGTAATATAGATGCTTCATATTTTCCCTTATTTAGGTAATAAGTCCTGAGAAATATGACATAAAGTGTGCTGTACAAGAAGCAGCAATCGTCTTGAATTCATGTGTGGAACCAAAAATGCAAGTGACTATCACACTGACGTCACCAGTGATTCGAGAAGAGAACATGAGGGATGGAGGTTCGAAATCTGTTAAAAGATGTTCTATTTTAGTTGAACTGAGCATTCCTTCCTTTCTAAGATGGCATAAAGTCCTGGAAGGCAACATGCTGGCATATTATATAAACTTAATAAAAATTCAGTCATCAACCCAGTCTTGCAACAGTGTATTTTCCCAAACCATTTAGTTCTTATTTTAGACTCATGCACTACAATCAACAACCTCAGATTTCTGGAAAAGATTTAATAAATGAATTGTAAATGTTTAGTGGCAAGTGATTGTAAAGATACACTCTTCTCTTAGGAGGAAATTGCATCAGGCAATCATATGGTGTGTCTGAAACTGGATCAGTCTTTGCATCACCTGTTTGGATTAACTTGATATAATTATATTTATATAATCAGTTTTCAAGTTCCAAGTGATTCTATCTGCTTGGAGTAAAGTGTGCATTTTTCCGAGTTTTTTGAGGTTGGATTCTGGAGCACAATACACACAGCTCCTGGTACTGATGGGAGTAGTACACTGAATAGTACACATGCAGTGTGTGTTAAAGCAAAGAGGTAGCTGAGGTCACTTGAAGTAGATGTTGGAGGTTTAAAACCAATATGTATTTATGATGTGCAATCCTACTGATGCCAGCAGTGTTGCTTTAGGATCTCTTTTGTAATACTTCTGAAAGCTACACATGTTTTTAAGCCAGCAAGCATGATATTTTAATGTCTGCAATATGTTGGCTCTATTTATGGGTCAGATAAAATGAACTTTGTTTTCTTTCATATGTTTGCAAGAGGGTTATTTTGACAGATGCACAATTGTGTTGCAAGTCTAGGATGAGCATGGAATGTAAAAATTTGCTAAAGTTGCTGATAATGAGAAAAAGGAGAGAAACTATGTGTGTGTGTGCTCGCGTGCATGTAGGTGTGTTTGTATACATGTACATACAGCCGCAGAATGAATTCTCAGAATTATGCCTTTGGTAGCTGAGCAATTGCCTGGATTTTGTTTACAGTTAATTGCATAATTAACTTTGTTAACACATTTCTGTCTAAAAGAAAACAAAGCTTTAAGATAAAGTTAAGGACATAAGATCTTTTCCTGGGATTTATTGCTCTGTGTGCACTAAATGTTTGCCTTTATATTAGGCTTTGAAGTCTGATATGTAATACATTTCCTTTGCCTTAGTTGCCAACGGTTTAGTGTATTAATGTAGTTTCACTGAAGAACAGACCTGAATTTGGTTTTTAAGATGTGGCAGACAAAAAAGAATTAATAGAAAATTACAAATTAGTTACGTTAAAAATCATGCTTGGTGCTTTTTCATTGTGGCAAAACAATTTAGTTTTGTCATCATTGGAGTGCTTGAACTCTGAAAAAAAATGGTCTTCTCATTTCAAAAGAAAACAAAGCTCTGTTTTTGTCTGACCCAAACTTGATTAGAGTTACCGTTCTAAGTTTGATTCACTTGCTAAGTATTACATTGAGGGAAGCAAAGCTTTTTTTTTTCAAATAATTTCCTCAAGACACTGAGCAGATTAAAGTAATATGCCAAAATGTTTGCCTATGAAATGTGTGATGTTGAACTGCAGATTTGCAGTTAACAAGGCTTTATAATCATTTATTGCCAAAAGGGCAAAATGGCTCTTAATTTAAAAAACAACAACAGTGGCTCTTATTACAATTCACAGTGCTCGGTGTCTTAACTTGGTTGATGGAATCTTAGCTGGCTTTTGGGAATTGAATTCAAGTGGCAAGGAAGGCTTTGCTGACAACCAGTTTTAAGTAAACATATTTTCATTCATGAGTAGAGTTAAATGACATCATAGTCCTGTGTAATCATGTTTGCTTACACACTGTATAACAGTGTTTATAAACAAGGGATGGGAAAACAAGAAGGTAAACACAAAACTGTGTTAACTTTGTAGGAATTTTGCCTTGCAGTTTTGTGCACTGAATAGTAAATTTTACTGAATTTATTTTGGCTATAATAGTAAAGATGTTCTAACTGGTGCTGTGGAATGTATTTCTTCAGCAAAATGTATCTCTGTATATGTTTTTTATCCTTAGCATATTAGCCCAGTCCAAAGCCTTCTAACAGACAATTGAATCGTGTCAGGGATTGCTGCCAAGACATCGGAAGGATTTTTGACCAAGGTTTTCTAAAGCTCAGTGTCACACCTGCCATATTTGAACAAAGAGGGGGTTTGGTTGCATAGTCCTAGCATTTACTGTTACTTTGTGTTTTGTCTTTTTTCTTCTTGTCTTTGTCTCTTTTTCTCTAGAATTAAGCAGTGTTCACACTAGGTTTGAAATAGTTGACTGGGTAAATCTGTATTCATACCTAGAATTTAAAGAGCATGGCAAACCTTTTGACTCTTTAGTAATGAAATAGTGTGGACACAGCATGTTTCACTAAGATTAACCCCTTATTTTTAGAATGCAAAGGAAATAATCTTATTTTAAAAAAAAAAAAAACCTATGGTGTAGCAAACAAACCAGCATGATTTGATTTATTTACTTAGAACTAGTTTAAGGGGTTAATCAACTTGGAGTCTTATAAATAGATGCAAAAATCCACATATATCTGAGCTTCTTTAATGAATATCCAGCCCAGACGTCTTCCTAGTTTCTATAGTTGCTTTGGCATCTTCTAATGGCTTCAGGTTTCAAGGTTGATTCACAATGGTTATGATCCATCTACTGAGGTCAATGGCAAACCAATCATTAATTTTAATGGAACTGACTCATATATGCAATTTTGCAAATAATATATGGGTCACTTGATTATTGTATCTATAGAAATGTTTAGTACCATTAATTTTTAAATAAAGCTGAGTGATAGAGAATCTGGAGTCATTAAAACTCTTGGTTTGCACCTATTTTTATGGGAGTATAAAGAGTGGTATGAGACAAAAAACTTTCCTCCCATAAGCTACATTAAATCGAATAAAACCTTATTTTGTTATTGCTATTAACTTTACATACATTAATTATCAAATCATACTGCCGACTTTGGCCTCAGTTGAACCCTTTTTCCTTAAATGTTGTTCACTTTTCACCTGATATATCTATAATCTAATTGTCTTCTTTCATTTGCTTTTAAAACTGACTGGTGTGACTCATCTTTTTGCTGTATCGGTATAAGCGCATAAACGTCACCATGTGAAAAATAATGTAAATCCAATTGGTAAAACATTTTTATAAGATTTGTAAATCCCACTGATGAAATTCATTTTATGAGTATTTCCTGTGATAGGTGAACAAGATAGACATAGCAATGGAAAAATATGGTTCAGAGATCAAGTATGACGTGGATTCAGGCTGATGTACTTTTCTTGACCTGTTTCTCTTCACTGATAGATAACCTTCCAGCCTGATCCCTAATTTCCTTGACTTGTGTTCTTTTCTGAATTGGTGTTATTTTCATGAGTCTTTGATTGGCTGTTGCTAGTATGTTTCCTTACATTAGAATACATTTTAATGTTCACTCCCATCTACTGAATAAGCCAGACCAAATTTGATTATATTCTTGTTTATTGTAACAGCAAATTTACTTGAACAGAAAATAAAAACTAACTAAAAGTATGCTGATGTTCACCAATTATAGAATCAGAACCAGTTAAATTCAGCTGTAAATATTATATCCATATTTAGATGCTTTGACAAAATCTTTGTCAGAAAACATTGATTCACCAGATGCAGTGGCTTTTCTTTCTTCCACACTGCTGTTCCTTCTGTTCATGGTTCTGGATTTTCTTTTATTTCTTCTCTTACTGAGATAACTTTTTCCAATTTTTTCTTCTATCCTTCTGGATGAAATTGGGATGGATATACATGGCATGCACATAGATGCAGTAGTAGTTTAGAGAATTAGAAATATGAAAATATACAAATGCTCCTCACTTAAAATTTACATATTATTTTGCTTTCCTTCAGAATTCATAAAACCCCAAAATCTGGACTGGTTTTACAAATATATATTTTATTTTACCTTATTATGAGGTAGCTAGTACATCATGGGTTCTGAGTATCCAGGAAGAATTTTAACATGCTAGTTAGGATTCTTATCTAAGGTTAGTATGTGGCCATTTTAAGTTGTTCCAACAAACACAGGGCACCATCCACTGGGAAATTCTCCTGCACAAGTTTCATTAAAATGAATAGGAGCTGTTTTTTTGGTGTTTTTTTTTTAAAAAAAAAACTATTTATTTCAGTGGGGCTTGCAGAGGAGAGTGTCACAATAGATTTTGCTCATAGTTTGTTGTAACAGTCGCTTCATTCAAGTGGATTTTTGTGTTCCTTCTGTCTTGTGTTTTCTGTGCTGGTGCACTGTGTCCAACCATTCTTCCTTAAACTTTTTAGAGGAAATTCCATTGTTTTTTCCAGAGGATGTTTTTGACAAATAGATAAGCACAAAAATAAGATTAAGAGCTAACCTTGTATTGTGCTCTTGATTGTCTTTCATATTTGGCTCAATGATTTTATACACATTAAGGGATATATATCAACATTAATTCATGGGAGATGGGGAATACAATCTACATGGCATGTGTGACATGGAAGCTATTTTAAGGAAGTGTCTTGCTCACCTGGTCAAACACCCATTCCTCACTGCATTTTGCAAATTCAATCCATTTTAGATGTAACCTCGGGTATGGTGAAAGACCCACCGGACGTCTTGGACAGGCAAAAATGCCTTGACGCTCTGGCTGCTCTACGCCACGCTAAGTGGTTCCAGGTTCGGAACATCATTTTACTTTCTTCTTGTAGCCTTATGAGAGAGAGTAGTTTCAGTTGTTCAGTTGGATGTTGAACTATGTGGGGGGAAAACAAGGTTGCCCATAGTAAATACATACGTGCACATAAATAAATTAAACAACTAGGGGGGATATAATTCATCTTGGAAGACCTCTTTAGAAGAACTGCTTAATGCAGTTCTTGCCAATTTGACGTCAATTTTTTTCCTGGCCATTGAGATAGCAAAATTAAAAGTTTAACTTACTTTGGGGAAATCGTATGTTTTTTTATTTGTAATGTGTTCCATAAGGCTGCAGAGTAACTTTGCTTTAAATAACAGAATGCGTGTTTAAAGCTTTGTGATCTAGTTGTAAGACTTTTACCCTTTATTTCTTTAATCTCATTAAGTGTAGGGAATGAAAGGTGAGAAACTGTTTGGTTCAGTGACTTTGCATTCCAGCAAAGACACAAGAAAGGAACCAAACAGATTCCCATAGCCTTTCAGTCTCTCTACTTGTTAGCTCTTTACTTTTGTATTTCTATTATAGGAAGATACTGTATTTGTTGTTACAAGTGAACCATAGGTCAAAGTGTGCAGGATTTCAAGGGATATTAGTCTTGTGTAACCTGTGCACTTTGACTTGTTAAGTTACTAACCTTGGCATAAAATGCTTCTGTAAATGGCAGCTCCTGGAATGTTATCAAGTGGTTTGTTTCTTTTCTTTGATTGAGCTTCCATTGAACAGTGGCATTTTAGCTTTTCTAAGAGGCCTCTTCTTTGATTGTGCCAGGATTGATTAACTTGATTTTGTATTGCTCTCAAGGCTAGAGCTAATGGTCTGCAGTCCTGTGTCATTATCATACGTATTCTTCGTGATCTCTGTCAGCGAGTTCCCACTTGGTCTGACTTTCCAAGCTGGGTAAGTACAGCTTTTCAAGCCATGAGCAGATTGTTGAAAGAGATCCATCAAATGCATCCCACCTTAAATTCTTCTCTGTGTCTGTTCATTTGTCTTCAGAAGTGGCAGTACCCATAGCAGAAAGAAAAAGAAAAACCTTTCTAAATATGTTTTTTTCTTTAGAAAAATTGTTAGTGTCTTTATATGTGTGTGAGAGAAGGCTTCCAAGAATTATGTATTAAATACTGTAGGCCTTTGGTATTTGCTAGGGTTTGGTTCCAGGACACACTCACCCTTTGTGGATATGAAAATCCATAGACACTCAAATCCCATTATATATCATAACATAGTAAAATTATGTCCCTTTTACAAAATAGCATAATCAAGGTTTGCTTTTTGGATTTTTTTTTCAAGCCATAGATGTGGATGCAAAATTGTGGATACAGAGGGCAGATTGTACACACAAGTAACTCTCAGACTGCTGTTATGGGGTACTTCTTACTGACAAACAAATTGGAATTGGGAGTGCTGAGGAAATGACAGCATAAAACAAGTTTAGCATAGTTTGTGAAGTTGCTTCCAAGAAGACTCAACTATTTCCATGGCCCATTATTTTCCTTTTTGTCTGTATCTTAACATGTGTCATAAAAATAGATTCATAGACCCAAAGAGAACTAAGGAGATATTTTGCCATTCATATCTGTAATTGTTTGCATCAGGCTATAGTGCAAAATGTGAGGGGGCCCATTCAGGCTTCTACAGAAGTATACCCCATGTATTCCTGGACATACGCAGCCATGTTTTTCAGGCACTAATTCACACAGCATTTTCACCCCTAACAAGCTGATCCTGAAGATCCTCCCATTGTTAACAACAACACAGTGAATAAGCTCCACAGCAAAACATTTTGAGACATTTAGTCTTTTATCACAAATCTCTCCATAGTGAGACATTTAGTCTTTTGTCACAAATCTCTCCTGCCACAATAAACAACAGTTTCCAGAATTCCCTAGTATAGAGCCAGGACAGTTAAAGTGGTCTCAAACTGGATTATTTCTGCAGTATGTTTTGGACCAGAGTTTCCATGGTCAGAATTATCCTTAATACAGAAGGGATATGTTGTATAACACAAGCCCTTCATCGTCCATTAAAAATAAAATTACTAGCAATTTCATGGATATTGGCAAGCCTTGGTAGGTCACCATTACATATAGTTGCCATTAATCTCATTCCACCCACAAGTGCTCTGGCATGTGTTAGAGAATTTAAGAGATCAAATGGCGACTCTCTCATTTTACCTTTCACATCATAGACACTCAGAAGTAGTAAGTATTTGTCTGCTCTGAATGTCTTCAGAACCTAGTATAAAGTAAATGGCTGGCCTTTCTCTTTCCACCCAATAGCCAAGAACAGGTAGCTAACAGAAAAATTGTGACAAAAGACATTTTCCCAACTCATTCTGTTTTTCTCTGTGTATCCTGTGTATAAATCTGCTCTGGATGCTGGAGAGACTGGAACAGCATGGGGATTAGAACTGGGAAGTATGGGTGAATGAGGATAACTGAAGACAATTGGTCTTCCATCCACCAGCATGACCTAGTGTTGTATGTGGCTCTGAGGACTGTAACCCATCAAGTCCCCATGTGTCTTTTCCACACAGAAAAGAAAGGAATAGCTACCTTTGGACAAGATAATGCCCCTGCACCTTGTGTCTCACCCACTGATTTTTACAAAACTAGAGATAGACTGCCAGCTATTTTGTTTTGTTTTTAAGGCTGTTGCAGCCCACAGTGGGTCTTTAGACTAGACCAGGGGTTCCTAACTTGGGGTGTCCACACCACCAGGGGCTGCAAAATGGTACTTCAGGGGGTGTGACAAAGAGTGGCTTGTGTTCTTAAGTGACGAGTCATAAAACATCACTCATTTTTTCTGAATAAATTAGAATCTAATTGCTCAGTCTAGATTTGCATTTCATGCAGTGAGATAAAAGCTTATTTTTTAAAGTTGTTTGTTCACCCTCAGTATTGTATGTGGTTCATTTTGTACTTCAAAAATTAGAAATTAGACTTCTTCATCTTCAAATGTAATACTACTTTCATAGGGGGTGCAAACATTAATCAAACATTTCCTGGAGCTTATCATCCATGATTTATAGTCTTAACACACGTTGTGGCAAGAAAAACCATCTGTATTGTGGTCTCCAGTACAGTAAAGATGCTAGTATGAATTAATACAGAAATGTGAATATTCCCCATGTGACAAGTTTTTAAAAGTTACTTTATTAGAGGCCTGGTTATTTTTTTTCTGAGGCATTGAGGTTATTGGACAACCATGTCCAATGATACTGTTTTATGTTACCTGATAGCTCTTGATGAAATCATATACTTCATATCTTAAATGTGTGGACAGTGATATATCTTTACTACTTGTTTTATATAGGCAATGGAATTACTAGTAGAGAAGGCAATTAGCAGTGCTACTGGGCCTCAAAGCCCAGGTGATGCCTTAAGAAGAGTGTTTGAGTGTATATCGTCAGGAATTATCCTTAAAGGCAAGTAAAGACTTTAATTACCTATGGAAAAATCCTTCTTAAACTGTAATTTTGGGTATTTCATATATTGTTTTGTTGTAATACTAAAAATAATAAAATTATAATCTGCATATTTAATTGGTAAAAATGTTCCTGCTTTTGTTATAGGAGGTCCTGGACTTCTGGATCCTTGTGAAAAAGATCCTTTTGATACACTTGCATTGATGACTGATCAGCAACGAGAAGATATTACTTCCAGTGCACAGGTGACTAAAAGTTCTGGTTAAAATAGCTACATGTTCTGTATATGCTATACCGAAATAGTTAAGATACACAAGCTTCAAAAGCAAAACCTGAGCTGAAAAGTGAATGTGTAGCTTGGATTGTAATATTTAATGCTACTTTCGGAGTAAAGGGAGTGCAACTTAAGTTTTTTGCCAATTTTATATGTTATTAATTTTTATAAATCACTGCTTCTCAACTAAAACAAGTGACTTGAAGCAAGGAAAAGATCATAGTAAATCAATAAGCGAATACTAGATAACACTATTAAAAACAAAAAATCTTGCAGAATAGGCTCCTATATGCTTTAACATGTAACAAATGTTTATGGAATATTCACAAGCTACATGGTTAACTAGAATTTTGTAGTGATATCTGTACAGGGTGACCAGATGTCCTTCTTTTCCATGGCCTATTCCTACATTTCAACCTTTTGTCCAGGAGGAATTCTAAAATGTCCTCCATTTTGAGCATGACGAAGAACTCATAGAGTAGCAATTCTTCGTGGTCTCTGCAAATCACACAAATGGGTTATCTCTGCGCCTGCGCAGCTAGCTCGGAAAGTTCTGGTATCACTGGACAAAACTTCAATTGCAACTTTTGGCGGTACTCTGCCCACCCCTATAAATCCCCTGGTGCCTGCTCTTTCCCCAATTCCTTTCGTCCACCGCACCTGCAGCTAGCAAGGAAATTAGCTCTCTAGATTTATTTCACTAATTGTATCGGCTTTTGACTCATGTTCTGGTTTCTGACTACTCTTTGGATTTTGGCTTGGTGACTGTCGCGCATCAATTGCCTCATGGACCATTTTTGACTTTGAGTTTCGCTATGGCTTCCTTTAAGCGTTGCGTCAAGTGCAACTCCAAAATCCCGACAACTGATCGTCATGATCAGTGCGTCCTTTGTCTGGGCAAAGCCCACAACCCTAAAGTTAGCTCCCTGTGCAAGGGAATGACCACTTATGCCCTTAAAAATAGGGACTTGAAGCTTAGGGCGGCTCTCTGGGAGCAGGCCCTCAAGCTGGCTTCTGTACCAGCTCAGACCTCATTGGAGCCTCAACCCTCCACCTCTGGCAAGGGGACCCTCTGGGATAAGGACAGGTCCAAGGAAAAGTCCACTAAGGACAGGAAAACTGCTGGTCCTGGAAGAAGCGGGATGATGAATCTGATTCTGGCTCCAAAAAGCACTGTGGAGATGGGGCTGGGAAGAAGACAGCCAAACGCAAGCATTTAGAGCCCCAAGGAGATTCTGTGGGCCATCATTCTTCTAAACGGACTTGTTCTATTTCACCTAAGAGCTCGCATCGTGAGAGGCCTTCCAAAGCGGCCAAGACACCCCCGTTGTCATTCGGTTCCGAACTGGTCAGGGAGGTGGCTGCTGACAAACTCTTGTCCCCCCCAATTTGAGTGGAATCAGATTCAGAGGGTGAAATTGTTGAGATGGAGCCTCCAGCCCTAACTCCGCATCAACTGGAACCGGTACCCTCAGTTGCCTCTCAGGATCAAGAGCATTCTGTCGATCGGGCCCGAGGTCTGCAATCACCATCCCTGGGACTCGAGGCTGATCGGACCAGTATGGAGGATAGACCTACCCAGCAGGACCCCCTGCTACTCCAGTATCCTGACCTTTGATACTTCCTACCAGTTGACCCTGAACAACTTTGGTGTGAATGGCAGCGTCCACCGACACCTCCTCCTCCTGTTCCACCGCGGCATGCGTCTCTGTTTTCTCATAGGTCCCAAGATCTCCAGCAGGCTCAACACCTTTGAGTTAATCGGCACAGAATCCTCAGAATCTCCTGAGGATTCTGATGTGGAGAGACCCATCTAGCCCAATAGGACAGGGCTGGTCACTTTGGCATCGCCGTCGCCTTCAGACGATGTTAAATGCTTTACTGACCAAATAATTTGAATGGCAAATGCCTTTGACATTGAGGTCTCCAGGACTGATGATGCTTTACTGACCAAATAATTTGAATGGCAAATGCCTTTGACATTGAGGTCTCCAGGATTGATGACAAGGCTATGAATGCCATAGAAAAGAGGGTGCATGGCAAAGTCCTGATGCCTCCTGCCATAGTCTACCTCCCTTCCTTGGAAAAAATTGCGAAGAGGTCTTGGACCACTCCAGCCATCCACCTCCCAGAAGCTGGAAAACCTCTATCGCATCGCTCCATTGGGGCCGAGTTGGTTGTTCGAACACCCAAAGCCAAATTCAGCCATTGTCAAGGGATCTCAACTTTTTTTTAGCCCCTGGACCTACAGACCGGGAGAGTAAGAAGTTGGACGCAGTGGCTAAGAAGATCTATACTGCTGCGGTGCTGGACTTAAAGGTTGCTAACTATGCGACGTGCATGGGGGCTTATGTCCAACACCTCATGGAAAGGTTGGAACCACTGTTGTCTTCAGTTCGGGAAGAAGACAAAACCCTCACAATCGCTATTCAGGCAGATTTGCATGCCCTGGGCGGTCAGCAGATCATCTCTGCTAGGCATTCCATCGACTGCACTGCGAAGATGCTATCAGGCTCGGTAGCTCTTCGTAGGCATGCTTGGCTTCGGGCGTTGGATCTGAACCCCAGGCGAGGATGGCCATTGAGGACATGCCGTTCATTGATTCCAGTCTCTTTAACAAAGAGACGGATGAGAAACTCAACTTCCGATACTGCATGAAGGCGGCGGCTCGGAAGCACGGCATGTCCTCTTCCACCTTCCAACAATCCCGAGGTGCTTCGAGGGGCATTGGCCTTGGTACCAACCATATCAGCAGCGGCCGTCCCAACAGGAGCGCCTGGGCCAACAACAGGACCAACATTGGCAGCGACAGCCATCGCATTCATCCTCATCCTCTGGTCGGAACCAGCAGTCCTCCTCTTGGTATTGACAGGATTTCCGCAAGAGGACCACGGATCAAGGCAAGAGACAGCAGTGATGTGTAGCCGCGCACTTCGCCACCCCTCCCTTTGGGGACAGACTTGAGGCTTATTTTAACACCTGGGCCTCAATCACCTCTGATTCTTGGATGCTAAACATTGTCTGTGGGGGTTATGCAGTTGAGTTCAAGGAGCTCCCAGCCACTGGAGCTGTTCTGTCCACCAACCCCTCAGACGTCCTAATCTTCGAAGTGCGCACACTATTACAGAAGGGAGCTGTCGAGCCCGTAGATCCCTCTCGGGCCTGACATTGCTTCTTACCGTACCTAAGAAAGACTCAGGCCTTAGGCCCATTTTGGACTTGAGACAGTTGAATTTGTGTTTGTGTTACCACCGTTTCTGCATGGTAACTCTCCATTCTATTTTACCACTTTTGCAGAAAGGACACTGGTTTGAGACCCTCAATCTCAAAGATGCTTATTTTCACATCAGCATTCGGAGAGATCACAGGAGGTTCCTCGCCCTTGCCATCGGGACTGACCTCTACCAATACAGGGTTCCACCCTTCGGACTGTCAACAGCACCGAGGGTGTTCACAAAATGCATGGCTCCAGTTGTTGCCTATCTCCGATGGAACAGGATCACAGTCTTCCCCTACCTGGACGACTGGCTTTTCATGGCTCCATCCCAACAAAGGTTGAAAGAGGCTCTTCAGTCCACATTGACCCTCCTCAATTCTCTCGGACTCATGGTCAACGAGGAGAAATCAAATCTGACTCCTTCAAATCAAATCTGACTCCTTGGCGCACTCCTTGATGCCAACAGGACCATGGCCTTCTTGCCCCAGGACAGGTTTCAGGCCCTTTGCATGACCATCAGCCAATCCTTGCCACGAGTGTCGCCTCCACATGGAGGTGGTCTCCAATCTCTTCTCCATCTGGGGCAGGGCAGAGTTTGATCTGTTTGCAACCCCCCAGAACACTCAGTGTACCAGGTTCTGTTCCTGGGTTCGAACTCGACTCTCGCTAGGCGATGCCTTCCAGCTCAAGTGGTCAGGACGGATGCTTTACGCCTTCCCTCCATTCCCACTCATCACGAAGGTAGTGGCCAAAATGAGGTCTGACAGGATGGACGCCATCCTGATCACCCTATGGTGGCCAAGGCAACCATAGTTTGCACTTCTACTGCTGATGGCAAGGAAGGAGTATCGGCGTCTGGAGCCTCGCTCAGATTTGCTGACCCTATACAAGCGTGGGGTCTTCCATCCTGACATAGACCAACTTCCTTTGGTGGCGTGGAGACTGCGTCCGTACTGAACTTGCCCCCACCTGTTCAGATTGTAATCCGGGCTGCCCAGAAGCCCTCCACTATTAAGTCTTATTCTTTGAAATCGAACAGGTTCTTAGACTTCCTGTCATCTAAGGACATTTCTCTATCCCGTGCGTCAGTCCCAACGATCCTGGAATTTCTAATGTCACTGGCCAACGCAGGACTTTGTTTGAAATCTATATCACTCGAGGGTTTGTTACTAGAAAAGTGCAATTTTAAGCATTTGTATTGCTCAGAGTTCTGTATGTACCCTCGTCCCTCTGTCTCAGTTCTTCGCAGACGGCAAGCAGGGAGGGACAGAATGGTGCGCATGCTGCCATTAAAGTCAGTGGGGCTTGGATATTTGTGATTTTCCCAATTTGCGGGGTAGGTGACTAACAAGGCACTTTAAAGAACTTAAGTTCATCAGAAAAATACAGTCGAATACATAATAAAATACAATATTTGTAATATAGTTGTAAATAAATTATATGGTGTGTGTGTGTATTAGTGTTTTTAGCTTTTATTTGGTACTGTCCTATTTTTTTAATGTCCTACACTTTGGTGGTGCCTTGTCTTCCTTTGAGGTTATGACATCTGGTCACCCTGTATCTATAAAAATTCTGAGGTTTAGGCAGTTCAATTATAGTCTAGACTTTTGGAATGTCTTACTAAAATTAACAGGTACATGTTCTTGGAAGTGAAATCTAACATCATTTATTCCCCCGTCCTTGTTACCAGTTCGCTCTGAGACTTCTTGCATTCCGTCAAATACACAAGGTTCTAGGCATGGATCCTTTGCCCCAAATGAACCAGCGTTTCAATATCCACAACAATCGTAAAAGGAGAAGGGACAGTGATGGAGTTGATGGATTTGAAGCAGAGGGAAAAAAAGACAAGAAGGACTATGATAACTTTTAAAATATAAAGAATTGTGTTTGTATGGTCAGTTGATAACATAGAAAGAAAATAATGGAAGCTGTTTGTCAGTCAGATTTCTTTTCTTAATGTCTGTTTAAATACATCCCAAAAAGGTAGAAAAAAATTACTTTTGTGTGGCATTCACACCATTTTTGAAAGGATGTGCAGACTAATTATGGTGGAAAGAGTTCACAAATGGAAACTGTGTTCTGATTTTTTAAACTTTCTCATTGTTTAGATTCTAACACATAACTCTTGTTTTCTGTTATTTTTGTTAACTGGTACACTGTACTTAAATTGTACTGTATTTAATACAGAGTTATGTGCTTCAGTTTCCTTATGTATTTTGCTATTCAGTTTAGAATACTGTTATCTTTGATGCTAGCTGTAAGTTGCTTTCTATTAGAAATGGTAATACAGTCCCTCCTTTGCTTACTATTTTGTAGCAGAACACTTTTTGGTAAAGTGGAGCTACAAGATTATTTCTCCTAAATGTGAATCATTAACACTCTTAACCAACTGTTTAAGTGCTTTCGATTAAATGTTACTGCCAATTACATGGCATTTGTTTCTCTAGTGATATAATGGTGTACTTAAGACAGATTTGTGTTATTCTAATCAGGTTTGTTGTTGCGCAGTATAAATGCTTAATGTATACAGTGTGGACTTGCAGCAGTTTTAGCAATTGCATAATTAATCAAAATTGCATGACATTGTTTTTAATAGAAGGACTTTTAAAAAGTCTTGTTTTAGGTTTCATGCCTAGATCTTTAATTGATTTTGACATAGCAAGGCCAAAAAAATAACTTTCTGAAATTTTGCTAAAAATGTAAGCAAGAGGACATTTTCCCCATTTGGACAGAGTTTGCTAATTGTTTTCAGAGAGCTTTATCAGTATGGTATTACTGCCAATAGCTCATAATTAAAATAATAGTTCACCATGTGAGTGCCTGTAAGATAGCTCCTTTTGCTGTTCCTGTACCAAATTATTCAATGATTTTAATTTAAGTCTAAAACTTGAAGGTAGATAACAGTATTTCTGATAAATTAAAGATTGTAAAAGAAAATCACAGAAAATTATTTGTGGCCATAATGTATGCTTATGTCTCCTTCAAACAATTAAATATTATACTAGTGGTGTAATTCAGGTCTACATCTCGCTATCTATCTGTGCTCTGATACACAGGTGTGATGTTACAGCATTACAGCTGAATACACAAATAAAGACTAAAATCTATCAAACAACTTAATGGTCATTGTGTACTGAGCATATACATCCCACTTGATCTGAGTGAGTTGATGCTAGTTTTCAGTGAATCAATTTAATTCTGCTTAAGAAATAGAAAATTGCAGTCTAGATTAACTTCGTCCATCAATTTTAGCTTCACTTTTCCAAGTTCTTAAAATTACATGGCTCAGTCTCTTCAAGTTTGTTACTATTGCCAGTCCTTCAGGCTGTACTTGTTTTTAAATCATTACATTTTCAGATTGTGGGAAGGAATTATCCAGAAATAGATTTATCTCCTTTAGCTGCTTTAACCAACTGAATCCTTATCACTGCCACAGTACTTTCCCCACTCTCTGCCCAAATCAAGCTTTGTTGTTGTTCCTCTTAAGCCTTAGGGGCTGTGCAAACTGAAAGAAAACACCGGCTTGGTGGAGGCGTAGAATTTGGACAACGCATGCCCCAACACCACCCCACTGCATGGCGGGCAGTGCTACAGCTCTCCTTTGATGTGGCATTCACATGCTGCAAACCAAAAGGAGTATGGAAAAGTGCCGCCGCAGTAGCGGCGGCAAGGGCACCCTTTTTCTGGGCCAAGAAGAAGTAGCATCTTGCCACTTCTTTTTGGCCTGGAAAATCACCAGATCAGGGCCATGGCGTACGGTTGCTGTGGCCCCAATCCAGTGCTCAAAGGGGTGGCACAGAGCCGCTCAAAGGGGCGGTCTGCTTTGCTCCCTATCTTCAATTCTGGCCATCCTTACCCTTCTTTGCTTGGTTGCTTGCTGTCTTTATGTCTTCTACATTCTGTTTAAACAAACTAAAAGTTTCCTTTTCCTATTCTATCATCTGTTGTTTCTCCAACCTTTTTGTCAGGCTCGGGCACTTGTGGGGAAAATAATGTCTAAGTATTTGAGACAAAGCCCAGAAGTCACCACTCAGACCCATCTGTTGATGATGCCACAGTGATTTTTACATTCCTCTGGACTTGTTTTGGTGCCAAGGTAGCCGATTCT
This sequence comes from Phrynosoma platyrhinos, assembly GCA_020142125.1. Classification (NCBI taxonomy): domain Eukaryota; kingdom Metazoa; phylum Chordata; class Lepidosauria; order Squamata; family Phrynosomatidae; genus Phrynosoma; species Phrynosoma platyrhinos. Next base: position 21,129,897 of record CM034703.1, on the reverse strand, counting down.
TTCAGTTGCCTTCAATCCAAAGCTTGTCATGGAAACCAAGCTCATCCCAAATCCCTTATCCCAAATATTACTGACCAAAGCAGCACAAAGTTTTTGCCAATGGGATTTTCCTTAGATGAAGATGAATTAGTGTTCCTCTTTCTGATTGTAGATGGCAACTCTTAGTTCGCTAGGGAGTGAATGCCACTCATTGATGCGGAAGAGAACAAGTCTTCGCCTTCACAACTGTGGCAGAAGGTTTGGAATTGTGGAACAGGACAGCTCCTCAGTGACAGCAGCTCTTCAGTGACAAAAAAGAACAGCAAATCCCAATTATAGGGCCCATTGCCTACAATTGTTACTTTTTTCCTGGAAACTCAACAGGAAGTAGCAGCCAATGCTTCATGGATGAGCACTGGTTCATAGACCACTTTGTGTAGCACTAATTTTGTTCTTATGAACTGTGCCCCGGAGCATTTGAATTGCCTTAATAACATCATCTTCCTCAACAGAATCCCAATTTTTCTCTTTTAACTTAGCACCACTGTGTTGCTTAGAAAACCTTAAGGATCCCTTGCTTAGTATGCCAGCATGATGTGGCGTGTGGAAAAATCAGCCTTTTAAATTGTAGGGAACCCTGATGCCTTTCCTTTCCTGGTATGCTTGCTGTTTTTGTGTCTCCTTGTGTTTCTATTATTCATACAGCATCTAAAGAACAATATACAGCCATCACAAGTGGAATAGCTATTAAAAAGCTGTATGTGACTATCAACTGGAAACCACTCAGATGATGATCATTCATTCATATATTTATATCCCACATTTTCCTGAAAATTGTGAGGTAGCCCTCCCTCCTTAATTTTCATATAATTTTGGTAATTCCCAAACAAATAGGGGGAAGGTATTCTAATGTATCTCCTGCTTTTCCTGCTCTTAGTATTCCATATGTAATGTTTCACACAGATCTGTTTTGTCCTCGGGTGTTCACTATTATATAGATGCTCACTTCTGGTAATCACCCCTGAATATTTTTGCTGACAGCTTGTTTGCAATAAATATTGTTGGGAGGAGCAGGAAGAACAAAGAAAAAGATGAGGAAAGGAAAAGAGAAAGAGGACCAAGAAGAAAGAGAAGAAGGGAAGAAGAGGGAACAAAGAAAGGAAGAAAAGAGACAGGTGAAAAAGAATAAAGAGAGATTAACATGTCAACAAGATCAAGAATGGGAAGACAGGAAATAAGAGGGGGGTCTGTTGATATACCCCCCTAAAACCAGGAATTATTAATACAAAGTTGTTGGAAGAGATGCAAATAATGAGAAATCAAATGGTGAACATGGAGATAGATTTAAAACTAGACTTAAAACAAAATTTAGACAGAAAGAGAAGAAATGAAGGAAATTAAGCAAACAATGCAGATGGGATCAGAGGTCAAGGAAATAAATTAGAAAATGCTCAAAAGAAAGACAGACTGAAACAAATGAACAAGACCTTGATGCCTTAGCATTGACAGAAGCAGAAGAGAGAAAATTTTATTTAAAATTTAGAAGAATTCAAGAACAAAGAAATGAGAACACCCATGAGATGATGATTGACACACTGGGTATATTTCTTGGAGAAAGACAGGAAGGGATACAACTGGAGTTGGCTAGAGTTTCTAAATCATCATCATTAATTGGTCATAGACCAAAATAGAGTTCATAAAATACCCTCAAGAGTGACACAAATCCAGATTACGTCCCAAGATACAATTATGAATCTTGGTACATAAAGCATTTTATAAGGTGAGTAAAAATGGGGGGGGGGGGGAGATAACTTATCAAGACTTACTAATATGTGAAGATGGGCAATGTAGATTTAAAACAAATGATGAATTGATATTGGAAGGCCTGAATATTAATTTGTATCAGTTTATACAGTTGCTGGAAAGGTATAAATGGATAAAAAGTTATATGGTTTTGAATATAATAAATCGGAATTTGAATTATAACTATGTACAAATGATGTTCACTTGATTGACAAAATGTATAGATTGTTATTGATAATAGAGATGAGGAAAATGTATAAGGGGTTAAAATGTGTGTTGGAAATGTGAACTTCAGCAAAGCTTGTACTACCATATATGGTGGACCTGTAAAAAAGTCAAAAAGTATTCGAAACAGATTTGCAAAGTAATTCAGGAGATTCTTGAAATGAAAACATGTTTTAAGCCAGAACCCTTGTTATTAGGTTTGATGGACAACCAGATATTAGAAGTTATTACATTACATGATTATAGTGCAAAGATTGATATATTCCCCAAAATTGGAGGAATATTGAGATCCCAGTGGTAGAAGATTGGTTAGTGAAGACTTTTGGTTTAACAAAAATGGATAATCAACTGTTGTGTTAAGGGATAAGTCAGATTTCTGGATGAGTGGGTTCTTTTTTTAAAAAAAAAAAAACAACAAAACTTCCTGCTGGATAGGTATAGGAATATAATACTGTTAGGTTTTCAAAACTAATTCTTTTTAGTTTTTAAAATATAAGTTGAAATATGTATTGTGATTTACAAGTAGGAAAAATAATTTAATATGTCCTGTATTACCTATGAGAAAAACACAGTAAATCATTTTTAAATTATCTTTGTGTATGTTTGCAAAAAAAAAGTTTTGTTTCTTTTTCTCATGTGTGTTAAGTGTGTTATTTTTTTTAATTCAGCTTAATAAAGAGTATGATTTTTTTTTTTTAATGGCTGGAGTGTAAAGCAGTCAAGTTAGCCCTACTAACCTTTGCAGACATCGTAGAGGAGAAAGTGATCCTGATCAAGACAGACAATATCTCCACCAAGGCCCACCTGAACTGCAAAGGCAGGAGGAGATCATGATGGAGACACAATAAACTTCTGACTTGGGCAGAGACTCACCTGCATTCCTGGAAGTGGAACATCTCCAAAACAGCCTGAATACACAGACTGGCTGAGTCGGACTCATATTGACCAGCAAGGATGGAGTCTGCACCCAGAGGTGTTCCAGATGATCATAAGGTTCAGCTGTTCAGACATGGACGTCTTCACCTTCCCAGAAAAAGTGAAAAATGAGAAGATTCATAGCTAGATACCAGTCAGATGGAGCCCAAGGCATGGATGTTCTTCCATGGCCAGCAGGACTCCTTTATTCTTTCCTCTGTCTGGCAATACTGCCCAGGGTGATGAGGATGATCCAAAGGAAGAAGGCAACTGTGATCTTGGTCTCACCAACATGGCTCAGAAGGGCTTGGTCCTCCAAAATTACACACATAGTAACAAACTCCATGCCCCTACCAGCTCACCAAGATCTGCTTACACAGGGTCAGGTTTACTACACCAAACCCAGACTGGCTACAGCTCCACACATGGAAATTGAGCAGAGCATGTTGAACCACAACTGTTCAGCAAGGTGGAGAATATCTTTCTTGCATCCAGGCACCTTTCCACCCACAGGATCTATGAGTACACTTTTAGGGTGTTTTGCAGATGGTGCAAATGGAAACAAGCAGATTGCCTCAGTGTGTTGATTCTTTTCCTGCTAGAGTTCTTCCAGGAGTGCATTGAGCACAGTCTCAGACCCAACACTCACAGCCATCACATCACTGCTACCACAGGTTCAAGCAACAAAGATCTCTGTACATCCTCATGTGCATCATTTCCTTAGGGGCCTGGTCACCCTTTCCAACCTGGGAAGTATGCACTGTGCTAAATGTGTTGATGATGTGTTGAGCCTTTCAGGAAAACCTTAAGCATCTTTCCAGGAAGGTCTTGTTCCTAACTGCCATCGCCTCAACATGCAGAATCTCAGAAATGGGAGCACTCTCTTTACGCAAGGAGCTTTGTATTTTTAGGCCAGATGTGGTAGTGCTGTGATTGGACCCAGACTTTGTTCCAAAAGTTTCCACAGAGCTCACTCAGGAGATCATCCTGTCCCCACCCGTTGAAGGATTTGGAAAAGATCTGGCGAGTGTAGGACAATTCAAATTTATTTGAAACAAACAAGCAGCTTCTAGTCCTCAGAAGCATTATTCCTCTCCCTTCAACCATGCTTCAAGGGTAAGAAGGTCTCCACCTGCATTCTGAGCAGATGGATCAGAGCAGGGGTAGGCAACCTTTCCCCTTTAAGAGCCGAGGGACTTCAGCTCCCAGAATCCCAGGAGCTATTGGCCAACATGGGACTTCTGGGAGCTGAAGTCCCTCGCCCTTAAAGGGGAAAGGTTGCCTACTCCTGGATCAGAGCATGCATAGCCACATGTAACAGGACTCTGGAGATCCCTCCACCAGAAGGTCTCATGGCACACTCCACTAGGAGCGCTACCACAGCAGCCTTTTCCAATAATGCCCCACTAGTGGAAATCTGTAGAGCAGCTATGTGGAAGTCACCCTCCACATCTGTCACACATTATAAGTTGGACAGCTTTGAAGCCGCCTTCAGCATGAGGATCCTACAACAGGCAGTCAAATCCTAGGCCCGTGTTGGCAAACCTATGGCACGTGTGCCAGAGATGGTATGTGAAGCCATTTTCCTTGTCACATGAAGCGGGGAAAAGGAGGAAAAGGCTCCACGAAAAGGTCTGTTCCTCCTCCTCCCGGCCATCCTAGGCCTTCAGCTGCCTCCGGAAAAGCAACTGAAGGCCTGGGAAGATGTGGGGAGGGGGGGAAATGTCCCACCACCATGGGGTGGAAATCCCAGCTCTGGCACGGGGTAACACCCAATGCCAGAAGACCGTTTAGTTTGGGCACTTGGTGCTTAAAAGGTTTGCCATCAATGTCCCAGGCCATTGGGACACCAGCACTGCCCACACTAATAAAGGTGGTTCTTACCTGTGATACGTCTATTTCTAGCAGATGAGGAACAGACCTCCTTTGGGATGCTGATTTGGTAGATGTGTTGCAATGTACTTAGTTCTCCCCTGTGGCGAGCAAGTTGGAGTTTCAGCTGTTGCCTCTGGTCAATTCTTCATGTTTTGTGACTTTAGTAAGCTATCTCTTCTGGAGGATTCTTGTATTCAATTTTATAGCGACTGACCTCCAGGGTTAGGTCTCCCCATGTGGTGACACCGGGGTGTGTGTGTCCTGCCTATTTGGAGAAGGGGGAGGAGCATAACCTGAGCTACAAGAGGTTCATCCCTTATCTACTGGAAGCATGTATTGCAGGTAAGCAATGTTCCTTTCTCTCCTGAAAAATGAAGCAGCTAGAGAAACGCCCCTGTCCCTGGAGTCCACATACAATCAGTATTCTCTTCTTTGCCCTTCCTTGCTCCTGGTTTTTCTTCTTTATTCCATTCAGGACAAGTCCTGGGTAATTTTCAAGAAGGGAAAGAAATTCTGAACTTAAATGATTTATAAAATCAGAAAAGATCTATTTTTCCCCTCTTCACCCTATCTGTGTGTGGAGACAATGACAGCTCACTTAGACAATTCTGTATATCTCTATTCAGAAATAAATCATGATGTTCCATTGGAGAAAAGTGCATGGGAGAAGTCTGCAATCTGTTCTTCCATATGTTTAAAGGTAAAGATATTCCCCGTTGACAAGGTTGTCAAGTCATGTCTGACTATAGGGGGCGGTGCTCATTTCCGTTACTAAGCCGTAGAGCCAGTTGTTGGAGACTACTCTGTGATCATGTGACCAGCATGATTTCACAAAACGCTGTTTACCTTCCCACTGAAGTGGTACCTATTTATCTACTTGCATTTGCATGCTTTTGAACTGCAAGGCTGGCAGAAGCTGGTACTAGTGACAGGAGCTCACCCCATCATGCAGCACCCGGGCCTTGAACTGCCAACCTGCTGATCTTGCAATCAACAGAGTCAGTGTCTTAACCACTTGAGCCACTGCATTTTTCATGTTTACTGAAAAATAAATCCTGGGTTGTAAGCAAAAAACTGTAAACATAATAAACTGGCTGCTGTGGATTCCTTATCCACGTTGGCCTCACTGTTCCAGCCCTTGGACTGTTATCACTCACCTGGGTCTGATTCTTTGTGGGTCTGACAGTCATAATAGACATGTGAATGTGCTGGTTGTTGGGTTCAATGTGGCAAGTCCTCCTTATTAAGTCTGAAATTAAATAAACCATCCAGGCAGTAGTGTACAAAATAGAATCTGTAAAGATTTATTGTGTAACAAGTTAAACATTTAGCCTGATACAGGCTCCATACACAGTATGATGTAACACCATAGTTAAAATACTTCCCTAAACTATTTCCATACACTGAGCTCTCACCAGACCAAAATTCCCTTTCTCATCCTTATCTATTCCTAACCCTTATCATTTCTCCATTCCTGACTAGCTCTATCTAACTGTTCCTTTCAAGATGTAATCCATTCCTATCTGCCTATCCCTATATTTCTTTGTTGTAGTATGCCTTCAAGTTGGAGATGAACTTATCACAGGGTTTTCTTGCCAAAAATTGTTCATAGGGGTTTTTCCATTGCTTCCCTCTGAGGCTGAGAGAGTGTAATTTGCCCAAAGTCACCCCCTGGGTTTCCATGGCTGAGTGAGCACATGAACCCAGGTCTTCTGAATCATTGTCCAACAGTCAAACTACTTCATCACACTGGATCTCTACATTTCTTTCTACCTGGCCCTGACTGCTTAATGGACAAGTCTATTTTCCAGGGCTGGGAAGTAGTGGTGGTTTTGGGGTTACTCCTTGTCCTATTCCAGAGTAAGATTTTTTTCCCCTACCCCTACTACTTTACTCCTTTTTTTATTACCCTCTTACTCCTTTACTCCTTCCTCCTACTCCCCAGCCCCGATGTTTTCATATTCTCCCATAGCCCCTAGCTGAAAGCTGTGATTATCCAGATTCAGCCTTCCCAAGGTCCTCTCAATGCATACTTTTTGCATGAACTCCAATTGACTGGTAAAGGAACCTTTTTTTAGTACCACTCCCCCACCCTCCAAGAAATAATTGAATTTGTACTTTCAGTTTCTTAAAAAGCAAAAAAACAAAACAAATGCCGGAAATATGGGTGTGCTTACACAAATCCCAAACTGATCTTGCTGGAGTCTTGCAAGAGTGGAAAATTGGGCAGGGGGCAAAAATTCAAAACA
>CM034703.1:21090991-21113723 GCA_020142125.1 Phrynosoma platyrhinos | reverse complement strand
CAATCAACAGAGTCAGCGTCTTAACCACTTGAGCCACCACATCCCTGATCCCCACTTACATCTCTGGAATTTCTAACTCAATATATGGCATTATTCTCTGCTGCAGAATTTTGAGCATAACTTTGCTTGCATGGGAAATCAATGCAATGGTCCTGTAGTTACTGCAATCTTTTTCATCTACTTTTTTGTGGGTGGGAATGTATATTGGTGATTTCCAGTCTGTGGGCCATTGTTTTGTTTTCCATATTTGTTGGCAGATTTTAGTTAACACTAGAGTTAATTCTGTATGTTGGGATGATAGCAATTCTATTTGAATATCATCAGTTCCTGGTAATTTATTCTTATCAATTGCTATTGCAGTGGACCCTTTGTATATGCAGGGGTCCATTCCAGACACACACACACCTTGCATATGGAAAAACCTGCAGGACCTCAAGTCCCATTGATTCTAATGTGGTGCACTACTGTGCACACACCATTTTGTCCCCATGGGCTTGCCGTCTGTGTGACCTTAAGCCCATATGGGGCGGGAAGACTGTAATGTTTAATACCAAGTCCAATGTGTGTTGACATTATTTATATACATCTCATCTCTGCAAGTTCAAATCTGTCCAAATAATATGAACAATGATTTACTTTCTGCATATCTTCAGTTGATGAGACAACCTTGTATGAGTGAATCTCCTTTGGTTGATAGGAACTTACAATATTAGCTTGAATTAATTAAATGCTGAGATGGAGCTGACTAGTAGATAATCTGCATGTGCAGCAGGGTTTTTATTATGTTTCTTTTTCTTGGATTGTGCCACTTAGATTTCAGGTGGAACAGTTTGTTTCACTGCATGAACCCCTAAAAATTGAAAATAAGTATGTCTGAGCAAAAGGCTTATTGTATATTTTTGTTGTTGTTAATTGTCTTTGCATCGATGTTAACTCATAGAGACCCTATGGATGAGACATGCTCTGCCCAGCTCCTGAAACTCATATTTGTGGTCTCTTTAATAAAGTCCGTCCATCTAGCATGTGGCCTTCCTCTCTTTCTACTTCCTTCCACCTTTCCTAACATTGGGCCTTTGCAGACTGCCAGAAATAGTGCAAATTGAGTCCACTTTAACTGCCCTGGCTCAGGGCTAGGGAATCATGGGAATCGTATTTTTTTCTGGGACATTGCTGTCAGAGAGCTCTGGTGCCACAATAAACTACAGTTCCCATGATTCCCTGGCACTGAGTCAGGGCAGTTAAATGGACTCAATTTGCACTATTTCTGGCAGTCTGCAAAGGCCCATTATTGTCTTTTCCAACGATTCATGCCTTCTCATGATGTGCCCAAAGTATGACAGTTTTAAGTCTTGTCATCTTGGCTTCCAGGGATATCTCTGGCTGTCCTTTTGGCTGTCCATGGAATCCTCAGCACTCTTCTCCAGCACCACATCTAAAAAGATTTTCCTCCTATTTTCTTTCTTGACTGTCCAGCTCTCACATCAATACATGGTAATAGGGAATACAATGGCTTGTATGATTCTAACTTTTGTGCTGAGTTGTATATCTTTGTATTTTAGGATCTTTTCTAGTTCTTTTATAGCCATCGTCTTCTGATTTCCTGGCTGCAGTCCCGATTCCCACATATGAGAACTCTTTTACTATTTCTATTTCCTTATTGTCTAGTTTAAATGTGTGTAAGTTCTCTGTGGTTATTATTTTTGTTTTCTTTATGTTCAACAGCTAGTTTGTTGTTTTAATGCCAATCCTTCCTCAAAGGTCTTTGCCATCCTTTTTTGTTCTCATAACCCCAAATAAGTTGATGTAAAAAACATACCCTACATCCTCAGAATGACATTGCTCTTCTGGAGTAAATGTTACTTTAGAGCAGGGGTCCTCAAACTTTTTAAACAGGGGGCCAGTTCACTGTCCCTCAGACCATTGGAGGGCCGGACATGTGCACTGCGGGCCTGGGACAAGTCGGCTGCTAAGTAGGACAGGCAGCATCAGCAAAAAAACCCAGCGGGTCAGATAAATGTCCTTGGTGGGCTGTTTGAGGACCCCTGCTTTAGAGAGTGGGATGTTGCTATTATGCCTCCAGAGGCCTCACCCATCAACCTCTTCTTTCTCTCAGCTTCAGGTGAACAATCTGATTCTTCAGGAGCCAGGATCCCACTGAGCACAGCAATAGTTCTGTCCAGCAAATAGTTCATTGAACATGGAGTGTTCAGGTTACTACACTGAATAGTTCCTCCACCACTGCTGCCCTTCTGCCTTCATGTATGTTAATTATTGGCTTGCTAACCTAAATTTATTATCAGAAGACTGTCCTGGCTCCCGACCCTGTTGCTAAATGTGCTGCTCACCTAAATGGTTTTGTTGCTAGACTCTAGTTGTGCTTATAGAGCTGGATTCCTTCACAAGTATGTTCTAACTCTGTAGCCCTACCCAGTTTTCCGTCACTGCTGTTGTCATCAATTAGATTAGAAGGCATTGTTTTTAAAAAGATCTTTGGAAGGAGGGCTTGATGACTGTGGTATGTAGATTTTTATCAGGGAAAAGGATAATGGGTAGGAGATTAAGGATATGTAATTACAGCCCTTTAAGTAATGCAAGGTTTTTAGTCACTACAGTCCTGGCTCAGTCATGCTTCTGAGACTTATACGCTACTGTGAAAATGGGGTTTAAAACTGAAGTAAAGGATGAACTCTTAAATTTGGGGTTTACACTAAAACAGTAGCTTCAGCTGCATGCATTCAAGACTTAAAGCTAAGCCTCCCCTCAGCAAACATTTCCCCATGGTGAAGAATAGCTGTCAACTACCAATAATGACTTATCCAGACAAATAAGGAGTTCTTGGTAGTGACAGATCAGGAAATATCTGCTTACTAACAATTGTCTTGTCATCTCTATCTATCTATCTGTCTATCTATCTATTTATATTTATTTATTGGTCAGTGTGCTTGTTTAGTGTAATACAGATAAACGGCCGTGGTCTGAATGGCTGAGTAAGGCACAGCAGTCAAACACAATTATCACAATTAATTCATATTTAAAAACAGAATTTTCTTTTTAAAAATCATCATGTACTCTGTCTTATCCGTAAGCTTTTTTTAGGTCTGATGGCAAAATTAATAAAGTGGTGCCAAATGGTTGCAAAGTTATATGTGATATTGATTCCTTTTATTTTCTGTCAATTTCTGGTAAGTTAGTCTGATATTTAAGGTTAAATAAAACAGTTTATGTTATTTGCATTGGTGAATCTTGCATTCTCAGTCTTTGGAAACAACTCTTTTAAGAGTTGTTATGTGCCTTCAAGTTTCTGACTTATGGCAAACCTATGGTTTTCTTGGCAAGACCTATCCAGAATGGGTTGGCCTTTTGCTCTCTGAAGCTGGGAGAGTGTGACTTGCCCAAGATACCCAGTGGTTCTCCATGGCTGAGTGGGGATTTGAACCTGGTTTCCAGAGTGTAGTCCAACTACACCACAGTGGCTCCCATATATATAAATTTTATATATATATAAAATTTCAGTCCAGAGTCATGAGAAATATTTGAACTCTTAAGTGTTGACTTATATATAATTTCAATCCAGACTTATATATAATTTCAGTCCAGAGCCATGAGAAATATTTGAACTCTTAAGTGTTGACTTATATATAATTTCAATCCAGAGCCATGGGAAATATTTGAACCCTAAGTGTTGACATGCAACTTTCTGGATGACCAGGAAAATAATGTGCCTTGTATCATGAAACTTTATGACACAGATAAATTGTTGGTGGTAGATTTGCTTTTGACTTCATTTTCAACATGGACTGCATTTTTGATGGTCTTCTGAACACACTTCTGTGTTTCTTTTGCTTTGTTTATTTAAAATGTAATCTGTTGGTGGTATTTAGATGTTAGGATGTACAGTATGTTGAAGATGATCTATTCTCATACCTCATGTTAGATATAGGTTCTTCAACAGTTTATTGCTCAAGTTGTAATTTGAAGATTATTGAAGGTAGCAGTACTGAGGCTAAACATGTATTGGCTGCATATGTATTCCTGTGTTACCTACCAAAGTGTCTCCAATCTAATTGGGCGTACAACTTTTAAACCAGCTTCTAAAGAGAGCATTTTTAAAACACTTCTAAAATGATCTTCAAGTTACACAGCAAATATGAATATGTATCATAGTATTCTCCTCTTAGCTGAAACAGATTGTAGGAGAGGACCAAAGGGCATCTGACTTAGGAAAATGATAGAAAACTGAATGATCAGTCACAAAGAAAATCCTTGATTTACCAAAGAAGAGATAAAGTGTGAATAAGATATAACAAATGCTTTAGAAACAAGTATTGGTAGTTGTATGCCTGTATTGTTAATCTGTACCATGTCTATTGCTGCTTGAACCTGGCAGCCTTGTTACTAATGAGTAGCAATGATTTTGAGTCCATTGATAAATTTCTATAGACAGTTAATGACTTATGCCCCTTTGCATTGGAACAAAAACAAAAAATTGGCCTGGAAAATTTAATTTGACAACTTAAAAAAGACCCAAACTGGATAGCTTTTTAAGGCATCTTGCAATCAATCTTACTAAGTTTGACATAATTCATATAGAAGCTGGAATTCTGCAATGTTGCTAAAACGCAATAACGAGAAGTTAAGCAAAAGTGATATCCATTTGGAGTTTTCCCTATTAAAATAACCTATTCCATTTAAATTGTGACTTTTCAAAGATGAAACCAGGAGGAGTTATTTGCTTGGAGCAGTAGATCTTAGAAGACAGCAGTTTTGCTATGGAGAAATAGAAAGGATGTTGTGGAGTATATGGCATGGAAAGATGACATACTGAATATAAAAGATTGGCCTTCATGGTCTGTCTAGGCCTGTGCCATCAGTTGTCACTGGTAGTGGCTCGGCATAATTTTGAACAGAGAGTCTTTCCTGCTGCTGCAACCTCTTAACATAAACTGGAGAAGCTAGGAATTGAATTGGTGAATTTAGATATATACGACAGTGTTCTGTTTAGATGGCAAGGGGCACTTTTAGAAATGGGCCTCTAGTTTTATCATTTTCACCATCTAAAGTGGTATTTAGTGACTAATTATGGGTATGATTGCTTCTAATTAGTGCATCTCTAGGATCACATTGGCAAATACTGTTATAACATTGCTCTGACATAAGAATAGAGATGTTCAATGTGGTGATTGGTAGTTTTACTAGACTATTCTTTAGAGAGAAATGAAATAATGTATGTGGTTTTTCTAAAAGCAAATACTACTATTTACTTTGTGTCATGTGCATTTGCACATAAATCCAGAAAAATATTAATAACTACCTAATCACTGGGCTGTGATCTCAATCCACTGTATAAAAAATGAAGTGATGATTTTGCATACTGACAGAATTGCTAAAGTAATTTATTTCTTTAAAGCATATTATTATTATTTGGATTGCAGTCTTGCCTTCACATCTGGACTCAACCAGTTTCTGTCTGTCTTCTAGGAAGTATATGTAAGGGATCCCATAGAAAAGGAAGTAGATCCTCACTTATTACCAGGTAATGTTAAACATACAATGCTGTAAGATCATAACACATTATTGTTGTTGAAGTTGCTGTTTTTAATGTAACACACCTAAGCTAGATGGCCTGAACTCTAAAATAATGGACAAGCATCCAAATTTGTCCAGCTGAGTTTTTACCCACCTCAGGATGTGTTTTCAGTCTGTGGAACAGGATTTGGAAAGTAGAAAGCCTTGGTGTGGAAGGGTCAAGTCTTTTCATTTAGACACTCTCAACCCTGTAAAGGAGGAGAGGAGAAATATATGGTAATATTCTTTAAAACTGGGAAAGAAGTGCTCTGAGTTTCTCATGCAGGAGTGGAAAACTCTGATGGGGGTGGGTCCAAATTTGACCCCTCTGGGCCACAGCACACCTGAAAATCTGTTCTGGAAGTGACTGGAAGTCACTTCTGATTTCTCTTTCTAGGTTTAGGAGAGGTCCTGGATAAAGAGTTTGGAGGAGGGGAACAGGGTGAAATTAAGTAATCTGCTCTCCTGCACACCTCCAGGAGTAGCATTGGATCTCCTAGGAAGGGTTCAGAAACTTTAGGGCAGGGGTAGGCAACCTTTTTGAGCCGAGGGCCGGTTTGCTGTCCCTCAGACAATTGGGGGGCCGAAGCACCAAAAATAAATAAATTTTAAAAATTAAAAAATATGCATGCACACTCTCTCAGCCCCAGAAGAACCATGGCAAAACCCCTGTGGAGATTTTGCCAAGAAAACCCCAAGAACAAGTAATAACAACAATAATTAATATCATCATGGCGGCAGGGGGTGGCGGCGGCAGGACTTTAGGGAGTCTGTGGGAACTTGAGGACCACAAAAAGAAGTTGAGCCCACAAGCAGCCCAGAGACCAGTTTCTATTTGTAAAGAATAGTGAAGGTAGACTGTAAAGATTTGTATGGCTAGGATATCTTCTGTCTCGTACAGAGTTGCCAACTGAGAACATCCTAGAAGTCTGGGGAAAGGGTGCTTACGGTAATACACACACCCTCTTTGTGACTGTAATGATAGCTTTAGGAATTTGTTATAGAATCTGGGCACCAGGATAATTTTGTCAAGAGGAATTCAGGAAGGGTGGGTAGGAGCAAGAGCATTTCTTTAGTATGAATATACATGTAGAAGAAGGACTCCTAACTAATGTACTGCTCCTTGATGGGCTGACCTGCTGTTCTCCCATATGTATATATCAGATGTATAGGAACTCCTTTGGCTGTAGCTGCTTTAATAAGAACAATTCTTAGTTCATTAAGATGGGTTTAAAACTGTGTCTTAAGGGTAAATGGTCTGGCAGTCATGTGGTAACAGTGTTTGTTCTAAGGGAATACAATAAACATGATCATGGGAATGTAGTGGGAAATCCTGCTATTTATTTAATGCAGTAATAACCATCACACACAGCCTTCCAGATATTGTTAGTTTGCAAATTCCAGAAGTCCTCACTAACTTATCCAGTGGTGAGGAATGTTAGACATTCCAGTTCAACAACACTTGGATGTCCTCATGATTTCCACACTTGATTTAAAGCATTGTTAATAACTTCCTTTCCCCTTATGACCCCTTAAGCAATGTATGGCAGGAGACAAAAACATTTCTCGAAACAATTCCAAAATCTAGTTCAAAAGTACCGGTATTTTAAAATCCAAAATCCTGATGAAAGAATACTATTTTTTTGTAAGTCTAGGTTTCAAGCAATTGTTAAGATTTAATATATCATTGAGAATTCTCCAGTTTAGAGCAACAATAGTGTCTGGTTAATGTGAATGTCTAGTGTATGTAGTTCTTTATATCCTATATCTGCAACAAAGTGTAATTTATGCTAGTCTGTGATTGTAATAAAGATTTTTTTCTGTAAGTGTAATTTCAGCACTTTGAACAGAACATGAGTGCTTTATACTAAGAAACATGTTCATTTCTATCAGGTGAGCTAGTGCTTTGTGAAGCAAACATGGTTTGGAAGTATGTACAAGATGATGGATCAAATCATGGCACTTACGGAAAACTTATTTGCACAAACTTCAAGATATCATTCCTTGGTCAAGAATCTGCTTTGGAGGATGTAAGAAATAAAAGTTAACCTTTGACCAACTTCTAAGCAAATCCTCTTTTGGTGACAGTGTACTCTGCCCTCAGTAGAATGGCTTGGGGATAATTAATTGCTGCTGTCCTGTAATATTAGGCGAAGCTTGTGTAAGTGATTGTCAAAGTATTCCTAACCAGATCAGGATAGCTTCCAGTAGTAGTGGATTCGGCTCAGGGAAAATCTGATTTCTGCTCTCATCTAAGCTATAGTGATATTACTTAGTAACCTTAGAAGACCAGATAGCTTGGTAAATCATCACCTTAATGGGAAGCATGGCTTTGAGTATTGGACTATTACTCTAGTGGCCAGAGTTCGAATCCCCCCTCAGCCATGGAAAGCCACTGGCTGGCCTTGAGCAAGTCATACTCTCTCAGCCTTGGAGGGAGGGCAAAAGCAACCCCTCCCAAACAAATCTTTCCAAGAAAACCCCATGATAGGGTTGCCTTAGGGTCGTCAGAAGTTGGAATGAAGGAGCACAACTTGAAGAAGCACAACAATTACAGCAGGAAAAAAAAACTTCAGAGAGAATGTATGTAGAGATCTTGTAGCACCTTTGAGACTAACTGAAAGAAAGAAATTGGCAGCATGAGCTTTCGTAGACTTCAGTCTACTTCCTCAGATGCATTAGACTGAAGTCTACAAAAGCTTATGCTGCCAATTTCTTTCAGTTTGTCTCAAAGGTGCTACAAGATCTCTCTACATACTGATTCTACAGACCAACACAGCCATATCTTTGAATTCAAAGGAGAATGTGTTGGCAAAGAATGTGTTAGCTAGAAAAAGCCAGGTTCTGAGCAATTTGAATTTTCCCCCCTCTTCTGTGGGAAATGTTGCAGCATAGGGGTATATAGTTACAAATGTACTTTAGGAATATATTGGAAAATGAAGTGGATTAAGGCTACAATTCTGTGAAAGCTTGCCCCCACATAACCCCTTGCATGTATTATGATTTCTGACTTAATATATATAGGCCTAAGTCCAATTGTTGATTCTAACTAAAGTGGACCAATTGAGTTAGTAAAAGCTAAGAAAAATTGCTTTAGCATTAATTAAATTGCTAGGTGTAATTAAATTGGATAGTTGAAATAATAAAAGCTAAGAATAGTAAAACATTTGTTGAGTATACTTTTAAAAAACAGAGTAAATAACAAGTGTTATGTTACAGCAACTTTAAGGCATTTTTCCTCTTTCAGGAGCTACAATTTAAGAATAAAATCATTGGGGAAAGTGACATCACTCTGCAGTGTGTAGACCAACTTTATGGAGGTAGGCTGGTGAATTTTTAATTTCATAGACTTTTTGTAAACTAGGGTTTTAAGTCCTACAAAGTTAACTATGTCAGAAGTATAGTGCCAGCATTTTTTAGCTTCCATTAGTTGAAAGGATTCCCAGCTTTCAATACTGTTGATCATTCCTCATGGAATAATGCAGAGGCACATATGTAATAGGCACTGTGTTGCTTAGGTTTTGCCCTGTCTTTCAGAATTACAATCTGAGTGGAATTTTGGTTCCCATGGCAGTTAATGTTGAGAAGACCTGTGAAATTCTGTTCTGTGCCTCTAGCATCTATGTGATACATGGAGGCGGCAAGTGATCTTGAGATTTGGAGCTAGACTCATCATCAATCTGTGCATGATAGCTAGCTGTTTCTCTTCATCTCAGTTGTGAAAGGCAGTAAGTGCTGGAAATAGCTCGGGATAAAGGACCTTGGAAAGCCATCTTTTACTATGTTGACCAACTTGTGCTTTAAGGTCAGGTGAGTAGGCTTACAGTGCCTTGGAAAAGTGTAGGTTGTAAGGATCTGCCTATTTTAGACTCTCTCTCTCTCTGGCAATGCCATGACTGTTCTGCTGTGAAATGAACTCCATTGTGTATAGTCTCAAACGATGGATGGTCTGGGCAGGTGTGGACAAGGTCTAATGGTACATGGGCTAATTTTTGGCCCCAAAGACCCACTGAGCATAGTACCAAACCCCAAAATGGCTTCCAAAAAACAAAAGAAGCAGGAAGTGCCCCCCCCCCCCATTGTGGAACTTTTATCAACATGAGGGATTAGGTGCTCTACATACAAGTTAAATCCCAAATTTATATATAAAATG
The DNA here is from genome assembly GCA_020142125.1 of Phrynosoma platyrhinos. NCBI lineage: Eukaryota > Metazoa > Chordata > Lepidosauria > Squamata > Phrynosomatidae > Phrynosoma > Phrynosoma platyrhinos. The sequence goes on along the minus strand of CM034703.1, from coordinate 21,104,005 downwards.
GCAAGATCAAGGTTTGCTTTGTGTGATTTATATATTTTAAATATATTTTCAAACCATGAATACTTGAATCCATGGATAAGAAATCCATGCATATGGAGATCTGACTGTACTTTTGTTTTTTTTTTTAAAAAAAAATCTTCAAAAGCTCAGTTGCTTTAATAGAAATCACACAAATTCCCATACTTTTGTTTTGAGCATATGTAATGTATCCTTAATTGAATAATTGTGAGAGATAAGCAGAAACAGTACACACAAGAACAGGATTGGGATTGGTGTAAAGATGTAAGGAAATGGTACAAGGAAAAGGCAACAGAGTTATTTACATAGTTGGCGGTCCGGATGAACATACCCTTCCGCAAAGGAATTTGTGACCATTCTCAATATTTCATTTGTTATGAAAAATATATTCCAGCTCTCCAATAGTTCCTGAGCTTCCTTGCTTATTAGATTTTTTCCATTCCTCTTAAATAATAATAATAATAAGTTTTATTTATAACCCGCCCCTCTGCTCGGCAATCGGGGCGGCTTACAGCAAGTTAAAAAATACAACAGTTAAAACATTCCAACATCCCACGCCCTCCACCCCCACCCCCAAACCCTCCCACCCCTTAAAACTAAATTAAACTATTGTAAAATTAAAATCAATTCAATCATAAAATAGAAAACTAATTGGCAAACATATCATGGCAGCCAAAGGGGTGAGAACAGCGGATCACGTCCATTTGGCCGGGTAGTTATTCTGGGAAGGCCTGCCGGAAGAGATCCATCTTTACTGCCTTTTTAAAGGCAGCAAGAGTGGTAATAAGACGGATATCGTCTGGCAGGCCATTCCACAGAGTCGCAGAGAAGGCCCTTTGGGAGGTCTGCGAAAGTCTGGTCTTCATAGGCTGCAGCAGATTCCTCCCAGAGGACCAAAGTGTGTGTGGGGGGTCATACGGGGAGAGGCAGTCCCTGAGATAAGATGGCCCCAAGCCATGTAGGGCTTTAAAGGTTAAAACCAACACCTTGTACTGTGCCTGGAAACTAATCGACAGCCAGTGGAGGGATTTAAGCACAGGTGTTATATGCTCTCTCCTTGATGTTCCAACAATAAGCCTGGCTGCCATATTTTGTACCAATTGCAGTTTCCAGGTTAGGCACAAGGGTAGCCCCATGTAGAGCGTGTTACAGTAATCCAGATGTGAGGTTACCAGAGCATACACCACAGTTTCCAGATCCCTCATATCCAGATAAGGGCGCAGTTGGCGTATCAGCCGAAGCTGATAACAGGCACTCCTGACCACCGCATTCACCTGACTAGTCATGTGAAGCGATGAATCTAGGAGCACCCCCAAACTGCGAACACAGTCCTTGGAGGAGAGTATGACTCCATCCAGGACTGGAGACTGTATTCCCAGATCTGGTTTCGGGCCCATAACTGTCAGTACCTTCATTTTGTCTGGATTCAGTTTCAATCTGTTTTTCCTCAACCAATCCATTACAGTCATTTAGAGGAGAGACGCCATCTGAAGTCCGAGCCAATGATCTGGTCATGGAGAATATATCTGGGTGTCATCAGCATACTGATGACACCGTGCTCCATGCCTCCAAATGATCTCACCCAGTGGCTTCATATAGATATTAAATAGCATTGGGGACAGGATGGCGCCCTGAGGGACACCACAATTACGCTCACTTTTGGAAGAGCAACTGTCCCTGAGTCTCACCCTCTGGGATCTACCCGAGAAGAAGGAACGGAACCACTGCAAAGCAGTGCCCCCAATTTCTAACTCTCTCAGGCGATCCAAGAGGATGGCATGATCTATTGCAGGGACCGGCAACCTACGGCCCCTGAGCCGATTTAAGGCCGAGGTTGCCAGACTTACAGACCCAGGCCAATCCCTGCCACCGCCGCCGCAGCAGCGCGTTTCCTCTTTCGTTTGGCCGTGCGCGCCATGGCCGCCATTTTGAAAATCCAAATGGCAAACGTGTTTGCGGCCGCCATTTTGATTTTCAAAATGGCGGCCGCGACATGTGCTGCTGCAGCTGCAGCGTACAGGGGGGTCACGCGTGGCGGAGGAGGGCGTGTGTGCGCATGAGTGCGTGCGCCGCCATTCCCCCCCTCGGCCCAGCGGAGACCTGGGCTTCGGGGGACTGGCCCAAGTCGCAAAAAGGTTGCCTACCCCTGATTTATTGTATCAAAAGCCACTGAGAGATCCAAGAGCACCAGCAGGGTCACACTACCCCTGTCGACGCTCAGGCGAAGGTCATCGGTCAGAGCAACCATGGCAGTCTTAACTCCATATCCTGTCCTGAAGCCGGTTTGAAATGGATCGAGATAATCAGTTTCATCCAAGACTGCCTGGAGTTGGGAAGCAACTGCCCTCTCAATCACCTTGCTGAGAAAAGGGAGCAAGGAGACTGGTCTATAATTATTTCTATCCAAGGGGTCCAGGGAAGGTTTTTTCAGGAGTGGTCTAATGGCCACCTCCTTCAAACACGATGGTACAATACTTTCCCTGAAGGACGCATTGATTGTATCCCGTAGAAATACTCTCAACGCGTTCCTCCCCCCGGACGACCAGCCAAGATGGACAAGGATGGAGAGGGCAAGTCGTCTTCCTTATTTTTCCAAGGAGCTTGGCCATGTCATCGGTACTCACAGATTGAAACTGATCCAGTAAAACACCATCAATGGAGTTGCTGGACACTTCATCTACGGATTCTGTCAAAACAATGGTGTCTTAAGTCAGCTCTTATCTGAGAGATTTTATCTACAAAGTAAGTATTAAGTATTGCGTCACAACAGGCTGTCGTTGGGTTAAGTAGGGGACTTGGTGCCAGGGGAACCTTCGTCAGCTCCCCCACCACCCTGAACAGCTCTGCTGGACGAGACTCTGCAGACGCAATGCGTGCAGAGCAGAAAGATCTCTGCGCTGCACCTAAAGCCTCCCAATAGGAATCAAGATGCTTCCTATGGCGAGTTCTGTCAGATAGTAGCCGAGTCTTCTGCCATTCGCGCTCTAGTTGTTGTCCAGCTCGCTTCATCCTCCTATGTTCCTCTGTATACCAGGGCTTATGATTAGAAGCGGGCTGGAAAGGGCGCTTGGGAACGATTGTGTCGATAGCCCTGGCAAGATTGGTGTTCCAAGCATTCACCAAGGCTTCGACAGAATCACCGGCGCTGCCAACCATTAAACCCTCTAAGGCCTTCTGGAAGCCAAGTTCTATATGCCTTCAAGGGCGGACCATTCTAATGGGTCCACCACCCCCGAGGGGGGCGATAGTGGCCTTTTGCTCTATCTTGACCAGGAAACGATCTGTCCATGACAGTGAGGCTTTTATAACCTCTGCCCATGGATATTCCTGCTCCGTACTAAAAAACCCATCGAGGGTATGACCAGCACAATCTGTGGGCCTGTCAACCAATTGGGATAGGCCCATGTTTGTCATGGTCTCCTTGAACTCCCGAGCTGCACCAGTTAGATTGGACAAGCCGGTCTCAAGCGGGATGTTGAAGTTGCCCAAAACCAAAAGTCTGGGCGATTCCAGCAACAACTCTGAGATCAGCGAGGTCAGCTCGTTTAGGGAGTCTGTTAGGCAATGGGGTGGCCGGTATACCAACAGAATCCCTAAGCTATCCCTGGTTTTCAGGCTAAGGTACATACACTCGATATAGGTTGTTTTCCAGGTAGGCTTCCTGGTCAAGGTTAGGTTGTTTCTATGAACCAAGGCCACACCGCCCCCCCGCCTACTTTCCCTTATCCGCTCACTAACTGTATACCCAGCTGGGAGGGGCTGCGCCCACGTAGCGGTGCTGGCGTCTCCCAGCCAGGTCTTGGTAAAGCATGCCAGGTTGGCTGCCTCATCCAGTAAGAGGTCATGGATAATACGGGTCTTATTCTTAACCGACCTGGCATTGCAAAGGAGCAGAGTAAGGGTCTGTGGAATGGCTGATATGCTCTCCAAGTTATCCTGGGAAACAGAGTGAACTGAAGAAGGGATAGGTATTACGCATCTATCCCTTCTTCTTTTGTAACATTTCTTCACTCTGTTGCTGCCATACCTACCCTGCCCCCACACGACCTTGATTCCCGCTCCCAGGCTGCTCCTGGCTCCATTGTGAGATGACAACGGTAGGTGATCCAGCTAATAAAAAAGAGAAAGAAAAGGGAAAAGAAAAAGGGGCTGGAGGAATAATGGTTTATTCCAAACCTAACAATTGTCCACTGATTGCATTATAGGAGAGACAAATAAATATCTTATTGTTAATAACAACTCCCACAGTGGCTATAAATAGCCCCGCCCAGTCCTCCGCGGCCCCAAGATGCCGCCGCCACTGCCACATGTTTGCCGGTGGAGAGGTGGACTCAGGCAGGGTTTTCTCCCCGCCGATGCTCCTCCCAGCTCTTGCACAGCTGTGGGCAGGAACAGGCTGCCCAGATGGTCTCCTTGAGGGCTGGTGACGGTCCTCCGTGGCCCCAAAACGCCGCCGCCGCTGCCACATGAGAATATCAGGATGATACAGTCCAATTATGGTCACTCTTTACTCAGATTGGAATTATTGGGTGAATTATCTCCAGACTAGTCTAATGTGTAGCTTATTAATATTGCTGGGTAAGAGTGTATAATATTACTTGAATTGCTGCTTAAAATGTTAAAAGTTAATATGGATTTTCTTGCAGTTTATGATGACAGAAAAAAACCTCTATATGGCCAACTGAGAAAATACCCAGAGACCATAATAATTTATTGCAAAGATTTTAGAGTGTTTCGCTTCTGTCTGAGGTACACCAAGGAGGAAGAAATTAAAAGGGTAACTGTTTTTTGGTTTTGTTTCTAATTTCCACTCTTCCGGGGGGGTGTGTGTGTCTATGTCAGAACATTCAGTAATATGATGACTAATTTTTCCCTTCTCAATAATAATAAGAAACATGGGATAGTGCACTTGGAAGTTGCTGTAGTTATTCATCATCAAGTCAGCTTTGATTTATGGCAATCTTAGAAATAATACACTGCTAAGAGACTTGATTATTAACAGCCCGCTCTTTCATTTGAGTAGAACAATCAGTAGGGGTGGGGAGGATGCTTAATATTTTCCCCATAAAGCTAGATTTAATTTCTTCAGTGGAACTCAAATAGGTAGTACCTAGCTGTGCATAAAAATAAGCAAGAAAGCATTTGCAAGGGAGAGGTCAGTTCTTTTCACCTGTTCATGAATACTTCCATGTCAAATCATCACTCCATGAGAGTATCGATTTGCTGATTATATTTTCAGGTTCTGTCCTTAAAGCACCCATTCTGATGCAGTACCTGAAGAAGTTTGGGGCTACAACTCCATCAGCTATAAACACTAATGCAGGATGCGACTTTAAAAAAGGCTGCCTGAGGTGCTCCAGGGCAGATTTTGTTTGAAAGAAATAGTCTTAGTAAAATTGAGCAAAAAAGCATTACCGTTTCTTTAGCATTTTACATTAAAATCAGGTATAATAGATACATACATTCTGAAGATACACTGAAATACAGTAGACTCTTTTTTTCCATGGGCTTGCCATCTGTAGATTGGAGCATCCGCAGATGGCCCCTTCCCATTCTCCTCAGCAGTGGTGCGTGCATGCAGCAGTGCCAACACAGTTGTGCACATGTTGCACACCATTGAGGAGAACAGGACTTGAAAACTCACAGATATGAAGGGCCAACTGTGCCTGTGTTCTGTAGGTCATGTAAGTTGTTTTACTAAAATGGAGAATATGCTTGGTGAAGTTTTATATTAACTTGGATTAATATAGTGATGGTTACATTTTTTACTCCTACAGGGGTTTGCAATATTCAGTTTGCATGAGAGTCACAATAAGGGTGTATTGGATGTTAAACCAGCTGTTATATTCATTAACTGCAGCTGCAGCAGCAAATACAATTGAGAATGACTGGAGAGTGTTCATAGGACTGTCTGTGTCTTACAGGCAGGAGTGAATTACAGCTTTCCCAATAGCTTTACATTTTTTCAGCACCGACTGTCTTTGCATACTCTTTGGGTGGCTGTATAGATAGCTTATTTCATCAGCTTTTCCTTACTGAGCACTAATTTCCCACTGCTGATTATATTCCCTTCAGTTGTGCTTTCTGATACTTTGAAACGGTGTATACTCATCCCTCCACATTTGCAGCTTTGACTTTTGCTGATTTGATTATCCACAGATTTTATTATTATGTTCTCTCTAGGAATATCTAGGTTCTCCAGCACAACTCTGTGGTCAACTTTAGCCAAAAGTCGCACTGAAGGACCTAGAGATTCCTAGATAGAACACCCCCCTAGGCATTTGTAGCTCCTCAGCACAATTCTATGGCCAATGTCTGGCAGATGTTGGCCACAGAGTTGCACTGGAGGACCTAGAGATCTAGAGATACCTAGAGAGGTGTTCTCTCAGGTAAAAACATAGCATTTTTGTTATGTGCAGTTTTTCCACATTCATGGGGGTCCTGTGTCCCTAACCCCAGCAAATGTGGAGGACGAGTGTATATTGTGGGACAGGGCAGAACCTTTACTCCCACTGTCTGTATTGACAGTGTTAGAAGAAAATATAAGTGGCAGTGAATTTGATTCATGCCTTTTTCTGAAAAATAACACAAACAAATACAGTAATTTGTTGTTGTTAGGTGCCCTTGAATCGTCCTCAACTCAAGGCGACTCTGTGGATGAGACATCGCCAAGCCCCCCTATCCTCCACTGCTCTGCTTAGGTATTGTAGATTCAGGCCTGTGACCTCCTTGACCCTGAACTTAATTACTATAATACAAATAACAATCAGATAATGTTACATTGGAACATTAAATACTTTTATGACAAAATTGTCATAACTCTGCTAATAAATAAACAACAATGTAATTATGACAAACTATTTCATTTTTAACAACATAAATACATTCAGCATTTTTAACAATATGTGGAACACTATCACTACAGCAAAAATGACCATATATAATTGTGAAGTTTAGTAATTTCCTTCTGTGACTTTGTAGAAATCTTGTAAACAGTTCTTTAACTGATAATCATATTAAAATGTCCCAGAGGTAAATGACCTTTCAAGAAATGGTATAATGGATCCGATAGAAATTAATTAATCCCCTTTTATTGTATTTCAAATTTTTTTGAAGAAACCCATAAATTAAATAGCATGCTGAGGCATCCGAAAGCAGCAAGGTGAACAGCTCCTTAGTGAAGTAATGCAGTGATTTGGGTAGATCAAACATCAAAGGTTGTAGAGGTAAATGACTTAATAATGGATTGGAACAGTAAATACTTTGTGATTATATATGGACATTTTAGTTGTAGTGATAATGTTGCACTTAAAGTGTAAAATGCTGAATGCATTTATGTTGTTAAAAATGTAATAGTTGGTCATAATTACACTGTTGTACTGTTTTTTTATTAGTAGCGTTATGATAATTTTTTCATAAAAGTATAATGTTCCAGTTTTTCTGAAAATTGACAAAAGTACAGTTTAGGGCAGGGCCCCCCAAACTTTTTGATCTGGGGGCTGGTTCGCTGCCCCCCAGATCTCTGGGGGGGCGGAGGCGCATACATGCATGTGCACGCGCACGACTCGGGCGCCATTTTGTATTCCAAAATGGTACTCGGAGTCGTGCGCATGCGTGTGCAACACCGGAAGACAAAATGGCGGTCAGTGGCACGGGCAGGACCGGCTGCGGGCCGGTAAGAAGGCCTCGACGGGTCGGGTGCGGCCCACGGGCCATAGTTTGGGAACCCCTGGTTTAGGGAATAAAGAGAGCATCTTGATTTGTATTCTAATAAATTAGTTTCCTAAGTCTTCAGTTGAAAAGTTTTTGCTTAGAATTGTGACTGAAGGCTTAGAACTGTACAGAAAACTGTGTGTGTCTGAAGCAACACATGCATTCATGCTCTTGGAAAATGTTCTAAATTAGTTTCTACAAATTTGCTGTCTCTTTTCTAAAGTTTTTGTATTACTGTTGCTGTATACAATACTTGTAGCTGAACTATGTTGACTTCACAGCCCAGCCATTTTATGACGGTGGTGAATGTGCTGTGTGGATTTATACCAAATCCTCCCTTGGCTTCTTGTTTGCACTGACTAAAGTTTATTTGGTTTGGATGAAGAGTAGAATGTGTGGTTGTCTTGTGAGATCTTAGATGGTCAGCAATTTTGCTAAGAATTTTTCTAGTTTATGGGTATATTGGTTTGTTCTCTCCTTAGATTGTCAGTGGCATAGTTCATCAAACACAGACTGCAAAGCTGTTTAAGCGTTTGTTTCTCTTCTCTTATGCGTCGGCTGCACCAAATGATACAGGTGAGCATATGCTACTATTTTCAGTTTCAACAAGCTGTGTAGACCTGTATAGAGAACTCTAAAGATAAAACTACCACAGGAGGAGCTCTTAAATCCATGTACTTGGTGATGTGTATCATGCTATGAAGTAGTAAGGGTGATTTAACAATGAATCATGGGCAGATATGAGATTAAATGCCCACATCCACAGGATTGAAGAGATGAGTGTCAGTATTATGGTGAGTAAAAGGGTTGTGTAAGTAGATGGATTAAGGAAATAGTTACATTGCTTGAATGCATTGCTTTGATTTTGGCTAAATGAAGATCTTTTATCTTACAAATAGCATACTTCTGAGGGACTGGAAGTGGCTATGTTGAAATTGACTTCTTTAGCCTGAGAATAATGCTGGAGGAATTGTTGAAAATATAAAATTTGCGGAGTCCTTGATGTAGTGGTTTGAGTATTGGACTACAACTCTGGAGACCAGGGTTTGATTTCCAGCTTGACCATGAAACCCACTGGGTGACCTTGGTCAAGTCACATGCTCTCAGTCTCAAGGGAAGGCAATAGCAAACCTCCTCTGAACAAATCTTGCCAAGAAACTCCCATGATAAAGTTGCCTTAGGGTTGCCATAAGTCAGAAACAACTTGAAGGCACACTATACTACACACACATGCAAACATTAAACATTAAACAGATATCATTTTACTGATTTCACTATTGTGTCCTATACTTCTTTGTTACAGTTGCCACTGTCCTGTTTTTAAATGTAATTTTTATTGGAATTTAAAAACAGAAATGCAAAGTGGAAAAGAAAATATGGTGAGGAGAAATAATGTATACTGTGTTTTTCACTTATGATACAGCTGTTTCCCAAAGTGAGATCCAGTTTTCCGAATTGATATTACAAGGCTGTATTAATTCACAGTGAAAATGCACTGTTTTTACTCATACAAACAGACAGTTGGCAAATATGGTTCAAGGAAGATGCCTGTGAGAGCCAGTATGATATAGTGGATTGAATGTTGTACTAAGGAGCTGTACAGACCTTGCTGGATCAGGGCCGCGGCAACCATACACCGCAGCCCCAATCTGGCCTTTCTGCGGCGCAAAAAAAGCTACAAAAAGCAGCTTCTTTTTGCGCTGTGGAAAGGGGGCCCTAGCTGCCTCTACGACTCTTCTGCGGCTCTTCCATACCAGCACATTTGAACACCCTTTTGCCGCCTTCCGTGCTGTTGCATGATACCAGCCTGGGGGTGGAGTCAGGGCGGCTGGCATGTGGTAGCCACACCCCACTTTGTCCCCAGGCCAGTTCTTTATGCTGGTCTGTGCAGCCCCTTAGCCTCCAGGAGACCAGATTCAAATCCCCTCTCAGCCACAGAAATCCACTGGCTGACTTTGGGTAAAGCACATTCACTTTGCCTCAGAGGAAAACAAGAACAAACTCAAATCTGAACATATCTTACCAATAAACTCCATGATAGGGTCTCCGTTAGTCAGGAGTGATTTGAAGGCCAAATAACATCATTTCCCTCCATGTTTTTGGAATCAGTCTATTGGGCGTGCCATTTTGGCTGTTGCATTCATTAAGGGGGGAAAGAAATTTTTATACTTGTATATATCTGTAAATATATAGGTTGTAAGCCAACAGTACTGCTGCTTTTATAGATGGTGATATGAAAGAATACATATAATACCTGATTTATCTTGGCAGTTTCCTTCTTAATATTCTTCCTCTATGAATACCACAAACCTGTCCTTTGAGATTGCCCCAAATTCAAAAAGAAAAGTAAGAGAGTGAAACAAACAATAATTTGCTAAACTCTTCCAAAAATTTGGTTGCATTGGCTCCCTTTTTGGGTTGTGATCATTGTCTGAAACAGTGACCTAGTATAAATATTTCTGAATGCTAATGTTGACTATTAGGTATTAAAATGTAATTCAGCCATACTAGCCTTTCAGGTAAGTTCTCTAGTGAATGCCTGCTGCTAAAATAATCCCAAATACACCTTTGTCACGTTTTTAGCCAAAATAAAAAACCTGCTTCAAGATTTCATAATTCTTAGATCTAACAACTTTATGTTTGAACAGAAGTAAAGAATGGAACAGTGATGTTTGAGTCTATTAAAGACTGGCGTCAAGAATTGGAACGTACCAAAGGAAATCTGAAATTCAAAGTAGTAAGTGCCAATGAAAGCTACAATGTCTCTAAAAGGTATGAGTGTATTCTTTATCTATATACATAGCTTATACTTTTCCCATTAAATATTGAGCTTTCGTACGCCAGCTATTAAAAACACTTCTGGGAAAGAATTGTACACCAATGTCTGCATGCACTAGCTGCCAATTTATAATTTTGGCAGGCCTTACTGGCAAAACTAAAAACTTGAGTAGCCATTCCTCTCTGGGTAAGGTGAGCAACAAGGGCTTTATGTTGGCATGGACTTTCTGCAGCTACAATTCCAAATTCCTGAAGCAACAGTGTCCATCTTTTCCTTTGAGGTACAGAATGCCAGCTTGAGCACTGCTGCCTGAAGCCACTCTCATATTGTCCTTTTCTAGGCAGTGACATCCAAATCCCCAGTCTCCTGCATGAAAGGTCAAGCAGGGAAGAAGAGATACTGCCCATTTAGTCTTGCTTCTCTGAGGCCCACCATTATACTCAGAAAACACCCTATTTTGAACAAAATAGACTGTTTCCTCTGCAAGGACTGGCACTGAAAAAGTTTCTAATTGCAAACATGTCTCATGGTGGTTAACTTTTCTTGATGGGAGGGCCTTTGTGTCAAGACAGTTTCTCATTGAGTTTCTCATTGGGTTTGTGAGTTTTTGTAAATGAAACACTTTGCAAAGAATATTATCTAAATATGGACAGAATTGTGTCTCATTTTCGTCAGTTGCTAATCTATTCAAAAAGCTTCTCCTGTTACATTCATCAGTTGATCAATACACATTTTTGTTTATTGCTAAATATCAACATGTATTTTTGTCATGATAGTTTTCTATAGTTGGCTCTCTCTATCCATGGATTCTGCATCCACAGATTCAAGCATCCAGGGCTTGAAAATATTGAGATAAAATTTAAAGAGCAAGCATTGATTTTGCTATTTATATAATTGGATATATAACTACTGGATTGCTATATAACTATTGGATACCCCAAATTCTAAAAAGTGAGGTGGGAACTGCAATAAGAGAAATAGCAAAAAACAAATTGCCAGGAACAGATGATAATCCAATTGAACACTGAGATGATAATCCAATCCACACTGAGATTCAACTCTAGTGCTAACCAACATATGTCAATAGATATGGAAAACAAAAAGATGGCCAACAGATTGGAAGTGATCAATATGCATCCCCATTCACAAAAAGAGAGACACAAGAGACTGCAGCAACTATAGGACCATAGCACTGATCTCCCACACAAGCAAAATCATGCTCAAAATTCTACAACATAGACTCCAACCATACATGGAAAGAGATCCCAGAGGTCCAAGCAGGGTTCAGGAAAGGAAGAAGAACTAGGGATCACATTGCAAACATATGATGGCTAATGGAGCATAGCAGGGAATTCCAAAAGAAAATCAGCATGTGCTTTATAGATTATAGCAAAGCCTTTGACTGCATAGATCATGAAAGGCTATGGAATGCCCTTAAAGACATGGCAGTGCCAACATACCTGATAGCCCTGATGAGGAATCTGTACTCAGGACAAGAGGCTGATGAACCAAGGACCTTTGCAGACTGCCAGAAATAGTGCAAATTGAAACCACCTTAACTGTCCTGGCTCAGTGCTAGGGAATCATGGGAACTGTAGTTTATTGTGGCACCAGAGCTCTCTGACAGAGAAGGCTCAATGCCTCAGAAAAAAAATACAATTCCTATGATTCCCTAGCACTGAGCCAGGGCAGTTAAAGTGGACTAAATTTGCACTATTTCTAGCAGTCTGCAAAGGCACTAAGTTCATCAAGTGATGAATAAACCTGTCTCAAAATATAAAAATCCCGTGACCTTCAGCATCCTAAGTGCTTGTTGCTATATGTTTAAGCCATACCAGATGTACTGGAATGTAGATTAAATTGATCAAAGAAGGGAGTGTGCTATCTCCTTTCCTTCCATTGTCATTTCCATAGCAAACCTCCCTCCTCGCAGCATGGAGAGTTTTCTGAAAAGAAGAATCTTCTCCCAGTGTGGAAGATCTTCATTTGGTTCAGAATAAGGCAGACACAGAACCTCACTTTTTATAAAGTCTTTTTACACCCAGCAGGCCATCCTTTAGGAGGATGGTGAAGCTGTTTTGGTGTTGTATCACAGCAGTAATCTGCAATAAACACTGTTATAAAATTTATGTTTAGGCTTATTGCTCCAACCAATCTCACTCTAGTTATCCAGATAAGCTTTCCTCACCGGCTCCTCCTAACATGTTTAAAAATATAGCTCTATAAGCTAGGCCACCAAAATGGAAAAGATAAGAGAAGTGGAGGCTGGTAAAGAAAAAGTCATCTCTGGATGAATTTTAAAAGCTCTTAGGTTGTCCCTAGAAGGTTCAAAATATTTTTACTTACGTAATAATAATAATAATAATAATAATAATAATAATAATAATAATAATAATAATTTTTATTTAATATCCAGCTCTGGGAACAATCGGGGTGGCTTACAATAAAAACATCAGATAACAATTAAAAACTATTTCCCCCTCCCCCCTTAAAAAAATAGTAAA
>CM034703.1:21031536-21056385 GCA_020142125.1 Phrynosoma platyrhinos | reverse complement strand
TTCAGAGAGGGTTGTCTATTGCTGGCCTCTGAGGCTGAGAGAGTGTGACTGTGACTGGCCCAAGGCAGGGTGACTAGATGTCATAACTGTAAAGGAGGACGAGGCACCGCAAAATGGAGGCCCATTCTGAAAAACGAGGGCAGGTTGCTAAAGAGAGGGTTATCTATTGCCAACCTCTGAGGCTGAGAGAGTGTGATTGGCCCAAGGCAGGGTTACTTGATGTCATAACTGCAATGGAGGACAAAGGACCACAAAATGGAGGTCAAGTTTCTTCAGTGAGGGTTATCTATTTCCATCCTCTGAGGCTGAGAGAGTGTGACTGGCCTAAGGCAGGGTGACTAGATGTCTTCAGCTGCAAAATGGAGGTCAAGTTTCTTCAGATAGGGTAGGCTGTTGCCAGCCTCTGAGGCTGAGAGTGTGTGATTTGCCCAAGGCAGGGTGACCAGAGGTTCTAACTGCAGAGGAGATCGAGGCACTGCAAAATGGAGGTCCTTCCTGAAAACGGAGGGCAGGTTTCTTCAGAGCAGGTTCTCTATTGCCGTCCTCTGAGACTGAGAGAGTGTGACTGGCCCAAGGTGGGGTGACTAGATGTCCTCACTGCCAAGGAGGACAAGGCACCATAACATGGAAGCCCTTCCTGAAAAACGAGGGCAGGTTTCTTCAGAGAGGGTTGTCTATTGCTGGCCTCTGAGGCTGAGAGAGTGTGATTGGCCCAAGAAAAGTTGACTAGGTGTCTTCACCCGCAAAATGGAGGTAAAGTTTCTTCAGACAGGGTTGGCTGTTGCCATCCTCTGAGGCTGAGAGAGTGTGATTGGCCCAAAGCATGGTGACCAGAGGTCCTAGCTGCAAAGGAGAACGAGGCACTGCAAAATGGAGGTCCTTTCAGAAAAGCGGAGGACAAGTTTCTTCAGAGTGGGTTTGCTGTTGCTGTCCTGAGGCTGAGAGAGTGTGACTTGGCCAAGGCAGGGTGACAAGATGTCATAACTGCAAAGGAGGGCCACAAAATGGAAGTCGATTTGAAAAAGGTGGGGCATGACCAAAGAAAAGCTCAGAACACTCATAGAAATATTAAATACACTTGTCCCTCCACATTCGCTGGAGTCAGGGGCACAGGATCCCTATGAATGTGGAGGGGAAAGCGAATAACAAAAGCACTGTTTTTACCTGAGAGAACATCTCTCTAGGAATCTCTAGGTCCTCCAGTGCAACTCTGTGGTCAGCATCTGCCAGACAATGACCATAGAATTGCACTGGAGGAGCTACAAATGCCTAGTGGAGCGTGCTCTCTAGGAATCTCTAGGTCAGGGGTAGGCAACCTGTCCCCTTTAAGGGCCGAGGGACTTCAGCTCCCAGAATCCCAGGAGCTATTGGCCAATATGGGACTATTGGCCAACATGGCTGAGGCTTCTGGGAGCTGAAGTCCCTCAGCCCTTAAAGGGTACAGGTTGCCTACCCCTGACCTAGATATTCTCAGAGAGAACATTAATAAAATCTCTGAATAATCAAAGCCACAAAAGTCAAAGCCGCAAATGTGGAGGGACGATTGTACATGCTTCTTCATCAGGCTCAGAAGGGAGAACATTTTGAAATTCCTCCTGGAAAGAAGGCTGAAATATAGGACATGTCCTGAGAAAGGAGGACATGTCTAGTCACCCTGTGCAGAAGCCTTCTCCAGTTTTCGGTCAGGTAACTTGGTGTAGTGGCTTGAGTGTTGGACTCTGGAGAACAGGGTTCAAATCCCAGCTGAGCCTGCTGGGTCACAATTTCTCAGCCTCAGAGTAAGGCAATGGCAAACTCCCTCTGGACAAATCTAGCCAAAAATACCCCATGATAGGGTTGCTTTAGGGTTGCCATAAATCAGATGTGACTTCAAGGCATACAACAACGACAAAGTCATGCTGAAAATGGAGGGCATTTTGGAATTCCTCCTGGACAGAAGGTTGAAATATAGGATATGTCCTGTAAAAGGAGGACATCTGGTCAAATTGATTGTGAGGTAAAACCAGGTGCTGCTGTCTGTGGGGTTGCCTTGGAGTAGGTGCCTCCAAACTACAAATCCCAGGTTTGTACCGTTTTATCTTGTTGCTGTGTGCCTTCAAGTTGTTTCCGACTTAATGGCCCCCTTAAGGTGAACCTATCCTGAGGTTTTCTTGGCAAGATTTGTTCAGAAGAGATAATGCCATGGCAATATTCTGAGGCTGAAAGAGTGTGACTCACCCAGTGGGTTTCTGTGGCTGAGCTGGGATTCAAACCCTGATCGCTTAGTCCTACGCTTAAACCACTACTACACCCTTATAGCACTTTAATACCACTTTAAATGCCACTTTGGATCTGTCCTGTGGGATGCTGCAATCTGTAGTTTGATGAGGGGTTTAGAAGTCTTATCTTGACCAAATTAAGGCTGCTGTGCCTTGGCTACATTATGAGGAGGCACCATTTCTAAGACAAGAATGCTAGGAAAAATGGTTGGTTTGCATCTTCAAGTTGTTTCCTAAGACAAACCTATCACAGGGTTTTCTTGGCCAGATTTGTTCAGAGGTGGTTTGCCATTGTTCTCTGAGGCTGAGAGAGTGTGACTTGCCCAAGGTCACTCAGTGGGTTTCATGGCTGAGCTGGGAATCGAACCCTGGTCTCCAGAGTCGTAGCTAGATGCTGAAACCTTTTTGCCACACTAGCTCTCATACTGTTTTATAGTGTATTCTGCTTTGATGCTGTCTTTTGTATGTTTTAATTGTACTCTTCTTTTAAATGGTAAGCCTCTCTGAGTCCCAGTTCTGGGAGAAAAGCAGGATGATGAGGATGATGATACAGGTCTAATGTGCACTGTAGAAATAATGCAGTTTGATACCACTCTAACTGCTGTGATTCCATGGTATGAAATTCTGGGATTTGTAGATTTGTAACTCTTTTGCTCCCTCAAATGGCTTTCTTTCATCTTTTTTTCTTTCTGTTTTTCTCCCCATGTGTCATCTCTTAGGGTGCATCCACACTGCAAAAATAAATCAGTCTGACACCACCCAGACTGGTGTCAACTGCCATGACTCTGGCCTAATCTGCATTGTAGAAATAATGCAGTTTGATACCGCTCTTCACAGTTGTGGCTCAATGCTGTGGGATTCTGGGATATGTAGTTTGCAGGGGAACCAGAACTCTCTGACGAAAAAGGCTAAATATCCCACGAAACTGCAAATTCCAGCATTCCTGTGAGGTGTAGCAATTAAAGCGGCATCAGACTGCATTATTTCTGCAGTGCAGAGTAGACCAGAATCATGGCACTTGAAGTGGTGTGAGACTGCTTTATTTTTGCAGTGTGAATGCACCTGAAGAGGGAGTGTTCTGGGGAGAAAGAAAGAAAACTATTGGGGGGGAGGCAAAAGAGTTAAGTTGGTGGATGGGATGGGGGTGAGAGATACCTCCTAGCGAAGGCCTTTGAGGAGAAAGGTAGGCTATGGGATTGGGAGTCCTTTTCCCTAGGTCTTCCCAATGACCAAGGAACTCTGGGGAAATAATCATGATAATAACACAGATGCTGTTATCCTATTTCTCATGGCGCTCTTCCTCTCTTCAGAGTCTGTCTTTGTCTGTACATTAAGAGATGAGTTTAAGAATTGGTCCTCAATGTTAAGATGTTTATTTTAGGACTGGGAAGAACATAAAAAGATCAGACTGACTGTCTATTTACTCCAAACCTCTGTTTGGACAGTGGTTACCAGTTGCCCATAGAAAGCTTTACTGAGCCCCTGTTGTCTTGTTTTCTCCAGCAACTCATATATAAAGGCATCCTGTCTCTGATGCTAGAAGTAATGCATAGCCATCTTGTTGTTGTTGTGTGCCTGAAGTAATTTCTGACTTATGGCGAAGCTAAGTCAAACCTATCATGGGGTTTTCTTGGCAAATTTCTTCAGAAGGGGTTTGCCATTGCTGTCCTCTGAGGGTGAGAAAGAGTGACTTGCCCAAGGATCACCCAGTGGGTTTCATGGCTGAGCAGGGAATCAAAATGCATCTGAGGAAGTAGACTTAAGTCTGCGAAAGCTCATGCTGCCAACTTCTTTCTTTCAGTTAGTTTCAAAGGTGATGCAAGATCTCTCTACATTCCTGGTCTCCAGAGTCACAGTCCAATACTCAAAACACTATGGCACACTAGCATCTTGACTAGTAGCCATTCATGGCCCTGCAAACTTCACCATATGTTAGAATCATAGAGTTGCGAGACCCCAAGCACTATCCAGTCCAACCCCCTGTCATGAAGGAAGACACAATCAAAGCACCCCCGACCAATAGCCGTCCAGGCTCTGTTTAAAAACCTCCAAAAAAGGAGACTTCACCACTCTCTGAAGGAGTGTGTCCCACTGTCAAACAGCTCTTGTGACAGTGAATTCCGCACTTTAATTATGTGTTGTGTGAAGAAGTACGAGGCCGTGTGGCCATTTAAAACAATGGGGCTCCAATATTTGCGTTTTTTCCGATTCGTGGGTGGGGGGGAGTCTGGAACGGATCCCCCGTAAATCGGAAGGGACAACTGTACTTTCTTTTACCTGTCCTGAATCCCTGGCAGTCAGTTTCAGAAGGAGAGCTGGATTCTAATATTATGAGACAGAGGGTAAAGCTCTTTTTCTGCCTTTTTCATACCATGAATAATTTTATATACCTCTGTTTTCCCCTTGTTTGGACCATTTTCTAAGCAAAAGAGTCCAAATATTATAATCTTTCCTCATAGTGCAGTTGTTGTGGTCCTGCAGTCATTTTGGTTGCCTTTTTCTTTAGCTATTTGAACTCTAAGATTATTTTATAGATGCAGTTATAAGAACTATACACCATATTCCAGATGTGGTTGGACTATAAGGCTGTATGCTGTTGTCAGTTTTACTTTTAATTCTTTTTTAATAATTTCCAACAGGAAATTTCTCCTTTTTTTTGGCACTAACACAGTCACTGAACTTTTTAAACTTAGCTATCTACCATAATCCTTTCTTGCTATCTATCATAATCCTTTCAGTACATATGTGAAGTTGGGATCTTTTGCTCTGATATATATCACTTTATGCTTGCTTACATTGAATATAAGTTACCATTTTACTGCCCATTTTCCCAGTTTAGAGAGATCCTTTTGGAGTGCTTCGCATTCAGTTTCATCTCCAGATTAAAACTCTTCAGTTAAATGTGTCTGAAATTGAGAAAGCCAGTAATCTGAGAATGGAAGTAAAAGTGTTTAGGGAACATTGTTTTTATTTGTAGAAAATTGTGAGAATAGGTTAGGGGGTAAAGTTTTTTGGCCTTTTAAGAGAATTAGAAGAGAAACGGCAAATTTACGAGTCTTAGAGAACGGTTTAGTTTAACGCTTCTTGAGACTAGGGTTCCTTGTGGTTGTATTTTTGTAAGCTGACGGTTGGTTATATATTGTGTAAATGCCAGTTTAAGTTATGACCCGTTACAATATGCTGGCACAGTTGATATGTTACATTTTAGATTCTTCTATAAATATATAAATGTCATGTTTCAGCTCTTATTCGCTGGCACGACAATGGTCCAAAGCACACTGCAGAAATAATCCAGTTTGAAACTGCTTTAACTACCCTGTCTCAGTGCTAGGGAATCCTGGGAACTGTAGTTTGTTGTGGCACCAGAGCTCTCTGACAAAGAAGGCTAAATGTCTCACAAAACTACAGTTCCCAGAATATAATGGTAATAATGGGGTGCAAATACAGTCAGCCCTCCACATTTGTGAATTTGACTTTTGCGGATTTGATTCTTCACAGATTTGATTAGTATGTTCTCTCTAGGAATGTCTAGGTGCTCCAGCAAGACTCTGCGGTCAACTTCCGCCAAAAGTTGCACAGGAGGACAGAGAGATTCCCAGAGAGAACACTTCTCTAGGCATTTGTAGTCCTCCAGTCCAATTCACTGGTGAACTCTGGCTCATGTTGACCACAGAGTCGTGCTGGAGGACCTAAAGATTCCTGGAGAGGTGTTCTCGCAGGTTTAAAAATAGTGGGTTTTTAATAGTTTTTTGTGGGTTTTTCAGGCTGTGTGGCCATGTTCCAGAAGAGTTTCTTTTTGGCGTTTCACAAGTATCTGTAGCTGGCATCTTCAGAGAATACTGAATACTTCAGAGAATACTCCATCTTCAGAGAATACTGCCAGCCATGAAAGCGTTCGACTTCACAGTGGGTTTCTTATTTGCAGTTTTCCCACTTTCATTGGGGTCCTATACCCATAATCCCAGTGAATGTGGAGTGCCTACTGTATATATGTGGTTCCATTCCCATTGGAAAAATTACTGTTCCTCGACATTGCATAGTTTGGGAAGCACTATTGTCGTCAGTGAAACATGGCTGAATTCTCATTCTCTACTTCTTGTCCTTTTTCCATTTTCCTCTACCAGTCTGCTGGTGGATAATTAATTTAATTGGCTGATGAGGCAGGAGGAAGGCTGGGCTTGCTGCTTGCTCCCTTATGTGATGGTTGAAGGTGCAAAGTGACCACTACTGTGTCTGAAGAGACCAACCTTCTTGTGTTTCTTCAGGTGATCCAAGTGGTAATATCATTTGGGGCACTTGAATTCATTTATTTAAAGTGAGAGACAATATTTTTCACCCTCCACTTTAAATAAGCAAGCAGGAGGTGCCACTGCCATTAGAAAAAATTGCCTAGGCAGGACATGTAGCTTGGCCACCTTGTCTGTGGAGCTTAGACAGATGAATTTGCACGTCTTGCCCCAGCCACAACCCTGGGGAAGAAATAAAATCTGTTAAAACTCGATCTGAGAAACATGCATACTTTAGACTAAAACACTGTAAGGTTAACAGAAGTGGAGTTTCTTCCCAGAAAAAGCAGGATTTGTGGATTAAGTTTACTTTGAAAGAGCCTTTGAATACAGTGGGCCTTCCATATTTGCTGGGGTTAGGGATGCAGGACCCCCGTGAAAATGGAAAGACTGCAAATAAAAACCCACTTTTTTAAACCTCCAAGAACACTTCTTTAGGAATCTCTAGGTTCTCCAGCACAACTCTATGGTCACCTTCTGGCAGAAATTGTCTATACAATGACACTGGAGGACCTAATATGCCTAGAGAAGGGTTCTCTGTAAGAATTTCTAGGTCCTTCCGCACAACTCTATGCTCAACTTCTGGCAGAAGTTAACAACAGAATTGTACTGGAGGACCTATAGATTCCTAGAGAGAGTATAATTATCAAATCCGCAAAAGTCAAATCTGCAAATGTGGAGGGCTGACAGTAAACAAATTGCAGAAGGGAATTGGTTGGTTCATGACATCTCATATTACAGGCTGAGTATTATTTCAAGCAAGACAGTAATTTTAGAATATTTAGGTAGTGAAAATATGAGCTGTTACTAGTTGCAAGGACATCTTTGAAAACTATACAGATTAGTAAAGTAAGGGAGATCTAGATGATACTTAAAACTGGCTGAGAAAGGGGATGTTTTGTAAAACAAGTATGTAAAAATTCTGAGTGGAGCAAGGATATTTTGCCTTTTTTATGATAGTTGGCTTAAGTTATGTACAGTATTAGCATAAGCACATTTGAGATGTCTGGCAGCTGATGTCTGTTTGTTTTAAACACCTTGGAGTTTTAAAAGGGTGGTTGGGAAAGTTTCTCATCACCCCCCTGGCTTGTTTTAGGATTGCAGGAGACTTTGGGCCTTTACAGACTGCCAGAAATAATGCAGCTTGAGTCCACTTTAACTGCCCTGGCTCAGTGCTAGGGAATCATGGGAACTGTAGTTTATTGTGACACCAGAGCTCTCTGACAGAGAAGGCTCAATGTCTCAGAAAAAACTACTGATCCTATGATTCCCTAGCACCTAGTGGACTCAAGCTGCATTATTTCTGGCAGTCTGAAAAGGGCCTTGTTTCAAAACCCTTGCTGCTATATGATGCAAGTGGTCTTTTACACTTAGCTTTTATGAATAAGGGAGTGAATTGGAGACCTCATACAGCCTGTACTCAACCACCCCAGCTTAAATCAAGTGGGACATCTACAGATGGACAGCTGGCCCCTTTTTTGTACTATCTCCTAATCTTGAGAATCATCTCCTAATTAAAGCTCAGCCATTGTGAGTTACATTTTTCTTGATTTTTTTAGGCTTTGCGTAAAATTTGGATTTGTCTAATCATGGGACAAACCTCTAATGGGATCTCAGCAGTAGTTTCTTTATATTTATAATGTAAAAGAAAATAACATGGTACATGTGTAACTATAGTTTTTAGATTGGTTCTGTTGTATCTGAACTAAACAAGTTGTATTTTAGTGTAGGGATGGGGAACATGTGGTTCCACAGATGGTTCTGGCCTGTAGCTGCCAACCACTTGCTCTACTGGCTAGAGCTGATGGGAGTTGCAATCAACGACATCTGCAGGGCCATAGATTTCCTACCATTGTTTTAGTGTTCAATCATACTCTGTCAAAATTGTATTCTCCTCCAGTCAGTTCCATGGTTTGATATAACCATGGTTTTTGATGTCAGACAATGAGTTCAGCAAACAGTGATTACAACTTAGTTTGCCTTCACTGAAACCACAGTCTCTGTATGTTGGTTTGGATATGTTTCAATCTCTGGTTTGATGGTCTCTATATTTAACCAGTTTAGTGCCTCAGCGAACCAGGTTTGTGTCAAACTGTAGTGGAAAGGAAGGAAGGAAGGAAGATACAAACTCAAGGATAATAATAATAATAATTTAATAATAATTTTTATTTAATACCCCGCCCCTCTGAGCACAATCGGGGCGGCTTACATCATAAAAATCCATCACATAACAATTTAAAACAATTCCCCCCTGAAAGGATATATTTCAGATAGTTACAACATGATTGGTGATTGGTCCTGTGCCTCCTGGGTTGTGCCATTGTAAGCTTCTCTGGCAAGGAAATTTATGTATTGTGAACTTCATGCATTCTGGATTTCGAAATAAGCAATAATGACAACTTCAGCCCTCAAAGTACTGTTTGTTCTGATGTGTACCAGATAATATTAGCTCTATGTGACTCTTTCCCTATACTAGAACAGTCTTTTTTCTTCTTTTTCTATTGAAAGACTGCTTTTCCTATAGTTCTTCATTATTTAATTGCATAATAGCTTGGCAGTGCAAATATACAAGTTCAGTACAGTCTGCTTAAGGCACCCATTGCCAGAGAGTTAACAAGGTAAAGCTTTTCCTACAAATACAATAGAGTCTGTCTTATTATGGCATAAACCTTCATGGACTACAGCCCACTTCATGAAACAATGAAGCTGAAATCCATGAAAACTTAGGTTGTAATAAAATAAGTTAACATTTAAGGTACTACAAGACTACCACAAAGCAGCCATGCCATCTTGATCTTATACATTTTAGTGTTTTATTTAAGTACTGAACAATTACTGTTAAAGGTTGTTGATGTGTACCTTCAGGTCGTTTCTGACTTAAGGCAACCCTAGTATGATGTCTTCTTGACAAGATTTCTTCAGAGGGTGTTTGCCACAGCCATCCTCTGAGGCTGAGAGAGTGTGATTTGCCCAAGGTCATCCAGTGGCTTTCCATGGCTGAGCCAGGATTTGAAGCCTGGTTTCCAAAGTTGTAGTTCAGTGCCTAAATCGCTACACCATGCTGGCTCATACCATTATGATTTCTAACCCAATGGCTGTATTCAACTGTTACTTTTAAGTCTGGCATCCTGGCTTAATAAAGCATAGTGTGAACAAGCAGTGTGCTGTACACACAGCCTTCATGTTATAAACATATCAGGAAGGCATGACTTTGTAAAATGTTCAAACCCAGAGAATGGAGCTAGAGTTAACAGGATGCTTGTACTAGCACACACTTCATATTGTGGCTTATTTTTCTGGAATGTTGGGTAAAGCAATACATGCAGATATAGCTACTAGCTTTTGGATAATCTGACTAGTACAGGACCTAATATGTATGGTCCGATTTGGGTGGGCAACATGCAGTGTCACCAGACATTCTGTTCATACCTCTGGCAAAGGTGATCAGCCGGTCTCTTGAAAGGAAAAAGAATGAGGAGGAGGTAGCAGAGAGAATAGATGTGAGGCACTATAACAGGATTGGACAACATAGTTTAAACATTTAAAATAATGTTTAAAAGGTGTGGTAATTGATGTGTTCTCAGCTGTCAACTGGACATGTAAATACAGGGCCTTTGCAGACTGCCAGAAATAGTGCACATTAAATTGAGGCACTGCCCTAGCTCAGTGCTAGGGAATCATGGGAACTGTAATTTATTGTGGCACCAGAGCTCTCTGATAGAGAAGGCTCAATGTCTCAGAAAAAAATACAATTCCCATGACTCCGTAGCACTGAGCCAGGGCAGTGCCTCAATTTAATGTGCACTATTTCTGGCAGTCTGCAAAGGCCCACAGTGTGCCTTACTGATCCCCTTTGGTGATCAGAGCAGATTTATAAAAATAAACATGACATAAATGAGCAAATAATCAAAACATCAAAAAATCCCTGGCTATCTAACTTTTCTAAAGTGCTATAAATTATAGCTTTAGTGTGGAGGCCTAGAGTGTTTCCAAGTCTAACATAAAAACCATTTTCAAACAAAGAATATCAGATGTTAGAGTACAGAGAAACGTATCAGCCTTGCCATACACAAGATTTATGAAATAGATATCAGCAGCAGCAGCAGCGGAAAAAGAATATTGTCCTTAATGAAACGTGAACAATGTATAGTGCTTACTTATTTGCTTTTCACAACAAGGAAGATTCCTGGACATCTAGTATCAAATAGACTGTATATGTGGTACATCTGAAGTGGAAGATCTGGCCCACTACTTACTGGAATGCTGGTTGTATTCCAGTCCTAGAGAAGATTATTTGTCTCCTTTTTAAAAAAAGTCATATGGGAAACTGGGGGATTGAAGGCCAACTGAATTTTCTTCTGCAAGACTCTAACCAGTTACTGATGCAGCAGGTTCCCCTTTTACAATTAAAACGGTCAGTTTAAAGGGGGGGGGGGGGAAAGGAAAAATGTTTGATGAAAGTAGTGATGTTTCCTCCCCTTTTCTTTCAAAATTATTACAGTATATATTTGTGTTTTTTTATACAAGATGTTTTTTGATATTGCCTGTTGACATACAATAAACATTTACTCACATAATACAGCATTTGTCATGGGGAAGAAAATCTCCTAACTGCAGATAGCAGTGTGATTAATATATGTTGATGGATAGCAATACTTCTGAAAGCCAGCGAGGTATAGTGGTTTGAATGTTGGACTATGACTGCAGATCAGGGTTTAATTCCTCACTTGGCCATGAAAACTCACTGAATAACCTTGGGTGAATTACACACACTCAGCTCCAGAAAACCCTGTATAGCATAGAGGTTTGAGTATTGGACTACAACTCTGGAGACCAGGGTTTGAGTTCCAGCTTGGCCATGAAATCCACTGGATGGCCTTAGGTTCAGTTTCCAGCTCAGCCATGAAACCCATTGGATGACTTTGGGCAAGTCACATCCTCTCAGCCTCAGGGGAAGGCAATGGCAAACTGTCTCTGAACAATTATTGTTAGGAAAACCCCATGATAGGTGCCTTAGGGTCACCATAAGTTGGAAACAATTTGAAGGCACATAACACACAGAGATGTGCCTTAGGAACTCCATAAGTTGGAAAACTACTTGAAGGCACCCAGAAAAAAATAACAAAGTAGTACTTTTAGAGGTATCCCATAACTGGATTATTTTTATGTCAGGCAAGATGGACAAAACTGTGTGGGCATCTAGTATGGTTACCTGTTCTAAACACCTGAATGTCAAACAACTCAAATTTATCCAATAAAGTTGAGCAGGAAGAGGTTCTGCTAAAGACTCCTATCTTTCAGAGACTCAAAGATGGAACAGACCCCAGTGATTTTATCCACAAAGGACATGAAAAACTAGTGCTGTATGTCACTTAGTGTTCAAAAAATCCATGTGGATAGGGATTCTTTTAAAATATACATTTTGCAGCTTGAACAAGCACTATAAGAAATTGGCAGAGAAAAGATGGCTTTGTGGAGATCACTGCCTTGCAGTGGTAATTCAGATTGTTTTTAAGCCATTTTAGTTTGGATTCAGTATTTCTTTCTCCACTTCAGTCTTCCTCTTTGCTAGTTGTTGCTTGCAATTTCCTAATAAACAGAGAGAAACTTTGAGTTTTAGCTAGTTGGAGAAGGCACTTAGCAACTATTCTGTAAGGTGTCTTGACTTAAGCCTTCTGCTCCTAACATAAACCATCTGGAAACCATCTGGATCCATTAGCCTCAGGGGCTGGACCCATCCTGAATCTCATCCTGTAATCATTAAAGCAGATCATATATCCAACTTTAACCAGATGGTGGTTGATATATGATAACAGAGTTATCCCACTAATAGATAGATAGGTAGCCTGCTACACAGATTGGCTACACATTCAGATAGACCCTTGGTTGTCATGGCAGCTGTGAAATTCTGGCACCCAAGTTAAGGCACTTTTGCTCTGGAAATTAAAGGTACGTAGATAACAGTTTTGAAACTCCATGCCATATTCCAAACCACATCATGTTGGTCACACTCCTAGGTAGCATGTGGCCGGTTGATCAAAATAATCTGTCACCAAAATATTAAAAAATAAATTGTGCCTTGGACTGGGCTCCTAGTAAGAGAAGGGTTGTCTGTCTGGACACCAAATAACCCTACTGTGCTTGTCCACCCATTTGTTTCTAAATTGTTCCTGGTCAGGGTGTCTAACTAGGAAATAATAGGTCTTTTCCCCATCAAGTCAGGTAACCCTCTAATACAGGGGTAGGCAACCTAAGGCCCGGGGGCCGGATGCGGCCCAGACAGGCCTTTGGACCGGCCCCAAACCGGTCCTGCCGCCCCCCCCCATGATGATATTGATTATTGTTGTTATTACTTGTTCTTGGAGTTTTCTTGGCAAAATCTTCACAGGGGTTTTGCCATGGCTTTTCTGGGGCTGAGAGAGTGTGCATGCATTTTTTTAATTTTTTTAATTTTTTTTTATTTTAATATTTATTTATTTATTTATTTATTTATTTATTTATTTTTGGTGCTTCGGCCCGTCAATTGTCTGAGGGACAGCAACCCGGCCCCCAGCTCAAAAAGGTTGCCTACCCCTGCTCTAATACATAGCAGATCAGCCTTATAGTATCTAAATGAATCAATCACTTTTTAAAATTCTGAACAGACCTAGTTCTTTGTTATTGTTAGCTATCCTCGAATTAATCCCACAGGTGACCGTGTGGATGAGACATCTACAAGTACTCCTGTACTCCAGTGTTCTGTTCAGGTCCTGCAAATTCATGCCCATGACATCCCTGTTGGAGTTCATCCATCAGGCATGCAGTCTTCCTCTCCCTCTACTGCCCTTTACCTTTCCTAGCATTATTGTCTTTTCTAGTGAACCGTGCCTTCTCACTATGTGGCCAAAGTATGACAGCTTCAGTTTTATTATTTTGGCTTCCAGGGAGATTTCAGGCTTGATCTGTTCTACAATCCATTTGTTTCTCTTTTTGGCTGTCCACAGTATCCTCATTATTCTTCTCTAGCACCACATCTCAAATGATTTGATTTTCATTCTGCATGCTTTCTTTACTGTCCAGTTCTCACATTTGTACATCATGATGGGGAATACTGTGGCTTGGATGATTCTAACTTTAACGCTCAGTTGTATATCTGTACTCTTTAGGATCTTTTTCTAGTTCTTTCATGGCTGCTCTTCTCATTCATAGTCTTCTTATTTCTTGACTGCAGTTACCATTCTGATCATTGTTTGATCATAGATACAGGGATTCTTTAACTCAGGGATCGGCAACCTTTGTTGCCGGGGGGCCAGTGAGGAAAAGGATTTCCTAGTTAGGCACCCTGACAAGTCAACCTCATGCATAAGTCAAGGGAAGGTTTTGGGGCCAAAATTTTGGATTTTGATGTGACCTGTGGATAAGTTGAGGGTACAAATTAGGGCATATAACAAAGGATGTAAATGCCAAAGCTCAAACACACATGCATGCACCCTCTCCTTCCAAAGGCACCCAGCTCTTTCCCTGCTTCCTGAGAAAGCAAGGACACATGCATAGACACACACACACTTGTGCCTGCCTTGCAAAGGCACCCAGCTTTCCCCCTGTTCCCTACAGTTCCCTCCAGTTTCCTTACAGCTGCCGAGGTAAGGAGAATGGGATGTTGGGTGGTACTTCTTTCTAAGCAGTATTTCCATATTGCCCCGTATATAGGTCGACCCAGGATTCTGGGGTTAGTTTTTTTGGCATACATTTTTCAACTTATAGACAAGTATATATGGTAATTGATTTTCCAGAATTGCCAAGTCCATTAACATTATCTCTGCTGAGCACATCAGCACTTAAACAAACTACTTATTTTATATAGTCTATAAAGTGAGGAAGTGACAGGGTGAGGAAAAGGATGGCTAATAATTAGAAGGTTCAAACCAATTAAAGAAAGTATATTGAATTAAATGGGTTTTAGTTAATTAATCTGTCAGTTGAATATGAGTACAGTACTTGTTTCTGAAGCCAGAAGCATATTTTCCTTTGTATATCTATTTATTGTGTTTATAAGTTGTAGCAAGAGAAAAGAAATTCCTCCCTTTTTGGAAGAAAAAGGGAATACCTCTCTGAAAATGGTACTTGATATACATATTTAAAATACATTTAAAAAAAATCTGCCTGGATAATTAGGACACTTTTCTAGTCAATTAAATCAATTAAAAATTTTATCTAATAAATGCTTCTAGGATAAAACGAAATGATGATGATGATGATAATTTATTCTTATACCCCGCCTTTTGCCAAGGCAATCAAGGCAGCTTACATAATATAAGATACAAAGCATATTATGAGATACAGTTTAAAAGCATATTAAACAGCAATAACAATGATAACAATTCCCCCCCCCCCCCTTAAAAGAGGGAGGGAGGGCCATTCTTCTTTCCAGGCTAGGCCCAATGGAGCTGGCCTGCCTTCTCTCACTCAATGGTGGTGGATGGAGGGAGTGCCCTTTTTCTTGTTCAGGCTAGGCCTGATGTTACTAAACAAAGTAAAGAGAGAAAACAGGTACTTAATGAAAAAAATATTTCCCCCATTTGTAACCTGTATATTCCAACTTGTGTGAGCGTGCCTTAAAGTCACCTTTGACTTATGATGACCCTATAAATTTCAAATGATTTTCTTAGGTAAGGAATTCTTAGAGGTGGTTTTACTAATTCGTTTGTCTGAAATATAGCCTATAGTACCTGGTATTTGTAGTCTGTCCCCCATCCAAGCACTGGCCAGGGCTGACACTGCTTAGCTTCCAAGATAAGATGAGATCTGGTGTCTTTAAGGTATTTAGGTGGTTATTATCCAACTGAGAGAGCCAGCATAATGTGGTTTGGGTGTTGGACTATTACCCTGGAAACCAGGGTTCGATTCCCTGCTCAACCATGGAAACCCACTCAGTGACTTTGAGTGAATCACACACACACACACACTCAGCTCCAGAAAACTCAGGGTCTTTGCAGACTACTAGAAATAGTGCAAATTGAGTCCACTTTAACTGCCCTGGCTCAGTGCTAGGGAATCATGAGAATTGTATTTTTTTTTTTTTTTCTGAGACACTGAGCCTTCTCTATCGGAGAGCTTTGGTGCCACAATAAACTACAGTTCCCATGATTCCCTAGCACTTGAGGCAGGGCAGTTAAAGTGGACTCAATTTGCACTCTTTCTGGCAGTCTGCAAAGGCCCTCAGTGATAAGTTTGCCTTAGGATCACCATAAATCGGAAAGGACTTGAAGGCACACAACAACATTATCCAACTCACATTCTCCAAAAGAATTGTTGGTTGTTGTGTTGAAAAAGGTAGGTAATGCTGGAGTAACCATTAAAGCTCATTTTGAATAACACAGATGCCTTTATGTGGCATAGTGGTTTGAGTGTTGGACTACAACTCTGGAAACGGGTTCGATTCACAGCTTGGCCATGAAACCCACTGGGTGACCTTGGGCAAGTCACACTCTCTCAGTCTCAAGGGAAGGCAGTAACAAACCTCCCCTGAACAAATCTCACCAAGAAAACCCCATGATAGGGTCGCCTTAGGGTCATTGTAAATAGTAAACAACTTGAAGGCACACAACACACACACATACTTTGAACATCTGCTTATAACCAGATGTTGAGAAAAAAATACATTAAAGGTACTTCTTACTGCTTGGGAAGGAACAATTACTGATGAGTAAACTTAAGTGAAGAATCAAAGCCACAATTCCAGGGTCAATGAAGGCATCTAAAGAACCTGTTTGATGTAGTCATGGGAAGAGGAAGGTGCAGCTGAGGAAAGAAAGACTAGCCTTCATCTCAGAAAACAAAACAAAAACCCACCCCTCCTTGCTGCAGTCATGATTTTAAAAAAAACTATTGACACCATGGAATCATAGTTTGAATTTTTTTATTTATGTGGAGAGCTGACTGTAGTTGTATATGTTCTCATTATGATGATTGTTGACCCTTCTAAGTGGAATAATTGCCCTCAAAGGTAAAAGAACATGTAGATATCTTACAAATTCTGGTTCATACTCCTAGAGTGATATATTAAAGCAAGAGTGGAAATCATGCAGCCTTCCAGATGTTGCATATTTGGAAAACAAATGTTGGGTAGAGAGTAAAGCTTTAAAATTTCTTAGGGAAACATTTTTAATATATGTTTCCTCATTTCCCTAAGTGCTCAAGACACTTAACAGCTGTAATCCTTACAAACAACCCTATTAAACAGGCCAGTGCTGTTATATATTCTTATTTGTCCTTTCTAAATTAAAAAGTTAAGATTGGGGATCTTATCAGGGATATACCAAGGGAGCAAAAGAATAGCTTGCTTGACATATGTGGCTTTGAACTTTGATCATCTTGCTTGCAGTTAAATCTACTGACCTAATTCCTAAACTTTACTGTGTATTCAGTTTCTATGCTTATTGAAATCCTTGTGAACTCTTGCAAGTAGTACCATGATTCTTCAAGTGCAAGTCAGATGTACTGTACTAGGAATTAAAAATGCCTTACTACAGGGATAGGCAACCTTTCCCCTTTAAGGGCCGAGGTACTTCAGCTCCCAGAATCCCAGGAGCTATTGGCCAACATGGGACTATTGGCCAACATGGCTGAGGCTAGGAGCTGAAGTCCTCGGCCCTTAAAGGGGAAAGGTTGCCTACACCTACCTTACTACCTACCTCAGCTGAGTTTTTAATCTCACCTCAAGATGGGTTAGCGGGAAAGGGGAAGGTGGTAACCTCTTCATCTACAGCAGGGGTAGGCAACCTTTCCCCTTTAAGGGCCGAGGGACTTCAGCTCCCAGAAGCCTCAGCCATGTTGGCCAATAGTCCCATATTGGCCAATAGCTCCTGGGATTCTGGGAGCTGAAGTCCCTCGGCCCTTAAAGGGGAAAGGTTGCCTACCCATGATCTACAGGATTGATAGAAATATAGATAAATAGTGCAGTCTTTCCTGCACTCCCTACTTTCCAAGTATTTGTAGATGTTTTGCTCCATAAAGTGTTTTTGGCAACATTATTTTTGTCTAAGGGCATTCACCATAGAAAAGTTTTCCATAATAGTTTCAGTATGAATTATATTCTATATAGAAAGGATTAGAGAGCCAGTGTGATGTGTTGAACATTGCACTACAGCTGTGGAGCCCAGGGTTCGAATCTCTTCTTCACCATGGAAACTCACTGAATGACCTTGATTGAGTCGCACTTTCTCAGCCTCAGAGGAAGGCAAAGGCAAACCTCCTGAGAACAAAACTTAGAAAACCCCATGATCTGTTTGCCTTAGGATCACCATAAGTCGGAAACTACTTGAAGGCACACAACAATAATAAAGAGGGTTGTGATCAAGAAAAAAATATAATTGTTATCGGAGGGTGAATTGTACAAGTGATGTGACTAAAATGTTGGCATAAAGATAATTTTTGCAAAGCTGTCTTTTGAATGGAGAACTGAAGTGAAGAGATACTGAGGAATGTCTAGTAAGGTGAAAGTAGATCTGCACTGATTTAACAAGAGCCAATTTACAACTGTCCTACTCTCTAAATGGATTTTTTGATTAAATAATGGGAGTGGGGAAGCATGAAATGCAAGGGAGATGGGAAATTGCAGTCATTCTCTTCCCAGAAGGTCCTGTTCTGACTTCTGAACATAGCTGCCCCTTTTCTGTCTCAGTGGGTGATTGCACTATAGTGGATCACATTTACAGAAAAACTCTTTACCTTGTGACTCTTCATTTTGAGAGACGGCATTTTATGCCTCCCAAAAAAGGATTAAAACAGTTTTCTTCAATATATAACATCAAAGTGTGACTTTGTTGTTACATTTTCACTTCTTTTTTAAAAAGAAAAAAACTCATTGAATTTTAGATGCTTTGTTTTATAGCAGACCAAATATTTAGGTTTTTGATAGCGTACCAAAGGTTATTTTTAAGGGGGAGTGGGAAAGGGGGAATCAAATAAAAAATGTAATTCTACATCTGTCTGATTCCTAGAAGTAAGCCTATGTGTATTCACTTAGACTTAACTTGCAAATCTTAAGATGAATTAACGATGTTTTGGCAAAACCAAAAACTACTGGGTCAGTTTTACAAGTTTTGTTGAATCACCGTTCCTCTACTACCCTAAGTGAAATGAAAAAGACAGTATAGCTTGAGTCGTGCAAGGTTTACATGAAGAAGCTGATACTGATGATAGACAAAATAATAGAATTGAACTTTGATTTGGCTGGATTTTCATTCATGCTATCAGCAATAAAGCTTTTCTGAAAAATATGCTGATACCTCCAGTGTACTGGAGTCTGATTTTCAAGTGAAATCCTTCTTGGAAATAAGTTCCAGTGAGTTCAAGGGACCTTACTTCCAAGCAAGTATATACTGTATAGCAGGGGTAGGCAACCTTTCCCCTTTAAGGGCCAAGGGACTTCAGCTCCCAGAATCCCAGGAGCTATTGGCCAACATGGGACTATTGGCCAACATGGCTGAGGCTTCTGGGAGCTGAAGTCCCTCGGCCCTTAAAGGGGAAAGGTTGCCTACCCCTGCTGTATAGGATTGGAGTCTTAGGTCCAAAACACACTGGCTCAGTGCTAGGGAATCCTGGGAACTGTAGTTTATTGTGGCACCAGAGGTCTCTGACAGAGAAGGCTAAACATCTCTCAAAACCATAGTTCCTAGAATTCACTAGCATTGAGCCAGGGCAGTTGAAGCAATCTCAAACTGAATTATTTCTGCAGTGTATTTTGGACCTCAGCTTTAATCATAAAACTAAAGTACACCATGTCAATTTAATACTGTATAAAGATCTCAAATCTATTTTCCCAGTAGAGAAAATAAATATTTTGTATGAGAAGAAATCAACAAAGGACATTTAATGTTTCACTGTTATATTCAAGCATATTTCTGATCTCAGCATTTATTTTTACTAGAATGCTTGTAACTAGTTTAAGACATAACAATATTTTAACAAAAAAATTAAAATTAAACATTTTATCATGCTAAAGGCATTATACATGAGATCTATTGATGCTTCCTAGGTATAATCATTATGGGGAAAAGGTTAATTAAATTTTACAAAAGAATGCATACTTAGAAATTAAAATATCTCAGTTGGGGGAAAAGCAGTGGAAAGTGTTCTGCCCTGCATTACTAGTGTTTCAAGAACACTCTGCATTTAATACAGGAGAATGAGTAGAGGGAGAATTCAAGGCAGAAGAGGAAACCAAGCAAGGAGTGAGCTTGTTGTGGCTACAATAAGAGGTAGATGAGTTGAGGAAACAAATGTCTTGCTTCTGAAGATAAGCTCCCAAGGTTTGATTGGCAAGGCCACAGCTATCCTAGAAATGGGGAAAGAGTGTTAGGAGTAGAAGTTTGGAAAGAGATGACTAACCATTAAAGGAAAAACGAAGCTGTGCTCATGTTTCCCTACAAATAACCATATAATGGGAATTTTAAGTAGACTGCAATATAAACTTGACGGCTTATTTTACTCTTGAAGAATGATTTTGTACCTAATTGCAGGCTGTAAAATTGTCTTTTAAAGGTGAAAATTAAGGTAGTGATACAAACAGCTAATTCTGAAATTTAGTCACTGGAGTGTTCATATATTGATAGTAACGTTCTGCATTCTCTTGAGTAGACAGAGTCATAGAATCAAAGAGTTGGAAGAGACCACAAGGGCCGTCCAGTTCAACCCCCTGCCATGCAGGAACTCCCAATCAAAGCATCCCCAACAGATGGCCATCCAGCCTCTGTTTAAAAAACCCCAAAGAAGGAGACTCCACCATTTTCTGTGAGAGAGTCAAACAGCTCTTACTGTCAAACACTGTCAAACAGCTCTTACTGTCAGGAAGTTCCTCCTGATGTTGAGGTGGAATCTCTTTTCCTGTACAGAATCCTTATAGTGTGAGGACGTCAGTGGGTGACACCATGAGTTGCCACACCGGGTGATGCCGACCCTAGTGACGCCACTGATAAGTAGCAAATAAAAACACCTTTAACTGCAGTAGCTTGTGAGGACTTTCCTTGAGCAACAAACCAGTAATTTTACTTGTTTAAGGGCCTTTGCAGACTGCCAGAAATAGTGCAAATTGAGTCCACTTTAAAGGTTAGGGTTAGTGCTAGGGAATCATGGGGATTGGTTTTTTTCTGAGACATTGAGCCTTCTGTGTCAGAGAGCTCTGGTGCCACAATAAAATACAGTTCCCATGATTCCCTAACCCTAACCCTAAAAGTGGACTCAATTTGCACTATTTCTGGCAGTCTGCAACCCCCCTATGTTAATTGTTTGCTGTGAAGTTGGATTCAGAGTTCTGCTTCCAGCTGGCCCTGTTTATGTGACAGAACATCTGAGAATACTTGGTACCTATGTGGACTGCAGTTTCTCTTTCTGCTATATTTCTATATAGTTCTATATTTTTTAAGAGTTTTAGACAAGAAGTTCAAACTTTGATTAACATCCTTTTGCCAATGTGAATATATTTAATATGTGAACAGTCAAAAACATGTATAACTTTGTGTATTAATGAGGTGTATTCCTGTGTGCATGTACAACAGCTCTCTCTTTATACCATAATGGATATCGCATATAATGTTAACTTTCATTACTTGTATGTTAAATTGAGATAGTGATGAAACTGGTCTAGACAAAATAACAAGTTCTCACCACATGAATTATCTTGCCCTTTAAAATTTACAGCAGGGCTGGTTAAAGTGCAGTTTACAAAAAAAAAAAAGTCTTAAAAAGCCAGTACAATTCTAGGTGCAATAGAAGTGTAATGTCTAGATCGAGGGAAGTAATAATACCACTCTATTCTGCTTTGGTCAGGCCTCACTTGGAATACTGTGTCCGGTTCTGGGCACCACAATTCAAAAAGGATGTTGACAAGCTGGAGCATGTTCAAAGGAGGGAGACTAAAATGGGGAATGGTTTGGAAACCATGCCCTATGAGGAGAGACTTAGGGAGCTTATGTTTAACCTGGAGAAGAGAAAGTTAAGAGGTGATATAATAGATCTGTTTAAATATTTGAAGGGATGTCATACTGAAGATGGAGCAAGTTTGTTTTCTGTTGTTCCAGTGATTAGTAACAATGGATGCAAACTCCAGGAAAAGAGATTCCACTTAAATATTAGGAGGAACTTTGACAGTGTTTGACAGTGGAACACACTCCTTCAGATTGTAGTGGAGTCTCTTTCTTTGGAGATTTTTAAACAGAGGCTGGATGGCCATCTATCAAGGGTGCTTTGATTGTATGTTCCTGCATGGCCCTTGTGGTCTCTTCCAACTCTATGATTCTACAGGCCATATGCAGTTTCCAGGTTGTTTTTAGGCCTCTAGAACAACTAATAAGCCCCTCCGAATTTCATATGTTTCTCTTTTCTCCCCCCCCCCCTTTTTTTTTTCCTAAAATGGGGGATGGAGGTACAGTCAGCCTCCCACATTCATGGGGGTTAGGGGCACAGGACCCCTGCAAAAGTGGAAAAACCACAAATATCTCTAGTACCCCTAGAGATATGGCTGGGGAGGGGATACTGCCACCTGCCCTCCTTGCCTGTCTTTACAAGCTCAGGAGGGTGGCCAGGGCGAGCAGTACTCAGGCCATGAGGGGTGCATGGAGGGGGTTGAGCCCTTTCTATCCCTTCTCTGCCAGGTGCTGCCTCGCCTCTACTTCTGGGCCAAGCAGACAGAACGTGGCAGAATTGAGGGCAGCACATGGATGGACGCCTGGTGGGTTAGCTGGCTAACAGGCAGTTGAGATGTGGGTTCACCCAGCAGGAAGTTGGCGACCAGAAGGAGGCAGAGGCTGGCTGGGGGGCATTGTCCAGTGGGGCACC
Source organism: Phrynosoma platyrhinos (assembly GCA_020142125.1). Classification (NCBI taxonomy): domain Eukaryota; kingdom Metazoa; phylum Chordata; class Lepidosauria; order Squamata; family Phrynosomatidae; genus Phrynosoma; species Phrynosoma platyrhinos. Next base: position 21,034,025 of record CM034703.1, on the reverse strand, counting down.
ATTTAGTCGCAGGAGGGGTGGAGGGACCTCAGGAGCACCTCTTGCATCCAGCCATCCATTGCTCCCCATCCTGAGGCAAACTTGTGAATAATCAAACCCACAAGTATAAGGGGGTTGCAGACTGCCAGAAATAGTGCAAATTGAGGCCACTTTTAGGGTTAGGGTTAGTGCTAGGGAATCATGGGAATTGTTTTTTTCCTGAGACATTGAGCCTTCTCTGTCAGAGAGTTCTGGTGCCACAATAAAATACAGTTCCCATGATTCCCTAATCCTAACCCTAACCCTAAAAGTGGACTCAATTTGCACTATTTCTGGCAGTCTGCAACCCCCCTATAGAGAGCTGACCATAATTTTACCAGTTTTTAACACACACACCCTCACCCACAAGCCACTTGAGGCCCAGGAAAATCATTTTCCTAACAAAGAAGTTAACCAGAATTCATTTAGTTCCAGATTAGAATAAGGTCTAAAATGGCGTGGAGAGGAGTTCCAAAAATGTGAAATAGATTCTGGGAGCATGAGGGAATATTTTTAGAATGAATGAATTTATTTGAGGAGGTGTGCCCTTCAAGTTGCCCACCGTTGCTTTGCAGACAAAACCCGTAAGAGGGCAGTTCTGAGCACACCTTTTTGACTTAACACTGAGCCTAACCTATCACTGGGTTTTCTTGGCAGAATTTTTTCAGAGAGGGTTTGCCCTTTCCTTCCTCTGAGGCTGAGAGACCATTGTAAATCTCCTCTTAAAGACAAATGTAGGCAGTTATTGGGCTGCACAGTCTTTTGAGCCCTGCCAGATGTAGCTCCCTCTTAGTTTTTCCTCCAGTGGAAGCATCCCATATAAAAGTTCTACTCTTGGTTCCAAGCCAGAAGTTTGTATAATTAATTTAATTTTTAGTTTCTAAGGCTTTATTAAACCTGAACAGTTGTGCAGGGAAAAACAAAGCAGAAACAAATTTCTTTGTAGAGGTTTTTACAACTCATTTCTCAGTTCCAGTTCTCTTGGGAGACAAAAAAGCTTTTTCAACTATTCCTTCAAGGCAAACAAGAATATAACCTTGAAAAGTTATAGCAAAATGCATGTGCTTCAAGGACTAAGTTATGTTCTTTGTACAAATGAGCAGTTTGTGAGGAAGAGAAGATGGAAGTATTGTCTTGTTCAGATAAAAACAGTAAGTCAGAGTTATTTAAAACCTGATTCAACAGGAATGGGCAAGATTGCTGGTGCCTTTTGTGTGATTGCCTCCCCAGTTGGCTCTTCCTGCTAGCATTGATCATTAGACTCTAAACTTTAAAGACTAAACAAAAGTTTAGTTACACTCTAAACTTCATCTGAATTACAAACAAGCCAGAATTGTAACCCAAGAATAAACCATCCCATTTTATGCAAGTTTCAAAACAGATCTGTAACATGTTGGGGCAGTTCATTTGTATTTTGAAGGTCACACACAGAACATACAGCCTTAAAATATTCAGTGGAAATTATCTGGAGAGGGAAAAAGGGGGCTGCTCGAATTTCCTTGACTAGCATTTGGGAACAGTGCTATACAGGTTTTGAGACTTTGGGGGTAGGGTTGTATTTCATGCTTCATTCAAGTAGGATAGTGTTCCAGGACAAAACCTTTAACAGTGCATATACTTTGAATGATACATGTTCTAAAGTGGTGGGTTTTTGGAAGTTGGGGGATGTGTTGGGTCTGCTTTGCTTTTTTACCAGATCCATGTTTTTTTATGGCTAGCTACACAACCATGGACTTTCATTATATGAAAACCTTTGAAACTATTATACTTTGGATTCCCCCATCCACCTATCATCTAGACCAGGGGTAGGCAACCTTTCCCCTTTAAGGGCCAAGGGACTTCAGCTCCCAGAATCCCAGGAGCTATTGGCCAACATGGGACTATTGGCCAACATGGGACTATTGGCCAACATGGCTGAGGCTTCTGGGAGTTGAAGTCCCTCGGCCCTTAAAGGGGAAAGGTTGCCTACCCCTGATCTAGACATTCTAGACATTGGAATTTGTCTGTTTCCAAAATCTTAAGTAACAAGGCTTTTGTAAATTTCAAGAAATAAAAAATTGAAAGACCTGGTTACATGAAGGTTCATAAGAAAGCTGTTTTCACTACAGTGTGGAAATCACCAAAGAAGAATATTTCATGGAATAAATTTAAATATTAGTATTTACATTTAAGTAATCTTCAGTATTTAGTTTGTTCTTTGATGCCATAGCAAATTTGGGTCATGTGAGGGCAATTTTTTTTAATGCTGAAGGTGTGGCCCTGGGTCTCCCCTAGTTTCTTCCTCTCCTCTTCCTGGTCACTCTGGGGAAAAGTGGGGAAGGAAAGGCCTCCTTTGCCCCTCTCTCTTCGCCTCTTGTTGTTGTGTGGCTTCAAGTCGTTTCCGACTTATGGCGATCCTATCCTGGGGTTATCTTGTCGAGTTGCTTCAGAAGGGGTTTGCCATTGCCATTCTCTGAGGCTGAGAGATGATG
>CM034703.1:20991933-21004350 GCA_020142125.1 Phrynosoma platyrhinos | reverse complement strand
CCCATATGGCGGCGCTATCCTCCCCCAGCCAGGTCTCTGTAAAGCAAGAGACAAACAAGGCTTGATCTGTTCTAGAACCCATTTGTTTGTCTTCTTGGCCATCAATGGTATCCTTAGCACTCTTCTCTAGCACTACATTTCAAATGAATTGATTTTCTTCCTATCAGCCTTTTCTCCTGTCCACCTCTTGCATCTATACATGGTGATGGGAAATACGATGGCTTAGATCAGTGATTCCCAAAATCTGGTCCTCCAGGTGTTTTGGAGTTCAGCTCCCAAAATCCAAGACCATTGGCCAAGATGGCTGAGACTTCTGGGAGCTGAAATCCAAAACACCTGGAGGACCAGATTTTGGGAATCACTGGCTTAGATGGTCCTTACTTCAGAGTTATGTCTTTGCATTTTATGTTTTTCATAGTTGCCCTTCTCAATCTTTTAGTCTTCTCATTTCTTGGCTGCAGTCTCCATTCTGATCAATATTTGAGCCAAGGTTTGAGAAGTCTTTGTTTCAATTTTCTCATTGTCCAAGGTAAATTCTTGTAGATCTATCCAAGGCAGGCTAAAATGGTTCCCACAATATTGACTTTTATTATTTTACCTATTGTTTGTATTTTAGATTGTACGCCTTTGGCAGGTTTTTATTCTATTTTATGCTTGATTGTCTCTTTGTACAGCGCTGTGTACAATGACAGCACTTTAGAAATAAACTTTAATAATAATAATAATAATAATATCATCATCTTCCAATGCTTTACTGGCATTCTTTGCCTGGCAGTAGCTGGCTCTTGAGATGCCCACTTCATTGTGCCTAACGTTTGGGCTCACCTTGCAAATCATCCTCAGCTATTCTGTAATGCTGATAATATATAATTAAAATGGCATTATTTTATTTACTGCCAATAGTGAAGAGCATAGATTTCTAAAAAAAATGTTGGTGAATTCTTAAGGAAGTGCATTCCTGCATGTGTGTGTTCTTCTTATCTTCTTTGGCAGAGCATATAAGTTAAATACAATATTGATAAACGCATGCTGACAATGTGGCCTGTCAGCTTAGGTTATATGTATTGTAAAGACTTGTACATTATCTTAAGAGTAAGGTTATTTAAAAACTCAGAGTGTGCTTTAAAAGTGCCTGATATTTATTGCAGAGAAAACATGCATGCATCCATTTACAGGGCCAGTTGTGTGAATCAAGAGCTCTCCTGACAACCTTATTTATATTCCTGTTAGAGCAGCAAAGCAATGAAGCTACACAATTGCTGTGATCTAAAATACACTGGCATCTGGTAATTAATATCCACACATTTTTACCTCCTCCTGTTGTTACACAAGTCACAAGTTAGAAGGCTGTGTGTACAAGATAATACTAAAATTTATGTTTTAGTTGGGAGGTCATAAGGAAGGAAAATTCATTTGATTTCCTTTTAGCAGGAAGAGTATGGTCAGATATTGTTGGACTGTGAGTCCCAGGAACCCTACCCCCTCAAAACAACTGTGAGGGCTGCTGGGAGTTATAGTCATACAGCATTTGGAGTGCCACACATTCATCATCTTTATTATCTTTATATCCCTATCTTCCTTCCAAAAGTAGGACTTAAAACCCCTTCCTTACTTTGGGCTTTTAAACGTGCTTCTTCCATCTATCAGAAATTGGAATGATATGGAACATACATTTCTTTTCCCCTTTTCTTTGCCTTTATATTTTATAAAACTTGTAAAATTACAACTGTATATATAAAGAATAGAGTTTTTACCATTACTAGTCCATAAATTTGTGTAATAACCTTTTAAAACAATCCAAACTGGGAGCTATCACTCCAATTTTTTGTAGGAAGTTCCATAGTCTGTGTGCTGCGTGAAGAAATCGTACATCTTTTTATCTCCATGGAATCTTAATCCATTCAGCATTATGGGATAACTTGGTTCTAGTATTTTGATTCACCTCAGAATAGTACTTATATTCAGAAAGACGTTTTGGTAAAATGTGTAAGAGGAATAAATTGTGAAATGCTGAAATTACACAGGGCTGCTGGCCAATATGAAATGGTTTTTATTTCTATATTACAAAAAAATCAGACAACTCATAATTTGGAGGTAAATATATAAATGGTGAGCTGCACAGAAGATCTACCTGTAGTAAAAAAAAAAAATAAATCCAGAATCATGTATCTTTTAACTTCAAGAGTTTCAGATCTTGAAGATGATAGCCTGGTAGGTCTCACTGTGTTTGTACCAGATGCTACATCAGTTTTCAGTGATTCATGATCATTTAGACGAAGTGATCTTTAATGGTTACCCACACTCAGTGCTCCATCATACATTTGCTAATGTCAAGGGGATCTTAAATCTTGTTAGGCTCTGAAAGATATCAGCAAAGGCGACATACATGAAGAGTCTCCTTATTCTGTTTGGGTGATAAATGTGCTGATTTCCCCTGGAGCAAATTGGAGAACATGTGGCCCTCCAGATGTTGTTTGACTCCCACTTCTATTATCCCCAACCAACATGATTATGAGTGTTGTAGACCATAATTATCTGGAGGGGCACATGTCACCCACCCCTGCCTTACTGTTCAAACTATAGATCCAGAGAACTGTAGAGTTTGTCAGAAGCTCATTTGGGCTACATCACAGAAACAATCAGTAAGGGAAGACATTGTGTGAGATAGATTAGGCCAAAAGACAGAGGCTGGGACAAGGTCAAGATAAGCATGTCTGAGTGGAATTTTCTTAACCTGCTGCTTCTGGGTTTAAGTCCAGGACTTCCAGTAACTATATTATACTGTATTTATAGCTCTATATGGATGATTTTATGTGGGTGCTCTATATGGGCATGAAGGATCATATTGAAAACTTATGTTGGATAATAGAGCACACCAAAGAATTTCAGAAGAAAATCAGCCTGTGCTTTATAGATTATAGCAAAGCCTTTGATTGTGTAGATCATGAAAAACTTTGTATTGCTCTTAAAGAAAATGGTGTACCACAGCGTCTGATTATCCTAATGCATAACCTGTACTCAGGAGAGTAGGCTACTGTTAGGACAGAATATGGAGAAACAGTGGTTTTGAATTGGCAAGGGGGTCAGGCAAGGCTTCACTCTATCACCCTATCTTTTTAAACTGTATGCTGAATGTATTATACACAAAGCTGGATTAGACTTGGAGGAACACAGTGTGAAAATTAGAGGAAGGAACATCAATAATTTAATGACACCATACTACTAGTAGAAAATAGCAACGACTTGGAACAACTATGGAAGAAAACTAAGGAAGACAGTGCAAAGTTGAACATGAAGTAAATAAAAATAATAGCCACAGATGGTTTACATAACTTTAAAGTAGATGATGAAGACATCAAAATAGTTCATGATTTTCCATATCTTGTCTCAATTATTAATGAGAATGGGGATTCCAGTCACAAAATCAGAAGAAGAGTAGGAGTTGGAAGGGCAGCTAAGAAGGAACTAGACAAGATCCTGATGTATAAAGATGCATAATTGAATACTAAAGTTAGGATTGCCCATGCCATCATATTTCCCATTTCTATCCATGGTTGTGAAAGTTGGACAGTGAAGAAAGCTGATAGGAAGACAATGAACTCATTTGAAATGTGGTGAAGGAGGATTGTTCTACGGATACCACGGACTGCTAAAAAGACAAATAAATGTGTCAAGCTTGAACTCTAACTAAACATTAAGATATCTAAACTGAGATTATCATACCTTGGAAATATCATGAGAAGATATGACTCACTAAAAAAGACAACGATGCTTGGAAAGGTAGAAGACAGTAGGAAAAGAGGAAGACTGTATTACAAGTGGATAGAGTTAATCGAGGAAATCACAACCCTGAATTTGTGAAACCCGAACAAGGCTGTTGATAATGGTGACTTGGAGGTCTCTCTTTCATAGGGTCACCATAAGTCAAAGTCAACTTGGCAGCAGTTAACAACAAATGGGCAACTTTACTAGCCTTTCTCTTTCATTGTCCCTTTCCAGGTATGGAGAGTAACATTCTGAAGAGAACAGATGGCCTCTACATTATTATTATTGGAAGGTTGGAGTGCTTTTCCTTTTATACAAACCAAATGAGAGGCCAACAGTCCCGTATTTGGTGTGTGGGCCCTTCTTACAGACTCATGTAATTTATTAATGTGAACAATATGTTAATTTTACAGAGAAATACTTGACCAAGTGAAAGCCATCATGTTGTAGTGGTTTTGAGTGATGGATTACAACTCTGAGAACCAGGGTTCAAATCTTCACTCAGGGATGGAAACCTCCTGGGTGACCTTGGGCAAGTTACACTCTCTCAGCCTCATAGAAAAACAAAGGCACCCCCCCATGAACAAACCTTGCCAAGAAAACCCCATGATAGGTTAGCCTTAGGGCTGCCCCACACAAAACCAAACATGGGTAGGTGATCTGAAATCAATAGTTCCATTTGGTATTTAAGTAGAACACAAACTTGTTAATAGCTACTTTCTGACAGTCAACCCTTCATGCCAGGGGTAGGCAACCTTTCCCCTTTAAGGGCCGAGGGACTTCAGCTCCCAGAAGCCTCAGCCATATTGACCAATAGTCCCATGTTGGCCAATAGCTCCTGGGATTCTGGGAACTGAAGTCCCTCGGCCCTTAAAGGGGAAAGGTTGCCTACTCCTGCTCCATGCCATTAATTTTGTCTATAGCTTATCGTTATTTGGGAAACCTAACAACACTATACACAGTAGAGGCTTTCTTCAAATTGTGCTCTTCATGTGATGAAAGCTATGATGGTGGGGAAGGGTAATGCATTTTCCTCTCTGCATTATTGATTTTAACCTGTTTTGTGAATGCCTAAATAGCAAAATAAGGTAGGACAGTATGAGAGTAAGTGAGGGGTAGGGGCACTTTTTAAAAATGTTTCCTAATATGACAAAATCCCTGCAAACAGAAAACCAACATAGCATACCATGGGCTGCACTAATCTCCTTGATGTGTCAGTTTTATACTTTGATTTATTTATTATTTAACTGTGGTAGGATTAAACAATAGTATTCCCCTCTGCCAGCATGGTGTAGTGGTTTGAGCATTGGACTATGACTCTGGAGATCTGGGTTCAAATCTCCGCTCAGCCATGTAAACCTACTGAGGGACTTTGGGCAAGTCACATTCTCTCAGCCTCAGAAGGACACCCCATGATAGGGGTTTGCCATAAGTCAGAAACTTGAAGGTGTACAACAACAACAAATTTCTCACTTGTATGAAGTAATATAGTCTACTTGGCTGTTTCATTCATATCTTATGTTGCTGTGTGGGCAGATTGAAATGGAATGTACTGTATGTTCCATGACAACTTTCTCCAATCTGATGCCTTCTAAACAGACTGGATTTCAAATTCTATCATCCCCAGGCAGGTTGGCCATTAGCTATTCTTCCTAAGTATAAAAAAAGCTGGGGTCCAGTACATCTGAAAGACATTAGGTTGGGAAAGACTGTTCTGTGATGCAGATGTTCTAAAGAAATTCCATAGCAGATGTTCTTGGGTGCTTTGGCAAAGAAGGCAAATGGAAAACACGCCTGGAAAGTAGAATGTGTGTGAACCATTTCTATGGGCTGCAAATTCATTTTAGGTAACCTTGTCTTATCTGTAGAATTCAAAGATATAGCCATGTTAGTCTAAAAATCAGTATGTAAAGAAATCTTGTAGAATCTTTTAGACTAACTGAAAGAAGTTGGCAGCATGGGCTTTCATAGACTTACCGGTAAGTCTACTTTCTCCAAATGCATTTGAGAAAGTAGAGTTAAGTCTATGGACTTTATCACACTGGGGCAAAGTGCCCAAATCCCATGCAGAAATGGGATTTAAAACCAGGAAAAAAAACAAATGTGGGTTGATTTTCACACACATCAGGGTTAATGTCGCGTTAATGCTCATTAACCCCAACATCATGTGAAAATCAATCCACTTTTGCAGATTTTTTTCTACTTGCTCAATGTTGTGTGAAAATCAATCCACTTTTGCGGGTTTTTTCTATTTTAAATCCCGTTTTTGCATGGGATCCCTTCTGTGTGGTAAACTCCTATGAAAGTTCATGCTGCCAACTCTTTTTCTTTCAGTTAGTCTCAAAGGTGCTACAAGATCTCTTTACTTACTTGTCTTATCTGTCCTGCACAGTGCACACCGGGCAACCAATTCAGATCTTCTGATCAGATATTAACTGTGGTCCAGGAAGGAATAATACATGTGGAATCAGCTTCAAATGTGGGTTCCTCTGCAGGGTAGGGAATACATACGGGATACCACAGGAACATCTGTCTTGTGACACAAATGTGGTCACAAGGCATCTGCAATCATACATATTGTAGATGAGAGGGTGATATGCATTTTTATCTGCAGAATAAGCATCCTACAAAATGTGGAATTAAAAAAAAATCTGAAGTAATAATAGATCCTCCACTAGGATCAAGTATATGTAACTTGCTGCTGTATCTCTTCTGCGGTTTCCATATGCCCTGGAGTATGTGAAAATGTTTTGTTTTTCTTCCAATATGGCACTTTTATCAGAGATTATTTAGAGGCTCTTGGGCTGATCTGAAGGAGTATCCAAGAATGAAAAACAATGTCCTTGTCTTTGTCATTCACCAGGGAGAAATCAATGTTAAGTGATAAGAAATTACAAACCAGCTTCTCCTCTCACCCCAGTTCCACATGTGTTAAAGGGTGTTTTCACACTTCACATTTGGCAAGACGCAAAATATAACAGGCAAATCCAGTTCTGTCATCAACTTGCTACTTTTGCAAGTCACAATCCATTGAAAGCCCAAGCCAGCAGTTTGTGTTTGGGTCAACAACCTACACACAGCAAATGTTTCTCCACAGACCTATTTTTCACAGCTTCTTTCCTCCAATTATTCCAGCCTTTTCTTGCTGCAGTTACTATTAAACAAGAAACTATGTAATCCCACCTTCAGCATGATTTTAAAGTGTATTTTGTTGTAAAGTTTTCAGTCTGATTGGTGTAATTGAATAGGCATAGGTGTGGCTTTTCATGGAGTGGCTTGCTTTGCTTTATAGTAGAATGTAACCTGCTTGCCTACATGAGAAAGCTCACAGTCCTCCTACTGATTTAAAAAGGAAAAAGGAAAAAAGATCTTATTAAGAAAAGAGGTTGAAGATGGCATAATTACCAAATCCCACAGAAAACAAATAGTGGTACCCTGAGCCAATTTATACATTTTACACATTTAGCACAGGGATGAGGAAACAGTGCCATTCCAGGTGTTGAACTACAACTCCTATCCTCCCTCACCACTGGCTGATAATAATAATAATAATAAAATTTTATTTTTACCCCGCCCAATGGATACCCAATCCGGGCGGCTTACAAGTTTAAAATCATAATCCACATAAAACATATGTACACAAAACCCTTCCCACCCCCCTGGGTGGGAATTGCACTTCAGCAACATGGGGGGGGGGGGAGAGGTTCTCTACACATTACTTACAAGAACAGGGAATTTGTAGAGTGAGTGAATTAGCCTGCCACAGAAAATAATCACCCAAATCAGCCTCCATGACATTCTGCTTTTTAAGTACAGGAAACTTTTTTTAAGGGAAGGTACTTTTAAACATACAACATTCAGCTGCAATTTGAAATGGTACCATTAAGGACAATTTGTATCACTTTACTTCTATGAAACATACCAGTGACTCAGGAACCTATTGGTTCTTACCACTGCATCAACAGAACACCACTCCACCAAGATTTATATTCAGCTCTCCTAAATGATTTATTTATTCAGAGAGTTTCTGGGAATCAGAAAAATGCCTCCTCTGTAAAATTAATTGAAAGTTTCATTCACCTTTTCTCCATCCCAAGAAACACCTCACCCTTTGCAACCAGGGCTGGATCTTTGGGGATGCAAATGCATAGGGTGCTGGGCTTGGGGAGTGACAGCCTTTCTGTTGTGCCTCACACTTGACAGCTGGAATAAACAGTACAAACAGTTAATCTTCACTTCTAAAGCTGACAACTGAGACCCATATGGCCAAAATGCATCAACAAAGCAACATTTATTTCTGGAGTAATTTAAAACATCTATGTGTCCGTCTAACCAATGGTGTGTCCACAAGGCATTATGAAAGAATGTGCTCAGCTCTATGCTTGCAAGTTTACTGTCATCTATGACCAGGGCAAATCATGCACTGCAGAATGTAGGATTGTTTGGTATCTATATCAAGCAGAGTGCAATGTAGTCAGTGCAATATGGGCATGTGGTAGTGTAACCCCAAGTTCCCTCACCACTCTTTCCTTTTTTATATTAATATAAAAAGGACTGTGTGAGGCACATAGCCACAAATATGCCCCCAGTATGAGGAAACAGACATATATAAGGAGATCCAGGGAATCTGGAAGGCTCAGTATTCAGAGGCGTAAAAGCACATAGCTGAGGAGAGATCAACCAAGATTGGAATCTGCATAATCCCTTCACTAATGGGTGCAATTTTGGGTGATAAACCTTGTGTTTATAAGTAAACAGAAATCCAAGAGTACCTCCCCCTGGGAGCGATATTCCTTTGTATAGAGGCATTTGGGTTGATGGTTCAATTGTTCCTAACTTCCCTTCCCATTCTACTCTCCTGAAAAATTCACTCTAATTCTGAATTCTGCCCCAGGATAGGGTTTACAATATAAATATGCCAGTTTGGGCCCCACCAATCCACTTCATGGTGTCCCTCCGACTGGAGCTCCACTTCTGGAATTGATATAGTATTGCTCTAAGCACCATCTTAATTCTCCGTCTGCTACCATCTTCTATATTTTTAGCTGCAGTACAGGCATTTAACCACTAGTTCTTGGATGTGTGCATAAGACTGCATCTTTGTGTGGATAGTGACTTCTTTCTGATTAACAAATAAAACTAGTTCAGACCTTGCACTTTGGAGTTCTAGTTTCAGAACTGGTATACACAGGCTAGAGCCTCACTTCAGTTGCCCAAACCCTCTCACTGTCTTCACTTGAGCTAATCAAATTCCCCCATTGAATAACAATTATGGATGCCTTCCCAGGACCCTTGCATTTCGGTAACAGTAGACACTTCAGCCAACCCTACCGATAGGCCTTCAAGAATGTTTCTTGTCAGACAGAAACCTCATGGTAACCTAACCAGCTCCAAAACTATTTTCTCTGGCCAAACACACACTTTGCAGGCTGTTTTGTTTCAGCTGCCATCTTGCAGATCCCTATGAGCTTGGTGGGCCAATGTAAAAATTAACTATTCACCATTCTATCAAAATAATTGGGAAGATATGAGAGAGCACGTGAGAGAGCATGATATCTTTGTTTGGCATAACCAAATGAGCAGAGTGAGGTTGTGCTTCTTTGACTTTTGTGTGACTTAAACCTATTACTCATGCAGAATGTGTCAGAGTCAATGTGTTCGTTGTGGATAGATTGTGGATAGATTTTCTGAACACTATCAGATGAAAATTACTGACTTTTAAACAACTGCAGGAAGTTGATGGTGGGATGAACATAGTCTATGCTTTTTATTCAGCAATATGTAACCAGATATTGCTCGTTTTAATGCTATTGGCAAAACTTCCTGTGAAAGGTGAGATTCACCCACCCAACTTCTTTTCTCAGATGGCAGCACAAAGGAACTTTTTGATCCCACCACTGCCACTACAAGACTCAAACTCGGGACTCTCTTAAGTGTCTCCTGCACTATAACTCTCTTTAGATGCCATCCCTCTGGGTTCCAAGTTTCTCCCCCAGCTTGGCATCAACTATTCTTTGACAGCCACACACCCACTATCTAATCTGTGTCCCTAACCTAAAATACTTTTCTCAATGTTGGTAGTGTTTTTAATATGTTTTGAAAATCACTTCAGACAACTGCTTGTGGAAACAAAATAATAAATTTATTTACAAGTTGGGCTGAATACAGTATCTCTTTTAACGGATGTTGTTCACATTGGATATGGTGTATAAATATTTTATTAGTTACACAGTTTGACAGGTTTGTTAGCTTGTCTTTGTAATTGTTTCTTTACAGCTTTATATATGTTCCCTTACAGACAAATTTCTCACAGAACTTTTATTAAACTTTTGTATCTTATAACCCTTCTGCTTACCTGTGACTCCACTAGTCATCAAATACTATGTCTCTCGTAGAACACTACAACAATTTAATTAAGGTCATTCTTTGTCCCTTTCGTGGGTATCTAAAACTCTTTCTAACTGCCCCTCTCAGCAGCCTAACCTAGCCTCAACGGCTCTTAACCCTTCAGACTAAACATCAACAACTTTCAAACCTGCTCCTCCCTCTTTTATACTCACTCCTAGGAGCAGCCCCCACATTTTCCTGGCTTTGTGCCCATTTGTTAGTGCCAGGTTCTAACCTGCCTGTTGTCTCCACACTTCCATACTGAAGGAACCATAACTTGCTACCCAAATTTTATTTAGAATTTAACTGGCAGCCATTATTATTGCTCTTGTTGTTATTCCTAGCAAAGAGGCCTAGCAGAGCTGCTGTCATTAGACACAATGCCAAAGGCATTTCAGAAGTAGTGGTACTTTTAGGTGTTACACGCATGTGGCTTAGTAACAGGGTCGCCACTCTGAAAAGCTTAAGGACATAAAGACAGCAACCTTGTTGGTAGATTCTGCATAGATATGTTCTGCTACAGAAGTGGCTGGGCATGTTTGTCCAATGCACAGTGTTCATATTCAGTTTGAAGTTGGGGAAGTGAAGTTCCACATGTAGTGCTATTATGTAGAGAGATCTTGTAGCACCTTTGAGACTAACTGAAAGAAAAAAGTTGGAAGCATGAGCTTTCATAGACTTAAGTCTACTTCCTCAGGTCCAAATTCATCTGAGGAAGTAGACTTTAAGTCTAGGAAAGCTCATGCTGCCAAGTTCTTTCTTTCAGTTAGTCTCAAAGGTGCTACAAGATCTCTCTACATACTGATTCTACAGACTAACATAGCTATAGCTTTGAATGTACTGCCATTGTGCAAGCAGGTATGTTTTCTTGGTGTCTTCTGCCCCTGCTAACATCAGTGATAGTGTTTCTTTGCAGGGCATGTGGTTGTGCATTCCTTGTGCATTTGGCTGCACATTGAATTGCACAATATTGCTATTAAAGACATGGGATTGCATTGTACAATCAATGCAAGATCCTGCATGTAGAGATGTATGCTACACAGGGTCAGTTTATGTCCAAGATATCTATGGCAGGTATCTTTCTACGCTTGTGTTTACGCTTCTTTCTAAATTTTGCCTAATGATGACCATTGACTTAGGTGAGTGTTTTCAAGGACTAGACAAATATATCTGCAGTTGATTGAAATAAGAAATTATAAGCCTACATGGATTTCTTTATGGTGAGAGTGGAATATGTACATGCAACAGGATGCTACACAATTAATCTCTACGTTCAATATGTGCAATACCCAAGACTAGACTGAGCTCCATAGTGGTCCCAACACATGCTTAGTGTAAAAGAGACACATTTTCATCTTTTACTTGTTATCACCATTCATAACTCGTAGTAGGAAGCAGGGAAAACCCTTTATTGCCGGTGGAATTATTTTCAATACAGTCCTCAATCCATTTTTTCAAAATTTATTATTTTATTGCACTCCTATGCAGTTCAATTAATCTGCTCTTGTGACTAATTGGCTAATGTCTGTATCATAAACTTCTGCTAAAGGGAATTTGTAACAGTTGACACTGTTCAGTAGAGGGAACCGGGACGAACCTCAAGTAGATTATTTTTAATGCAGAAATAATCTAGTTTGACACCACTTTAACTGCCCTGGCTCAATGCTATGGAATTGTGGGAGCTGTAGTTTTGTGAGACATTTAGACCTTTTTCTGCCAGAGAACTCTGGCACCTCTACAAACTCTCTGTCCTTAATTAAGCAAACCTGGCCCTGACCAAGCTAAAGATTCTCTGTTTCAACACCAATGGACGGCTAATTCTGGAGGGAATGATCAGGAGGCCCTAAAAGGAAGATCTGGGGCCACCCATGGCTTGCAATTCCTGCGGGGAAACCCTGTGGATTTAATTAAACCTGAGTGACAGCGTCATCTTTCAAATGAGGCGAGTGCCAGCTATTCCTCCCTGAATACTAAGCAGTCAAATTAAAGCCTTAACCTGTTCCCAGCTTGCTTCGGCTGTGCTTGTATGTCACAGTGATGATTATTAAAAGTGCAAAAGAGGGAGAAAAGGCCATGTTTCTTCCCAGTTTCTTCTCACTTTGCTTTGGTGCTAGAACAGCTGTCAAGTAGGAGGAAATTGCTCAGAAGAAAAAACCCAAAACCCTCCATTTGTGGTTCCCTCTTTCTACTCCAGTGTGTGTGTGTGGGTGGAGTGTGTGTGTGCATGTGTGATGGAATAAAATATTTAAACCCATATTGTTTGAT
>CM034703.1:20965474-20991833 GCA_020142125.1 Phrynosoma platyrhinos | reverse complement strand
ACTCTATAAAAATCAATTGCATACATTCCACAAACAACTATTCCACTCGCACTACATCATACTTATAAACCTATACTGATATTGATTTGGAGTTTTGGGATGGATGACCATCTGTTGGGAGTGGTGTGTGTATTCCTGCATGGCAGAATGGGGTTGGACTGGATGACTCTGGGGGGGGACTCCCTTCCAACTCTATGATGATGATGATGATAATAACAACAATAATAATAATATTTATTTGTATTTCCCGCCTCTCCTTGTGGATCGAAGCGGGATAGCAAGTAATATAAAAATACAAAACATAAAATATATATAAAAAACCCCCAACAACAATATCCCCCCCAGCAATGATCACTCACTCACTCATTCATTCTTTCATTCACTGGCGCCAGCACTTAGGCCTTGGGGAATCCCCTCCCTGCTTCCACGTCACTCAAAGAGGATTCCCCACCTGCTCAGGGGGAACCCCGCTGCGCCACGCCTCCCTTTTAAGGAACGCGGCCACGCCCCTATTCAAATGAGTGGGCGGGGCGTTCTTTTGAATGAACGCTGGGGGAACGCTGGCTTAAGACCAAAAAGTGGGCGGGGCGTATGAGTGGGGAAAAGAACTCCGGGCGACCAATCAGAGCTTTCCCTCCTTGCCTGTTCCACCAATCGCGGAGAAGAGAGGAGGCTCTTTTTGTTCGGTGACAAGATGCATTGAGAAGAATAGGAGCAGCAGCAGCAGCAGCAAGAGGAGGACTGGCCTTTTGGGTTCCCTTTCTTGGCATTGCCAGACTTTTTGGGTTGCCTCTGGAGGACCACCAGCCCCAGGTAAGAAGGATGATGGGATATGGGATACTATTATTTCTTTTTGTGGGGGAGGAAGGAAAGGACCTTGTGTGGCTCTGCTTGGAAACAATACGGAAACAGTAAAGGCGGGATCAGATCGGTCTTAGGGGATCCACACCTACTACTACTACTATTACTACTATGGGAGATACTAAAACTAATGACATAGGAAAAACCATCCTTGCCCATAGAGAATCATATTAAAATACCCAAATTGACTACTTACCCTATGTTTCCCTATGGCCAAGTATTTCCCAATGATTCTCTATGGGCAAGTAAGGTTTCCTTCCTTGGAGGTCTTTAAGCAGAGGCTGGATGGCCATCTGTCAGGGATGCTTTGATTGGGAGTTCCTGCATGGCGGGGGGGGTTGGACTGGATGGCCCTGGTGGTCTCTTCCAACTCTATGATTCTATGGGCAAGTGCTGTCTTTTGTTTTAGAATAATAATAATAATAATAATAATAATAATAATAATAATAATAATAATAATATTTATGTATATCCCGCTTATTGAAAAAGACAATCCAAGCGGCTTACATAAAAACCCATACAATATAACCCCTAAGACCAACTCACCCCCCTTAAAACAGTATTAAACATCTCATAATTAAAATAATATGTCTCGTCTACTATTACTACTATTACTACTGTTACTACTACTACACCACATTGGGATTTTGAGGTGCTTGAGTCTACCTAGTTTAGGATGGGATCCATTGTGGTGGTGTGACTCTGGAGACCAGGGTTTGAATCCCAGCTCGGCCATGGAAACCCACAGGGTGACCTTAGTCAAGTCACACTCTCTCAGCCTCAGGGGATGGCCATGGCAAACCTCCTCTGAACGAATCTGGCCAAGAAAACCCCATGATAAGTTCAGTTTAGGGTCGGAAAGGATTTGAAGCCACACAACAACAACAACAACAACAGCAGCAGGGTGAGATCCCAAACGTAGATCCCAAAGAAGCAAATCCAAATGAAATCAATGGAAATTTGGAGTGACTCAGTTTGCACGCACAAATCCGTTTAAATCTGGTTTTTATTAGGGCTTGGTTGGAAATCTTTCTTGTTCTTGTGTGACTTCAAGTCGCTTCCGATGTATGGCGACCCTAAAGTGAACCTATAATAGGGTCGGCAAGTTTCTTCAGAGGGGGGTTGCCAGTGCCATCCTCTGAGGCTGAGAGAGTGTGACTCGCCCAAGGTCATCCAGCGGGGTATATATGGGGGATCCAGGCTTGCAACTGGACCTTCCCTTTCTCTTTTACTTTTTAGGATGTGTGTGTGAGTCCCAAAAAAGTTACTCTTCAAAAGTTTGGTCTAAAAGCTGAGCCAGTGACAGATCTTCCTAATGTGGTTTTCTTCCTTTGGTGAGAAGAGAGAGGGACTCTTGTAGAGATTCAAGGGCATTGGGTGACTAGGCGTCCTCCTTTTCCAGGACATGTCCTCCGTTTAAACCTTCAGCCCAGGAGGAATGCCAAAATGTCCTCCATTTGGAGCATCATGGATTTAATATTTCTATGAATGTTTGTAGCTTTTATTTGGCTATGTCCTCCATTTCAGTCTTCTGCCCAGGAGGAATTCCAAAATGTCCTCCATTTGGAGCATGAAGCAGCAGTACGGATTTAATATTTCTGTGAATGTTTTTAGCATTTATTTGGTCATGTCCTCCATTTCGCTGCCTTGAGGTTGCTGTAGTTCCATCCTGTGGAATCCTGGGATGTGTAGTTTTACAGAGTCTTTTGTCGCCTCTGCCCAAGAGAGTGGGTGCCTACAAATTCTGGAGGATGGAGCCATGACAGTTAAAGCCATGTCAAAGTGCTTTTATTTATGCAGTGTAGACAAAGCCATCGTCCAAGGGTAAATCTATACTGCAGAAATCTATACTGTTGTTGTTGTTGTTTTTGTTGTTGTTAACTGCCTTTGCATCGATCTCGACCCATGGGGACCCTATGGATGAGGCATCTCCAGGCCCCCTTGATTGTCCTCTACTGCTTTGCCCAGCTCCTGCAAAGCCATATTCGTGGTCTCTTTAATAAAGTCCATCCATCTAGCATGTGGCCTTCCTCTTTCTACTCCCCTCCACCTTTCCTAATATTATTGTGTTTTCTAACAATTCATACTTTCTCATGATGTGTCCAAAGTACGACAGTCTTGACTTCTTGGGATATCTCTGGCTTGATCTGCTCTAGGACCCATTTGTTTGTCCTTTTGGCTGTCCATGGGATCCGCAGCATTATCTCAAATGCACTGATTTTCCTCCTAACTTCTTTCTTGACTGTCCAGCTCTCACATCCATTCATGGTAAAGGGAATACAATGGCTTGTATAATTCTGACTTTTGTGCTGAGTTGTATGTCTTTGCTTTTAGGATCTTTTCTAGTTCTTTCATAGCCACCCTCCCCATTCTTAATCTTCTTCTGATTTCCTGGCTGCAATCGCCGTTCCGATCAATGTTTGATCCAGATATGAGAACTGTTCTACTATTTCTATTTCCTCATTGTCTAGTTTGAATGTGTGTAAGTTCTCTGTGGTCATTATTTTTGTTTTCTTTATGTTCAACAGTAAGCCTGCCTTTGCACTTTCTTCTGTGATCTTCTTTAGTAGGTGTTCCAGGTCTATGGGGTTCTCTGCTAGTATTATGGTGTCGTCAACATATCTCAGATTGTTGATATTTCTTCCTCCTGTTTTCACTCCTCCCTCTTCCATGTCTAAGCTTGCTTTCCTTACAATATGTTCTGCATATAGGTTGAATAAGTAGGATGATAGGATGCAGCCTTGTTTGACTCCTTTGCCAATTGGGAACTATTCTGTTTCTCTGTGTTCTGTTCTGACAGTAGCCTCTTGTCCTGAGTACAGATTCCTCATCAGGACTATCAGATGTGTTGGCACTCCCATGTCTTTAAGGGCATTTCATAGCCTTTCATAATCTATGCAGTCAAAGGTTTTGCTATAGTCTATAAAGCACATGCTGATTTTCACTATGGAATCCTGGGACGTGTGGTTTTACAAGGTCTTTTACCTTCTTTGCATGAGAGGGCCTCACAAAACTATACATTCCAGGATTTGGTAGGAGGGAGCCATGGGAATCAAGGCAATGTCAAACTGCTTTATTTTCTCACTGCAGGCAAGGCTCTCTTCCAACTGTACAAAGGTCTACACTGTAGAAATAATGCAGTGTGACACCACTTCAAGTGCTGTAGCTCCATCCTAGGGAATCCTGAGAGATGCAGTTTTACAAGGTCTTTTGCCTTCCTTGCCAAAGAGGGCTGGTGCTTGGCAAAAGTGCCAACCTCAGGAATGGGTAGGATGGCAGTCAAAGTGGTGTCAAATGGCATTATTTCTACAATGTGGATCCACCCACCTATTGCAGGTAAGGCCATGCAAACCAGTCTCCTCCCTTCCCAGTGTTTTAAATGTGGGCAGGTAGTTCCTTGTAGTCTGGCGGGCATCCCTTTAGTGCAGCCCAGCCCTACCAAGAGGGACCTTTCAGCTGCTGGAGCTTGTCAGGAGATGGTCAGGGCTGGGATGGAGGAGGGAAGAGGGAAGGGAAGGCCTCTCTCACTGGGCTCTTGGGAGGAACAGGGTGACCAGATGAGGAGGACCAGGCACTACAAAATGCAGGACATTCAAGAAAAAATGTAGCACATTGCCAAAGAAAGGCTAAAGACACCAACAAATGAAAATTCATGCTGCTTCATCATGCTCCAAGTGAAGGACTTTTTGAGACAGAAGGTTGAAATGTAGGACATGTCCTGGAAAAGGAGGGCATCTAGTCACCCTGGGGGGAGTGTCCCATCCCTTGGCTCTGCCCAGTCTCCAGTTGCGGGGAAGTTGTCCCACTCCCCATTTTTGGACACTGGTTTTGCTTTCTGCACTAGGTGGGAGAAATGGCTCTAGACTGGGCTGGACAAAGTGCAATGCAGTGGTTTCCAAACTTTGCTCCTCCAGATGTTTTGGACTTCAGTTTCCAGAATGCCTGACTGTCGGCCAAACTGGCTAGGGCTTCTGAGAGTTGAAGTCCAAAATAGCTGGTGGACCAAAGTTTGGGAAACACTGGAGACAGAGACTGCAATGGCCACCTGGATTTTGTGTGTGTATGTGTGTTGCAAGGGAGAATCGTATTCTAAAACAGTGGTTTGTTGTCGTGTGCCTTCAAGTCATTTCTGCTTTCTGGCAACCCTATCATGGGGTTTTCTTGGCAGGTTTCTTCAGAAGGGGTTTGCCACTGCCATCCTCTGTGGCTGAGAGAGTGTAACTTCCCCAAGGTCACCAAGTGGGTTTCCATGGCTGAGCTGGGATTCAAATTCTGGTCTCCAGAGTCATAGTCCAGTGTTCAAACCACTCCCATTTTTACCCTGATTTTTATATTGCTTCTTGGGGATTTCAGAAAGCACAGTTACTCTGTTACTTTGGCTTGGGGGTACAAGAATGTAGGGACTAGAAACTCTGCTCCTGTTCCCGTCTGTCTTTACCTCATTTAGTGAGGAATGTGGATCCACCATCAGCAGTGAGAATGTGACTTGCCCAAGGTCATCTAATGGGTTTCCATGGCCAAGTGGGGATTCGAACCCTGCTCTCCAGAGTTGTAGTTGTCGCTCAAACCGCTACGGCACACTCTAAAACAGTGGTTCCCAAACTTTGATCCTACAGATGTTTTGAACTTCAGCTCCTAGAATTCCAAAACAGCTGGAGGACTGAAGTTTGGGAACCACTGCTCTAAAACATATCCAGGGGTACCTGTGTTGGCCATGCAGCAAAATATAATAACATCCAAAATCCACAAAACAATGATGCCTTTATTGGCAGACCAGAATGCACAAAGTATAACTTGCAGATTTTGAATACTCTAAAACAGTGGTACTCAAACCTTTTACCCTTGGGACCCCACTTTACATCTACATGCAGACATCGTTCCTCACTCTTGATGTAGTATATGAATAAAAATATTTTGTTTAGAGAGCCAGTGTGGTGGAATGGTTTGAGCGTTGGAGAGCTCTGGACACCAGGGGTCAATTCCTTGCTTGAGCATAAAAACTTACTGGGTGACCCACATGCTCTAAACCAGGGATTCCCAAACTGTGGCCTTCCAAGAGTTTTGGACTTCAGCTCCCAGAAGCCCCAGCCAGCTTGGTGGACAGTCAGGAAGTCTGGGAGCTGGAGTCCAAAACATCTGGAGAACAAAAGTTTGGGAATCATTGCTCTAAACCTCAAGGGAAGGCAATGGCAAACCTCCTCTGAACAAATCTTGCCCAGAAAACCCCATGATAGGTTTGTCTTAGGGTTGCCATAAGTCAGAAACACCTTGAGGTCACACAGCAGTGACAACAAATTTTCATTCACTCATTTATATATACTCCTATTTTAACATTTTACAAGGAAATAGCATCATTCAAATTAGAATGGTTTTATTTAAGGACATTTAATATTTAACTCAACACGTGTAAATTTTACACATAAAAATGTTTGAGAAGAGGAGGAGGAGGAGGGATCAAGGCCTCCAAGTTTTGCACCCCCCTCAAGCCACTGTCACACACTCCTGGGGGTAGTTTGAGAACCACTGCCCTAAAAGCACCAAATTCCATTTGATCTTGGAAGCTAAGCAGGGCCAACCCTGGTTAGTACTTGGATGGGAGATCACTGGCAAAAAGCAGGTGCTGTGGGGTATATTTCAGAGGAAGGAACCGGCCAAACCACCTCTGAGTACTCCTTGCCTAAGAAAACCTGATGGAATTCATGGGGTCACCATAAATCGACAGGTGACGTGAAGGCAAAAAACACACAGAGAGACAGGATCCAGTCATCCATCATAGCTCCTCTCCCAGATACTCTTGCTCTTGGCTCATTTGCATATATTATTTTGCGTTTAAAATAGCTTGGATGAGACAACCGCATCTGCCTGCTTATGCAAAAAGCAAACAAACAAGCAAACTGCCAATGATTAATCTTCAGTCTTGCAGTTCTTGGAGGAAGCTTCATACAAATGATGCAAAAGGCCTCCACTCCCCAGTCCCAGCAATCCTCTCTTTGACTTTTCTTCTACTTCTGTTGATCAATGAAAGGTAGATCCTCAGAATTTGGGTGGTCTCTGCTTTGAGAAGGGCAAGGGAAGAAACCACAGGTAGTGTATTTGGTTTCATTTGTACAGAATTTGGAAACATTGTTTTTGTCTGCATCACTGGGACTCCTCCAGGCCAGGCCATACAGGTTGGTGGATTCTAGGCGATGGTAGTCCCCCCAAAAAATAACTTTAAAAACTCCGATCCTTTGATTAAAGATGGTAAAATACCTAAATTGGAAGAAGATTGGACAGTAGAGTTTGGGAAGGATAATTGGGGAAGCACCTCAGTTCTGTTTCTGGGGAATGAATATATAATGGAAATATTAAAAAATGGAGATGAAATGAATGGTTTGTGATAAGTGAATTATTGTGAATGAGTGAAATGGTTTATGATGAGTAAATTAGATTGTTATGGGAAGAAATGGAGAATTTAATTTAAAGCTGAAAGTGGAAAAGAAAGAAAAGGGTGGGAAGAGGAAGTCATTTGTAAACAGAAGTATATACAGTACAGTATGTGTTTTTATTTTGGAATTTTATGTGGTTGTTGTGTTTGATGTGTAGATGTAGATGTTTTGTCAATGTGTGTAGTGTAAGAATTAATAAAAAGTACTTTAAAAAATTCTGATCCTTTGTAGGCCAGAAAGTAATTGAAGCAGAATGGAAAAAGGGACTCTAGTGGGATCTGTGGGCTCTGGTGGGGACAGAAATGGAACAGGACACTGAATTTAAAAAGGGAAGAGGAAATTTCAGGGGAGATGAGTGGGAATAAAAGTATCCTGTTACAACTGATCTCTAAGGAAGGGGTCCAGGCTTGGGAGAAAGGTGGCATTTAAATAAAGCGACTAACTAACTAATGAACTGGATTGGGTGTTGCCTGTTTAGTATTTAATTTTTTCCCCTCTAGACAAAAGGTAGAAATCTATGCCATGAAAAAAAAACCCACTGGAGTTTGGAAAAGTTACTTTTTAGACTGGAACTTCCCAAACTCCCGAACCATCATGGCCCAGAAGTAAAACTTCTAAGCTTTTCTGCAAAAGGCAAGTACAGTAGACCCAATGAATCAATGGAGTTTACTGATGTGTTCGTTCACCATTCAGCAATGGAGAGTTGGGAAGAACGAATAGGATTCAGCTCCTAATGTCCATTCAGGTGAAGCAGGCTGTAGCAGCTCATGAAAATATGTGTCACAACACTTGTGTAAATTAGTCTTTAGACAGTACTGGTTGCTGCACTTTTTAAAAACTGCATAAAATGGAATGGCAGTTAGGATGGTTTAGGCATGTGCCAAATGTGCAGAAGACTACAAGATGTTTCAAATGCACATTGATCCCGCCAACTCTGTCCACTATATGGATATAAGAAGAAGAAGAAACCCCAATGGGGCTGCATCTACATTGCAAAAATAATCCAGTTTAACACCACTTTAACTGATGTGGTTTAATGCTATGGGAATGGTAGTTTGTTGTGGCACCAGAACTGTCTCACAGAGAAGGCTAAATGTCTCCCCAAACTACAATTCCCAGAATGCCCTAGCATTGAGCCGCAGCAGTTAAATTGGTGTCGAACTAGATTATTTTTATAATGTGGATGCAGCCTGGCTCAGAGCCAAGGCCTATTTAGTATGTACAGTATCCTGTTCCCACACTAGCCAACCAAATGCCTATGGGAAATCCATAAGAGGAGCATGTAATTGTGCTATTGTGAGCTGATTTGTGATTTCATCTGGATGTTTTTTAATTATTCCCCAGCAATTGGTATTCAGGGGCATACTATCTCTGATACTGGTGATAATATATAACTATTCTGACTTGCAGCCATGACTAATCTGGAGCTCCAGTGCCATGTGTTAGCAGGTCCTGTGTTCATCTAATATGCCCTGCAATGAGAAACATTTAGTCCTCCACATACTGCTGAACTACAGCTCCCAGCAACCCTAGCTAGTATCATCAGTGGGGAGGAATGCTGGGAGTTGTAGTTCCAC
This sequence comes from Phrynosoma platyrhinos, assembly GCA_020142125.1. Lineage (NCBI taxonomy): Eukaryota > Metazoa > Chordata > Lepidosauria > Squamata > Phrynosomatidae > Phrynosoma > Phrynosoma platyrhinos. Next base: position 20,982,967 of record CM034703.1, on the reverse strand, counting down.
AGTATCGGGATGGCTGTGTGAAAGATGCTGGCCCATATCATTTGGTAGTATGTGTACAATGAACTTGATGGGAGCAATGAAGAAAAAGGTTGTGTGGAATATTCTGTCCCATCTGGTTTAAATGGGAGCATTTCTTCTAACACCCTACACCTCAAGTCACAAACAGATCTGGAAAAACAACCTTTCTCTTTGCCAAGCATCCCAGTCATGGACAGGTTTGGTCCATACATTTCCCCTGGGCCTTTGGTGTTCCTCTGTAATTGTCCCACTTCCTCGGAGGCTTCTGAGATTATTGCAAGAAGAGATGTGACTTTGTCAAAGTGAGGAATCAAAGCTGGGCTTTGGAGTAAACAGCAAATTGTACTGTAAACAATAAAACTGTGGCATTTTCAAAGGCTAAAAGATTTGCAATGGCATAAATGTTTGTAGATAAGACACTGTATCAGCTTCATGAACTGGCATCTTCATCTGGCGGAGAAAATGTGTGTGTTCAGTGTGTGTGGGTTGCCTGTTGACTTATGGCAACCCCATGAATTTCATCAGTTTTTCTTAGACAAGGAAACTCAGGGGTGGTTTTGCCAGTTCCTCTGAAATGTAGCCTACAGCACCTGGTTTCATTGGCAGTTTCTCATACAAGCACTAACCAGGGCTGACCCTGCTTAATTTCCAAGATCAGAAGGGATCTGCTATTTAGGCAGAAGTAGAGAAAATAGAAAGTCAGGGGTGGTGTAGTGGTTTGAGTGTTGGACTTCTACCCTGAAGACCAAGGTTTGATTCCCAGCTCAGCCATGAAACCCACTGGGTGACTTTGGGCAAGTCACTCTCTCTCAGCCTCAGGGGAAGGCAATACCAAACCTCTGTATAAATCTTGCCACAGAAACCCCATGATAGCCTTAGGGTTCCTGTAATTCGGAAATTGCAACAGCAATAGCAATAGCAGCTTCATTTATATATCACTTCATACTGCACAAAGCACTCTCTACGTGGTTTACAACTGTAAGCTAATTGCCCCAAACAAGCTGGGTACTTATTTTAGTGACCTCAGAAGGATGCAAAGCTGAGTTGACCCTGAGCCCCTGGCTGGTATTGAACTCAAAACCTTGTGGTTTGTTAGAGAGTGGATGCAGTACCAGCATTTAACCAGTGCACCACCAGGGATCTTAATAATGGCTGGAAGACACACAACAACCACCACAACAACGACAGAGGGGGGGAAATGTAATCACGGTGGCTGTGAAAGGCAAGAGGCATGTTTATATGCAAAATTAAAAGTATACAAGATAAGAAGAAAGGCTATTCACAGCAGCAGTAATTAGCAACAACAGTTTTCTAGCTTTGCTATGCTAATTTGACACTTCTAATGTGTTAGCCGTTTCAGTGCAGATTTAAATGAACAGAATCAGGCTTGCTGATAAATTCTAGTTCAGCAATTTTACTCTGGGGTCTCCCTTTGAAACCCTTTGTTGAAGAATCAGGTCAGCAGCAGAGTATCCTGAGAGACTGAAATATTTTCCCACTGCCTTCTGAACGTCAATAGTTTTGATGTCAGATTTTGCGTCCACTTATTCTTTTCCACAGTGGTTGTGTCTGTGTCGTTTTTCTCATCTTTTTCTCCCTGGAGAGCTGGTCTTGCACTGAAAACTAAAGCCAAACACAGTACGTGAAAACAGCGGACAAATTCTTCCTTTCAGAAATCATGCAGTCTGGATGAGTGGCTGTACGTAATCTTCTTTGAAAATATAATTCATGCTAATCTCTTGTGAATGGCTGTGTAGTAATGATCCTGCATTAGTGGTAGACTTTGGCCTTAGATTTTTATGAAAATTATAGAACTGTTTGTGTTCTTATTTCTGTCCCCAAAGATCTGAGCAAAAACTCAGTCAGTTCCCCATTTGTTGTAATTGTTCTGTCCCTTTTACTTAAAGAGCAAGCCATTTCATTAAAATCAGTAACATGTAGCATTGCATAGCTCTCTCAACTATTCAAAGTACTTTGCCTATATAGTTTCAATAATCCTTACAACAACCCTGGAAGACAGGCCAGTGTGATCTCTGAATTGCAGGAGAGGCAAATAAGTGGCATTCTAGCTAGAGTGATAAAGGTGGAGTTGGCCCTCCACCTTTGCGTCTTTGACTTTTTGCAGATTTGATTATTTGCTGTTTTGATTAATATGTTCTCTCTAGGAATCTCTAGGTCCTCCAGCATGACTCTCCCTGAAGTTGATCATACAGTCACACTAGAGGACCTAGAAATTCCTAAAGAAGGCATTTTTAGATCCTCCAGTGCAATTCTGTGGCCAACTTCTCCCAGATGTTGGCTATAGAGTTGCACTGGAGGACCTAAAGATTCCTAGAGAGGTGTTCTCTTAGGTAATAAAATACACTTGTCCCTCCACATTTGCTGTGGTTAGCGATGAAGGATCCCCATGAATGTGGATAAACCACAAATAAAAAAACACATTATTATTTTTACCTAAGAGAACACCTCTCTAGAAATCTCCAGATCCTCCAGTACAACTCTGTGGTCAACATCTGCCAGAAATTGATCACAGAATCATGCTGGAGGACCTAAAAAGCCAGAGAAGTGTTTTCTCTAGGAACTTCTAGGTTCTCCAGCACAACTCTATGGTCAACTTCCAGCAGAACTGGTCTGTGGGACTTAGAGATTCCTAGAGAGAACATATTAATCAAAACAGTGACTAATCAAATCCGCAAAAATCAAGTCCGCAAATATGGAGGGCCAACTGCAGTCGTTTTTTATTTACGTTTTTTCTCACTTTCATGAGGGCCCTGTACTTCTAACCCCAGTGAATTTGGAGGGACCACTGTACACTAGAACCTATATATTTTTTATTTAGACTCAAATGGTACTGTGGGTTTTTGTGGGTTTTTCTGGCTATGTGGCCGTATTCTAGAAGATTTTATTCCTGATGTTTCACCAGCATCTGTGGCTGGCATCTTCAGAGAATGCTGGCATGGAAGTAAGACGGGTATATATATATATATATATATATATATATATATATATATATATATATATATATATATATATATATATATATATATATATACTGTGTGACCCTTGCTTGAGAGAAGGTGATTTACATGTTAATCTGTGTGTTGTTGAAAAACACCAAAATCTGGTTTGAAAAACACCAAAATCAAGACCCAGCATGTGCAAATGAAAGCCACCCAGGGTTAGGGTTCTCCCCAGCAGACAATGGATCAATAATTAAATAGACGCTAATCCTTCTTGCATATCCTCCCACCCTGAGGCCTTGCCATTCAACAACAGAATAACATGTTGCAGTCCCCACTTTTATATTCTTTTTATAATTTCTTGGGCTTATTCTGTTCTCCATCCAAGCCAGCTGGTGAAGTAGAGAAGCCAGTTCACACAGGTCTACAATCCAGCCCACGTTTACTAGTTTGACCTACATAAGCACATCCACCTGTAAACCCACTAATGTGAAGAACCAGCAAATCCCATTTCCTGCCACTTTCCAAGTCCTACAGAGCCCCCTCCCCTGCTTCTCTGGGCTCCCCCTTGAAGGTTTATGAAAACAGAAGTCAATGCTAATCTTCATTGCAAATGTTGACAGTAAACCTCAGGAGCTTCAGCCTCTTGGTAGACTAAGGTCATGGAAATGTCAGCAAGCCAGCATTCATGCAAGACCCCTGTATGCCTTTCTAAGCAATTCTGGGGGTGGGAAGGAAAAGAAACTATGGAGTTAAATCCATAGTTAGTCACACTTAGAATAATCCTCTGAAATCAAATTAAAGCTTAAATCAATAACTAACTTAAGTCCCGTTCATTGCAATGACTCTGAGGATGATTCACTTTGGATTTAACCCACAGTGTGACAATGCTGACAATTTTGCCCTGCATGTTCTTTTAAAGGATAACTCACCATGTTTGGAGTACACAAAACAGAAAAGATTATGCATGCAAGTCAGATGGCTACTTTAATTTCTTTCTCTCTAACTACAGTGTTGATTGTGATTCAATTCAGATTGCACAGCTGAAGTGCCAATGTTGGTCCTATCCACGTGGGCTCATTAATGGCAGAAGGCAAGCAAGAGGTTCTGAGTTGGATGCTTCTGCTGCTGGAGAAAGATGTAATTCCACCTACAAGTAAACCCAGTCACTGTTCACCTTTAATATCTGCTCAGGATTAGTAGGAAACCTTCCATTTGAAAGTTTTAGGTGGTACAAAGGGCTTGGGAGGGAAGGAGAAGGATAATGTCCTGTTGTGGGCATGCTGAGGTATATCAAGGAGAGGGAAATAGCTTCTTCATGGAACTGGTGACAGAGCTTCTCGTTCACCAGGTGTACCCAACTGGATCCTGTCCATTGAATCCCTTCCCTACAATTTATTTATTTATTTATTTATTATGCCACCATTCTCACAGAATGGGACCCAAGGCAGCTCACAAGATAAAAAAAACCTTTTAAAAACTTATAGTGAGAATTTTAAAATAGTTAAAATAATCTAATTAAAACAGTATCAAATTGGCATAAAACATACAAAAAGTCAAAACATAACTAAAACACACAGCCCATATAAAGCCATCCTGTCATGATTATTATGTTAAAAAGCCTGCCTAAATAAAACTTTTTTGCTTGATGTTGAAAGGCAAGCAGGAAGGGGACCAGTCTAGCCTCCCACGGAAGGCAGTTACACAGGTTGGGAGCAGCCACCAAAAAGGCTCTCTCTCATGTCTTTACCAAGGAAGCCTGTGATGATGGCAGGATGGAGAGAAAGGCTACCCCTGAAGATCTTATGGCTCTATCTGGTTCATATGGGGAGATGCAGGCTCTCAAATAGTCTGGACCTAAGCCACGTAGGGCTTTATAGATCATGACCAGCACTTCGATTGTGCCTGAAAACAAATCAGTAGCCAGTTGGTATTCCAACTTGGTTTTTATCTGGCAGTGGTGACTTTGGGCAAGCCAGATGCTCTCAGCCTCAGGAGAAAGCAATGACAAACCTCCTTTGAACAAATCTTGCGAAGAAAACCCCATGACAGGTTCTCCTTAGGGTCGCCGTAAGTCGGAAACAACTTGAAGGCACACCACCATCACCACCAAGTTCCCAACCATTTTGAAGTTCCCACAATGTCTAGAAACATTTCTTTGGGGTACTGTGGGAACTCAAATGGGAGGTGGGTTTTGCAGAACAAGTTCTTGCTGCTTTTGTCCATCGCTTCTGCCAGGAAAGGAGGGTAGAAACAGGCACTGAACAGCACTTTCTCCACCAACATGGAACCAGCCATGAGACCAGCTAAGGAATGGGGTGGGAGGCAAACTCAGCCTTATGTTACCAGTCGCCTATTTGTAAAGATTTGAAAAGAAACCAAGACTTGCTCAAAGTTTTCATTGGTTTGACCCAGAGTATTACTTGACTCAGCAGTGTACTTCAGGCAGGAGGCAGAGGAGATGGGCACCAGAAATGAATACAAGTAAGTTCTGGTGTACCTCAAGCCACAGTGGCTGTGCAACCTCAAAATGATGTTTCAGGGAATGTGGTGGAGTCTCCTTTTTTGGAGGTTTTTAAACAGAGGCTGGATGGCCATCTGTTGGGAGTGCTTTGATAGTGTTTTTGTGGGTTTTTCAGGCTGTGATGCCATGTTCTAGAAGAATATATTCCTGACGTTTCTCCTGCATCTGTGGCTGACATCTTCAGAGAATGCTGGCATGGAAGTGAGTGGTGTGTGTGTGTATATGTGTATATATATATATATATATATATATATATATATATATATATATATATATAGTGTGACCCTTGGTTTAGAGAAGGTGATCTACATGTTAATCTGTGTGTTGTTCTGTTGTTGAGTGACAAGGCCTCAGGGTGGGAGGATATACGAGAATTTGAAGATGCCAGCCACAGATGCAGACAAAATGTCAGGAATATATTCTTCTAGAACACGGCCTCACAGCCCGAAAACCCCACAAAAACCTATGGATGCCGGCTGTGAAAGTCTTCGACTTTGCTTTGATAGGGTCTTTCTGCATAGCAGGGGGTTGGATTGGATGGTCCTTGGGAGTCTCTTCCAACTCTATGATTCTGTGGAGACACCAGGAGAATCTATGAGTCCAGACTAGAGTTTTGAAAATATATATATATTTTTGGATGGCACCTCCCAGAATCCCCCAGCCAGCATGACCACTGGGATAACTCATCCAAGTTCTGGTCCAGACACAACCTAAGGTTCTATGAGAAGTGCATCATGGCAAGCAGAGACTGTCGGGTCCACAATGGCTATGGATGTTTCACAGTGATGTATGATTCTTTCAGATAGTTACAAGGCTTAAAATGGTGAGTTCAGAGTACGCATATACACACACACACCCCAATCTTTGTGCAGCGCACTTAACTATACCTCCCACTTTCAAGGTCAGCCTCCCTTGCTTTAGTCTTGAATATGACTGTGCCTTTTATTGGCTTGCTGGCTACTTGCTCTTTTCTAGTCTCTCTGAGGCTTACAGCACTTTATAGCAAGCCCTGTAGAGTGGGTGTATTTAATGACACACTGAACTACATTTTACCCATGGAAAAAAAAAAGCTGCCAGATGTTTCATGCTGTCTGATTTTATTAGGTCATTGCACAAAAGAGAGTACAAGTCATTCCTTTAAGAAAAAAAAACAACACTAACCCATTTTCTATTTGGTAACATTTCTGTATCCTTCCTCAGTGCCACTAAAAGATTTGACTACATTGATGGTAATGTAAACATTAATTCTAATCCTAAAGACAAGATGAAGCTTTTCAGTAAGCTTTTCAGAACAGAAACTTCTGTTTGGTAATATTCATAATTTCTGTTTGGTAATATTCATAACAGAGTCAGCATGGTGCAGTGGTCTGAGCGTTGGACTATGACTCTGGAGACCAGGGTTCAATTCACAGCTTGGCCATGAAACCTACTGGGTGACCTTGGGCAAGTCACACACTCTCATCTTCAGGGGAAAGCAATGGCAAACCTCCTCTGAACAAATCTTGCCAAGAAAAACCTTAGGGTCCCCGTAAATTGAAATGACTTGAAAGCACACAACAACAACAGTGACAATATTCATGACAGCAATTGCATCTACCTCCTGTAAGTACAGATATCCAGGAACTAAACCAGAGGATAGCCAACCTGTGGCCCTCCAGATGTTGCTGTATTAGGATTCACAATATCCTTCTTCATTGGCCACAATGTCTGGAGCTGATGGGCACTGCAGTCCCATATAGAGGATTACTAGTTCTCCAAAACTATGTCTGAACTCTAAAGATGCTACTCCATGTGAAATCTCATGTTAATCTGGAACATAATTTGGAGTCCTGACAATCTCAACAAAAAGGGTGGGAGTAGGAAATAACTGTTACAGAGATTATTATGGGTGATTCTAAAATTCACTTTTCTTGTTCTGGTCCAATTATCCTAACTCTGAATCATGAACCCCCATACACTCCATCTGCATCCATAAAGTTTTCTATTTTCCAGATGTCAGCTTCCAGATTTAAAAGAAAGAGTACAAACAGAGGTTTTATTTTATTTTAATGAATTAAATGTACATCTCCATTTTTAATACACAATATGGGCTGTTGGAAATGGAAGTTTTAAACTTTGTCCAAATATAAATTGTGTCAGTTTGGAGTTTCACCTTTTTCCCGAATGGGACACAATTAAATGCTGCTTTGGGACCCCTTTGGGGGAAAGGTGAAAAATAAATTAAAAACATAACATATATACATACATAGTGCAATTTATGGCTTAGCAGAGCTGAGAAATACTGCTTTTCTGGGAGTGCCAGATTCCACTAGACAGCATAGCTATGCTAGCTGAGAGTTTCTGGGAACTGTAGTCCGAAAGACCAATTCTCTTAAGCTCTGGTTCCGAAGTAAATTTCTCCCCCAGTCGGCACAGTAATAAGCCAGGTTGGCCGAGGGATTTTGGTAGTTGTAGTCAAAAAAGTAACTTTCTCCAAGTTCTCTTCCAAGCAGATATATGCATGGTTGGCCTTTCTTTTCTATCCCAGTTTTAGTTTTATTTTGTTTGTTTTTTTCTTCTAAAATACCATGCAAGAGATTGTAAAATTAATTATTTGTATGAATATTTCTAGGAAGAGAGAAGGGAGAAACTGCAGTAAGACCCACAGAATCTAGACAAAAGTAAATGACTCACAGCATAAATTAGAAGTCAAGCATGAATGCTACTTAAAATACCACCTTAGTGGGTCAGGCTCATTAATCTTCTACATTTGCCCATGGAATTTCAGAATAACCAGTATTGGTTATTTTTATATAAAAATAGAAAAAGTTGTGCAACTCCTCTCTCCTTTTTTCTTCTTCTTATTTCCCAAATTCAAAACTTTGGGGCATTTCTGGCAATATGCTCCAGAAGCCAACTTCTATAGCATTTTTGTCTATTTGCAAGCACATAAAAATAAACCTTGAAGAGAGAGTTATTGATACAATATTCTCAATAGCTAGTCCTTTGCCCAAGCCTAACTTCTGTCACTGAGGGACTTTACAGACTGCCAGAAATAGTGCAACTTGAGTCCACTTTAACTGCCCTGACTCAGTGCTAGGGAATCATGGGAACTGTATTTTATTGTGGCACCAGAGCTCTCTGACAGAGAAGGTCTCAGAAAAAACTACAATTCCCATGATTCCCTAGCACTGAGCCAGGGCAGTTAAAGTGGACTCAATTTGCACTATTTCTAGCAGTCTGCAAAGGCCCTGAGTCAGTAATCCTATTTGAACTTAGCTGGGAGTGATCACCTTTGAAAACAGTAGCATTGGAAGTCGTAGGCTTTCACGGCCAGCATCCATGTTTTCTTGTGGGTTTTTCGGGCAATGTGACCGTGTTCTAGAAGACTCTCCCCCGCCCCAGCCCCCCTCTAAGTTGACACTCAAGGTGGAATCTTCTTCTAAGTAACGCTGGTGTACCTCAGCATAAGTACTTTGGGGTGTTGTGCAAGGAGGCTTCCAGTACCTCCTTGCACAAGGTTTTTCCTCAGACTGCAATGTAGCAATAGCACTTACATTTCTGTACTGCTATATAGTGAACTAAGCACTTTCTAAGCAGTTTACAACATGTATGCCAATTGCCCCCAACAAGCTGGATACTCATTTTACTGACCTACGAAAGGATAGAAGGCTGAGTCAACCTAGAGCCCTGCAGGATCAAATTCCCAGACCTCCTATTTCCCTCTCAGCTGTAATATATGGCTAATTACAGTGGTGGAACTTTATGCTCTGCAAGCAATGAATTGAGTCTCTTGGCCTTGGTATCCTTTGGACGCCTAACATGTCTAGTCCTCTTGGGGTGACTTTTTTAGTTCTCTCTTGCTTCTTGGATCTTTTCCTAAAGTTATTTAATAGATCATGGGACTCCATCTGGGAATGTTTATTTGGCCACATAAGGATCGGCACTTGGAAAATGGCTGTGTCATCAGCACATGAGATAATGTGGTTTGGATGTCCATGCAACTTCAAAAAGGGGTAAAAAAAAAACTTTCTTCCCATGAAAACTGAAGGCTTTCCAGTTTATGGTATGATCATACATGAAAAGGAGGAATTTGAGAATCAATTAAGCCTTATCTTTTAGAGACACGTGAATGGAAGGTTTTGTTCAGCTGTTTTTAGGGTCTAAGCCAGGTTTGCAATGGTGTTTTAAAGCTGTTTAAAGTTGGGCTGGTACTTAAAAGTGAAATATTTCTACCCATGTGAAAAGTGCAAGGTCCCCAGCTCCAGTCTGTGAACTAGTTTCTGTCATGCATTATTCAGGGGTGTTTGTTCAACAAGACTTGAGAGATGGCTTCCTTTCTTCAAAGCCCCATTTTCCCCATTGCCTTGAGCCCTTTTCCTTTTGCTGTCACTTTACAGTGAAATTGAAGCCATTGGTGGCTAAATGGTGACGCAGAACCTGGAAATTACATGTCCCTTGTCGGATTCTCCTTAACCCCACCAACTCAATCTGGGAGTGTAAATATGCTGATGCTCAGCAGTGATCTAAAAGTTCAGCAAAATTGCCTTGTAGAAACTTTCCTCGGAGTTGTACTACTTCAGATCACAGTAGTAGTGGGGAGTGTGTGTGTTTTTAAAATGCTAACTTGCATTAAAAAATTCTTTCCCCATGTATTGAAAAGTGGCACTGGGAATAAGGCTTCTGAGACTACCTCTTGCCTTGATGTGATAGTTTTCTGTACATTTAAATATATGTGTGTGCATATGAAGACTTCATATATATATATATATATATTTCTTACACCTGCAGACTCAAGAGGAAGAAGTCCATCATGAGCTTATGCTAAACATGCAACTTGGATCTTAGCGTGCAAATTTAAGTAAATATGCTTTGGAAGCAGAAAACTTGGAAGTGACCCAGCGGTTATTGTAGCCCACCACACAAAGTTAGAAGCCTTTCATCGGGCTGTAGCTGCTGAACTTGCTGTAATGGAATATGGGGGAAATAAGGTAGCCACCCTAGGCCAAATGAAAGAGGGATATTTCTAAACATTTCTGAATTTCAATTCTTTTGTGCACTGCAGTGGAAGCAGTCCATGGTCATGTGTCTGTATATTTCTTGATAATAAATGAGTGCATTTATGGGCTTGCATCGTGACCTAATACTTCTAAGAGATTTCACATATTATGTCTGTTTCAATTTGATCATCCTTGGGATTGCCATTGATTTGTGTGTGTGTGTGTGTGTGCGCGCGTGCGCATGTGTGCATGCTTGGCTTCTTCATAGATGGATGAAGATAAAATTCCTTTTCATGTCCATGCCCTATAGCATAAATTCTTTCTAAAAGCAGTCTAAAGGGAGTTGCAGACTGCCAGAAATAGTGCAAATTGAGTCCACTTTTAGGGTTAGGGTTAGTGCTAGGGAATCATGGGAATTGTGTTTTTTTCTGAGACATTGAGCCTTCTCTGTCAGAGAGCTCTGGTGCCACAATAAACTACAGTTCCCATGATTCCCTAACCCTAACCCTAACCCTAAAAGTGGACTCAATTTGCACTATTTCTGGCAGTCTGCAACCCCCCTAAGTCTTGAGTGTCTTAAAGTTCTTGCCCTTTTGCTACATTTCATTCTCTTTGTAGCCAACTAGTCTGCAAAGGCCCTGAGAATGCTGCCATTAAAAGCATATATTTAAGAGTGCTTCTTATTATTAATTCCTGACATTATGATTCTAAAACATTTGTTTGGATGTACATCCACAGATATCAGTGTGTGTGTGGGAGTTGCTAGAATTATAGGTGCAAAGAATTAAAAGCTCTGTAGTTTTTTGTGGGTTTTTCGGGCTGTGTGGCCATGTTCTAGAAGAGTTTCTTTCTGACGTTTTGCCAGCATCTGTGGCTGGCCATGAAAGCCTACGACTTCACAGTTAAAAACTCCTTCCAAGCCTGTCAAAGTTCAAGCTTCATGGAAGTGGGCAGGGACAGGGAGAAGAGACCTGGAAGCAGGATCCATAAGGACTAGAATGTTTATTAGATACTTGACACTGTTAGAAAGATGAAGTGAGAAATGCAAATAATTGACAAACGGAGATGCACTACATTTTCCAAACTATTCATATGTATATACCTTAGTCTACAAATGCTTTGAGAAAAATGCTGTGCCTGTCAAAGTATGTGTCTTGTAGATACTTCTTTTCTACTTTTGATATATCCGTCAAAAGAAAGAAGTCAGAATCCCTCCAGATGTACAGAAGTGTGCTTTGATAATCTGAATTTAGTTCTTTCTCAGTGTACTCTTAGGACACAGTTATGTGTCACAATAAACCATGGTCTTTGGTACCCATGGTTTGTACATTAAGGCATGAGTTACATGGCTGATAAGCAAAAAATAATGGCTTGTTTTCCCTATTTCAGATTTGCTTCTAATCTATTTCTCTTCCACCCTTTTTGTCAGGGTGAATAAGCTGGTCAAACAAGCCATAGTTTTAGGCTTGGTTTTAAACAACCCAGAATTCCTTAACCAACAACAAACCATGGATTCCTATTGTGATTTGTGGCTGGTTAACAAACTCTGGTTTTTTAGGAGAGTCAGGTTCACAGACACAACCAGATTCTTCTATCTTAATTCTCTGAACCCCATGGACTTCTTTTCTTGTCTTTTGGTGATTCCCAGCTTTTGCTTTTTCAAGTTTTAATTACCCTCAACCCTGTAAAAAGATGACCTAACAAGTCAAGTAAGTATATGGCTGTAATAATAATTTTACTCAATTCACCTCATTTGGTCTGTGTGACTAAATTTCATGTGATCTATTGTAGCATAGTGACAATCATATATGTTTGTGTGCATATTGCATATTGCTCCCATATCAATCCCAGGTGTGCTCAGAAGGAGGTGAGGTGTTGAAATTCTTTATCAAAAAGAAAGTTAAATCAGCCAGTGGTAGTATGTTTCTTATTTTGGCTGAAAAAAGTAGTCCAATCAAAAGAGGTATGGAGGGCAATGGCTGCTTTCATCCTCTAATTCACATTTGGTGCTGCTCCCTCATGTTCCAGTCTGTTTTTGTCAATCTAAGGGATTAGAAATCTTTGTTTTAAAATTGCTATATCCTTGGCTCTCTGGATTATTATGAGGCATGTGCTAGATGTATGTATTTATTGAAGAATGCAGCACTGATCAATGCATTACTTCTAAAGTAGGAGTGGGCAGTTGAGGACTTCCAAATAATTGTGAACTATAGCTCCATCAGTCTTAACCAGCATAGCAAATGGTGAGGGAAGATTAGAGATGCAATCCAGCAATATCTTGGAGGATCACAGTTGGCTTGTCCTGTTTTAAAGAAAGATACAGAAGACGGAGTAAAACATATTTGAATGTTTTAGTTGTTGTTAGCATGAGTGTGTAAAAGTGTTTCATGGTTTTCAGGGAGACTGTTTTGCAATTGCGTGCTGTCAGAGATTACTGCTTTGTCATTCAAGAACATTATGCCTCCAGTCCTTTGAAGCATAGCTTTCAAGTTAAATGGGACAGAAGAAATGTAGAATGTCACTTCTTCCTTCTTTTCAGAGATTATTTTGACACACAACCGTGATCCTATGGAAAGGGGAAGCTTAGGCAGAACATGTTTGCAACATGTTTTATTAATGACCCAACAAACCACTGTTCAGGGACTTTATATTTGTGACCAGAGTTAAGTATGTCTGTTGCCTACCTGAAATGTGAATAAGGTGCTCAGGTATAGATATAATAGACATTTGGCAATTAATACCATGCAAAGAAATAGTTTACTTGTGTCCCATCTCTTTGTTTTATTTCAGGGAGTAGAGCACACAGAAAGTAAAGGCCTCGGCAGACGACTAATAGGGTCGTCTTGGAGGCTTGGAAGAGGAGGGGCAGCCGCACGTTCGGCGCCCCTTCCTCTCCCTGAGGTCGCCCTCGGAGTCGCCGGCCCTCCGCACGGCCGGCGCTCCGGGGAAGACCTCACGCCGCGGCAGCCGAACGCGCCGCGGCGGAAAAGACAGCGAAAGTGCGCCCGCCGCTGTTAATGCGCACTTTCGCTGTCTTGAGGAAGGAGCGCTGATTTAGCGCTCCTTCCAAGGTCGCCGCCGGTGCGCCGAGGTGCGGAGGCTGCGGCCCTGCGGCGCGCCGGCCCAGGGCGTCTGGGAAGCTCTCGTCTGCTTCCCCCCTAAGAGAGCTGGGATTATGAGGGCTTGTAAAAAGTTTGTTTACGGGTGTCTGTGTGTGTTCTGTTTAGAAAGTTGGCACATATAGGCCTGAATCCTATTGGTAGCCCCCACTAGAGTAGACCCATTGAATCAACTGTTTAATGGTTAAGTCAATGCTTATGGAAAATCCAATTGATTCAATAAACCAGAGGTAGATGAAAGGTCCTCCCTCCATCTTAACTGTTATCACTCTGACCTTGGAGGGAGAGAAGAAGAGGCAGGCACAGTGCCACCATGTCTAGCCCTGGAGGCAGATGAAAGGTCTTCCCTCCATCATAAGTGCTACCATCCAGGCCTCGGAGGAAGAGAAGAAGAGGGAGATATGGGTCCACCATGCCTGTCCCCAGAAGCAGATGGAGGATCCTCCTTCTATTCCAACTCCCTGGCATTGGAGGGACAGAAGAACCCATGGTATTTGCTGGACTCAACTCCCTTCCGCACTGACATTCCCTTCTCCTTTTGTGTCATGTCTTTTTAGATTGTAAACCTGAGGGCAGGGAACTGTCAAATTAGCAATCTGTAAATCACTCTGAGAGCCTTTGTGGCTGAAGAGCAGGGTATAAATGCTCTTAAATAAATAAATAAACCAACAAGTCTATTGTAGTTGGAATGACTAATAGGATTCAGGTCACAAAGATGTCAATTCTAAGTCATGAAGGCATGGGCTGGTTTAGAATGTATCTGCTTCCATCTGAACGCTGCGATGCTGAGAGACAGCTTTGTGTGACAAAACATTTTGAATTAGTTAACCAGGAGATCGTGTTACTCCAATAATTATTATAAGTAGTACTAGGTAGAATCAGCATGGTGGTGTTGGACTCTGACTCTGGAGGGCTGAAAAGCACTGGATGACTTTGGGCGAGTCACACACTCTCAGCCCCAGAAAACCCTATGACAGGGCTGCCTTAGGGTCATTGTAAGCTGAAAACAGAAACAAGGACTAAGTATATGACATTGCCTAAATACCCTAACGGTGCCGTCTGATCTTGGAAGCTAAGCAGAGTCAGCCCTGGTTTGTGTATGGTGTAAATGCCCCCCTAACCCTTAGAGAGCATTTTGGGGCCAAAATTTTGTTTTGGCCACAGGTGCAGAGAGGGGTGTGTGGCCTCCAAGATCTCCTGGGAGGCTAATGCGTCCCCCTATTGTTCTACAGTTGTCCATCCCTATCCTATAAAGAGAAAAATACCCCCCCCCCCAAAATATGTATAATTTCTGTAATGGTGATTATAAATTACAGAATTTATGTCTCATTATGTATTAAAACAAATTATTTCATCTTTTTTCAAAGAGTCCCTTCCCCATTTTGTTTCCCTTCTTTTCCCTAGGATTGTTAGGTCAAGTGCATAGGAAGAAAATTGTTCCCACAAAGCTCTTTCTCTCCCGATAAAATTGAAGGGAACAGTCTCTTGATCTAATTGGTGACTTCTAGGGAAATCGAAGCTCTTAATTTTTTTTTAGAAGCAAATGTTGAGTACTGGAGCAGACAGATTTTGTAATGTTCTTAGTTTAAAACAGACTAATTCCCCCCAGCCCAGCCCTCATATTTTGTTTTCATTTTGGAAGATCTTTATCCGTCTGAAGTTCTAAAAGCCTTAATAACTAAAAAGCTTACATGTGCCATTTGGCAAGACTTTACTCTTTCTGGCCTAGACGTTTGATGGGGATGGGAGAGAGAACTTGGCACAGACTGAAAAGCGTGAATTGATATAAATTATTAAGACAAACACAGGCTTGCTAAAGTACAGGAGGGGGGAAAAGGCTGGTGAGTCACACTTCATTTTTTGCATTTGTATTAATTTTTAAGCAGACTAGTTTTCAATTCCCCATCCCCTTCTTTCAAGACTTTGCCTTCCCATTCTCTTATGTCCTAAACTCAAATGTACTTATGTGGAAGTGCTTCCTTTTGAGTACAGTGAGACAATAAGTCAATGCATTCCTGGTCATTACATTACTTTAACAGAAAATGCAGTACCAAAGGCAGAAATAACATGGAAAGAATAGGGATAGGGTCCTAACCAGGGTTGGCTGGTGTAAACCATGGCTTAAACCTTGGTTTAAACCAAGTGACATAAAAAAATCCTGTTTTTTGAACTTGATTGTTCTCATTCATATATATATATATATATATATAATATAATATTAGCTATTATTACTATTTTCCAATCTCTTACTGGGATGTCAGTGGGATTTTTTTCAGATTTTGGAATATTTCGGTATATATAAGGAGATTTCTTGGAGACAAGACCCAAGTCTAAACATGAAATTCATTAATGTTCATATCAATATCAAGAAAGAGAAGATTTTGCACACCCTCCAAAATTTCACTGGGCCTTTTGGACTTTGAACTCAATATGCAGCAGTGGAAGTAAAGTGAGGACAAAGGAGGAAAGTGGGTGGAAGAGAAAGAAACTAGGACATTTTGAAAGCAGCTGAATATGTGGGATGGTAGAGGATTAATCAGGACTGTCCCAGTCAAATTGAGAGTTTTGGAGAGTATGTTTGAGCAAACAGAGAGCAATCTTTCTTAGAAAAAGAGCAAAAGTATAGACAGGCCTGCTTGTGGAAGGGGAACATTGCTTTTTGACTACAGAATTGCCCTTTGTTGTTGTGACCCTTTAAGTTGTTTTTGACCCATGGTGACCCTTAAGCAATCCTATCAGTTTTTTTTTCTTGGCAAGATTTATTCAGAGGCTGTTTGATATTGCCTTCCTCGAAGGCTGAGAGAATGTGACTTGTCCAAGGTCACCCAGTGGGTTTCATGGCAGAGCAGGAATTCAAACCCTGTTCTCCCAGTATCCTAATCCAACACTCAAACATGTTGGCTCTCTACAGAAATGCCCTGTCCCCTGTTTCACTAAGCTTTCTCTGTGACAGGATTCCCTCGTGAGTCTAATTTAAGGCGATGAATGTGTTATTTTAGTACATTGGACCCCAAGTACAGAGAGTCCCTCACTCCCGCCAGTGCTGTTCCCCATTAGCATGTGCTAAACGTCTTTCCAGAATAATACATCCATCGGCACTGTAATTCAAATGGAGGCAGAAAGCTGTGAGAGACGTAAAGGAATTCCACGTCTTGTGATGTTCTCATTTTAAGTAAGGAAGCCATTGGCTTCTCTCAGATAAGGTTCTCTCTGTTCCTCCTTGTCACTTGTGGCTTTTGGAGTATCTCAGTATAAAGAACAGGCAGCACTAAACTTTCAAGTCTAAAATCTGCACAGTCTCAGGCTGTCTAGGCCAGCTTTTTATCTTCCAGTCGCCAGGATTAACTAGCTCATCCGTCTGAGTTGCTGCTTGCTTACAGTGGTAAAGATCTACCAGAATTCCTCCTCCTTTGCCACCAAAGCCACTCTTGCCTTCCTTGCTTATTTAGTAACAGAAAAGCACCGAAGGGAGACTAGTCTCTTGCATTCCTCTTTATCACAAGGTTAAGATGGATTTTGAATGAAAGGCTTATCTATGGGGGTTTTCTTAAGCGGAGACAGGGAATTCCTTTGAAGGGAGCTGGAAATCATTTGAGGGGCTTCCTGCAGTGTGTACATGTTTCTTTTTCATCCACTTTCATCTTTGGCCAGCTAGGATCTGCAGGTTTTGGAAACCATAGTGAAACCTATTTTAATTGGGGACAAAATGGAGGGGTTAAACCCTATCAAAATTCATGGGGTTGCCATAAGTCCACGGGTGACTTGAAGGTGCATGACCACACACAAAAAACCCTACAAAAACACACATTGTGACTAATGCTTTTCCCCTTAAATTCTTTTCAGTTTGGGGGGTGGGTGGGTTAGTCTCCAGAGAGAGAGAGAGAGAGAGAGAG
>CM034703.1:20926132-20965374 GCA_020142125.1 Phrynosoma platyrhinos | reverse complement strand
GCAGCCGCCACGGCGCATGTCGCGGCCGCCATTTTGGAAGTCCAAATCACGGCTGTGACGCGTTTGCACATGCGCAAGAGTACTGCACATGCGCAAATGCATCGCGGCCGCCATTTTGACTTCCAAAATGGCGGCTGCAGCAAGCGCGGCCGAAAATGCGCCCTGATGGCAGTGCGCGGCAGCAGAAACCTATGGCCTGGGTCGGTAAGTTCGGGGCCCAGGGCCTTAACCGGCCCCCAGGCCATAGGTTGCCGGTCCCTGATGTAGTGATTTGAGCACTAGACTATGAGACTGGAGACCAGGGTTTAAATCCCGTTTGGCCATGGACACCCAGTGGGTGACCTTGAGCAAGTCAAATTCTCTAAGGGGCTGTACAGACAGCCCTAAGGGACGGCGTCTGCTGCCCCTTTCCTTGCCGGATTGGGGCTGCAGCAACCACATGCTGTGGCCCTGATCTGGCACTTTGCCACTCTAAAAAGTATGAATGCTGCACCAAGGGAGCGCCCTGATGCCCCTGCCTTCTGTTTGCGTGGGCGCTGTGACGGTGGCATCGAGGCGGAGTTGGGGCGGCCGGCATGCAGTTGCCACGCCAGGACTGTACCCCAGGCTGGCCCATTTGGCCGGTCTGTATAGACCCTTACTCTCAGAGTAAGCAAAGGCAAAGCCACTCTGAACAAATCTTGCCAAGAAAACCCTATGATAGGGTCACCTTACAGTCACCATAGGTTGGAAATGACTTGAAGGTACACAACAACAACAACAACAAAATGTCAACTCTGTTGTCAAATTATCTCAGAACGTTTATCTGAAGCTTTACATAGAATTGTCATAACTGTAATTTTTGCATTTCATTGAAATCAGATCTTTTTATTTAATTAGATCTTATTAAATAAAAAAATCAAATAAATAAATAAATAAATAAATATTAGATATTTTCCTCTATATGTTTGTTGAGAGGGATAGATACATACATATGCCAAATGAGAATATCACTTTATGCATCTGAAATGGATTGCTGTCCATGGAAACTATAATAAATCAGATTTTTAAGGTGCCATGTGTCTCTGTTTTGCATGCATACTATGTAGTATGATTTACAAATCTCCTGGGCATTCTAAACCAAAAGGCAGAGTAAAATTATTGTAATCCAGTTGGTCATCAAAGGCTTCCATGCCTCATATAATCAAATTAGTGTGGCTTTGAATTTATCTTGACTCTACTTTTGTTTTCAAAATTCTTTTATCTCCTCATTGGGTATCTGCCTCCATCAAATAATTACTATTGTTCTTTGAAGAGATACCTTTTCCTTTTGCATGTCAAGGTTAGCTTCTCAAGTTGTTTGCATTTTCCTCCCAGAAATCATTGAGTTGTTGACTGGACTGCAGCTGCCTGCTGCTCAAGATGTTTATCCAGAATTCCTTTTGATTCCCTTTTGTTGGGGAGATACCCAAATGACCTTTGTATGATCTGTTGGGTAAGCAGGGGAAATAAAAGTAAAATCTCTAAACCTGACAACCAAGGATGGGTTCTCATGTGAATGCATGTCACACGGTTACTCAATAGCTCAATGTCTGAAAAGATTCTACTGGATCTAATTACATTTGGAGAGATACCAAGTAGTATTAAAAGTTCTAGCTGTGTTGAATTTTGCCGTCTTTCCCACATACATCATACTATAATGTTGGGTGACACGGAAATGTCATTGCCTGAAAAATAGGACAAAATACAAAATCCACAATAGCAGCAACACTTTTATTGGCTAGCCAAAATTCACAAAATATTTCATACAAGCTTTCAAAGCTACATTGGCTTCTTCAACAGGCAAAGATCTTCAAAATCACATAGGAGAAGAAAAGTGATGATCTGAGAGGCAGAGGACTTGTTTGCATTTTATTTTGTCTCAGATGTTACTTCTGTTAAGATGGGCTGGAGGGATATCAATGCAGGCAAAAAACTGAATTGAAGTTTTATTGCTTGTCTTTTATGGCCCTTGTTTCCCAGTTCTCACATGGCCAAGAAGGGGACTAGCCTCTGCCTGCACTGGGATCCCTCCAGATCATCTTAAGTGACAACAGAAGTAACATCTGGGATAAAATGTAGGTATATGACTCCAACATTGTCACTTTTCTTCTCCTGTATGATTTTTAACATCTTTGCCTATGCTGAAGACATTGATACTCAGAAAGCTTGCATGATGTATTTTGTGCATTTTGGTTGGCCAGTAAAGGTATTGATGTTTTGTGGATTTTGTGTTTTGTTATATTTTGCTGCATGGCAAAAATGGCTACCCCTGAATATGTTATTGCCTGAAGTCTCCATAAGTGTAATACTTTTCACTAGAATTGATATGTACACAGAAATGCTGAAAGAATATGTGAATGCAGCCCCAAATTACAATTAAATTCATTCCAAAGGGATAGCTGTACTATATTAGCAAAACTACTAGAGAGTCTTGTGGTACCTTAAAGGCTAACCAGTATATGGTAAGAATCTACTTCATCAGATGCATAAAATCAATGGGACATTTCCAGGTAATATTTTTGTTTTGTTTGTTGCTGTCATGTACCTTTCAGTTATTTCTGATTTATGACAACCTTAAGGCAAACTTATCACAGGGTTTTCTTGGCAACTTCCTCAGACTTCCTCTGAGGCTGAGAGAATGTGACTTACCCAAGGTCACACAGTGGGTTTCTGTGGCCAAGTGGGGATTTAAACCTTGGTCTGCAGAGTTGTAGTCCAACACTCAAACCACTACATCACACTGGGATTGAGGATGAGATCGCAAGCGTAGATCACAAGGAAGCAAATTCAAATGAAACCAGTGGAACTTTGGAATAACTCAGTTTAGGGCTGTGATGTAATTAAATCTGATTTAAATCTTGGAAATTTTACTTTTGGATCTCAACTTCCAGAATCCTCCAGTAACGATTCGTTCTGATTTCAAAATACTAGTTAGTACAATAATATTAAATCCACTGAAACTACTTTGGTCTGGTGTGCCACAATTTGGCATTATCAGACTGCTGAAACCATTGGCAATGCATTTTAAGGATCTGGAACAGCACAGGCATATGCTTAATAAAAGCCTATGCATAGTAAACTGCTGCAGTCATGAGTTTGAAAGCAAGCCTTTGTTGTGGATGTGCCACCAATATGGGCTTTTGTGGTTTGGATTAAAAGGATTAAAAGTCTTAATCTTTGCCTGCTTTAGAGAACAGTTCTTTGTATGCGTCAGGTGGTTTTTCTCTACCACAGGTATTTTTAAATTAGTTCCCTAAACTGTTAAGAATTCCTACAAACTAACTGACCCTTTTTATGTAAAGCAGCTTTAGTAGCTGATGGTAGGGCTAAATACAAAAGATCTGAACTTTCTGTTTCTGGTGTTTTCCCTAGTGCTGATCTAGCTATTAGACCACAAATGTTAGGAAGTATCTGTATTTTAAAGGAATTAATACTCCTGACTTCAAGAGTTTAAAAAAAATCCACTGCATGTTGCGAGATGCTAACATTGGAATGCTAACCTCTAGAGGATTTACCTTTCAGATTTGTACAGCATACACCGATTTTCAAATTAACAGCTTCTTCAGCTTTTCATGGGCTAATGAGAAACAACTGAGAAATGGAGGTGACCCTCTTCCTGGATATGACTGAGTGAAAAAGTTCAGCATATACATATGCCAAAGTGTCTCACTGGTGCAATTGCTAGGAAACATTTAATATTTCTAAGCCTTGCTTAGAGGGTGGTGAATGCATTCATACAAACATGATTCCCATGAAACCTCTGTACTATGAGATGACCACATCTGGGGTGTGTGTGTGTGTGAGAGAGAGACTTTTCTTGGAGTACAATTCATTTACACCTGCTCGCATCAGACAGGATAGCTATGCTGGCTGATCTGTTCTGGAAGTTACTTGTTGTTGTATGCCTTCTGGGAGTTACAGTACCCCAAAATAATTTTTTTCAAACTGTGGAGAGTTGTCATATTGTTGATAGTAAGTATTTCACAGTTACAAATCACAGAATGATAGATCTGAAGTGTTCTTTATTTTGTCCTTTTGCAGACGCTAAGATCACCAGATATCAGTCAAGATATAACTTGTCATCGCTAGATACGCTTGCTAGATTATTTCTATTAAAATGTCACCCTGTTGTCCTTCCCTAAACTCAGCTCAACAATGAGGCTGGCTGCTTATTGAAGGATATCTACTTCAGTTCTGGTGTAAAATGTGAATCTGATAATTATAGATGAATCCAACTGTTTGTCTTCAGTATGCTGCTTTTAAGTTAACCGACATCCACCTTAACTAGGCATTTCGTTTTGCTGATATGAATTATTAATATCTTGTCAAAAGCTTAATAACTTTTGCTGTGATTTAATAGGCTGTTTTTGTTACAGATATAACTGCTTATCTCTGTTGCTTATCATAAACCTAACCAGGAGATATACAGAGATTATGCAGCGCCTGTTGTGAGGCATTTAATACATATCCAAAATTAGAGTTTGAAAGTCACATTGACTTTCCATGGGACTGTCACAATGTAGTTGTATATAGAACCATGTATCATAATTGCTTAGTGCCTAAATACCATAAATGCATCAGATCCCATCTGATCTTGGAAGCTTGGAGATATTTCATTCACAGGATCTCCATGGGTCCAGGATGACTTGAGGAAAGTTAACAGCAAATGATTTTCAACACTTTTGCCTGATGAAGAAGCCAGTGGAGCTTCGAAAGCTTGTGATATATATATTTTGTGCATTTTGGGTGGTCCAATAAAGGTATCACTGCTTTCTGTATTTTGGATGTTATTGTATTTTGCTATTTGGCCAACACAGTTACCCCTGGATATATTTCCTGGATGTGAAGGCAACTTGAAGACAGACACAAAGACACACTATAGTTGTAATCCTCCTAGCACAGTTTCATGGTAGATTTTATTCCTCTTGCTTCTCCAGGTTACCATTCTTTATTGTCAGTTCTGGAGCCATGAAACACATTAACACATCAGTAAATGAGGCTAAAAATGTCGTCACATCATTATACCAGACGCTCCAGCTAGTATGGCCAATGATAAGAGACTTAGGAGTTGAAATCCAGAACATCTGGTGGACCAAATGTTGAAAACCATCACCCTAGAACACTTGCATGCTAAATTTGTACAACAGGCGTAAACAATCTTTTTAGAGTAGGGGCTGTATTGGTCCTTAGCAGAACCCTTCTAGGGCTATACAAGTGAGTGGGCTGCTTGTGAGTGTAGTGGCAGGTGGAAAGGACACACATTCATTCTTACATGCATGCAGACATGCACATGATGGTCTTTCTGTCACTTCTCTCTTTCATACGATCATGATGGTTGCAGTGGGAACATGGTTAAAACCGCAGCAAACCAGGTCAAGATTGTCCAACCACTCTCTTCAACAAGTAAAGCCACATCAAATTGAAACATGATTGAAATGTCTTCATCATTTGTTGACCTAACACCTGAATGGACCACACTTGCAAGACTTCCAGAAAGTGCTCTGCTGTGGGCCTGATTCATAAAAAGCATCACTTTGTTTTCCTTTACGTTTGGGGTGGAATTGCATGTTTACCTATGCCTAGGATCTCTCACAGTACTGTCTCCCCTCTGTTTTCACGGGGATACATTATGGACCCCTTCGCGAAAATGAAAAACCACAAATATTCAAGCCCCATTGGGTTGAATGGTCACATGCTCCTGTGCACAGCCTTGTGTGTGCCATTTTATCCCTCCCCTTCTTGCCGGTCTGCGAAGAGCAAGACTGTGGACTCAAAGTCTGCAAAAATGGAGGGATGACTGTACTCCATTTCCAAATATTTTGCTTATCAAGGGAAGCAGCTGCAAGTGGATAGAGATCAAAACAAGGACTGGCAAGGGGGGGGGGTGAAGAGGTTGTTTCACTATTATTTTCTCAGCAGTTTGCCCGTACAAAATTGTATGTCTGCACACCCCAAACTTATATTCTTCCTGAAAGATAAATGACATTGAAACCAAGAAGGTTTTGTAAGGACATATAGCTGGCAAAGAAAGAAGCAAGCTGTTATGTCGTCTCTCCTCCCCCATCATCTTCTTTATATGATGAGAGCCTCTAGGGAGGAGGATAGGGAGTGGAAAAAGAGAAGTGCAGAACTACATGAGACAAGTCAGTTAGGCTTTGATGCTCAGCCGCTGAATTTCTGAACTGGTTCGTACTGAAGAATATTGTGACTGAGCAGATGAGCAGAGAAGGAGATATTAATCCTGACTGTGAAATCATTAAGTAATGACCCTAAATGCATAAAGAGCCACTAGACTTTTGCCAACATATCAGTGAGAGGAAATTTTGCATTTGCAGGTGGGTTGCCCATATAAATGTCTTTTTCTGCATCAGTGCTGCCTGAATCTAATGTCTTCATAGGACAATCTTCATAGGGTATATGTAAGGAAGCCATGTCAAAACGAGATTTTCTGCTTAACCTTCAGGAAGGGAGGGATTTTGTTAGTGTTGACGTGTTGGTACCAAAGTCAGTGCATTAAACAAAACCAAGTGACAAAGACATTTTTGGACTATGCCATTCAGGTTTGCTAGTAAAAGAGAAAAAAGCTTGTCAGAGGGAGGTCTATACTGCCCAAAGATTGGCCATGCTTACTGGAAAAATCTGGGAACCTAGTCCTAAAAAGTGACACTTCCAAGTTGTGATGCTAACCCCACTTCCAGATTTTCTAGTTTTTATGGGGAGTGGAGAGTGCTATTTGTCAATGTTGCAGTTTCCTTTCCTGCGAGAGTGTTTTGAACATTTCACTCCCACACAGAATATAAAGCAAAAAGCCCAGGAACAACTGAACAACTAAATGTATAAAGTGACCTGCTTTGTTGTGGTAGTGGGATTTCAAGTGCATGTTTCCTTCCATGTCCCTTCTGTGTGTGCGAGAGAAAGCAAGCATGCCACATCTCACCTGTGCCAAGATTGGAATCGGAGCATATCTAGTGTTGTGTGCGTGGGGTGATAGGCTCACAGCCATAATCCTGTTGCCAATCTGAGCTGCTTTGTCTGTTTGTTTAAAAAGAAAAAAAGTCCTCTGTTTCCTACAATATATGATTTCTTTTGGGCATTGGGTAGGACACAAGACAGCATGAAATGTATTTTCAAGAAGGATGTCCTTTCACAAGAGGACATCTCTACTGCTGGTAGGGATGTCATTTTTTTGTAAATGTTGTTCTCATAGTCAATAACCAGTAATTTTACAGTTTTTCTCCTCACTGTGAGAAAGTTGTTGTAAACTGCAATTTTCAAAGCCTATTCATGGTTAAGGAATTATTCTGTGTAAAAAATGCATGTGGGATTTTTGTACAGAAAAGAGTATTTCCTACCCAGAAACCAGAATTTTCTACACAGAAGTGCATTTTTTGTCTGTGCACAGAATAAGTTGTGAACTGCAAAAGTTCTCTCCTATCTAGGATTCTCCTCATTAGAATTTCCTAACACTCAGAAACCTGTTTTCAGCCATTTATTTTGAACATTTTTTGCATCTGCGACTGCTGAGCATTGTAGTAATTTGCTAATTCAAAGGCATGGTTATAAGCACTGTAGTTAAGGGGGAAATTGCCATCAGATTTCTTGGAAGTCAATTTATTCACTCTTCTTTATCTGTAACATAAGTGGCTGCCATGCCCATGACATTGAAAATCTCCTCCTCCTCCTCCTCCTCTTCCTCCTTTTCTTGTTTTTGACACAGAGAAAGATCTAATCATGTCATTTGATCTCTGCCTACAATATGAAATGTTAGAGCCCGAGCACATTTACTCTCATAAGTGAGAAGTTGGCCTGCTATAAGCAGCTGTAAAGAATCTGTACTGACCCTTGAATTCGAAGGGAAAAAGTATAACTTATTTTGTTGTCTGATTCCTTGATGGTAGCCATACAGAGACAGAAGGTAGATAGTTTCCCTCTAGAACCTGGTGATAGAATTTAAAGGCATAGCTGGGTTAGTCTGCATCACTATGCTAAGGGATATTGTAGCACCTTTGAGATAGAGGAAAAGAGGTTTGTAATATAGGTTTTTATAGACTAAGGGGCTATACAGACTGCCCCAAAGGAGTGGCTTGCCACTGCCCTTTCAGTGCTGGATCAGGGCTGCAGCAACCGCATGCCGTGGCCCCGATCCAGCGATTTGCTGGCCCAAAAAGAAGCAGCAAAATGCCACTCCTTTTTGGAATGGCAAAAAACTGCCCTTGCCATGGTGGCAGCAGCTTTTCACAGTTTCTTCGGTGCAGTGTGTCTAAACACTGTACCACAGAAATGGTGTGATGTTGGCCACTGTCTGGTCAAGTGGGCGGCATGATGCTGGCATCGGGGCAGAGTCAGGGTGGGCGGCAGTTGGTCGCCATGCCCCCATTCCACCCCGATGCCAGCCCTTTGTGCCGGTCTGTACAATCCCTAAGTCTACTTTGCCAGATGCAATTGAGGAAGTAGATACAGGCCCTGTCTGTATCCTGGCCCTGCAACTGCCCTGATCTGTTACCTGGCCCTCCGTTCCCACACTACAGTGGCTGTCTACATGGCCATCCCTTTGGGCTACCCAGCGCATATGCCACCACTGCAGGTCACTCACTTCAGATGTCAGAATGAGGTGCCCAGCGACTATCACATGCTGGGCACCTTGTACTGACCTCAGAATGAGTGACCTGGGGCAGCAGCAGACATGTTGGATGGGACAGGCCTTTTGGTCCATGCAGTGGGACTCCTGTGCAAACAGTTGCTGTGGTGTGGGAACAGAGGGCTCTGGTCCTTTCCAAACAATCAGGAACAATAAGATATATTTTTTTTAAATCAGTTTAAGGATGCTATACTCCAGTTCTGTTGCTTAATGTGCTGGATGTTGTCCAGACTGCTTGCACCAGAACTGGGGTGTGGGACATGTTTCATCAAAAGAGGATGATGCCAGAACTGGGGAGTGGGGGACAGGCCTTTTGGCCCATGCAGACAGGGCCACAGTTTGCGAAGTTTCTTTCTTTCAGTTTGTCTCAAAGGTGCTACAATATCTCTGTAAAACCTGCTACCCCAAATAACTGCTGAATTATTTTTATTCATTTTAAAGCTACTCCTATTTTTGTCTCCGTGGAGCTTCTCCTCTCATTTTTATTTCCAGAACTCTGTAAGCAAGGTGAAGCCAAGAGGTCAGTTAAAGAGTTGAGAGGGAATTTGAACCCAGGCTTTTCCAGTCGATGTTCCAACACTCTAGCTCCCTACATCACATTGGCTTTGAAGATTGCATCATTCCATTCCCAAGAGGAGTCCAATTTGAACTCAAGTTGGCGTCTGATGTTTTTACCTGTCATTACCAATAAAAGTGCTGTCGTACTTGCAGTATGTTTGGAGGACCTGTTAGTGATGGTTCTTCTATTGCTGGGGTTCTCAACCTTTGATTCACCCAGTTTTGGACTTCAGCTACCAGAATCCCTCACTGTGGGCCATGCTGGCTTGTGTTCCTTGGAAACACAAAGCAACTAGAGGACCAGTCATTGCAAAGCTGGGAATCATATAACTTCCAGATGTTGTAGGACTGGCAAAACTTCCCCCTACTTATTATACTGGCTAGATCTGATGCTAATAGAACAGCATCTGGAAGGCTGCATGACTCTCACTCTTCTCTCTTGGTTAAGGACAAACTTCTTGTTGTGTGGCTTGGCCAATACAGAATACTCTTTCACTTTAAAAGAAATCCAAACCAATCATTTTGACATTGTGGAGAGAGAGTTCACATTCTTTGTGGTGTAGTATCTGGCTCAGAATTGGCTTTCCCATGAACCTGAATTCTGTGGTCTTATACTATACATGCCCATAGGACAACCTCTTGATGGATAGTACCTTGTATCTGTAAAAGCGCACAGCTGTACAAACATTTGGTAATCTAATAATTATAGCCAATAATATTGATGATGTATAGACTCACCCCACCCTTTGGTGTGAAGAATGCCAGTGAAGTTTTATCTTGCCAGTAAAGTTTTCCTCTATGCACCTCATCATGGTGTAGTGGTTTGAGCATGGGACTATGGAGACCAGAGTTCAGATCTCCGCTCACCCATTGGGTGATCTTGGGCAAGTCACATTCTCTCAGCCTCAGAGGAAGGCAAAGGCAAAGCCCCTCTGAACAAATTTTGCCAAGAAACCCCTGCGATAGGTTTGCCTTAGGGTCTCCATAAGTTGGAAACATCTTGAAGGCACACAACAATAACAACCCCTGTCTTTGCTGGTGTTTATGTTTTCAAGAGTATGCCATTTTTGTGGGGAACTAGCATACAGATAAGTAATAGCTATAGTCTGAAGCTATGACATGCCACAAACTTTCCTGCCCTGTTTATTTTTGACTTGGCTTCGTAGTGAAATAGGATTGCTAATTGTGGCATATGATTGTGCCAAAAAGGATTGGTGGTTGCTTTTGTGTTTGTCTGCAGGAAATTCAAATGGACCATCAGTTAAACATCATTTCCCTTCCTCTTGGGATATCTCCAGTGTGTCTTAAGTTGAGTGATGAAGGCAAGTGCAGTAAACTCTCCAGACACACATGGTATCCATTCCATGTGTGTATTTATAGAAAGATGGGCTGTTTCTAGCTGCCCTTGCCCTTTTATACTGAAGTAGTTTTTACTGTTGTGTGTTTCTGCCTTACAGCAACACTAAGAGAACCTATAAAAGAGTGTTCTTGGTAAGATTCAATTCAGTGTGTTTTGAGTAATACACCTTAAGAACATAAGAAATCATACATTACTTCAAATCAAGGTTTTGTCTAGTCCAGGGTTCTTTTCCCATAGTGGCCAACTAGATGCCTGTGAGAAACCCACATGCAGGACATAAATGCAATAGTTCCTTAAAAACTCAGGGACCCCAGCAATCCTGATTGAGAGGTACTGCCTCTGCTAGTGAGGCTGATATAGAGCCATCTTTACTAGTAGCTATTGATTCCTCAAAAGCAATGGCTTTTTAAGCTCTCAATTTCAATACGATGTTTTTCTGAAAATCCATGAAGTTTCTTTCTATCTTGCTTTTTAAGAAGCAGAACACAGAAAATGCAGATGCTGAAACTGGAGAACATGTAGAGGTAATCTGTTGGAAAGTACTGAGTTTTTATATTTTCCATTCTGCCCTAGGTGTAACTTCATCTCTCTCTCTCTCTCTCTTGACATCTTTTAATATTGTCCTCTTTTATTCTTAACACTTAGCTCCAGACTCCTCATTCAGAAGTTTGCTTAATCAAGTGAAGTTCACTTCAACATATGGGAAAGACACGCTAGTCCTAAACCAACTGCAGACTCTGATTGGAGTTCTGTCCACAAATCCTGCCCTGAGAGCAGAATTATTTTCATTTCCTCAACTGTATCTTTTCTCTGAAAGTCAGAGGCATAGTAATTTGACCATTGGACTAGGACTCTGGAGACTGTGGTTCAGATCCTCGCTTGGCCATGGAAACCCACTGGGTGACCTTGGGTGAGTCACATTCTCTCAGCTTCAGGGAAAGGCAATAGCAAACCACCTGTGAACAAATCTTGCCAAGAGAACACCACCAATAGGTTCACCTTAGGGTCTCCATAGTTTGGAAACAATTTGAAGGCACACAACTACCAACTCTCTTGTCTATGTGTATGGCAGGTTGCTGCTTTGATAGCACCGCTTTGTGGAAGATGAGACCCATAACAAAACTGCCACTTCAAAGAAATGGCTCAGATTGGCACGCTAGGGTTTCTTTGAGGACACACCCCTTCAGGTATGGTGTATATTAATCTGTTGTTGTTCACCACTTTGATCCATGGGGAATGGGAGGTAAGAAATCATCATCATCGTCATCGTCGTCATCATCAATTATTATTTTACATTTCAAGTGATTAGGAACTTGATGGCACTGTGCCGCTTGGCCCCTGTATAATCCAAGAGTGCAATCTTGTGAATTCCACTGTTTTCAAGGGATTCAGGATACCTTCTTACAGTCTTGGTATGCCTTAAGGTACTTCAAATACCCCTCTCTTCATATTGCCCAAGTGGGGAAAGTGGTAAAGAAAGATTCCTTCCCAATCATTCAGAAGGTAAACAAACATACAGGGATTGCTGCACATGGTCCATGTGGTACCAGAGCATGATGGTAATATCTAGATTTGACAGGGTCCAGGCAAAGCATCTGCCTTGCTGGGCCTTGCCAGGGCACATGGCCTTCATAATTTGTATGAGTCAGGGCTATAAAAATGTTTTTGGGAGGGAAGCTCCGCAGTTGAGGATCCTTTCCTGCATCTTAGGCAGGTGTATTTCTGCAAGGGGCAGGATACAGAACGTACAAAATGACAATCAGCTGTCGGGCAGGCTTGCGTAGAAGGTAGTCTGTGTAAGGCAATTATATATGTTATTCAGATTCAATTGGGTATGGTAATAAGATATACATCTCTGTGTGAACAGAAACAAACAAGCAAAACGTGATTTTATTGTTTTGTAAGCTGCTCATAATTTTGGTCTAGCATTTTTACTAACCGTCTATGCTGAGATATTTTTCACTGATTTGAGCTGTTGTGTGCTTTCAAGTCATTTCCAATTGATGGCTATCCTATCGGGGTTTTCTGGGGCTGGGAGTGTGTGTGACACCCTGTTGATTTCCATATCTGAGCAGGGAACTAAACCTTGATCTCCAGAGTCATAATCCAATGCCCAAACCACTACACGTTGTCTCTCTTAAGAAAAATATATCCAAACATTTTTTTAAATATCAGTTTTAAGCCAACTTAAACAGCATTTGATTGTGTGTATGTATGTATATATATGCAGAAAACATTATGTATACAATAATAAAAAGGCCATACAGAACAAAGCCAGGAAACTTGGTGCTGAAAGGAAGTGAATGAGTGATGCCCAGAATTTGACCTATCCTACTAGATCATATTGTTCTTTGATTTAACCATCTCTACATAAACTTAATACTTTGCATGAAAATTTTTAACTATATTTTTAAAAGAATGATAAATATTATCTCTTTATTTCTATCAGAACACATCTTACAGGCAATATTCATTATCAACCCAATATTTATTTATTTAAAACTACTTAAAATAATAACAATGAGCTCTTAGGAAATGGCAGGTTCCAAATTCCAATTAAAATTTCATATTTGTTAGAAAGTGTGAAATTTTGAAACTTAGGTAAGCAGCACATGACATTAAGGTGAAACTTTTGCATCTAGTGAGGTTCCTTGTTCCTTCAATAGCTCAGTCAGAAGATTGTCATCAGGGTATCTTTAAGTTAATGTTTCAATTTTGGATTGGAGGAAAGACACAGGAAATGAGCCATAGCTCCATGCTAGAACACAGGCCTTATACACTGTGTTTCCCACACCCCCAGGTTTAATTCCTTTTGTTTAGTTAAATGGTTTGTGGACAAATTGCTGAGAAACCCCTTGTTTGAGATATTGGAGAGCAGATTTGATGGCTTTTGGTCTGCATTGGCCTGGGCCAAACAGCATGTATTGTCAAGCACACTGAGGACACCACATTGAGGGAGGTTGGATTAGACAAGGGCTAGAGCAGGGGTAGGCAACCTTTTTGAGCCGGGGGCCGGGTTGCTATCCCTCAGACAATTGGGGGGCCGAAGCACCAAAAATAAATAAATAAATAAAATTAAAAATTAAAAAAAATATGCATGCACACACTCTCAGCCCCAGAAAAGCCATGGCAAAACCCCAGTGGAGATTTTGCCAAGATAACCCCAAGAACAAGTAATAACAACAATAATCAATATCATCATGGTGGCCGGCAGTGGCAGTGGGGGTTGTCGTTGGTGGTGGTGGCGGCAGCGGCAGCAGCGGCGACAGGACCGGCCTAGGGCCAGTCCAAAGGCCTCGGCGGGCCGCATCCGGCCCCCGGGCCTTAGGTTGCCTACCCCTGGGCTAGAGAATGTGTAGACCTCCAAATGTCTACACATTCTCTGCAGATCCCATCAGACCTAGCCAGTATAACTAGTAGGGACATGTGCTAGGAGATGCAATCTAATGACTTGGAGGCCATACTTTCTTCACCCCTGGTGTAGATGATCTGTGGCTGATAGTTTAGTTGGAGGGGAGAGGACTCATACTGCTGCTCTGTTATTTTGAGAGTGAGCAGGCTAGGCAGCTGATTTGCGATACCATACCAGCAGGTGGTAACAAATGCCACTGAGTGAACTAGGATTAGAGAATGCCACAGGAATGTAGCCAGAGAAGGGAAATGAATTGACAGGAAGGTGTGGCTTCAGTAAAGAGAGGAAGGTTATCAAGTGGAGAGGAGATATGGTGTGACCACTGTATCCATGGAAAGCATGTTCTCAGACTTACTGTGGAAACAAGTAATCGTGGATAATAATGAACCCAATTGAAATGAATGACTTCTGGCCCAACTTCCAGTTGAAGCCTACCATAGAATCTTGCTGGAGGACCTAGAAAATGCTCAGAGAAGGCATATTTTTTTAGATGCAGATAAGTGAAACTGCGGGTACTGGTCCCATGGATGCAGGGATTGTACTGTAGTTAGCAGAGACCAGAAATGAGGAAGAAAGCTGAAGGATGGAGGAGAGGCTGCAAGTGATGAAGGAGAACTGTGGAGGTGTATGTAAGGTGAGCAAGGCAGCCAAACAAAAGAGGCACTAAAGCCATTAGAAATTAGAGAAATTAGGCAGAGAGAAGAACTAGAACAATGATTTCAAAGCACAGTTCAATACTAGCTTGTTGTCAATCAATAATACTTTAAACTACATTTTCTTGAATTTGAACAGGATAAGGAAATGCAGTTTTGGTAAAAGCAGATACTTATAGTCCCTTTGTCATAATTGCTAAAGGTTTGCAGGTGAGCAGGAGGCAAACCTAAATCTTGTGTGGACTTGCTGACCTTTTGGGAAAAAATGGTCTACCACTAATATCAGAACAAGGTCCATGCATGCTTGTCTGTGAAACTCAAAACTCTGAGCATATGAGCTTTTATTTTTCATGGTGTGATGTGTCAACCTGCCTGCTTCGTTTTCTGTGGTACCTATTTCCTTAGAACAGGGGTAGGCAACCTTTCCCCTTTAAGGGCCGCGGGACTTCAGCTCCCAGAATCCCAGGAGCTATTGGCCAACATGGGACTATTGGCCAACATGGCTGAGGCTTCTGGGAGCTGAAGTCCCGCAGCCCTTAAAGGGGAAAGGTTGCCTACCCCTGCCTTAAAGAAGCCCCTGTCTGCATGGGCCAAATACAACAGCCTCCCACTAGCCTGTCAGCAGGGAGATGGGATGATGCATGGCCCCAAACCCAATTCTGGTGTAAGCAGACTTTACAATGGCCAGACCATTCAGCACCACAAGCAGAATTTACCCCTCATACCACAGTTTTTCCGAAATCCCCACTTGCTCCAGATCTTTCTGGAAGATCTGGAGTCCTCTGTTTTGTGGCTGGGTGGCTGATTATACACATGTCCTGCTAAGCCACCCAGTGCATCTGCTGCTGCCGCCAGTCATTCACTTTTGAGGTAAACATGGAGGTGCCCATCCATGTGACCATTGCTGGGTTCCTTGCTCTGAAGTGAAGCAACCTGTGACAGTGATGGTGAATGTGCCAGATGGCTCAGCAGATGGAGGTGCGGTCAGCCACCCAACCTTAGGATGGAGGGCTTTGCAACGGGAGAGGGTTGTGGCAGCTCCAGGGCCAGTAGATTGTGGCCTAACCCCACATTGGTGCAGCCAGGGTCTCCTTCATTGTAAGTGTCATTGTCATTCAACTGAATTTCTGGGTTGAAGTTATACTTCAAAAGCAGCAGAAGCACTTTGTCTTCATCAGTTGCCTTGGGTTGATGGCCAGAGGGGCAAACAGGAGCCTTTCAAAGACCCGCAGTCTGTTTATGTAGTGAATGCGGGCCAGTGCTTTAGGGGCTTGGGCCATCAACCTGCACTTGTTCAAATCCATTCCTTATTATCTTCCTTATTATCCTTTCCATTAGGACTCCCTAATCTTAAAACTTAAATCATAATTTTTTTCAGGGCAGGGTTTTGTTGTCATCACTTTCTTTTCCCCCCTCTTGTTTTGCTTTCAAAAGTCTTTCTATGGATGGTGGGTCTCTCCTACACTAAATATGAATACAGCTGGAGAATGGTGATTTATTTCTGATGGTGAATCCACTTCCCTTTGAGGTAAAGACAAAGGGAACCAGGAGCAGAGCTTCGAGCCCCTACATTCCTGTGCCCCCAAGCCAAAGTATCTGACTCCTGTGCTTTCTGAACCCCCCAGGAGGCCTTGGAAGCAATATCAAAATCAGAGTAAAAATTGTTTGGATGCTTTTATTTTTAAAAGGTTAAATAATAACCAGATATATACATCACCCACACAAAAAGACTACAATTATCTTGAGCCCTTGAGTGGAATGTTTACATTAAGTTTAAAAACAGATTGTTTTACAGAACATAAGTGCTGACACACAAAATAGTCAATAGAATGTGTTTCAATTATACAGTAGTCTTCAGCAGCTGGAGCATAAAGTACATAAAGAGCTCTTTCTCAAGTTAAGCTTTATTGCATTGTTTACTGCAGGCAGATTGCTGCAACCTGACAGTGCAAATCTTGTGTTTCTCCTGTGCTCCTTTACCATCCTCCCTAATACCAGTGCTGCTAGAAATCTTCCAGTTTGAAAGAGAAAGAGGAAGAAAAGAGGGGGCTGGATGAGCATAAAAAAACTTTGTAAAAAGGAATGTTACCCAGAGAAAGTTGGGGGGACTGAAGGGTCCTTACCCACTATGTCAGCGTCTTTAAACATTTTGGGACTTGCTTACCTCAAGGACTCTTTCCAAGAGGCTGGGTAACTTGAGGACCCATTCCACCTGTGTATGCCAGTACCAATGTGAAGGAATTCTAGGTTTGGAGTGAATAAAGAAGGTTTTGTTGTGAAATTAACACACACACATACAATAGTAATTCAAACAGACACAGCATTCAGAGCTAACCAAAAATGAGTTTGGAAATTGGATAGTTGAGTTTGAGGAGTGCAGAGAGTTGACAATTACCTATCCAAGGAGTAGACCACAGAAAGCAAGAATGGCTCAGATTGGGGTCTGAGAGTAACACAGCTCATACGTGGAGCACAGACTGGGGACTAACTGCATGCGTACTGTGTATGATAATAGGCTAGCTTTTGAGACCAATATTTATACCTTATAACCAGCCTCTGGTGGTGTGCTATCTTTCAAGGTAATGAAGGCCTGATGGCTTTCCCAAGAATCAACATTCCGGATGGGAGTTGATGGTTTTAATGTTAGGGTAAAAAACATCCCAGGGTAGGGAAGTTGGTTGGGAGTACAGCAGGAGGCAGGCAGAAAGAGTTGGCTTACTGCTTTGGTGCAATGAGATCTCCTTTGTCTCTTGGTGCAAGAGGAAATGCAAAAGGACCCAGGGTGTGGGCTCTTGGTATCCACTGAGGTTTGGTTCCAGGACTCCTGATGGATACCAAGATCAGTGGATGCTCAAGTCCCATAAACATAGTGGTATAATAAAATGGTGTCCCTTATGTAAAATGGCAAAATCAGGGTTTGCTTTTTGGAATTTATATATTTTAAAATATTTTCAAGCCAGGGATGGTTGAATTTGTGGCTAAAGAATCCATGGATAAGGAGGGCTGACTTTGTCAACACACCCATTTAGCTTTGATTGTAGCATTATGTGGACCATGCACATGTCATCAGGGTCTTTGCTCCTTTCTCATCTGGTGTTCCAAAGGTCATTATGACCTCTTAAGTACATGCTTGCTCCAGATATGAAATATGAAAACAAGGAGACCTCAAATTCAGTATAGGATATGCAAGGTGTACTAACGGGATTCTTTGTCAGAGGCCCTGTTGTGTGAGATTTGCCTGCATCGCAGTATATGAAGACACCCTTTCTCATTAATGACAAAAAAGCATGCAAGTAGTTTCTACATCCCTAGAACATGCATAAATGAAATCTGTCCTATTTCCAGTGCAAGCGACTGAAACCCACTAGCCCCTATATTTGTTTTAGCATTTGAATGAAGATTGTATGTCCATCATTGAGCTATTATGTTCCAGAAGAACATTAATTAAGCTTCCAGGAAGTAATGGTGCTTTAAATGTTCTCTGCATGCTTGCTGGTAGATTAATTAAATTTTTCCATAAAGAAATTCTCTTTATTATATTGTGGCTTCCAGCTAAGGACCAAGATTACTGTTTTCACTGTGCTCTCGTCACATTGATAGACTGCCTGCAACTTTCATATTTAATTGATATACAGAGAAAAGTGACTTTTTCACACTAACCCTCCTGCAGGAGCGCAAACCCTTTTTTGCTGGACTAGATTTGAGAGTACAGGTTGAGCCTAAAGTGTGTCTTAATATTTACAGCTTTGCTCCATTTTAAATGAATTAAGATGGTGTGTGGGTGTGGAGGTGTAGATGTGACATGGTATAAACTAGAAAGCAGATACTTGATATTATTGTTCCTGGAATGTTTCATATTACGTTTTCTTTGTAGCGTACAAACTAATTGCCATTAATATAGTATATGACTACTACTATTATCAGCATCATAAACAAATATTGTTACTGGTTTGTCAACATATAAATATCTTCTCTTTTTGAGATACAGGTTGAGTCTGCCTTATCTGGAATTCTGATTTCTGAAATATTCCAAAACCCAATTTTTTTTTCATGGCTGGCTGAGATAGTGACACCTTTCTTTATGATAGTTCAGTGTACACAAACTTTGTTTCACGCACAACATTATTTTAAAATATTGCAAAAAATTACCATCAAGCTATATGTATAAGGAGTTTGTTGTTATGTGCTTCAAATCATTTCTAACTTATGGTGACCCTATCACACAGTTTTCTTGTTTCTTTAGAGGGGTATTACCATTGCTTTTTTCTGAGGCTGAGACAATGTGACCTACCCAGGTTCACCCAGTGGTTGAGCGGGGATTTGAACCCTCTTCTCCAAAGTCATAGTCCAATGCTCAAACCATTACACTATGTTAGCTCTCTGTATAAGGTGTATATGAAACATAAATGAATTTTGTGTTTAGACTCAGGTCCTATCTCCAAGATATTTCATAGAATCATAGAATCATAGAATCATAGAGTTGAAAGATTTCATTGTGTATATATAGGAAAATACAGGTATTCTGAAATAAGAATAAGAATAAATCTGAAATCCGAAACACTTCTGATCCCAAGCATTTCAGATAAGGGATACTTAACCTTAGGGGCTGTTCCCACTTATATTTAAATTGGTTCATGAATTGTGTTGACATCGGGTGGCTGAAGCGATTGAGGCCAAGATGCAATTCCCACTATGGAGCTGAATTGCAGCAATAGCACTAGTAGTTCCCACTAGTGCCATTTGTGCCATTTCTTGGCGGGGGGGGGGGGGAACCTGAATCAGGCCCCTCTGGGTGGCAGGGGCAATGGAGGCTGAGCAGCTGGGCTTTCCCACCTGCTGGCAGCCCTGCTTGCACTCTCACTCGCTCACTTGCACGCCTGGTCTCTGTCTCTCTCATCCGGTTGCTTTCCCACTTGCCCACCTGCCCGCCTGATCTCTGCCTGGCAATAAAGAGCCCCTGGAGTTCTTCTCTCTGGAGGAGGAAGAGGAGGAGGAGGAGGAGGAGGAGGAGGAGGACAAGCAACTGAGCAGTTGAGCAGCCCCTCCAGTAAAATGTAAAATGTGATTCAGGTCCGTTGTTCACACTTGCTGAACACAGTTCTGAATCGATTTATTCCAGAAAGACCACCAGAAAAGTACTCTTTAAAAGTGTGTTGTTTTTTTAAAAAAAAATTGTGGCGGTTCAAAGTGCCACTTCTGAAAAGGGTCACTTCTGAAACCATTTGTAGTGAGAACAAGGCACATATACAGTGAATCGCAATTCGCTGTAAATCATAGTAGGAATGGCCCCTTAATTGATACTATGTGTTATTATATAACTATACCTCTTTGCTATACCTCTTTGCATAGTGGGAATTGCATCTCGGCCTTGCCATTCATCAACAGAACAATACACGGATCAACATGCAAATCACATCCTCTCAACCAAGGGTCACACAGTATATACATACACCACACACCTCCAGGCCACCATTCTCTGAAGATGCCAGCCACAGATGCAGGTGAAACGTCAGGAAGAAATTCTTCTAGAACACAGCCCCACAGCCCAAAAACCCTGCAAAAATCCATAACTTTCTTGTTATTAATTTAGGAGAGAGTAGTACATAATGTACTAATCATAGGTGTCAAGCTGTGGTTGCTGCATCAGTGTGATGAGTGATGACAAGTGAATAATTTCACAAACATGAAAGTATGTAGACCTCAATCCTGTGGTTAGTCCTGATCAGAGTAGATTTGTTGAATTAATAGTAATGTAATAATTCAACAAATGCAAGTTCCACTGATTCAGTAGGTCTTCTATACTTAAGTCTAACAGTTGAATTTAGGCTATCATTAATTAAACCAAATCTGAAATCTTAGATGAATGTTTCACAATTGGTATTGTTTAAGCTGGAAATAACTTGAAGCCACAGAACAACAAAATTTTTGAGTGCCAGCATGGTGTAGCGACTTGAGCACTGGATTATAAATCTAAAGACCAGGGTTCAAATCACTATGCATACATGGAAATCCACTCTCTCAGCCTCGGAGGAAGGCAAAGGCAAACACTCTCTGAACAATTCTTGCCAAGAAAACCTTGTGATAGAGTTGTCATAAGTCAGAAATGACTTTAAGGCACAAAACAACAATAGTAGCAATGGTGGTTGATGGTTGTTCAAGCGTATATACACAGTTATAGAACACCCACTCACCTGCCTGTGGGCATCTAGACATTTGTTATTGTTAACTACCATCATGTCTGGTTCAAATTATTGTGATTATAAATGAGAGGCTTCCTAGTCACCCTGCTATCAACAGTGCGGCTTTTGCTCACTTGAGTCTATCCAACTATAATGAGGTCTTCCTCTTTGCCTACTGCCTTCCACTGAGTATTAGCTTCTTTTTAAATAAGTCATGTCATCGCATGATATAGTCAAAGTGTGATAGCCTCAGTTTGGTAATTTTCTTTTTAAGGAGAACTCTCATTTGATTTGCTCTGTTGTTGTTGTTAACTGTTCTTGAGTTGATTTCATCTCATGGTGATCCTGTGGATTATTTGCTCTAAGACCCATTAATTGGTCATTTTGACAGTCCCATGGCATCTGTGGACCTCTCCCACAGTACCACATTTCTAATGGGCTGATTCTCTGCCAACCAGAAAACATATCCAAAGCTAGCCATGTTGACCATACAACAAAATACAACAACACCAAAATCCACAAAACAAGAGTACCTTTATGGGGTCAATCAAAACTGCACAAAAATACATCATGCAAGCTTTCAAAGCTCCACTGGCTTCTTCATCAGGCAAAGGTGTTAAAAATCATACAGGAGAAGAAAAATAAATGATGATGTTAGAGTCACAGGTCTGCCTTTTGTTAAGATGATGTTTTGTTGTTGTCAATTAAAACACTGAACCCATAGAACTCTCCTCCAGCATCACATTTCAAATGTTGATTCTCATCCTCTCAGCTTCCTCTACTTTCTTTATGACATAATATAGCTCCTCTGTTTAAAACAGTATAATCAGTAACAATAGCTGCTCTGATAGCCTTTTGGCTGAAGAGCAGGGGATAAATATTCCAAATAAAATAAAATAAAATAAATAAAATACTGTAACAAGTAATAGAGACAATTTTTGAAAATAAAGAGTACTTATAAAAAAACAAGTTCCCAAGCTCTGTTTCTGATAGATTTGTTCAAATGCTGAAATGAATTCATATAGACATATGTATCTGTGTAGAATTTGTGTGTGTGTGTGCATCTGAGTTTTTTCTTCCCCAGTCTCCCTCTCAAGTTACAGCAAATGAAAAGCTGGAACTATTTACAGGGTGACCTAATGCAACTTTCATTAAAAGCTTCTGGGTGCTGGGAAAATTGCAGTCAAGAGATAATTTAGAATATATTAACTGACAGAATTGTCAGTCCTCTTGCTTCCCAAATTCTCTAGGTTTTGAACCTGGATGAAGTACCCTTCACCTCTGTATCATTCTGGGAGGCAGAAAAACTGGGTTTTTAAATGTCACTGGACAATATATATTTTCTTTAATTAGTTGATACATGGCTCTTTTATAAAGAAGCAGTGGAACTTCATAAAAAATAATGATGTCTGGCTGTGTGTGCTGCCCAGATGTATATGCTGTCAGATGTATATTTATAACACTTTTTAAATATACCCTTGCCTCTTGGCAAGGTAGGAGAAAAGCACCCTAGTGTATTGCAGCAACTTCTTTCTTTCTTTCTTTCTTTCTTTCTTTCTTTCTTTCTTTCTTTCTTTCTTTCTTTCTTTCTTTCTTTCTTTCTTTCTTATTTTCTCTTGTTTAGAAAATAGTTATCAAATTTCTCTAGCTGGGGTAAGAATTCTCGGTCCAGTTCACACACTATATTTGTGTATGTTATGCCAAATAGTGCAAAGTGCATGTGGGAACATCCAGTTGGGAAAGAAGAAATCTGTGTCTATGAGGACATTTATGGTGAAACTTAGGGGGGTTGCAGACTGCCAGAAATAGTGCAAATTGAGTCCACTTTTAGGGTTAGGGTTAGTGCTAGGGAATCATGGGAATTGTTTTTTTCTGAGACATTGACCCTTCTCTGTCAGAGAGCTCTGGTGCCACAATAAAATACGGTTCCCATGATTCCCTAACCCTAACCCTAACCCTAAAAGTGGACTCAATTTGCACTATTTCTGGCAGTCTGCAACCCCACTTAGATTGGTTGCAGCTCCCTGTTGAATGTAGTTTATGATAGTTAATCTGGAACTGGAAAGGCAATTGAATGCTTAGCTTACTTGTGAACATTCAGAAGACTGGATATGGTAGATAGGATTGTTGGGGTGGAGATAGGTTTGGTATAACAAAAGGACATAGGTCCTGACCTATAGCAGGTCAGTCTGTGGTCTGAATTTAGCAGACTCACTAAACCAGTTGTTGAATGCTGAGTTAACACGTGCAAATCTCATTGATTTAATATGTTTACTCTAGTTGGGGACTAAGGACTGAGACTAGATTTGTCCATCTAGTACAGTTGTCTCTGACTGATCGTGGCTCTGTCCAGGATCCCAGGTAAAACTTTTTTTGTATCACCAGCTAACTATTCCTTTTCACAGAATATGCTAGGGCTTGAACACCTGTGACTTGCATGCAAAACAACTGCGATTTTGTCTGTGCAATCCCACAGCCTCCCAACCTCTGCTGTGCAAAGTATATGGAAGTCAGAGTGTTGACTGACCTATTAGCCAAATGCTAGCCAGTGTGGCATAATGGTTTGAGTGTTGGACTATGACTCTGGAAACCAGTGTTTGATTCCCAGCTTGGCCATGAAACCCACTGGGTGACCTTGGGCAAGTCACATGCTCTCAGCCTCAGGGGAAGGCAATGGCAAACCTCCTCTGAACAAATCTTGCCAAGAAAACCCCACAATAGGATCGCCTTAGGATCACTATAAGTTGGAAATGACTTGAAGGCACACAACAACAACAACAAATATGCATTCTTGACTTCTGTTAGAAACGTATTGGTTCTTTATTCATAAGACCAGTTGCAATAGTGCATTAAACATTTTGCAGGAAGAAGGGCATCCTTTTGTTGTTACTGTTGTTAATTGTTATCAAGTCAGTTTTAACTTATGGTGGCCCTACGAATGAGAGACCTCCAAGATGACCTGTTACTAACAGCTGTGTTAAGGTCTTGCAAGCACAGGGCTGTGGTTTCCTGGATTGAGTCTGCCACCTGTAATGCAGTCTTCATCTTTTCCTACTGCCTTCTGCCTTACCAAACATTACTATCATGTTGTCTCAAGATATGTCCAAAGTAAGAGAGGGCCTTGAGTTTTCCAGATGTGGGCTGAGGTCCCACCTCTGTCACAGACTTCATGTTACATCCTTGGCTAAATCTTTTACCTCTCTCTTTCTCTCTCATGGGAACTAAATTATAAAGGATGTAAACATTTTGCAAATGAAAAGTACTATATCACTGAAAAATAGCATTTTGTGTGTGTATGTGTATGCATGTGCATGCGTGTGTGCATGTGTGTGTTGCAAGGAGAGGAACAAATGGAAATATTTTTCCAAAATTCTGTGTTTTCCCAAAGTAATCTCTCCTGGCAGCCGCTGGCATGTCGTTATAGAAAGCCTGAATGGAACCACACAAGCACTGACATCTTCCCTTGTGATGTGGTCTGGTGTGCCTTCTCTTCGAAATTACAGCTTGTGTTAGCTAATTACAAGCTTAAGGTAGAGCTGGAGTTAAACTGATTACTGCTTTGAGATTTTTGTATTGCACATTTCCCAGACTACACCCTGTGAAGAAACATAATAGGCACTGATCTGCTGGCATGCAGTAAATGCCTATAAGAAGCACATACGTACTTTTACTAAATTCTTGATAATGGACTCACATCCACTGACTGACCAGACCTCTGCCATTGATGAATCTGTGCCAAAGATTAGGGAGGTGGGGACCCAAAATCCTTTTGTACAATTCTGCTTTATAAACCTTTCCCTCTTTCTGTATGTTCATAAGTGTCCTAAGCATTTGCACGTGGAACTACAGTTCTCCACTGTTTTGTTTCCATCAGCTCATTTTACGGGAGAGACTGGTGTGAGTGTATAGTTCTTAAATTTAGCTTCTGTTACTCTGTACAGTTGCCCTTCCGTTGGTTTTCCATATTCATGGAGGGGTGAACTCTGTTTAAATCAATGGAGTGCACTCCCGTGGGCGTGCCCTCGCCTGTGCCTGTGGGGCGAACCCCATTCAAGCCTATGGGGCTTGAATACTCACTAATCTCCATTGTCCAGAACGGATCCCCCACAAAAACAGAGGGCCAACTGTAAAGCTATATAGACAATGATGTCACTATATTATGGACCAGAACAGGCAATTGCATTGGTTGGTATTGAGCTACAGCTCCTGTTATTCCTGTCTACTCACCATGCAGGATAGGGCTGATGGAACTCAGTCCAACAACATCTGGAAAATCACTGATTCCAAACCCCTGTGCTGCATCCTAAAATCTGCAACTCTCTTTCTCTGTGTATGTATCTGTGTGTAGTCCAGAACCCTGCTTCTCCACAGTGTGTGTATGTGCTTACAAGTCATCTGTTGACTTATGGCGACCCCATGAATTCCGTAGAGTTTTCTTAGGCAAGGAATACTCTGAGGAAGTTTTGCTAGTTCCTTCCTCTGAAATATAGCCTACAGCAACTGGTATTTGTTGGCAGTCTCCCACTGAAGTACCAACCAGGACTGACTCTGCTTACTGTATATACTCATTTATAGGTCTAGGAATTTTAATCAAAAAATTGCCCCCCCCCAAAAAAAACTGGGTCAGCTTATCCATGGATCAAAAAAGGGACCACCCCTTTTCTCTGAGTAGAGTGGCAAAAAGTGAGAGCTTAGTCCATCCCAGGAGCACTTAAAAGAAGCACCAACCCCCTCTACTCTCTGTGCCATGGCTCCACTTCTGACCCTATCAAATTCCTGGGTTGGAAAAGCACAGTTATGTCTGCCAGAATTTTATAACTTCTTTGGCCTAGTTTTCCTTAGCTTCATCCTTTACAAACTTTGTTCCGTGCCTCTAAGTTTTACTCTCAGTTTATCCATGGGTCATATCAAGATCCATAATTTTGTCCCCCGAACCTGCCCTTGACTTATACATGAGGTTGACTTTTAGTCGAATATATATGGTAGCTTCCAAGATCAGATGGGTAATTGGTCCCAGATTAACCAATTAGATACTTCAGGGAAGCACACAAACAAGGTTTGAAAGGGGAAAGGAGGGCTTTCCCTGGTGTCTGTTCCTCATCCACCTGCCTTTAAAGGCATTTCCCATCTCAGTTTGCTGTTTCCATGCAGCCTTCATGCATGATTTACTACCATTGATAGAACTATCCTCTACAATTCTCCTGTCAAAGCATTCCTTAAAATCATGGACAGCAATGCTAACACCTCACGTACTGTGTCAAGTAATTCTTTAAGCCAGTTTACCTTTTATTAGTTCGGTCTATCCAAGTGTGTCCATGGAAAGTCAAGACATTGTAGCACATGCTGCATGATTTAAGACAGTTGTGATGTGCAGCGAAGAGGTCCTTGTGTAAGAGGCATGATCTGAAGCGCCATTGTTGTCAGCAACAACCTGAGGACCTAATGGATGACCACTTGCCATCATGTCACTTGCAACTGTTTCCTTGCAGGTAGAGCAACCAAACAAAATAATGGGCTTCTGTGCACAAGTTTGTTTAGTGTGAAGCCTGAATGTGACAGGGACTGGAACAGGTTTGTCTGTTCCTCAAGAAGCC
The DNA here is from genome assembly GCA_020142125.1 of Phrynosoma platyrhinos. NCBI lineage: Eukaryota > Metazoa > Chordata > Lepidosauria > Squamata > Phrynosomatidae > Phrynosoma > Phrynosoma platyrhinos. The sequence continues at coordinate 20,938,959 of CM034703.1, read as the reverse complement.
AAAGAAATAACCCATGGTTTATTCTAGGGATTATTCTCTGGCTTGTTGGGGGAGGAACAGACCAGAGTGCAAGGTCTGAGTAAACAAAGTACGGACAGAAAGTCTGGTTTATTTAGTTGCTTCCATTACAAGTGGGAACCAGCTGGGCAACAAATATGGTTAAACTAAAGCTGCCATGGAATCCTGGCTTGTTGTAACATCTAAAGTGGGCCATCATATAAGACCCTGAGGGAAAGAAACTTCTCAGATCAAGGAATAAAATTGTTTGATTTGGCAAAAATCCTCATGGCTCAAAAGGTGCAAGGTCAAGACTTCTCAAATGCGTGTGTGCATGAATCATGAAAACAATAGGACCTATAGGGCTTCTTAGCTGACTACACTGACCTTTTATGCTTGCTGATGTGAATAGGGACTTCCAGAACCAGCAACTGACATCTTTATACATTAAGTTAAATGGCTGGTTTTATAGGTGCCCTCCTCTCTGCATCTCCTTGGGCCTGGAATTAGCACAGAATTGTAACCTATGTCTCCTTCAGGTTACCCTAGCGATGCCTCTTAAATTCTCCTAGGGGCTCAGGTTTGTACTTCAACATAGTGAGTGATTTATTTTATCTGCTCATCAACTTTCTATGTTTGGATTGCTTCGGAATCTGGTTTCAAACTCTCCCCCGATGGAGTTCAAAATGTTGATCTAGATACATAAACATTTAAAGTCATCTGGGGCTGGCTTGCCTGTCAGAGAGGATGCATCTCTTCTTGTGACAGCTTGGTCATGAGGTTATACTGGGCTTTGGAAGCCACTCACTCCCTCTATTTGGGTTAGAAAAGAATGATTTGCCCTTCTGAACCTGCTGCAACAGCTATGTACTTAAGGGGTTTAGAAAGGAGAGGGAGGGTGTAAGAGGAAAACAAGCAGCTTCATCTCTCTATTGGGCCCCATTTTTTTCATAGCCCCCTTTTTTTGTTCATAATTAAACTTTGATTCCCCCTTTCCTGAGATAGGCATGTGCAGATTTGATCTGGTGGTCTCCACACTGTACATTTATATCAGTTTAATACCACTTTAACCACCATAACTCTGAAAGAATATGAGATTTGTAGCTGGGTGAGGTACTTAGAATTCTTTACCAGACTCTCCTTGAACTGCAACACTGGAGCACTCTAGCAGAGAAATTAAAGTACTTTATGAAACTATAAATCTCAGGATTTTGTAGGCTGGAGCCATGACAATTTAAAGTGGCATCAAAATCCTATAACGCTGTAGGGTGGATACACACCTGCTACACCGAATACCACCCACCAGATGCAAATTATGGATTTCACTTCCAGATAGTCTCCAGTTGCAATGTAAGGTGCTACTTATTAGTTCTAAATTGCTAAATAGCCCGAGTCCCAAAGTTCTCCTCCATGTTCCTTCCTGCCCTCTGAAGCCAACAAAGGAACTGTGCTCTTGTAGGGATGTCACAAGACTACTAATCATTGTAGCCTAGTGTTCCTTAGTTTAACTGGAGATGGCTTTCCATTTTTCCAGGTTTCTCCATCACTTGCTACCTGAGCAAATTTTAACTAGATATAGCAAGTAGCAATAGCAAGTACATTTCTATACCACTTATCAGTGCACTGTATAAGCCAGTTGCCCCCAACAAACTAGGTACTCATTTTTGTGACCTACAGAAGGATGCAAGGCTGAGTTGACCATGGAGCTCTGCCTGGGATTAAACTCACAACCTTGAGTGAATGGCAGCAGTACTGGTGCTTAACCATTGCATCACCAGGACTCCTAGATATGTCATGAACTGAACATTCTGCATGCAAATCATACATGATCTGCTTCAGATATTTGCCTTGTATCTTTGTACATTGCATGATTTACTACCTGGCTTGAGAATACTTTACTTAGGTTGGTTATGTTGCAAGAACTGATTTGATATGAAGACCCCTTTTTGGGTCCCTGCCATGTTCCTAGATTGGGATGAGCCCCTATCGCCATGAGCTCAAGGTGTGCACATCACGTAGGCATCTGAAAGGCCACATCTGCATTTACAACAATTTGCAGATCAAAAGGGCCAGGCCTAGGAGCTGCTAAGCAGGACATTCACACCTAGAGGATTTATGAGTGCCAGCTGATTTATGTGTCCTGCTGAAGATGAGATGACATTAACATCGTATCTCCTCTCCTTGGAAATTGTCTACTTCAAAGCATAGCAATTGGAATCCTTTGCTATACAATAGCAACTCTTCGCCTCAGGCTAGGTTTAAGGGTATAAATGCTCCCCAAAATCTCAGGCACATTGGGGTCTGACTAGATTTCATGGTGACAGTGCACCACTGTTAACTTTGACTGGAGTCCTGGCTCTTTTCGTTGTCCTCTCTTTTCATAACGGTTGAGTTTATCCATCTTCATTCATTGTTGGAGCAGCCTTCTTCAGGCAATTATCACCATTAGAAAGCCTTGTGTTTCTTATCCAAGCTAACTACTTTACTCCTGAGTTCTTATGTGTATGGCTGTATGTTAGAGTGTCTTTGTATGTTTGAACCCCCAAATAAATTACAGTTCATTGAAAAGCTTTGTCTCTATCAGTCTATTCCCTAGCCACCTCCGTAAACATAGGATAAAAGATCCCATAGAAGACTTAGAATTTAGTAATTCCCCAGGTTCAAGGTCTTCATTACAGTTAGCTAGCTTTGTGTCATTGTAGTTGCAGGGATATTAAGTGGTGATGCAAGATCCTGTGTAATTATTTGGGTCATTGACTTTTCCTTCTATCTTTATCAGTTTTGATTGTATGGTGATTTGTGTGTGTTGAATTTTAAAGGGTTTTTATAAATTCTAATTATAGAGGGACTTATGGAGTTCTGTTTTGCCTTCCTGTCTAAGTGTACTAAATGCGAGCCATCAGCTAAGACTTTCTGGTCACAAGTTTGTGTTGGTGCCTGCAACTGGTTTTTAAGGCTACTGGTTTCTTAGCAGCAAGAAGCAGTTGTGCAGAAGGTCTGCTGCTGTGTTTGTTGATTACTGATGCCTTTGACAGTGGCTTTGGTGAATCCACTTTGGGTTTTAGCTTGAACCTTAAATGAGCTGTCCAAGGGCTGAATCTATTTTTGGAACTGGTTCAACATCTTGGATGGCTCTTTCAAAGTTCAAATTGAAATTCAGAGTGGGTTCACTGCTCCGTTGATATAGAAGCCAACATCTGCCACTGGCTTTAGGACAAATATTACCTTCTCTGCTGTAATACTTTTTCAGTACATAAATGGGTATTATAAGAAACCTGTACGTTTATTTCTTTGCATGTAATTATGTCTTGTAAAGCAGGTTTAAACCAGAACTTCAAACCACTTAATAAATTACGTGAAAAACAATTGGTTGGGGATATTAAGTTCTGCTAGCTAGTTCTCTTGTTTGTTTGTCTTTTGCATGAAGTACTAATTCACCTGTGTCATCTCTAGGCCTCTGTCTGCACTGTGTTTACAAAGGTCTTCTTTAGAGCCAGTGAGTTTAGGTGGACTGACTTAACATTCAAGAGAAAGCCAAGAAAAGACAGAGGGATGATTATACGCAAGCAATATTTCTAATGAGTAAAGCTTTCCTTGTTGAAGGAGGGGGGATGTCTGTGGAAACTGGAGGAGTTGAACAACTAGGAGTTGCCAAGTCTGAACAGAAGTTGCCTGTCTTGTCCAGGACACCATTCAATCCTGGTGCATAGGTTCCAGGAATAAAATTCAAACTGTATGCAGTTGACAGCTTTCCTCTCTTTGCCATCAGCAGTAGTAGGGATAGCCCATTTCCTTCTTTTACTTTTAGTCCTTGCAGTCCCAGTGTCTGTTGGATTGTCAGGATTTGGACTAGAATTGCTCCGGTGGTTGGAAGTAGAATCCAAGTTGTGTTCCAAGGTGTCTGCCTTCACAGTTAGAGATAGAAAAGATTTCAAGGTATGTGCCTCTCCAGTCTTGGCTGCCAAATTCTGCCACCTCTTTGCAAAGATAGCGACATGAGAGAGGAATATTGTCTGCTCCTAGCTCATTACATTTAAAGGAACCATGGATAGCTTACCTTCTTTATTGGGAAATAAATAGAGCTTATCCCAGAAAGTTCAATAGCTTGACCACATTGCCTTCTAAGCCTCAGTGTGTTATTCTACCCCAGTGCCATAATGATTTTTTAGAAAGGTTATAACTGTACAAAGACAATTTATTACCTGTATCATTTATCTGAAGGCTTTTACAATCTGCAGTTTATGTCTGTAAAAGCCAAACAGATCTTTCAGATTATACTCAAAATATTGCTTTGGGCTTCAAAACGACTTGCTGGGTGGTTTTGAGAAAGATGTTCTTACTGAAAAAAAAAGAGAAGATGAAATGGTGTGCCTCTTCTGAAGGTGTATTTTAATAAAAGAGACTGTGAGAGTTAGGTCGCTGTCTTCTCATTAAACTGTAAGCTTCAAAGTTTTATAGCAAGGCTGAACTTGTTTATCAATTAAACCAGTGCTTCTTAAGCTGGTAGTAGAGAAGCAGGTTTCTTCCTCAATGTACCAGGGACCAGTACTATATTTCTGCCCTTTGGCTACAGCAGCTTCTTTCTTTCCTGGGAAGTTACTGCAGACTGGCAGCCAGCTGCTTGTGGACCAACACAGGTCTATGGACAGCCATTTTGGTAGAACTGAATTAAATTATATGTGTCCAACTGTCAAATGCCCTTGGGATGATGTATAAATATAAAAATATAACATATTAAATAAATAAAAGTATAACCAGAACAAATTCAGTACAGAAAAATATGAAATATTAAGATGCTGAAAGCCAGTAATAAACTTAAAAGAAGTATGAAATCAAAAACTAAATACTTGCTGGATATGGAGGGAATGCCAAATGGGGTGGTAGGTGAGGGTGAGCATTATCCATTTTTTGAACTCTTTAAAAATGTTGTATACTTGCCCATTGTTTCATGGGGCACATCTCTCATTGTTAACATGACTATATTTCTCTCACAGGCTGCTTTTCTTCGTTGAAAAAAACTATGCCTGTGTTGATCCTCAGCTTGATTCTCAACACAGCTTGATCCCAGGGGCTGTGGGTGTCTTCTATGCCACTGTGGTGATAAAGCCACTGTAGGTTTTATAGTATGACCTTCATATCTGGGTATTGGCAGTTGCACTTCCTCACGTATGAAAAAAAATGTTCTCTCTAGGCATTTCTAGGTGCTCCAATGTCAACGTCCAGCCCAAGCATACTGTAGAATCATGCTGGAGGACCTAGAAATTCCTAGAGAAGTGTTCTATCTAGGAATATTTATGTCCTCCAGGGTGAGTCTATGTGATGCTTAGGCTGGAAGTCGTTTGTCTCACTGAAAATAATAAGGTTCCCTATTATCTGTGGTTTCAGGTATCCTCTCTCTCTCTCTCTGTGTGTGTGTGTCTTGGAAATTAACCTCCATGGATACAAGGGTCATACTGTAGTTTGAACTCAAGGGGGCCTTCCAAGATACTGAACCCATTTGCTCCTTCAGAGCATATCCACTGCCCACTGGCATGGAACCCATCAGCTGCCATTGCTTGATCCTTATAGTTAGTGCACCAGTTTTCTCACCATTTATGTGAACTCTTCTAAAGATGTTCAGAGAGTCTCAAGCATCCTCTACTTCAGTGGTAGGGAGCCTTTGCCCTTCCAGATATTTTGGATTACAAAATTGAAATCCAAAATGTGTGGAAAGAAAACTATTCTCCATTCTTGCTGTACATAGATAGCAATAACATGAGCACAACTGGGGTGGGTGGGATGGAGGATCAGATGATGCCATAGAATGAATTGCCAAAGGATATGCTAAAATTGTAAAAGGATTGGGTGGGAATGTGCACACAAGATGCTGAATCTTGTGTGCTTTAAATATACACACGCACACGCACGCGCGCGCACACACACACACACACAAACAAGCTCTACCAACTTACAGGTTGAGTCTTCCTTATCCATAATTCCAAAATCTGAAAGATTCCAAAATCCAAAATTATCTGCATGGGTGGCTGAGATAGTGACACTTTTGCTTCCTGATGGTTTCATGTACACAAATTTGTTTCACACAAAATTATTAACAATATTGTGTATAAAATTATCTTCAGGCTATGTGTATAAGATGTACATGAAGCATAAATGAATTTTATGTTTACACTTGGGTCCCAACTCCAAGATTTTGTTGTTAACTGCCCTCGAGTCGATCTCAACTCATGGCAACCCTATGGATGAGACATCTCCAAGACCCTCTGTTCTCCACTGCTATGCTTAATTCGTGCAAACCCATACCTGTGACCTCCTTAATAGAACCCATCCATCTGGCATGTGGTCTTCCTCTCTTCCTACTTCCCTCCACCTTCCCCAGCATTATTGTTTTTTCCAAAGAGTCCTCCCTTCTCATGATGGGTCTGAAGTACAACAGTCTCAGTTTGCTCATCATGGCTTCCAGGGAGGTTTCCGGTTTGATCTGCTCTAGGACCCACTTGTTTGTCCTTTTGGCTGTCCATGGGATCCTCAGCACTCTTCTTCAGCATCACATCAAATGAATTGATTTTCCTCCTATCATCTTTCTTAACTGTCCAGCTCTCACATCCATACATGGTAATAGGGAATACAATGGCCTGTATGATTCTAGCTTTTGTGCTGAGTTGTATATCTTTACATTTTAGGATCTTGTTATTTCATAGCCACCCTCCCCATTCGTAGTCTTCTTCTGATTTCTTGACTACAGTCCCCCATTTCTATCAATGTTTGACCCCAGGTATGGGAATTCTTTTACTATTTCTATTTCTTCATTGTCTAGGTTGAACTTGTGAAGGTCCTTAGTGGTCATTATTTTTGTTTTCTTTATGTTCAGCATTAAGCCTGCCTTTGCACTTTCTTCTTAATCTTCCTTAGTAGGTGTTCCAAGTCTGTGAGATTTTCTGCTAGTATTATGGTGTCACCTGCATATTTTAGATTGTTGATATTTCTTCCTCCTATTTTCATTCCTCCTTCTTCTGTGTCCAAGCCTGTTTTTATTATAATATGTTCTGCATACAAGTTGACCAGATAGGGTAAAAGGATACAGACTTGTCTGACCTCTTTGCCAATTTGGGAACCATTCTATTTCCCCGTGTTCTGTTCTGACAGTAGCCTCTTGTCCTGTGTACAGATTCCTCATCAGGACTATGTTGGTTCCAAGATAACTCCAAGAAACTGCATATCATTATGTATATGTGAATATTCCAAAATCCAGAAAAACTGGTGGCACAGTGTTAAATGCCTGTACTGCAGCCACTCACTCATAAACCACAAGGTTGCGAGTTCAATACTAGCCAGGGCTCAGGCTTGACTCAGGCCTGCATCCTTCGAGGTTGCTAAAATGAGTACCCAGCTGTTGGGGGGCAATGAGCTTCCAGTTGTAAACTGCTTAGACCAGGGGTCGGCAAGCTAGCCTGTGGCCGGTCCCGTCGCTGGCGCCCTGCGTGAGCGCGGGTGCCATTTTGGTGTCCAAAATGGCTCCCGCACTTGTGCACATATGCGCGTGAGCGCAGGTGCCATTTTGGAAGACCCCATGGCAGAATTTGCACGGTGCAGCTGCCGTGGGGCCTTCCCTGGGCCCTGGCAAGCCCACCGCATGTGTGCGCTGGGCGAATTCGCCCTGCGCAGGTGCGCTGGGGCCTTCCAAAATGGCCCCCGCACCATTCCCCCCCCTCGGCTCCCCAGCAACAAAGGTTGCTGACCCCTGGCTTAGACATTCCATAGCACGGTATGAAGCAGTATATAAATGAAGCTGCTTTGCTTTTGCTTTGAAATCACTTCTGGTCCCAAGCATTTAAGATAAGAGAGACTCAACCTTTATTCATATTGTTATTTCAATGTACATAATTCACATGCAATGTATGTATGCATGATGTTAGTTGTTGTTGTTGTGTGCCTTCAAGTTGTTTCCAAGTTGTTGTGACTCTAAAGCAACCCTATCACACGGTTTTGTTGTCAGGTTTCTTCAGAGGTATTTTGCCATTGCCATCCTCTGAGGTTGGGAGTGTCACTTGGCCAAGATCACCCAGCAGGTTTCCATGGCTGAGCTGGGATTCAAACCCTGGTCTCCAGAGTTGTAGTCCAGTACTCAAACCACTACACCTCGCTGGCTCAAGTCATGTATGTAATTTTGTATTTCATATGGTAACACATGTACATGATGCATAGAGCTGTGAGTATCTTCTTGCAGTATGAGTGCACAGAAAAGCAGTGTGGCTTAGTTGTTAAGAGTGCTATATGAGGACTGGAAAAACATGGGTTCCTATTCTCCGCTTCTTGGACATTAAGTTTACTGGGTGGTCTTGGACCAGTCACTGCCTCTCAACCTTATCTACCTTGTTATGATGACAAAAATGTGGAAGGGAGGAAAAAGATCTTTTATGTTGCCTTCAGGTCCTTGGAAGAAAGACATGATATTAGTGAAGTAAATAAGTAAATAACTAAAGAAATAAAATGAGTTGCAATAGCTGCATGTAGAGGTTTCAGATGTGGCAATGTACGCTAGATATGCACAAAGGGTAAGCTCTTTTAAAACTTGATCTTATCTCACTTTACTCGAAAAATATGGGACATAAAATAAGGACCACACCTTTCATGTGTAAACCTAAAGCAGCCTTTACATGTTTGTAACCCTAACTAATTGAATTATCTAACAAAAATAATTCAGATGTTTAGGAAACACTGGTGTGGGATGCTTTGCACCTCATCCCTGTTCTTTCAGGTTACATGTAATCTGCACATGCAGCATTATATCTGTGTTCATTACAATGTAGAAGATAAAATTACAGATGATGTAAAAATATTGAGTTTTGCAATTAAATCTTGCACATATCCAGGAGTAGACCTTTCAGCCTTGTTGGCAATCCAGTTTGATTTATGTAGATTTTTAAAAAAATGTTTTTTGTATCCCCCCCCCCCCCAAGAGATTAGGTGCTTACAGACTCCACTTGGTTTCTGTCCTTCTCATTGCTTTTGGGACTGAACTACAGTGTTTTATTTCCCTTTCTCTCTGTTCCTTTCTCTTCTCAGCAAGTACATCTGAAACTGTGGAACTGATCTGCTTTTTTCAAATGTATGAGGTGACTAAGGGAATTATGTCATTCCGATTTTAAGGGTTCCTGTTTCCTATTTTGTTTTTCATTATGGGCTGGACTTGCACATTTCCTATGCCTATTCCCCTGGCGATGAAGGCTTCCTGTTTTTTCACCCAGACATTACCTTTTCTAAAAAGTTTCTCTCTTGTCCTTAAAAATCTATCTCTTAAAAACACCTTTTTGAGTATTTCACCAGATTGAGACAAACTGCTCTTCTGTTTATTGGCTGCATTCTGTTCAAGTAGAACAGATTTTGTTGATGATAATCTTTTTTTAAATAGTGTTTTTATAGGTTGAGTACAGTCTTTACATTTTTCTTCCAGGTTTTGCTTGTGGAGGCTTTGCAGTCTCTTATGTATGCTTGTTTGTGTGTGTGTGTGTGTGTGTGTGTGTTTTATAAATTGCAAATAGCACATCCTTGTGAACCCTATCAAACCTAATATCTATAAACTGAATGTTGATGGTGAGTTCTTTAAAAAATCTCTCAGGGGCTGAGTAGATGGGCCAGGATAGCACATGCTATTCTGACTTGGGTACTCACCAAGTTGATCCCCAAGTCAGCCCAGGGATGGGTGGCTGTTTATACACCCATCCCCATTCTACCCCAGGACCCATTACTGGTTAGTGCTCCTTACCTTGCTGTGCTGTCGTTCCTACTGAAAAGCCTCCCCCATAGCCATGTCTGTGATTTTTGTGCAGAAATGGGGCACCTGGCTGCAACCATGTGGCCAGGTACCCCATTTCCATTTCAGATGCAGCAATGGGGAGCTTCTCAGAAGGAGCAACAGAGCAATAACGTAAGGAATGTGGGGGAGAGCAATAACGTAAGGAATGTGGGGGGTCATTTAAAGAGCCAGGGTTTGCTGAGAATTCTGCAAACTGATAATATCCTCTTGCCGGATTTTGCCAGAGCTTGGAAAATTACCTTTTGAGGGACTACAGCTCCCAGAATCCTCCTTCTCAAATCAGAGAGTTGGAAGAGACCATAATGGCCATCAAGTGCAACACTCAGCTGTACAGGTATACACAATCAAAGCACTCACAATAGATGGCCATCCAGCCTTTGGTTAAAAACCTCCAAAGAAGGAGACTCCACCACACTCCAAGGGACTGTCTTCCACTGTCGAATGGCTCTTACTGTCAAGACATTGACAGGAGGGAGAATTTAGGAAGTTGTATTCTAAACAAAACTTTCTCAAGTTTTGTTTGCTACCCATCTTACCTCAGACTGCCGCTGCCGCCCACCATGCTGATATTGATTATTGTTGTTATTACTTGTTCTCGGGGTTTTCTTGGCAAAATCTCCACAGGGGGTTTGCCATGGCTTTTCTGGGGCTGAGAGAGTGTGCATGCATATCTTTTTTTATTTTTTTTAAATTAAATTCTTTCTTTATTTATTTTTGGTGCTTTGGCCTCCCAATTGTCTGAGGGACAGCAACCCGGCCCCTGGCTCAAAAAGGTTGCCTACCCCTGCCTCAGACGATGGTAGATAAAGAGAGCATTGGTGAATGACCTCATCTTTCCTTCAGATCAATATGGTCTGAAGCTACATAGGGCTTTATAGATGAGTTCTGGAGCATTTTATGGCACTTGCCTTGTTTATACTGTAAACTCTGCAGAGCCCAATGTGTAATACAGCTGAGGACCCCCATGTGGCCCAGCAGATGCTGTCTAACTGTGAATCCTATCAGTCCTAGACAGTATAGTCAATGGTGAGAGGACTGATGAGGGTTCAACAACACCTGGAGAATCACATATTCCCAATTTATGCTATATAGCAGTAGTTTTCAACAATTGACCCTGTAAATATGTCAAATCAAGTAGGATACCAAATTATAGAAACTCAGGTTCAATAATAAAAATTCAGAAACCTTTATTAAGAAAACTATAGATCCAGTCCAGTGACTTTCATTCTCAGAATTGACCAGCAAACATTACAGTCACATAATTAAACTGCACATAATTGAAACTTCAGGCAGGCTTAATTCTTATTATATATATATAATGTCTCATCCATTGGGTCGCCATGAGTCGAGATCAACTCAAGGGCAGTTAACAACAAAAACATTAATAAACAGATTTCTCAATTTCTCACACCATGCCTTTTCTTTGTTGTTATAGTCTGAGGAGCTCTCTCAAATGACCTTGGACATGTTTGCCTCCTTTCCCGGCTTATCTCAGCACCTGGACTAAACTCTCAGCACATTCCTAAAATATACTATCCCCACTACATATTCCATAATGACATTATAGCAGGACCAAAGACATGCAACTTCTGACAAGTTGTTTTGGATCGTCATTCCCAGACCCCTTTACTACATTGTAGAAGGACAAAAGCCATGCAATTCTTGTGAGATGTTTCATCATTCCCAGAATCCTTGTCCATCAACCATACTAGATGGAGCTGCTGGGAGCTGAAGTCCAAAACATCTATATGCACTATTAAACTGGAACCTTTAATATATTATGGCAGGACAAAGCCATGTTGGATTGTCAATCCAGAGCTATATTATGGCAGGACAAAGACATGTTGGATTGTCAATCCCAGAATTCTTGTCCATTAACCATACTAGGTGGAGTTTCTGGGAGCTGAAGTCCAAAACATCTATATGCACTACTAAACTGAACTCTTTACCTTCTCATTTTACTTTTTCTAACATGTGCCAAGGAAAATTAAGAGTCTCCTTGAGATCAATGCAAACAGCAAAACACGCCCTATCTGTATAGTAAATGACCCTTATTTATAACCAGTGTGATTTTTAAAAAATTAACATTACCATTCTTGCAAGGCACCCTGTTCCTTATATTCTTGAAATAAAATGAGACTTGAAAGGATGTTTTTATTTTGTTTTCTGTTTTACCAAACTGAAAGCAAAAGCTTTTTCTATTTTTTGCTATCTCTCCAGTAGCAAAGCTGCACATGTCATTGTGGACCTGGAATTTTTGTCATTGGTTGTATTTGCAAGAAGCCCTGAAGCATATTCCGGAGTGTGCTAAGCAGGCAGAAATGTCATTGATGGCTGGCGTGACCTTTTCCATGACCAAAATTCAGTCAAGAAGAAAAAAAGAAAAATGTGCTATTGCATTTTAAGTCGAATTTGACATTTTCTTGACTGCAGATTCTTATGCCAAATAGCATTGGCTTTGTGCACAACATCTGTAGCACAGAAGCAGAAAAATCCATGTAGCTTTTGAAGCAGTTCTGGAGGGCTAGCAGCATGGTAGGGAAGTGACTCAATTTTGTCATTGAAATACTTCCTATTTGTAATTCAAGGGTGAAGCTTTTGTGATGGATGTGATGAATTTTGTTTAAAAACATCACCAATTTACCAAATTTTCACTTTAAGCACATGAAATTATGTATATGTAAATACATTTAGGCTGTGTGTATGATATTGTAATTTAAAAGCAGAATTTTAATTGTGCTAGTTTATGTCACAACTATTGCCATTACATTCAGTGATATATTGGAATTATGATTTATGAGTAACATTAATACAAACATTCCTAAGGATTCAGTATGGTGTGGTATGGGATGAGGTCAATGGAGGGAGGGTAACACCAGTGTGTTGGGATGGAGTCCCAAGGGAAAATGTACAATGTGGGATGACACATAAGTGACCAGGCAACAAAGGGTCACAGGCAGCCATGATAACTAAGCACTTTCCACCAGGTGCTGAGTCAGGGGAAGTGACATCAGCT
>CM034703.1:20904959-20922133 GCA_020142125.1 Phrynosoma platyrhinos | reverse complement strand
TAAACATACCCAGCTCCCTAAGTCTCTCCTCATAGGGCTTTATGGTTTACAAACCTTTCACCATTTTGGTCACCCTTCTCTGGACATGCTCCAGCTTGTCAATATTCCTCTTGAATTGAAATGTTGTTGCAATGTAGGCCATGTAGATTTCAGTGTGAGATTGTTTTAAAAGTCGTTTCCTTGCTGAAACCAGTAGACAAGAAGGTGGTGGGTATTTTTTTTACAGGTCCCCAGTGCCAGTCTCCACTGTGCCACATTTCCTGTATTTTTAAAGTAAAAGAGTACAGGACATGCTGCACATTGGACATTGGCCGTGGGAAACTGTAAACCTGCTTCCATCATCCTCACCATCCTCCATAGTGACCTCAGAAGATGGTTGCAGTATCTGGAGGAAGATGATTTTCTCAGCAAATTAGAGAAGTTTACAGGGGATGCTAGTTTTGTTAGGACTTGTGCCCAGACAATAAATGTTTTTCCCTGCTGAACAAAATACAAATGATCTGACCTAATTAATCTCCTGGATGTGTTCCAAGTACTAAATGCATCTTGCTACTTCTACTTTTATGCCAAAATAGCCATATATATTTAAGTACATATACTGCCAGCAGAGTGATGCAATGAGATACCATTGGCGGGATGTGAAATATTTTGCCTTGTTAAATCCTATATTCTGTTCCAGATTATCTTCACTGCACAACTGTGCTTTATCTTAAGAATAGATAGGAATTCTACTTGTCATCTAATACTCTCTTCCTTCCCAAATGTGAATTCAGTTTCCTTTTTGTCTTCTCCATCTCCTATTGAACAGAGCTCAGAGAATGAGCATTAGGACTGAATCCAGTTCAGTCCTAACTACAAAACCATAGGGAACCAGTATAGTGTCATGGTTTGAGTATTGGACTAGGGCACTGGATGACCAGGGTTCAAATTCCCACTTGGCCATGGAAATTTACCTGATCATGTTGGGCAAGTTACAGCATCAAAGGAAGGCAATGGCAAATTTGAACAAATCTTGCAGAGAAAATCCTGTGATAGGATCATGATATGTTGGAAACAAGGGCGTAAAACAACAGAGAGCCACACAATCAAATGAATAGGATTTGTTAGTCATCACTAACATGAGCCCCATTTATTTCAATGAGCTTAATCTAGTTGAGACTAAGCAACCATTCTTCCACTGAAGGGAGATCTTCCTTTTTCCATTTTGCTGCAAAGGTCAATCTAGCACAATTTATGGTTGCATAAATTGATAGAAATGATAAAGTTAGACAGAATTACCAACTCAATAAAGGGACAAGATTGGGGAAAAGGTAAAAAGATTTGGGATCCTATATTTGAATATTTGAATAATAAACTGTCTTAAGGCTAATAACAGTGGTAAAATTAAGGGATAAAGGATCTGTGGGGAAAATGAGTAAGGATCGAGAATATTGAGGTTAAGATTATTATTTCATAAGTGTTTCAGATATTGGTATAAGCTCCCATGAATCAATTACAAATAGAGAAAGTGTCACAGTTTAGATAACAAGAATATGACTTAACAAGAATTCAGGAAGTCAGATTGGAATGAATGGCTTTGTTTGTTATTATTTGTTTTGTTATTGTTATGTTTGTTTGTTATAAGTTATATGTTATATGTTTATGTAGATGTCTTTGTTATTGTCAGATGTTATGTGTCTGATTTGTGTGTTTTTAATAAGAAATAAAGTTTATAAAAAAAATCTAGTTGAGACTAAACTTTGATCTCGTCCTTACTTTTTTTTGGATGACATATCCCAGAATTCCCCCCAGCAGGCATGTCCTAAGTCTCCATGTACCCAACTTTGCCGATGTTCTTTGGAGAACTGAAAAAAGGAAACATGTCTTAAAAATCTCACATAAGAACAGATTTCACTAGCAGCCATTTGCTACAGCAACAAAAGAAATGCCCCCCCAAGGTTGTGAAATGAGAAAGTTCCCAAGTGCTGGCTTAGATATTGATTGTTTTTGACTAGCAGTGTGGTGAGAAAGTTGTGTTTAAGGGGGGAAATGCCTTTGCAAATATGGAACTATGGTCTTAATGTTTTAATGAGTGCCTAATTTCATCTTCATTAGCTAGTCATGGAGAGGAGAAGGAGCTGCTCATAGAATCATAGAGTTGGAAGAGACCACAAGGGCTATTGACCATCCAGCCACTGTTTAAGAACCTCCAAAGAATATCCAAGGTAGCATATTCCATTGTTGAACAGCTCTTACCATCAGGAAATTCTTCCTAATGTTTAGATTGAATTTTCTTCCTTGTAATTTGAATCCATTGATCCTTATCCTAGTCTCTGGAGAGGCAGAAAACAAGCTTTCTCCATTTTCAAGATGACACACTTTCAAATATTTAAACATAGCTATTGTGTTACCTTTTAATCTTCTCTTCTCCAGGCTAAACATACCCAGGTCCCTACATCTCCCTCATAGGCAAGGTCTCCAGACCTCTTACCATTTTTGGTTGCCCTCCTTTGGACACATTCCTAGGGGTCATTCGGATGTCGTTTTTTTAGCGGAAGGATGCAAATGACCTCACCTATTATACATTTGTTATTCACACTATGGATCTGCATCTCTGTGCGTCTCTGCAAATTCTGTAGCTCACATGTGCCAGCACTTGAATAAACATGGAATCGAAGATATGAAAGTATTCGAAACACATTCAAGGCTCACAGAGTTTAATCCCGAATTATCCCAGGTCTATTCAGATTGGTTATTCAGACTGCTGATGATGTGAATCTTTAAAAAAAAAAAACTTAAGAAAAAAGCCCAGTATCGATTATCCCAGGTTAAGTGGGTTTTTGGCAGTTTCCCCCCAAACTGAATTGGGTGCATTTCGGTTGCATGTGAACAACAGAGATTCAACCTGGATTCATCCTGGATTATTATCACTGTCTAGAAGCACGGATTGGAAATAATGATGTGGATTCCCCTTTAGCGGTAGCAGTGGTTGTTCCCCTTAGCCTTCTGCATGCCACCTTTCCCTGTTAGGAGGAGAAACATAGGAATCCTGACCATTTCACACCACACAATTATAGCACTACAGAATCCTGGGTTTTGTAGTTTGCTGAGGCACTAGAGCTCACTGGTTGAGAATTAAATACCCCTTCCTAAATTGCAAATTCTACAATTCCATGAGATGGAACTATAGCAGTTAAGGTGGAATCATAGTGCTATAATTGTGGTAGGGTTGAAGGGCCCACTCTGCTAATATCTCTGATCATGGTTCTCTTTTCCTGCTAGCTTTCAGAGAGTAGGATTTGAAGAAAGAGAAGGACTTGGCCTCTTATTCACCCCTCTTATTGCTCTGAATGCATGAGAAGCCTCCTCAGATACCTTTGCAGGTCACCCATCAGAGTAAGCTCTTCCTCCTTTGAAATCTCTTTTGACGTCTTGCCTTTTTTATTTCACCCCTTTGTACTTTGCTTTTCGATTAGTGCATTCAAAGCTGGGATTATTTAAGTAAACAAAAATCATTTTAAACCTATGAACAATGAAACATAGCAGCAGTTAAGACAGCAGGAAAACAGTCTTTCTTCTTAAAAATAAATTCCAGCTATCATTTGTTGCTATAATTTTTTTAAAAAAATGTCTGCAAAATGTCCAGTTAGATCTCTTGAGGGAGGGAATTCCACAACTGTGTTGCTACTGGTAAAAAGGTTCTGCACTTGTTACTGGCCAACTGAATTTCCAGTCTATGCTGGTCTTAAAGCTCAGGCAGGTTCACATGATCAGTGTAATATTAACAGTTGTGTATCTGTCTAAGGACCTTTGCTCAATCAACTCTGAATCCAAAGGGCTTCTTGTTATCTGGCATAGTCTTCTTATCCAGCTTGACCTGTGCTTAGATGCAGATACACACAAGTCTGCAATTTGAGTGTACTCCTGGGCTCACCTTTGGGCTCACCTTTGAGCTTTCTATAGTAACTGGAGTGTTTTTGCTCACACTAGTGCACCACCTGTGCCCATTCCTGGTCTGGACACACCTGATCTGACCACAGTGATGCATGCCTTAGTCATATTCTATTTATATTAATGGTGCAGTGGCTTGAGTGTTGGATTAGGACTCTGGGAGAACAGACTTTGAATGCCCACTTAGATATGGCAATGCACTGGGCAAATCACACACTCTCAGCTTCAGAAGAAAGCAAAGGCAAACCTCCGCTTAAGAAATCTTGCCAAGAAGACCCTGTGATAGGGTTGCCTTAGGGCCATCATAAGTTTGAAATTACTTGAAGGCACACAATGACAAAGTCAACTATAACTGAGTGACTACAGTTACATTTTGCTCCCATTCATCCTGGCGTCACTAGCCTTCCTTTACCCCTTTTCTCAACAATTGATTTTAGACTGGGTAAACACCTTGCAAATGATGGCCTAGCTTTAATTTTTCTTCTTCCAAATGCTATTTTGCTAGTGTTATGTGACTAAGGTGGATCCACCCTAGCCAAATAATTCAGGCATTATCCTGCAGCAGTTTGACTCCCTTTAGCACTGTATTTAATGGTTACAACCCACACTAAATGTGTGTTCACAGATACATCTCCCCCCCCCCAACACACACCTGAACTTACTTCAGGACAAAAGTGAGTTTCCCACCAGTTGCATGTGATCACTGCATCATGTTTTCTTGGTCACACTAATGCAGTGGCTCTAAAAAAATTTTATTCCCACTGTTTGCAAATATGCACATTTCTGTCTCAATTCAATCCATCCAATAGTCTTTCTTGGACTACCCACCTTGCATTTCCATTGGATGGGTCTCCCCTCCATCCAATCCCCTCAAGCCTTAGTGAGTGAGACTTTCAATGTTGTTGCCTAATTGATGACTGGCTGGCTTTCTCTCCATCTCCGTCTCCGTCTCTCTCATGCTGTTAGAGGGCTTTGGAATTTTAAAAATGTTTTAAATATTATAATGAAAGGGGCAGACCCCTTTCATCCATCCTCTTCCTTCACTCCCACCCTCCATCAAGGATCATCCCCCCATCTGATCACCTTGCCCCTTATCTCTGGCACATTTAGCTTTACTTGTCCTTAACATCCCCTTCCTCTTCACCACCACCACCATTTTGGGGTTTTTGTGTGTGTGGGCCTTCAACTGCCCCATCGTTATTTCATTTTATAACAACCTACATAAAAACACAGTTAAAATGACAAACAAACATTTCTAAAACCTCAAGTCACAAAAGAGACAAAGGGCCTCTACAGATAGCTCAAAGCGCTGTCTTGGAGGCAAGGAAGGGGAAGGGCAGCCACATCACGGCGTGCGCTGCTACACACAGTGCGTGCTGTCAGGCCATCCTTCCAGTGAAGCGTTTTTACATGCTGCGCCGGAAGAGGTGCAAAAGAACCGTGTGGCCACTCTTTGGGCGCCCCTTTCGCCACCTGGGAAAGGAACGGTGTTTTGGAGCTCCTTTCCCAGGTGGCGAAAGGGAGGATTGGGGCCGACGCATCTGGCAGCCTTGGTCTCGATCCTCTGTTTTCCGGGCCGGCCCAGCGGCACCCATCTGCATCCCCCCAAAGAGAGAGCTGGGGCAGCTAGGTGGCCAGAATGGTGGCAAAACCTCATTCTGGCTGAAGCCTTTGGCGGAGGAGTGTAGGAAAATTTAACATGCACACACTTGCTGAATGGACGATGCCACCCCCAATCTTGCCATCCTGATCTGGATTCTGTGTTTATAGGTTAAAAAGCCACGTTTTCCTAAAACTGCAGAGAAAAAAGTTAGTTTTTAAAGCCTAATGCCTAAAAGAAGTGTTTTCATAGAATCATAGAGTTGGAAGAGACCACAAGGGTCACCCAGTCCAACCCCCTGCCATGCAGGAACTCACAATCAAAGCATCCTCAACAGATGGCCATCCAGCCTCTTTTTAAAGACCTCCAAAGAAGGAGACTCCACCAAACTTTGAGGGAGTGTCTTCCACTGTCAAACAGCTCTTACTGTCAGGATGATCCTCCTAGACTAGAGTTTGGGTGGAATCTCTTTTTTTGTAGCTTTCATCCATTCCTATGGGTCCTAATCTCTTGAGCAGGAGAAAACAATCTTGCTCCCTCCTCAACATGACACCCCTTCAAATACTTAAACAGGGCTATTGTATCACCTCTTAACCTTCTCTTCTCTGGGCTAAACATCCCCAGCTCCCTAAGCCGCTCTTCATAGGGCATGATTTCCAGACCTTTCAACATTTTGGTTGCCTTCCTCTGGACATGCTCCAGCTTCTCAACATCCTTTTTGAACTGTTTTCACTGTAAAAGCAGTCATACATCACATGTTCCTACAGGACTGGAAATGAGGTGGGTATGGATTTATTTTATAATGTGGCTCTGGCCTATGGAGAATACAAGCCCATCTAGCACTCTTTTGGCCACAGCCCTGTTCGTTTTAGTGCGATTAGTGTAGGAACAGAGAGAATAATGCTGAAATCCTAGAAAGCTGCATTATAGCTTTAACAATTTCTAAGATGTTGAGACGCTCCGGGTTTTTTTTTCCCCTTTATGGCCCCAACAGGCTTGGACACCAGTTCTCAATTAGCATGAAACGAATGTTTACCATCCAGATCTTCTGGATGGCTTTGAAGTATCTGTTTCCTCCTTCATTAAGTTACTGCTGCTGCTTGCGCTATGGTTTGCTCCCTAGTCCCTTGCCAGAACCCTCCCTTGCTTACTTATTAAAAGACGTTTCAGACCAAGCTGGGCCTTTATTATCCCTTTCCCCACTTGAGGAATCAGGGATTGAGTGGTCCCGGGGTTGTGACAGCTTGCGTGGGTGGATACGAACATCTGGAAGGAATAGTAACCTAACTGCTCTGTTGCTTGGAAAAGCACTTATCCAGACACTTACAGCCTGTGCTTTGAGACACTGGCTTGTTTGAAACATGCACCAAACTGTATCCACATATATGTGCTGGGATGCTGGGTTTCCCTTTGATCTTGAAAGAGCTCAGCTGCCTTGTAGGCAATGCTCAACAGGGATCATCAAATGATGTCAGAAGCTTGTGTTTATGCGCAAGGGGGAGGTATCTTTTTAGGAGGATTTATCCGCTCTTAGCAGCTTTGCACGTGAATTATATTTGGAACCATAACAAGCATGTGGAGGAAGGCAAAGCAAGAAGTAAATGTGTTTCCCATTAGGTCAGGTGTGGGGAGATTTTTTCTTTTTAGCTGCTAAGAGCCACATTCTGTCAGGATTAATGTGCTGGGGGCTATATGCAGTGGCAGCTAGTGGCTTCCATGTCAGCAAAGCAGTGAATCTGCTCTGGGTTTTAGTTCAAACTGGGTTTTAGTTCAAGCCAACTTTAGTCCCACTCTGGGAAAAAGATGGGTTATAAATAAAAGGATGGATGAATGAATGGAGGTATCCAAGGCTGCATCCACACTGCAGAAAATAATCCAGTTTGACACCACTTTAATTGCCATGGCTCAATACTATGGAATTCTGGGAACTGTAGTTTTGAGAGACATTTAGCTTTCTCTGTCAAAGAGCTCTGGTGCCCTACCAAACTACAGTTCCCAGAATACCACAGGACTGAACCATGGCAGCTAAAGCATTGTCAAACTGGATTATTTCTGCAGTGTGGATGCAGCCCAACAGACTGACTGTTTGGGGGGGATACAGCCCAGCAGCATGGATTATTTCATTAAACTTTGGACTACAACCCAGAACACTTTATTGAACCACACTGACATAGGAGTTGATCAGCCACCACTGGATGCATGATGGTTGCTGAAATCAAGCGCCTGTTGGAACAGAATTCAAAATGAATGCCACCACATCTTTCTTTTCCTTCCTCCATCCCAGCAGGCTGATGAAGAAGGGAACAATACTTCCTTTCAAACATCTGAACAGATCTGTTGCAGAGAACTGCATGGAATTAAGTGGAGGGCTACATGGAATTTGGCCAAAGTTTATATGTGGTTGCCTACCCTTGAGTTAGAACAAATCTTGAAATAGGCTTGATGAACTTCTTTCTCCAGGGAAGATGTCTTATACATTTACCTGGACTGAAAGCAAGGACTGTATGTATGAAAGAGTGCTAACTGAATTAGCATTGAGAAGCAGTTGGGCTTGGGGATGGCTGGCTTCCAATTTGTATAGTTGCTTAAAGCTGTTGTAGGAACAGCTGTGTTGGCCATATAAAACTCAGCAAGATCCAAAAGCCCATCTTGTGGCAATATGTTTACTGGACCAACCAAAAGGCATTAAATGCATCATACTAACTCCATTCAGAAGCAAAAATGGCAAAAAAAATGTACAGTATACAGGGAAAATAAAGAGACAGTGTTTGGGTTCCAGCATTTGCATTTTGCTTTGGATGCTATAGGAAGTGTGTGCACATTAAAAATGAGCCCTGCCTTGCTATACACTGATTGGGAACAAAGGAAATAAAGTTTGACTTCTCCATTTTAACAACAACAACAACAACATCCTGCCCTTTTCACAAATGGAGACTTGAGGTGGTTTCCAACAGTTAAACATACATAGTTAAAAATTCACAGCATAAACATCTTAATCTGTCAAAAATTAAAGTTAAAATATAAACCACCGGAAAAAAAACAAATAAAAATTCAGCACATTATATATGGCCACTTTCTCCTAAAACAAATCGATTCTCAAAGGCCTACCAGAACAAAGATATCTTCACTTGGTTGCAGAAAGATAGGAGGGAGAATGCCGGTCAGATCTCTCTGGAAAGGGAATTGCAGAGTCTGGGGGCGGTCACAGAGAAGGCCCTCTCCTGAGTTCTCACCAGGTTTACCTGTGAGGGTGCTGGGACAGAGAGAAAGGCCTTCCCAGATGATTTCAAAACATAGGCAGGTCAATATGGGACCGTATGATCATTTAAATAAACTGGACTTGAGTTGTATATGCCTTAACTAGCTCTTTGAATTGTTCTTGGAAATGGACTGGCAGCCAGTGGAGCTGTTGCAAAAGAACTGTATTAGCATCTATCCAATTTGAAGCCAAGCTCAACAATGAGCTTAATCTCTTGGCAAAGTCTCCACATTCTCAGGTATGAAGGTAGCTTTTGAGGCTGAATCTTAGTGTTGCCTTAGGGGAGGGGCAGCCTCTCCCTAAAACGTCATCGGAGCGGCCAGCCCTCCACACGGCCGGCGCTCCGACGACACCCTTCCGCTGCAGCATCCGCACACGCTGCAGCGGAAGAGGCGCCGAAGATGCGCCGGACGCCTTTTGTGGCGCACCTTTGGTGTCTTGCTGGAGCAGGGACGCTGCGCCGCGGGGCTGAGGAATGCGGATGCCTCGGCTCTGATCCACAGCTTCCCGGGGCGGCCCCGTGCCGCCCGTCTGCTTCCCCCCTTAGTGGTTGAGATGTTAATTCCTCAGGAAAACCATTGCAAGCCTATGACACAGGATTTCTATAGGTATAGGATTCCCCTGTTTAGGGCTAAATTTGGGTTTTTTTTTCAGTTCAGAATACATTAGGGAAGAAGCTGTGTTGGCCATAAATCAAGACAAACAACAAGATCCAAAACCTAGCCTGTGATAATACCTTTATTAGGTCAACCAAAAGGTGTAAAAATACATCACAGGCTTCTTCATCAGATGGTGCTTAAAAAAATAGTGATTTGAGGAATATGGTGGATGGAATCTACTTTCAGGACTGGAGTGTACCCCCAATATATCCTATGGTGCAGTGGTTCTTAACCTTTTCTTTACCAGGGACCACGTTTACATATCCAAGTCCAAAGTATCTGGAGGATCAAAGTTTGGGAATCACTGATCTAATTCCTAACTCATTTCTACTGTGTGTGGAAGCCAAGACTCAGATATAATACCTAACAAATTATAGTTGCGGGGGGGGGGGGGGAGTTGTCCATTTATTGATAAGTCAATATTTCATTTTGTCTTCCCTCTCTCTTAAGAAGAATAGGAAGAAGGAAGAAAACTCTACATGGCTGGCACATTTGTAACAACATTTCATGGGAAAATATTTAAAATTATGAACTCAGAGGGGATTAGAAAGGAACATATGGAAATGGATTCTTTTTTTTTAACTGATGTTCAAAGAGAGGAAGAGTCACTTCAGAACTGAAAAGCTGGTAGTGGAAAGACTTTGTAGTCTTTATGAATCGAGAGAAAGAGAGTTGGGGAGTGGGTGAAACAATCTTCTTACAGAAAAATAAGGGGGGAAATGGATTCTTGAGCAAGAATGGGCATATAAAAATCAGAATTAAAAGTATGCTCACCCCGCCTCCTCTTTTTGCTTCTTTCTGTGAGTTGCATTTCTCCCCAAGCAAAGCACTTGGCTATATTTTTATCTGTCCCTCTTGACACTTTCAAAGCCTCACTTGCGTCCTAATTTCTCTGCGAGGTCTGAAGAAGTTAAATTAATTTTTAATGTTAAACGAACAGTTCCCCCCCCCCCCGGGGGTTGCAGGGAAGAGATGATTGTGAATGTGTAACTTAAAATTTTGTAGCTTTTTGGGTGTATAGAAATTAAGCCTCTGGCAGTGGAGAGACTCCCCCCCAAAGTCTCTGTGACATTAAGAGTTTTCTTCTAGAATTTTAAACACTCCAGTGGGATAGTAAATGCAGAGATAATCGGGCAGCTCTTGATTTTTGATTAACTCTGTCACTAAACCATTTATAATAAAAGACCATTCCAAAGTATCTCTCTTTTTTGTGTTAGTTTTTTTTTTACATAGCTGTGGCACGTGCCGCCTTAATATAATAAATGAAAATGAAGCCTGTTTCCTTATCAAAGCTTTGCAGCTGGCTGTACATTATGAAAGGGCTGCTTCTAGGGCTTAATTTGAACCGGGGCTTACCACACTCCTGTTTTGAAATTACCTGGGATATGGGAAGCAACAAGAAGGAAAATCCTGTTTCTGAGCATGCGCAGAGTACTTTCTCCTTGTCATGGACAATTGCTTCTTCCCAGTCATGTTGCTCTTGAATATTTGATACTCAGAGTACATGAATGCAGTTACGTTGTGTCAGTTGTGATGGCCAAACCATGGCTTCCCAATACCTACTTTCTGACAACGTACAATTAGGGACGGATCAGGATTCCATTTGTGATTGCATATGTGTGTAGAAAGGAAAATCTGTTGAGGTAAATGACATGTGCTTTATAAATGGCAATGGCAAATTTGTGGCCTTAATCCAGTTGCTAGTCACAACAAACATATTCCCATTGACTCAGTGTAACTACCGTAATGTAAGTGTTAACTTTCCTAGTTCCTATTAATTCAGTGGGTTTACTCTAATTGGGAGTAGCAGCTGGATTTATTTGCATGTTTATTTTGAAGATACATGCAAATATTTGATGACGAGGAGCAACTCTTCCACCCATGACTAGCATCGAAGGATAAATGAAATTCTGTTGCTTTTCTATATATAAAAAAACCCCAATGCAAAACAAATGATTTTTTTTTTAAAAGAAAAAGAAATAAAAGAGAGATAAACCAGAAGGATACAATGCAGAGCAAGAAATCCAGGTCAGATTAAATAACTTCTATGCAGCCTTGAGCTCTGTCCTCCTACTCTTTTCTTTCTTCTTAAAGAAGATTTTCATCTGTTCATTAAAGAACTATTAACTTCCTCCCGGTGTTGGGAAAGATATTGTGAAGGATATCTGTGTCCTACAAGTTTGCTGTTTATTGGAAATCAGATAAGAACAGAAGGAAAGCCAGGAGGAATTAAATCAAAGGCATCCCTAGACCAGCATCATGTTCACACCGTGACAAACCAAATGCCTATGGGAAGTGTGCCAGCAGAACATGGGTACAGCTGCATCCTCTATCTCACATTTTCCAGCAACTGATATACATCTTGGAGGGCCCTTTCTTGTAAGTATGGTAGATCCATAGGGTTTATTTGTAAGGAGCAACAGAGATGGATAAATTTTTATCTCTTGTTACTGTGTTCCTTGACACACCCTGTTTGATTTCTTGTTTGCAAATTTCCCGTGGTTCCCATTGTACAAGTAGTTGACAAACATGCAAAAAAGTGGCTCAGGGTGTACCAGACCAAACTCTCCTGAAAATCAGTCAATCAATTAATTCATTATGGCAAATAGCCAGCATAATAAAATAAATAAAAAAATAGGAGACCAGCTTGGATAAACCCTTAAAACTTAGAAAGGAAAAGTGTGGCATCTCTAGTTTGGGAGACCAAATATCATCTAATTTCTGAGATAAAGCAGGGATATCTTAGCAGGGTTAGTAAAGAATCTTACCTGAAGTCCTGGAGAGCCATTACTATGTCAGTTGTGACAGTACTGGGCTAGGTAGACCAGTGGTAAGTACACTAAGGCTGCATCCGCACTGCAGAAATAATCCAGTTTGACACTGCTTTAACTGCCATGGCTCAGTGCTGTGAAACTGTAGTTTTGTGATACATCTAGCCTTCTCTGTCTGAGAGCTCTGGTGCCACAACAAACTGCAGTTCCCCGAATTGCATAGCATTGAGCCATGGCAGTTAAAGTGATGTCAACCTGGATTATTTCTGCAGTGCGGATGCAGCCTTTGTGTCCCCAATTAGACACTCATGTGTGTCACAAAGCCAAGCTTGAATTGTCTTCCCCCTGCAAGTGAACAGAGATAATTTTTCCATCATGGGGAAAAGCTTGTCCTGCAAAAAGTGGGATGCCCAAGCAGACTAGTGATGTAGCATGGGAATGGAGGGCTCTGGACATTCCCAGAAGATCCAGAGCAACAGGTAACTTATTTTGAACCGTGTTATATCCTGGTTCTGGTGTGAATCGTGCTGGACATCATCTGGACTGCTTGCACCAGAACCAGGTTTTGTTCCATGCAAACAAGGCCTCTGAGTGCTAATATCTGCATGTATGGAATCCATCTGGAAGTTAAAATGATTTTATTAGCATAGTTACCATCATTTGTACTGGTTTTTATTCGTTGCTTACTTGGTTTCCCAATTAAAATAAGGCCTCTGGGTGAGTCTACATAATTTAAAACACATGTTGCAGATAATTAACACATGATAAAGAGTAAAAGGCAAGATATAAAAGCCAAAGAGGTTTTCCACTCCATCCTGCTTCTATATATTAGCATGAACTAATTCCATCTAGGAAGATCAAGAAAAAAACAACTCCAAAACCTCTGGAAGGAGGCTGCCAGCCCCCAGCCCTTTGAAAATACTCCTTCCTGAGCTCACAAGGAGGGTGTGATGAATGGGTAGGAATGATGATACAGGATCAGTGGTAGCTGGTAGCTCCATGTCAGGGGAGCAGTGAATCCACTCCAGGGTTTAGTCTGAATTTAAGAAAGAAATCCAAGGTGCTGAACACTTGGATAACTCCTTTACAGTTTAAATTAATATCCAGAGCAGATTTATCACCCCAGTGTCAGAAGAATTACTGGGGCACCAAGTGGAAAGTATAGAGGAGAAGACTGTTAACAGGAGCTGGTTTCAGGGAGCAGGACAGTTCTACTAGCTGCCAGTTAGCCCTATACAACTTAGGTCCAGGCTATTTCAAGTACTGTTTCTTCTCATATGCTGTTGTTGTGTGCCTTCTAGTCATTCTCGACTTATAACAACCCTAAAGTGAACCTATCATGGGTGTTTCTTGACAAGATTTGTTCAAACTGGGTTTGCCTTTGCCTTCCTCTGAGGCTGATTCCATCTAAGCTGAACTGGTGGTGGGATTGATATAACTACCTCCCTGGAATGTCTTAGAAACTGGGCAGGCTCATTTGATTCCCTGATCAGCCACAGAAATCCATTGGGTGACCTTGGGCAAGTCACACTCTCTCAGCCTCATAGGAAGGCAAAGGCAAACTCCCTCTGAACAAATCTTGCCAAGAAAATCCCATGATAGGTCTGCCTTAGGATCACCAAACAACTTCAAGGCACATAACAAACAAACAAATTCTTTTAACATTTCCGGTACAAATTCTTTTAACATTTCCGGTACAAGGATAACAATTTAGGAGTCTAAGGGCCATAGTAAGAAGAAGTCAGTGGCCATGCTGGTTGGAGGAATCTGGCAATTGTGGTCCAAAAACAGGGAAAGTCTTCCATGCTCTGGATGTTCTGTCAGTAGCAAGTGAACTGTTTGAAAGCAATAGCCTTCATCTCCAACATTTCATTATTACTTTCTAATGGGGGACTTTGGGAGAGAGCTGTTTCTTTCTCTTTTGCTAAAAGCCTCTTAGAAATGCCTAGCCCACCATTCTTGGAAACAGGGTAATAGACCAAATGGACCTTTGAATTAATTCAAGACAAGTTCTTTTCTGCAGTTGCTGTTGAGGTCAAGAAGAAGAACCTGGGAACTTGGACAAGATTAGGTTAGTTAGAGAGGTAATATTGGGCTGGGAGGAGATAGATAACACTTCGGTAAGAATATGTGCTTCAAGATTCTCTGGGAATATAGTAGATTGTTCTGTGTTTCCCTTTCTCAGCTGAAGTTTCTTAACAGTTCAGCTCAGGTGGAATCTGAAAGCGTTCACTTGGAGAGGAAGTTTAGCATTTGACATTATTAACCGACAATGAGACAATAGAAAGAAACTATTCAAAAAGACTCACATTTCAAGCTTCTTTGAATGCTTCTCAGTTACTTCTACCAGTCCAGGAAAATGGGCTTTTGTTTCAACAGTATATACTTCCAGTCTAGAAAATGGCATCTGTGGTACTTCCAGGAATGCAAAAACATGTAAACATTTGAATGTACATTATATACTTTGGTGTGAGGTTTCACGGAAAATGCATGGGCTGGGCTTGATATGCATTAATATAACAATTTTACTTGCTGATGACAGAGTTCATACTTTGAGCATAATACTCCATGCACACAGTTGTGGACCTCTGTCTTGCAACTAGGAGAATGCTATGGCTGTTAAATAGCTGGGGAGGAAAAGAGTTGACGGAGCAGCAAAGTCTGTCTCCCATTCCCACTTGAGTTCTCCAGAAAGAGAGAGAGAGAGAGAGAGAAAGGAAGAAGAATTAGGTCATTTGTTCCTCTTTTCTTTCTCTCCTAAAGAACTTCGGTGGAGAGAAGTCCCTGTTATAAGTCATCTCCTCCTTGCTCCAGTCATTTTATGGTAGTTGCAGTACCCATGGGGCTTAACTGCTGCCTATGATGGGGGAGGTTTTGGACAAAAGTACAAATAGCTAGTGAGTATCCCTTTGCTCCCCCTTTGAAACAAGAGATTTGCATATGCAACCCTTAGTTCCATGCATGGATATAACTAATAGGATTTTAGTTACCTGGCTTTTAACTAATTGATGGTTGTTTTAATTAAATATAAATAAACTTGCATATAAAGAAACAATAAACATTTTTTAAAATTATTGGGAATACAAGCTATGATCTGATAATGATTAGAGTCCATTCTTTGTAGATCGGATGGGACATTTTAAAATATTTCTTTTTCATTCCCCTGTGAAGTAATGCACAAGGAACCAAATCACCTTTAAAATGCGTCCTTAAACTTCTGTGCGAACCATAAAAGCTGGCCTTTGTGGATTAATCAACTCTGATTTAATCTATTCATTAAGCAGGTCAGTGAAAACATGGTCTCTTATGAAAGCAGCTTGAGGAATGCCGTTCCTACACCAGCGGTGAGCCTAAAGATTTCCAGAAGGATAAATGAATGTGCATTCTTCCCACCCAGCAAGCTCACACCCAGAGTTCATTAAAGGTGACAGGGATTTTGAAACAAGCAATGTAAACAGTGCTGAAATACTGGTGTGAAGACAGCAGTAACCTCACCCATTCATTCCTGGAATGGCAGGCCTACTGTTTATAGGTCCATGTTTTTTTAACCCTTGGGAAGAACACTCTAGTGTGGTGACATCAAAACAGTCAAACAGAGAGGCTATTTTACATTCTCCAAAACTTATATGGAAATAGTCTGAGTAATATTACATGCACTTTCCCTGGTTGTAGAAACTACTTCAGGTGTCTTTAAAAAAACCAACAGCCCTAGAACCCTGATACCTGCCAGTCAGGTCATTGTGCAAAATGTCATTTACCTAGGAAAAAAGAGTGTATTTCAGAGCTTTATCGCATGAGAAAGGAAAGACGAAACAGAGTGGGAGGCTTTCTCCGTGCCTCTCCGCATGCCCTTGCAGCACTTCCGTTCTCTTTTAGGAGACAGTAGTATAAGTGTGCCTTTTGCCAAAAGGATTTTTCCAGCACAACAAAAGGCATGCTTTTATGACAGTCTCCCTAAGGAAGAAAATGAAAGTGCTATGATATCATGTGGAGAGGCACGGAGAAAGCGGGTACTCTCCCACAATGTTTCATCTTTCTTTTCTCATGTGATAAGGCTTTTAGTGATGGTAAATTTCACTTTTCCCACTCCCAACAAAAGCTGAGAACAATGAATTAGTTTTTCATCCTACAGCACCCTCACCCCCACAAATGACAGGAAATTGAAGAGTTTTCCTATGAAATCTATGCAGCTTGCCCAGTAATGCAATTTTCTGGAAACCATGCACCACTTCTGATAACTGTGCAGCCTTCCTCGAAAATTCTGCAGCTTTTCATATAGAAAGAAAGGATAAAATACAGACCAGGAACAGGTAGAAGATTTCTCTGACAGGACAAAAAGTTGTATGGCTTATTTTTCTTTCTTTCTAATAAACATTGAACAACTATAAAAGGCGTAAACACAGAGGGTATTGTACACATGATGAAGGTATTGTTGCATGATTTCAAGTTATTTTCAATGTATGGTGATCCTAAGGTGAGAGGTTTTCTTGGCAAGATTTATAATCTGATGTGGTACTTAGAATTAATAATACTCTATGTGTCTTGGCAAGATTTGTTCAGGAAGGGTTTGCCACTGCTTTCCTCTGAGGGTTTTCATAGTCGAACAGGGATTCAAACCCTGGTCTCCTGGAGTCTTATTCTGTAACACTAAAACCATTACACCGTACCGACTCTCATTATTTTCATTAGAGGCAGTGTTTCCTTTTTGCCCCAAACTGTGCTTCCCCCATTAAAATAATGACACAACCTGAGTATGATTGGTTTGTGAACAGCATTGGTATATCACCCAAGAGAGAAGTGATCACTCAATGAGTAAGCCACATATATTTTATGATGTTAGTGGTGACATAGCTTGGATCAGACTGAGCCTCCAGGCCAGTGGTTCCCAAACTCTGTTCCTCCAGATGTTTTGAAATTCAGTTCCCAGAAGGCTTGGTCACTTTGGCCAGTGGCCA
>CM034703.1:20883174-20894950 GCA_020142125.1 Phrynosoma platyrhinos | reverse complement strand
TAACCCTAACCCTAACCCTTAAAGTGGACTCAATTTTCACTATTTCTGACAGTCTGCAACCCCCCTAAGTGGTTTTAGGTACATCCCCCACAATTGTAATATGGAGACTGAAGGCACATTAAAGAATGCCTATAAAGATTAATGATACACTGTGAGCATTAAAAAAAAAGGTACCATGCAAATATTTTATCTTTTTTTTTTGTAGAGTTATTATGGTTGTGATTATGATGACAATAACAATGCTATGGTACTATGAAGAAGTTGCTTATACCATAGTACAATGAAAAACATTTTATATTAATATTAATACTATTAATACAATAGGGTTGCAAGACAAAATAAGGGACAGGGCTCCTGTCCCTTTTAATAGCTTTGTAGAAGAGGGAATTTCAGCATATGTAATTTGTATGACAAGTATCACTAGATGCAATTCTCTCTTCTATTAAAGGGACAGGGGCGAATTCCCTTATTTCATCTGTCAACCCTATACTAAGAATCAATAGTAACAGTTGTTCTATAACATAATCAGTCAAAAAGGATAAACTCCTAAACCATAGAGAGGGGTGGGGAGAGACTGCTATGGAAGTTACAGGTTATATGGGGAAAATCTTTTTAAGGAGGGGAACAGATCTAAATGGAAAGGAGCAACCTGTGTGTGTCAGAGCACTTAGCAGTGATGTCTTTTTCTTTCCATGAAAGAGCTTTGCTTTCTACTTATCTGATTTGATACGTCATGCTCCCCTTTCCCATCTCCATACTGCCCCAGGCTGATAGAATATGCACATCTTCTTTTCTTTTTCTGTTTCTTTATTTTAAAATCAAATGTAGAATAAGGGAATCAATGAATTTCAGTGTCTTAAATGAACTTCAGTGTCCATCTTCTGTTGTGCCATCTTTGACACACAAGCAGCTAGCACTGCTTAAATATATCTATTTATCACATACATGCATCTTAACCTTTTTTCAAGTTGCCTCAGGAGGGCACTGTCCATACATACTTTTATTCCTTGTTTATATGATACAGCTTAGGATCCTCAAGTCAAGGGCTGAAAAACACACAGCAAGAAAGCATCTTTAGGATTCTCCAGCCTCTTTTAGAGATATATCCACTAGGGTGAGATTGAGACACCCTAACAGGTTTCTGCAGCTTGTGCTCGTCTCTGTGCAAAATTTATGCCTTCCCCCCTTTTCTGATGTTCAGCAGGTATACATGATCTATTTCAGTTGGAGATGTCTGGGATTAAATTTGGGATGATGATGATGATGATGATGATGATGATAAATTATTTATTTATAGACTGCCCAATCACAAGGAATCTGGGCAGGTTACAGCAATAAAAGTGCATGGAATACAATAAAATTCAAAATTAGTCCTTCCCAACCCCCAACCCCCCAACCCAATACTAAAATTACAATAAAGAACCATAATTTAAGAGCAAAAATACAAAAAGATTTTTTAAAGGGGGATGTCTTGCGTGAAAAGCATGCATGCACTTCAACTGAGCAATTGGCTCTCCTGTTTCTCTTTTGGAAATGTCGGCCTCTTCCCTTGTCCCCACAATGCAATGGGCCATTTTAATGTAAACTTTAAGTACAATTTAAACTGTAATCAGGAGGCCAGTGTTACTGCCCATTCTTTAAACATTTGAAAAATAATTGGAATGAGGATGCTCTAGTGCCCAGTGCTGGAGACAGATAATGGAATTTGGGCATCACCTGTGTACCCTGCTTCTCTAAGTCTACCTTGACAGTTCGTCATGGCCACTGGTCATGCTGGTGCAGGATTCTGGGAGCTGTGGTCAGAACAAATAACTCTTCTGAGTTTTAAAGGCATTTGCCTAGTAGCCATTACGGTAAGAGCATTGGGCTAGCTTACCTCCACTTACCTGGATGAAAGCCCACTGAATCCAATAGACATACACAGATCTGCATTGTCTAATCCAGCAGAGCCTTTACTGATTGCACTGTCTAATTCAGCAGAGCATTTCTTTTGCTACATGAAAGAAGGAGCACTTAAAAAAAAGTACAAAGAAGCTATGCAACTTCAATATAAAAGTGAAGTGAAGAGCAGACTTCAAAAACCTGTTGGATACAGTACACATGCTTTAATTCTTTATAAAATATTTGCAGAAAGAATGAATATGGATTTATACATTTCTGCTGCCAGGATTTCTAACTGAACACTGCTTGTTTCTTTCAAAAACAGGAAAAGCAGTGAATTCGGTTTATAAGACTTATTCCAGGAAATGTCCTATTTTGAAAGTGTGAGGCTGTGAGTCAGGTGACCAGTGTTCCTTTTGAAGCTTGTGAGATCACTCATCTGGGCAAAGAAATAAAACTGGGCTTCTCAGTTCATTTTTAAATAAATAGAAAGTCTGAAATCCTCCACAAATGGACATTAGGGATGGGTAATCAAGTCTCCCAAGTCTGAAACGGGTGGTAAGGTCAACCTCTGGGGTACAGTTGCCACATTGGATTTAGGGATGGAGTACCTTAAACTTTATTCCTTAACAGATCATGATAAAACGTCACCAAGTGGGACAAAGGTGCTTGTTCTCACTCATCTTCAAAACCCTAACTTTCAGCCACAGCTGTCCCTTCTCCATAGGGCTAGTACATCTAGGCTTGCTAGATTTCAGGGCCTAGCCCTAAGTATCCAGTTTTTGAGGGTCATCTACAGATGGGACACAAGGTGCAGATTTTCCAGTTTTAGTAGGCTCAGCTGCAGACAAAAGGAAAGGGCAGTGTGCAAATTTCTTCTAGCTCAGCTGCAAGAGCAGCATCTTGGTACACTTTGCAAGGCTTCATTGATTTGTTACTGCAACTTGCAAAGTTTGGGGGGTGGTGGTGATATATTTACCTCCTCTTCCACCAGGGTTCACCTTTCATTCCATGGAGTTGTGACAGCAGGGCTCACCTTCCACTCTGCTCTAACCACTTTCTGGTTAGAAACAAGTAGGTTTGATTAAATGTTCCTTGCCCTGCCTCCTTAATTCTCGAATAATCCCATTATTTAATAATAATAATAATAATAATAATAATAATAATAATAAAATTTATTTATATCCCGCCCTTTGGGAAACCCAATCCGGGCGGCTCACAACAGTAAAATCATACATAAAACCAAAAACATTTCCCTCCCCCCCTTAAAAGAGTATTAAATCAATAAAGATTAAAATCACAATCCGAAAATTTAAAAACATGATACAAAGAGATATCATTGGCCCATAGCAATATTCTTTATTCCATCAGTAGATGGGGCCACGAGAAGAACATTGGGGTGGGAGTACCTGAGGCCGGGATAATTAGTCTGGAAAGGCCTGCTGGAAGAGATCTTGATCTTTATCTCTTTATCTAAGATATCTGTCTTGATTTGCAAAGTGGAAGATATATTCTCTCTTTTGTTTGAATGACAAACTGTGTGCAGCCATAGTTGGTACATAATGCACAATGTAAAGTGGCATCACTGGCAGCTATCCCTATGTCTCAGGTTGTGGTCCAGAAACCTTAAGGCCTAGGATGATCCTGAACTGACAGTCCTAATTGTGTATAGGAGCAAGAACAGAGCAAGGTGGTCCTTCATGTCTCCTTACTCCAGTCTCTCCCAGCCAGGCAAAACACGTATCTGGCACCTGTTCCCTGGAGAAGACCCAGGATGTGGTCCTTGAGGCTGAATAGAAAAGGGCTATATGCATTGAATGATTCAAGTTGGAGTTGCTGAGAAACAGGATTTTTGTACCTATGAGAAAATCAAATTGGGCCAGAGCTAGAGGCCTAAGGCATTTCCTGATGAGTTATGACAGCAGCATTTTTCTTTAAGTGCTTCTATTCCAAAAGCTTAAAATGAAAAGGCAGATGTTGTAAAGATAAGACAAGAAGTGCTGCCTTCATCTTAGCGACTGCCTGCAATGAAAGTCACTCATCCCCTTTTATATAAAGCTGAACTCTTAATTATGTGTAAGGACTGACAACATTTGATGTCAAATATAGTGATCCCTGTGGCTATGTCTGAGGCTAAGCATAAATAAAGTTGCTTTATCAGCAGTGGACCTTCTACCTTTTATTTTGCACCTTCCTTGGCAGTGCCTCTCCCCAGAGTCTCAAGAAGATTTCCTTGCTATCACTTGCTATCTAGTCTTTTTAAGTCAAGAGACTGGGTACTGATAAGGAACCTTCTGCATCCAAAATGTATACTATATTGTTAGCTGCAAGAGCCAGCATGGTGTAGCACAGGGGTCGGCAACCTACGGCCCCCAGGCCGGTTCCGGCCCAGGACGCCGGACTTGCAGGCCCAGGCGGACCCCTGCCACCACCTGTTTTGGTCGGCGTGCGACTGCGCGCGCTGCGACCGGCATTTTTCCTCCAAAATGGCGGCCGCGACGCGTTTGCGCATGCACAGGATTTGGAGAAAAAAATGCTGGCCGTGGCGCACACACTCGCGCGCCAACAAAAGCGGGCATTGGTGGAGGCGGCGGCGGTGGAAGCAGGGGAGGCGGCAGCAGAGGCGGAGGCGCCGCCACCTCCGCTGCCGGCTCTGGCTCCGCCGCCACCGCCTCCGCTGCCGGCTCTGGCTCTGCCGCCGCCGCCGCCGCCCTCCACTGCTGCGGCGGCCACCGGCTCCGCTGCCCTCCGCTGCTGCGGCCGCTTTTGCAGAGCGGGACGTGGCCAGCATTTTGGTCTCCAAAATGCCAGCCGCGTCCCGCTCTGGCAAAAGCGGCCGCAGCAGTGGAGGGCGGCGGCGGCGGCGGAGGAGGAGGAGGAGGAGCCAGAGGTGGTGGCGGCGGCGGCAGGGGTCCGCCTGGCTCGGTAAGGGCACTTGTGGGGGGGCGCGCGCGCACGCGCCGCCATCCCCCCCCCCTTGGCCCAGCCGAGACCTGGGCTGGTGGAGACCGGCCCAGGTCTCAAAAAGGTTGCCGGTCCCTGGTGTAGCAGTTTGAACATTGGACTATAACTCTGGAGATCAGGGTTCAATTCCCTGCTTGGCCATGGAAACCCACTGGATGACCTTGGGTGAATCACTCTCATTCCAAAAAATCCCATGAAAAGATTGCCTTGGGATTGCCATAAATCAGAAAATGACTTGAAGGCATAAAACAACAACAATTGTTAGTTACACTAACAATTAGGGTCTTTATTTCTCATTGGCTGCTCCTAGGCTCTGAAACTCCCTTCCTAAAGAAGCTAGAACTGGTCCCTTCTTGCCCTCCTTCCATAGGCAGCGAAAGACTTTATTTTATTTACTTTGAGAACTGAATGTTTTTGAAGAAAGGATATTCAGTGCTGTGTTGTTCTGCTTTTACTTGAATTGTCTTTGAATGGTTTTCATTGTTTTTAATTATATGCTTTAAATTGTTTTTTAAAAAATATTATTGATAGATTTGTTGTTGTTAACTGCCCTCAAGTTGATCTCGACTCATGGCGACCCTATGGATGAGACATCTTCGAGACCCTCTGTCCTCCACTGCTCTGCTTAATTCCTGAAAACCCATAAAACCTGTGACCTCCTTAATAGAGTCCATCCATCTGGCATGTGGCCTTCCTCTCTTCCTACTTCCCTCTCCCTTCCCCAGCATTATTGTTTTGTTTCAAAGAGTCCTCTCTTCTCATGATGTGTCCAAAGTACAACAACCTCAGTTTGGTCATCTTGGTTTCCAGGGAGGTTTCTGGTTTGATCTGCTTTGGACCCATTTGTTTGTCCTTTTAGCTGTCCTTGGGATCCTCACTCTTCTCCAGCACCATATCTCAAAGGAATTGATTTTCTTCCTATCATATTTCTTAACTGTCCAGCTCTCACATCCATACATGGTAATAGTGAATACAATGGCTTGTATGATTCTAATTTTTGAGCTGAGTGGTATATCTTTGCATTTTAGATTTTTTTTTCTAGTTCTTTCATAGCCACCCTCCTCATTCTTAGTTTTCTTGTGATTTCCTGGCTGCAGTCCTAATTTCTATCAATATTTGATCCCAGGCATGGGAATTCCTTTACTATTTCTATTTTTTCATTGTCTGGGTTGAACTTGTGAAAGTCCTCAGTGGTCGTTATTTTTGTTTTCTTTAGGTTCAGCATTAAAAGTTAACCTTTTGTATGTTTTATCTATATTGTTAATTTGAGGTTTGAGAGAGAAAAGTTGAGCTACAAGTAAAGTTAAAAGTAACAACAAGAGTCCTACTAATGGCACTATCTTTCCACAATGGTGAGATTATATGCTCCTTTGGGTCAAGAGGCTATGCTCAGGGCAGCAGTGCTGCTGGTAGGATCTCCCATGTCAGACAGGCTTTTGCTGAGGAGCCAGACTAAGGAGCCAGACTAAACTTTACTTGCCAACCAGCCACTAGGCAGCAGCAGTAGTTGAGGTGACACTAATTGAGGATCTCAGAGACAACAGCAGTGTTAGTACTGTACAGAGGGAGACACTGATAACCTCTGGCTTAGAGTATTTATATCGCTGCTCTTTAGCCACAAAGGCTCTCAGAGCATAGTTTTTTTGTGGGTTTTTTGGGCCGTGTGGCCATGTTCTAGAAGAGTTTCTTTCTGACGTTTCGCCAGCATCTGTGGCTGGCATCTTTCTGAAACGTCAGAAAGAAACTCTTCTAGAACATGGACACACAGCCCAAAAAACCCACAAAAAACTATGGATGCCGACCATGAAAGCCTACGGTCTCAGAGCACCTTACAAATTGCTAATTTGACAGTTCCCCACCCTTGGGCTTACAATCTAAAAAGACAGGACACAAAAGGAGAAGGGAATGGTAGTAGAAAAGAGGATTGAGTCTAGCAGATACTGCTGGTTCTTCTTTGCCTCTGAGGCCAGCATGGCAGCAGTTAAGGAAAGGAAGGCCTTTCATCTAACTCTGGGGCTGGGCATGGTGGACCTGTATCTGCCTCTTCTTCTTGCCCTGTGAGGCCAGGGTGGTAAGAGTTATGATGGAGAGAGGGCCTTTCATCTGCCTCTGGGATTAGGCATGGTGGAGCTGTGCCTGCCTCTTCTCTCTCTGAGGTCAGGATGGTAGCAATTAAGATGGCGGGAGAGCTTCTGCTTCTGGGGCTGGGCATGATGGAGTTGTGCCTGCCTCTTCTTCTCTTCCTAAGGGGCCAGGGTGGTGGTAGTTAAGATGGAGGGAGGCCAAAGGAAAGTATGGTAAAGGAAAAAGTAGAAAACAACAGGAATAGGAAGACCACATTCCAGGTGGATAGACTCAGTCAAGGCAGCCAAGGCCTTTCATTCCCAAGACCTGAGCATGGCTGTTGAAGGTGGAGTAACTTGGAGGTCTTTCATTCATAGGGTCACCATAAGTTAAAGGGCAGTCAACAACAACAGTCTGTTAACAATTTATCAATTAACTCCCGTTCAGGATTGAGATTGTCCAAAGGTGATAGTGATGAGTGGTGTTGTTTGTAGAAAGAAATCTACCAGAACATGTATCAGCTTCCCCTCTGATTGGCTTGACAAATCTGTGTATGTAATAGCTTTTCAATGAGATGATTTCAGCTGCATGTTCTAAATGCTTCTAAATGTTACCAGTTACCTGGGAACTGATTGCCATTTAGAGGCTCTGATTTGGCACTATCTTCATGATGGGGACTCTTATCATTTTGTGTGTTTTCATGAAGCAGCTGGCACACTATTGATGCCAAATGTATATTAAGTAATAGCAGACGTTACAT
The DNA here is from genome assembly GCA_020142125.1 of Phrynosoma platyrhinos. Lineage (NCBI taxonomy): Eukaryota > Metazoa > Chordata > Lepidosauria > Squamata > Phrynosomatidae > Phrynosoma > Phrynosoma platyrhinos. The sequence goes on along the minus strand of CM034703.1, from coordinate 20,887,281 downwards.
TTCTGGGGAATGTTTACTGCTGGAGCAACACAGAAATATGATGGTTGAATACACAAAATTGCTGGATGTGTTGCAGCTCCTGTTATCTTGTTAGAATGTGATCATTGATAATTACGAGATGCACCAAAAGCTAACAAGTATTCTTTAAGCCTGCATTTTATTAAAAACTTACACATGAATATCAGATCAGAATTTCTGTTTTTGAAGTTATTTTTGGGATTTTTGGATATTCACATGCAAATCTGAGATTGGTTGAGAACTGTTGTTGTATGCCATCAAGTCCTTTCTGATTTATGACAACCCTAAAAGTGAACCTATCATGGGGGTTTCCTGGCAAGATGATTGATGACTACTAACCTGCATACTCATTCACTCATTCAATTCATTCACAAATACGTAGGAGCAAGCATTGTATTATCTGATGTGCCGGCAGTGACTGTGACCATATCTCCCTCTAGTGGCATGCCTTAAGGACCTTAAGTAAGGTTCAGTTATTTATAGCATTTAAGGTGAGCTGGTCTTCTTGATCATCTTTATGTCTACAGGAAAATGAGATTGTATTGTATTTGAATTGATCCAAATAGGCAGTGGCCAGGATTGACCCAAGACATTTTGTTGCCTAAGGCAAAGAAGACTCCAACCATCTTCAGTGGCAGAATCACACTGGATTGGTAGTTGAATCTTTCTTCAACATTATCTATGTTTTCTATTGCTCTTGGGAGGAGCAGGTTAGTTTAGGATCTGCAAGCTTGGCAGATCCAGGTGCTATGTTTCAGTGCTTCTGTAGGATTGACCAAAAATTGTCCAAAATTACAAACAAAGTAAACTAGATGTGGCTAGAAGTCACCCTCTGAGTCTATACGATTACAGCACTGTGGCCACTGTCCTGTTGGTGATTTATGGGTACATAAGTGCCATACAAGTCTCTTTTTGGATGGGGCAAAGAGGGCTATTTTCTTGTCCTTGAGCCCCATCCAAAAATCTTCCACCACCCAGAAGCTGTCAAGTCCAGGAAAAAGTCCCTATTGCTCTCACTTACTGCTGAGGAGAGAAGAGAGTGGGGAGGCAATTCACACCATGAAGATCCAACTGCTCTAGGCTCCTGGGGGAAGGAAAAGGTAAATACACTCCACTGAGAGCGCACCTTCATTTCTTCCATCCCCTGACCAATTGAGACCAGCTGCCTTTTAATGGTCTGAATCACCTTCTTCCCCCTTACCCTTCTCCACCAATAAGCAGGGGCCCTCCTGGGGCTTGAGAGCTGCTAGGGATGGAAGGACATGGAACTGCACATCCAGAGCTACATGCAGATATAGGATCTCACCTTATGGTCCCCCTTGAACTGTCATGGCTCCATCCTACAGAATCCTGAGATAGGGATGGAGTACTTAGAAGTCTCTGCCAGACTGCCCTAGTGCCTTATGATAACTACAAACCCCAGGTTTCCAACAGATAGAGCCATGGCAGTTAAAGTGGAAAAATAATGCCACAATTGTGTGAGCAATAGCAATGGCATTTACATTTCTATACTGCTTAATAGTGAACTCAGCACTCTCTAAGCAGTTTACAATCTGTAAGCCACTTGCCCCCAACAAGCTAGGTACTTATTTTACCAACCTACGAAAGGATGGAAGGCTGAGTCAACCTTGGAACCCTGGGATCAAACTCACAACGTTGTGGCTGCAATACCAGCATTTAACTACTGTACCACCAGGGCTCCATAATACGAAAGGTTTTTTTGGAAAAATATGAGTTTTTAAAATGTTAAACAATGTGGGGATGAGTAGGCCCTGCAAAACCTATTTAGACTGTTGATCCTGGGTTCATCCCTCCCCCCCCCCAGAAAAAGGGTTTCTGAGGGGGGAGTGGAGGTTGTAAAAACAGCCTGGGGGCACAAGAACCCCAGGGTTGCACTTTGGCTACCTCTGGTTTATGATGTACTTGGAGAGACAATGCTGCACACTTAAATCTGCCCCCTTGCAGAAAAAATTGTCCAGGGGTCTCAGCAGGAATTGGCACAATGAGTTTTTACCAGGGACCTTATCCCACGGGGCCAAAAGCAGCAAGAATCCACTAAGAATCAGGCGCTATAGCGCTATACATTCCCGGGTGATCACACGACGTCGCTCAGAATCGGCTAAGAATCAGGCGCTATAGCGCTATAGTTTTCCGGGTGATCACACGACGTTGCTCAAAATCCAACAAGAAACCGCTCGGAATGCAGCATCATTCGGGTTCTTTTGAATGTCGGTTTCAGCGGGCATTGCAATAGCGCTAGCTTATCCATAGCGCTATTATAGCGCTAGCGCCATATTTATACTAGCGCTATAGTACTGCAATGATGCTCATATCGCTTTCTTGCCACTTTTGAGAGCAGCGTGGGATAAGGTCCCAAGAGCCCTTCAGTATTTGCCATCTGATGTTATTGCCTTCCTCTGCCTAAAGACTGGGGCACGGAATAGATTTTTCAAAAGTAAAAATAAGGACCCATTAAATACATATGCATATTTAATATAGGATCTATTTTGCCCTGATTCTCAACCAGTCAAGCTTAAACTTAACTTCGGGCCTTTGCAGACCGGCCCAAAGGGCCGTCCTGGAGGTAGAGTTGAGGTGGGGCAGCTGCACGCCGGCTACTCCAACCCCATGCTGACGCTGTCCTGATGCTGCACGCTGTTATGCATGGCGCGCAGTGTCAGGACGCCCTTATGGCGCAGTGTTCAAACATGCTGTGCCAAAAAAGTCACTGAAGCAGCATTTTGCTGCTCTTTTTAGGGTGGCAAAAGCGAGGATCAGGGCTTTGGCATGGGGTTGCTGTGGCCCCGATTTGCCGCTTCCTGGGGCGGCCCAGAGCCGCCCGTCTGCAGATACCCTTCATTCTGGTATTGTGGACATTTGAATGAATCAGGCATGAAAAAAGATAGTGGTGTCCATCTGTCTGCCTGTCTAAGAGAGTAGGACAGTTGCCCTACCAATATGTGCCTACTCCTGAGTTATATTAATCAATTTAATATATTAAGCTATATTAACATTATTAACCAGACTGCAAACTGGCCAGTTCAGTCATCAAGAGATATGTAGATCATTTATATGGCATGTGTAACTCAATGTAGGCTGCATCTGCATTGCAGAAAGAATCCATTTTGATGCCACTTTAACTGTCATAGTTCCATGCTGTGGAATTCTGGGAATTGTAATTTGTTGTGGCACCAGAGCTCTCTAACAGAGAAGGCTAAATGTCTCACAAAACTACAGATCCTAAAACACCATAGCACAGAGCCATGAAAATTAAAGTCGTATCAAACTGGATTATTTCTGCAGTGCAGATGTAGCTGTCCAACAGAAAAGTGGTGATTCTTCTCATAAACCTGATTTTAGCTGTGCACATTATCTGACTTCAGAATGTACTTTTCACTTTGAAGAAATGCACCTGAAGCAGCTATTGGCAGACTTGCTAGAGTAGGATGCTGCATTTAGGAAACCAGGCACCAAGGCAGAGGAAAGCAGGAAGCTCTGAATAATAAATACATCATTCTGATAAAATGGGATAATGTATTTAAAGAGCGGTGGAATTCAATCAATTGCTACTTATGCTGTGGAGAAAGAGACAATAAAACAGATTTATATTGATGCCAAGGTGTCAAAGCTGGTATTCAGATGGTGAGGTTTTCAGAAGCAGCCTGGGGTTTTCAATGCAAAATGCACCTACATGTTAAATAACAAAGTGGAGAAAACTAGATTCAGTTGCTGTTTTAAATTAGCATAGTTTACTACAGAATATTGACGGTCACATCTGTAGGCAGTTCAAATATGTTAAATTTTAGCACCCACACAACCCACATGGCCACTGCATTGGACTTATTAGCAGAGTTTAGGAGTAATGTAAGATAGCTATCTAGATTGAATTACTTTTGGGATAGAATAATGAGAGCATAAACAAGCCATGTTTCAAAAGTAACATAACTACTGTACTGGAAGAGCCATTAGTTTTGAATAATGTCTTTCTAATTATATAATAATAATATAATAATAATAATTTTTTATTTGTAGCCCGCCCCACTGCAAAGCAATCGGGGTGGGGGACAGCAGCATTTAAAACAGAACAGC
>CM034703.1:20871271-20883074 GCA_020142125.1 Phrynosoma platyrhinos | reverse complement strand
ATTACCGCTCTAAGACAGTCATCAAGAGGAAAGGCGCCATCTGAAGTCCAAGTCGATGATCTGGTCATGGAGAGGTATATCTGGGTGTCATCAGCGTACTGAAGACACCGAGCTCCATGCCTCCGGATGATCTCACCAAGCGGCTTCATATAAATATTGAATAGCATCGGGGACAGGATGGCACCCTGAGGGACGCCACAATTAAGCTCAATTTTGGATGAGCAACCGTCCCCGAGCCTCACCCTCTGAGATCTGCCCGAGAGGAAGGAACGGAACCACTGCAAAGCAGTGCCTCCAATTCCTAACTCCCTCAGGCGATCTAAGAGGATGGCATGAGCTATGGTGTCAAAGGCCACTGAGAGATCTAAGAGCACCAACAAGGTCACACTACCCTTGTCGATACTCAGGCGGAGGTCATCGGTCAGAGCAACCATGGCAGTCTCTACTCCATATCCTGTCCTGAAGCCGTTACTTTCAAAGTTACTTTTAAAGAACATTTAAAATACTTTTTAAAAAAGAAATTTTGAAATTTTCAGTTTGTATCAGTTCTAAGGATTAAGACCAAAGATAATGGATAACACAACAGGTAATACAATGAACTACCATTATTATGTTGCAGTCATTAAGGGTGATGCATTTATGATATTTACTGAGGGCAATGGATCATCCAAGAGGAGTAGACAAGTCCTGGAAGTATAGGGGAAGCGATCAGCCCTGCAAATGGAAATGACAAACAACAAAAAGAATTACTACAAATGGGGAAAAATCCATTTGTAGTTGTAGAAATGTTGTTGTTCTTGTGTATCTTCAAGTTTTTTCCAATTTATGGTGACTTAAGGTGATTCTATCATGGGGTTTTCTTGGCAAGGTTTGATCAAAGGGCTTTTGCTTTTACTGTCCTCTGAGGCTGAGAGAGTATGACTTGTCCAAGGTAACCCAGTGGGTTTCCATATCCAAACAGGGATTCAAATCCTGGTCTTCCAGAGTTATAGCCCAATGCACAAACCACTATATCACACTGGCTCTGTGACTGGATGCTTACTGCCAATTTCATTTTGGGGGACTGGAACAGTGCACTGCAAGATCTAAAACTGCCTCTTGTAATCTTTCTGCAGTGACAGCTAGTGGCTTCTATGTCAGTGGGGTGATGAAGAATCTACTCTATGTAATGAAGCCATCCAAGAAGACAAACCTATTTTGGAGAGGAAGAATTCAGAGACATAGCTGTGTTAGTCTGGAATATCAGTATGCAAGGGATCTTGTAACACCTTTGAGACTAACTATGAACAAGAAGATATAGCATAAGCTTTTGTAGACTTTATATCCTGCTTTCCCCTCAAAACTGGGATACAAAGCAGTTTATAAATTAAAAAAAACACAATACAATTAAAAACATATAAAAGTAGTCATTAAAATTGAATTAAACTGGTATAGTCTTTAAAATACAGTCGTCCCTCCTTATCCTCAGATTCTTTATCCATGGATTCAAACATCCATGGTTTGCAAATATTTTTAAAATATATATACTAAAAAGCAAACCATGATTTTGCCATTTTATACAAGGGACACCATTTTATTATCCATTGTATTTAATGGGACTTGATCATCCACAGATTTTGGTATTCGTGTTGTGTGTGTGTCTTGGAACCAAACCACAGCCGATATCAGGAGCCCACTGTATGTCACTCATTAAAAGAATGAAATGCAATTTAGAAGATAAAATGGTTTAAAACAGTACATATTAAAACAGTTAAGAATACTAAAACACACTAAAACAATAAAAACAAAACTATATACAGATCCTTATAAAATTTCAAATCCAGCACCACAGAGAATTAAAAAAATATATCCTAATTCAGCAATTTTCTTTCCAATCTGCATTTGCAGTTTTGTTGTTGTTGTTCAAGGATTGCTGTCCTGAGGTCAGCGGCAAAATGCCAAAGAAGACTGATGTGTTTTCTCATAGGCTTTTGTGTATTCCCATTCCTAATATCTGATTTATGTCCATTTATCCACTTCTCTGGTGTAGAGACTGTTCTGTTTGCTCAATGTGGAATGCTGAAGGGCATTGTTGACCGAGAATGGCATACGTCACATTAGAGGAAGAACAAGCGAAAGTGCCTCTAATATTGTGGGTTATGTGATTAAATCCTGTGATGACATTTCCTGAGTAGATGTGTGGTTGGAGTTAGCATCTGGGTTTGTGGCAAGGTCTTGTACCCATCTCCCCATTTCTGTTGCGCATATACAACAGCACTTTGGATAGCTCCTTTAATGTTCAGACTGGTGGATTCATTGCCTCACTGACATTGAAGACAGAAGCTATCATTGTTTCTAGAACTGAACATTTACCTTTCCGTGGCCTAATTCTTTGATAGGTGAGCTTGAGGGGCCATGCAAAAAAGGCCCTGGTGGACTTTGCCCCAACCCTCCTGTTAGTAGGGAACGCATTTAATCTGTTCCTTTCAAAACTGGGCCGACAGAGCAATTTGCAGAAATATCTGTTGTTCAGGGGCAGAGGACTTGCTCTACATATCAAAGGTCCCCAGTTCATTCCCAGGCATTTCCATTGCAAAGCTAAAAAAGGACCCTGCCTGGAACCCTGAAGATCTGCTGCTAGTTGGTATCAATAGTGCTGGAGTGGATGGATCAATGGTTGACATCACTTGTTTTAAGGAAGTTTCCAATGTTCCTAAAGTATTGCTGATGGGAATCAGTGCATATGGCACCTGGGTGCCAAGACTGACATGGAGCAGCAACCTGTACTCTTGACACTGACGAGAAAGAGGACATGAAGTCAGCTGGATCCAGAAGACCAGTATTGTACTGTGCCAATTCTTACTCTAGTATTCTAATATGTACCAGTACCTTCAATGGTTAGCCTTCTCCCATCATGCATGGGATCTAGCTTGCAAAAAAGCCTGTCATGTGGAGGTAAACTGTTATCAAGTCATGGGATGGAACTGCCCTATTTCTATCTCCCCTGTCCTCTGTTATCACCCTGCAGGATGCTGCATTTACAAACCAGTGACTTCTACAACCCACACCTCTTGCCTATGTTGTCTAATGAGAGTTAGAGCTCATCCCCACTACAAAATAACCTGGTGTGGAAACTGGGTTATTTTGTGATCAAATCTCTCCAGGGCTGTTTATTCCCCATTTTTTGTTCACACTTGAGGGGAGGAAAGGAAGAACGGCTGTCATGGAGGAGGAGAAGGAGGAGGAGGTGGAGGTAAGAAAAGGCAAAGTCCTTCTGAACAAACCTTGCCAAGATAACCCCACAACAGCCTTGAAGGCACACAACAACAACAATAGAGGAGGGGTGGCGGCATGGGAGGAAGGCTTGTATGAGGGAGAACGTGGGCTTATGGAGGAGTCCTTCCCTTCTTCTTCCTCCTCCTCCTCTTTTTCTCCTCTCATGGAGCCCTCAGCAGCCCTCAATGAGGATGAAGAAGGAGCAGCGGCCTCCTCCTTTTCCTCCTCCGGGTCTTCCCAGGGTCACCCAGTGAGTTTCCATGGCTGATCTGGGAAATTCAGAGGATGGAAGAGAAGTCAAAGCTGCGCTCCAAGGACTCTGGTGAGGCTCCTGGCTTGCTTTGGCTCTAAGAAAGCCTCTCAACTCCCTCCTTCCCGAGGGGAGGAAGGGAGGATGGACTGCCCTGTCTGCCAGCCTTGGCTGAGCCCAAAATGGCACCAGAACACCAGGGCTTGCTGAGAGAAGCCAGCAAGCACCAGCACAGCCCTCCATGCGAATCCGACCCATCGTTCCCACTTGTTGAACATGGTTCGAATTCGAGTCTTTTCAAAAGAATAACCCAAAAACTAGTGTCAAGAAAGAGTTGTTCTTTTGTGTTTGCCTCGCTTCATTAAACTGAGAACAGTAGGATCGGAACCGGTTTCAAGTGGGAAAGACGGTCATATAACCTGATCAGTAATTCGAGTTAGATCCTAGTGGGAACGAGGCCTAAGACTCCACGAATGAAGGACCAATGAGATCTTTGGATATAGGGCAGGAAATAAATATGCTAATAAATAAATAGTTTTACAAATTGGGAGTGGCAGGTGGCATCAGGCCATGGAAAGTAAATTTAACCAATATGCTGCATCAGAAGTTGAATAGGTAGTTCTGAACTGAACTAGGTACCTGGGCTTTTTATAACCATAAAGATGTTCAACAGGTATGGCGTATGTACTCATATATGTACCATGTCAGTTAAAGGGTTATAAGTGTGAAAGGGCCCTAAGAATACTAGGTATAAATAACTTTCAGCCTCTCACTCTGCAGTGCTAGAAATTTGGGAACTGAGAAGAAATTTCTTGGGGGGGGGTATTTTTAATATATATTTTTAAGTGCTACTCCCCTGGAATCTTTGTGGATCCAAGAGGGTTGTTTTTTTCTTTGAAGAACAGACCCTCATATTTTATTCCACAGAGTTTTTAAAACTCACATTTATCGCCTTCAGAAGCAGTTTACCAAATGGAATTATGGGATGGGGCCTGGTTTTCAAGAAACATACATCTGAAGCCCACTTGAATATATTGAACTACTTCAGTGGGATGAGAAGAGGTTGAATCCTGGCTCCCCATTGTTGTTCTTGTTTGACTTCAAGGCATTTCCAGCTTTGGCTACCAACTTGACTTTGACTTCAGGGCATTTCCAACTTAAAGTGATCCTATTGTGGAGTTTTCTTGACAAGATTCATTCGGAGCAAGTTTGCTATTGCCTTTCTCTAAGGCTGAGAGAGTGGAACCAAGGATCGGCCAGTGGGTTTCCTTGGCTGAGGAGAGTTGAACCTTTATCTTGCAGACTCCTACTTCAGTATTTAAACCACTAAACGACACTGGCTCTCTCTTAGGAACTTAATTTTAATCACAAATATAATTTTATTTGGAAAGTAGATCTGTATAAACAAGAGAAAGTTTATAAACTGCCTACCTGATGGAATTGCTGGACTGTATTTTCCATAGCTTTAAGACACTCCCTTTTGGCCTGTGTCTCATTTTATGCATACATGGTGAAATAAACCTTTTTGCACATTTGTTGCTCCAGCCAACGTATATATCAAATTTGGCTCCACTTTATATTTGCTGTCAGTTCAGACTTCAAAGCCAAGTGACACCGAAGCTGCCAGTTTTCTGTTTTGAAAGAAAGGCTTCCAAACAAAAGATGCTCATGATATTTATAAAACTTCTGCCTGTGTTGGTTTATTCCACAGAGCCCAAGTAGCTCAGAAGCCTAGAGCTTAAACTCTGCATATTGAGTGCTTTTTCATGAAAAAATAATCACCAGGATAGAGAAAAACGCAGCCAGTTATATGAAACTTTATCCTTTTCAGTTTAAAAAGAGAGAGAAAGAGAAAATCCATTTTGGTGTGTCATTCTGTGCAAGTTTAGAGTCTTTTCTATAAAGCAGTGGAACCAAGAAAGAAAACGTATCTCAGAGGGGAGATAAGGAGGCACAATGTGGAGGCTTTGTGATGGGTCACACATGGCATCTGCATCAAAGGATGGCATTTGTTGTGCCAATTCCCTCCCCAAAAAACTTCCACATCTCTACTGTGCCTTAGAAACATTCTCCTGGTGTTTATGTTTCTGTCTTTTGGCACCAAGCAAAGACTTAAGACTCTTTTGAGCATTAGAATTCTTTTATTCTACTGATTATGCAACAGTAATGTGTCTGTGTTGTTTTTAGTTCTGTTACGTGACAAGATAGATTTTAATTGTAGTGGTTACAGTTCATTCTCTGGAATGTTATTGTGTCACTTTCATTGTTTTACGTGCATTTGAATTTTCTTTTAAACCTTCTGTACATGTCCCAGTAACTATTTTATGGAGTCATTAACACATATAAAAGAAATAAAGTAATTTTTCCCATCCTCCCAGGTCTGCACATACCCAGAAAGCGTAAACTTGGCATACCCTCCAACATTTCACAGATGAAAACTGGGATACTTGCACTCAAGCGAAATCAGAGTGCGGTCGAGATGGTGACATTTATTAATGAGGAAGAACAAACAAGATAGGAGAGGTTACAGCTGTTTGCATCTGCCTGAGTGCACTGCAAAAGATAAGATTTTGTACCCTCTTCTTCCTCCCCCATTGAGTTAATGAGTGCAAGCTACTTTTGCATTTGAACTCAGTTTTCAGCAACTGAAGTAAGCTGAAGACAGACAGAAAGTGGAAAGAGAATTGGGACATTTTTAAAGCATCTGAAAAAGTAAGATGGCAGAGGAGTAATCAGGAGAGTCCCTGCCGAACTGAGAGTTGGAAGATATGACTTTGCAATGGGCATAAAGAAGAGAAGAAGAATCAAGGTGATGCCTGTCTACATTTAACTGTGCTCCACCCATTGTCAAAAGTGAGATAATATGGAAGGCAAGGAGAAAAAGTGATAACTGCTCCACAGTGCCTGCTGGAGGGTGGAATGTTACAATTTGACATTCAGCAAAACAAAGAAAGAATTATAATAATAAAAAAATAATAATGAGTGGGTAGCTGAAACTCCCTGCCTGGAAGCTCAATGGGATTTTTGATCCATCCACATTTGTATTTGTTAAAAAAGAAAGGAAGGAAAGGAAACAATTACAGTTTTCCATAAATATCTTTTTTTTATTTCTTTAGCAGAGGTTAAGTGATTGCAGATTACAGTTTTAGGTCCAAGAATCTAATTTTCTATTCTTGTCTGTGAAAAAAAAGGAAAGGACAACTTCTGGTGAAGTCTGGGCAGGGTGGGATGTGGGAAGTCCCAGGGGAGAAAAAGTGCAGATAGCATCTTGTGCATTAATTCAACATCTGAAAGAATATCCAGAGCCCTGACTGGAGAAAGCGATCAAGGGAAAATCCTGGAGCAAAGCCCTCATATATGATTTAAAACATGATTCTTGAAACATTAATAAGTGACATGCTTATAGCACATGTTGGGTAGCTTTGGAAAATAACATGGAAACTGCCTTGATGGATAGTACAGCAGTGGAGCATACATGGTTGTACATCTGTAGCTGGGGTGAGAATAATGTGGCCCTCCAGATGTTATTGATCTGCAACTCCCAGCATCCTCATCCCTGGAGGTCTGGTGTGTGTTGTAGTCCAACAACATAGAGGGCTGCATGATTTCTCCCTTCCCTCTGTAGAGAGCATTTATGCATCTGCAACCTCTCTAGGGTGCATTTGTGTATCCTTGTGGTTATCCCTGTACCTGTGAAGAAACTCAGTTTTGATCCACCTGTGACTGATTGGTGAATTCCCCATAGTTTGTTTTCAGATATGGGTGCATTTACAGTGAATATTCAAACATGAAGCAAACCAATTTGGAACTGCCTAGTTAATAAATGATAGCTAGGATGCCTGAGAGAAAAGAGATCATAGGATTTGTCCTTGTTTTGTTTTCATTGCATTGCTAATGTTATGTGACTCTTTCCTTAAGTAATATAAATTAAAAAGCTGGGGCCCTGCCCCAAAGGAACTAAATTTCAACAGACAGGGAGACAACAAAGGGAGAAATGGGTGCCACAGAAGAAATTGTCACCAGATACCACTTATTTTCCAGGCAAGCTTTACCATGAGACACAATGAAGTGGCTAACTCATGTGGCAGATATTCAAGAATGGGGAGCACCAGCAAAGCAGTGGAGGATAGAGATGTTTAATCCATGCAGCCTGACCTGTACCCACTAAATGATCCTGTGATCTGCATGTGCAAGGCAGCATGCTGTCTTTCTCCCTTGTTGAAAGAGATATTCAACTGCCAGCTGTTTTGCATATGGAATGGGAAGAGCTGCCATCTTGTTCTTTACTTTAGGCAACAGACTGTCGGGGCCCATCCCTGTCTGCCTTATTGCAGACAGCAAGGATACTTAGCAGCAGAGTTGTTTAGGCATGTTTTTTTGAAAGAGGATGATCCCATATCCATGCCAAGATGTTTTATTCCTGAGGTGAAGGACAAGATGGCATCCCACTACTATATACAGGAGCCATCTGGACTAGCTTGTTGTTGTTGTTGTTGTTTGCCTAAGTTGTTTTCAAGTTATGGTGATCTAAGGCAAACCTATCAGGGGTTTCCTTGGCAAGTTTCTTCTGAGGAAGTTTGCCATTGCTATCCTCTGAGAGAGTGTGACTTGCCCAAGGTCAACCAGTGGGTTTACATGGCTGAGCCAGGATTCAAACCTTGGTCTCTCAGACCACTATTCCACACTGTATTGGCTCTGCACTAGCGGTTAAATCTTATTTCAGTAAGGATGACAGGATAGCATCCTCCATTGCACCTGAGGGCAGCTATCTAGTGTAGATAGGTTGAGTAGCACACATGGCAACATTATCATAGGGATTGGTGGGGGAATTTAGGAGATATGGCCAACTGGCTGCCTTGGCATTCCCCCAGCATCGACTTCTTTGAGGCACACCTCTTGCTGGTTCTACTTAGAAAGAAACTGGGAGCTGTGATAGGATGCCTACTTCTGTGATGGGATCTTCAATGAAAAAAAAAAGAGTACTGCAAAGTGTGGTAGGAATCCATTTCTCACAAGGCAAACACTCACTGGGCATAAAAAGCAGGGAAATAAACCATACATGCCAATATTTCACAGACGAAAATTGGGACACTTGTGGGCAAGCAACATCAAAGCGTGGTCAAAATGGCAAAAGGTATTAATGAGGAAGAATACACTAGCTAGGAGAGGGTGTAGCAGTGGCATCCCAGGGGGAGCGTAGGGTGTGTGAAAGGATGAATGTGCTCCCTTCCTACCTGCTCCATCACCAGACTTTCTTCCTGGGGAGGAAGCCTGGTGATGGAGGAGCAGGAGGAGCAAGCACTTGCCCATCCAGGGTGACACAGCCACTGGGGAGGGAGGCAAGGGAGTTCGCTATCACTGGCAATCATTCCAGGGTCTGGCTTGGCAGTGGGCGACTGGGCAATGATGGAATGGGGTGGGTAGGTCAGTGAATTAGCAGGAGGGGCAGGGCATGCTGCCACCTCCCCACCAGCAGCCCTCTGCACCAGGTGTCACCATAGGTAGCAATGCCACTGGGGTGCAACAGTTTGCATTTCCTTGAGCCCCCGCCTCCTTTCTCACCTGCTGAGAAAGTACAAACTACTTTTGTACTTTGAACTCATTTGGCATCAACTGAGATAAGATGGAAAGTAGGAGCAACTGACGTAAGCTGAAGACAAAAGAGGAAAGTAGAGAGTCTGGGACATTTTCAAAGCAGCTAAAAAATGGAACAACAGAAGATTAATTGGGACTGTTCCTGGCAAGTTGGGACAGTTGGGGGGGGGTATGATAAATGCATGTGACTACTGGACTGTACCAACCTGGTGGTGTTCAACTGCAGCTCCCATCTTCCTTAACCTGCAAAACCAATTCTGAGGTCTGCTGGGAGTTGCAGTTCAGCAGCATTTAGAGTGCCATCTGATTCTCATCTCAGTAGAAAAAAACTCAAAGTAACACAAAATTTAGTGATGAAAAATGTAAGTCATTACAGTAAAGTGTGTGGTCTTAGAATATTTTCCTGAAAGGCATAAATTACTATTATTATTTTTTTGTGAAGACAGAAATCTACATAACCTTTTGATAATAGTGTTCCTTCTGGTTATATGTCCTCCTTGTGTTACTCCTAACATTGAACAGAACCAGAGTTAAAAATAGTTTTTGTGTTGAAATCTGTCACTGTGGAGTATAAATGTCCTTAGGTTACTTTCTGCAATGCTGACGTTTGTACCAGACAATGGAACAAAACACACAATCCACAATTGTCAGCTGAACAAAAGAATTAACATTTTCAGTAACATACATAATATTGGGAACAAGCTGAGCACGGAAGAAACAATGACATCAGTTTGAAAAGTACTGTATATACTCAAGAGACATGTATCAAACGATGCAAAGGATAAAGTATAGGAAAATGATGCAAAAGAACGTATAAAATCCTGGCAGGCATAACTGTTTGTGCCCACCCCAAAGGCCGGATGGATGAGGAAGACACTATGGTAAATGTTGGCTGTGCGATGTGTGAAGGAGGCAACCAGGCACAGACAGGGCTATGAAAATTCACACATGTCAAAAAGGATGAAAAGGCAAAGCAATGAATATGGTGACTCCATCGGCAGTGATTATAGTCTTTAATATGATAACTTGGCCTGATTTTAACCCAGAAAAACTAACAAACATACACAAATGTCTTACACAAGTCCTTCAATGCTTGATTCCTCTTGGTGCGCCTTTGAGAGGAGGCACCAAAGAATTGTCACCACTGCCATCTTCCCACCCAGACCTTCCAAAAGGCTAGGAGTGTTGCAGAGGAGAATGTAGAGGGGTTGGTGCTTCTTTTAGGTCCTCTCAGGGCAGACTAAGCTGTTGCCTTTGACTGCTTTACTCAGAGAAGAGGATGGTTCCTTTTTAGATAAGAGATAAAGTGTAGTACTTGCATTGACCTGTCGATAAGGTGACCCAATTTATTTGGGTCAGTTTTTTTGACTAAAATTTCTATACTGATATATAGTAATGAGAATACGGTAAGTAGCAAGAAAGAAGCAGAAAATAAGAGCTACGTATTTCAGAATATTTTGTACTACAGGTATTTGAATAATAACATCCATTCCACATAGTTTGCCATTCTGTATGGGAACGATGTGTTATGGCTTATGCAGTTATGTTTGCATACAGGGGATGGCCTTCTAAAGGTTTTGGGCTAGTTTGGGACCACTTTAACTGCCATGGCTCAATGCTATGGAATTCAGGGATATGTAATTTTGTAAGATATTTAGTCTTCTCTGTCTGAGAGATCTGGTACCACAGCAAATTATAAACTTCACCCAGGATAACCAGCAACAAATTGTGGGAGTTGTAGTCTAAAACAGTAGTTCTCAAACTTTGGATGTCCAGGTGTTTTGGAGTTCAACGTCCAGAATTCCTGATCCTCAACCATGCTAGGAGTTGAGGTCAAAGACATCTGGAGGATTAAGTTTGAGAAGCACTGGTCTAAAACATCTGGAGACCAGAAGGTTCCTCATTCCTAGACTAGATGTTCCTTAATATGTTTTTGTGGGCATTTGTGTACAAGCTATTCAAAATGTGTTTGCTTGCCTCTGATAGTATGATTTAGCAAATGCAAAGTATGCACACATATACATACTGACAGTGTTATGTCTGAAACAGCCCTCAACATGTACACAGAGAGTGATGTTATGTGTAAATAGAACTCTTAACTTGCACTGAGTTGTTTTTAACCAACTAACAACTGTGCAAAGAAGTTTCAGATGTTTTCATTTTATTATCTCTCTACTACTTCTGGATGAAAATATCCAAAGAATACCATCACTGAATCAAAACAAAGGTCCAAGTAGTCTAGTGGGCTGTTTATGACAGTAGATACCAACAAACCACTGGAGAACGCATGGACAGGGCATTGTTTCAGATTAAAACTGTTTTTAAAAAATTGATAAAAACAAAAACAAATGGATTGTGAATGACCCTATCACCAGCAGAGAAACACCTTCAGATCCAACTCTTAGTTATCTTAAAATGTATGGTCACAATCATTTATGTCTTGTGCTTTATGCCTCCAAGTTGCCACTGACTTATGGTGCCCCTATTATATGGTATTATTGGCAAGATTTATTCAGAGGAGGTTTCCTATTACCTTCCTCAGGCTGACTTACCCAAGATCGGGGTCCTCAAACTACGGCCCGTGGGCCGAGTCCAGCCCGCCGAGGCCTTTTAACCGGCCTGTGGCCCGCCTGGTGTGGTTTTTTTCTTTTTCCACCTGGCTTGTTCCTGGTTTGAGCCCCGCCTCTGGCTTGGCTCCCTTTG
>CM034703.1:20836500-20856589 GCA_020142125.1 Phrynosoma platyrhinos | reverse complement strand
GACTGGTTTGCTTTTTACAAACAAAGTGAAAGTGTTGAATATTTCAAGAAACACATTTATAGCAAGGTTGCTTTTCTTTGGGTAACTTAAAATTAAAACAACTTTAGTATAGCACTACAGAATAGTTCCTCTGGACTGAGTCACTTGTGTGGGCTTTTTTGCCCATGTTTTCTTCCCTATCTCCATGTTGTACCTTCTCCTGTTGTTAACTGGGCATCTGCACCCTGATTAGCTGATGGGACTATTTAGGAAGTTGCATGGGAAATCCATGCATATTCTGTATCATAAGTCCCACAATTCTTAAGGAGATTACTTTCTGCTAGGTTGGATTTTCTGAATGTTTGACTCCTGTTTCAGCAGAACAAATACCAGCAGGCTGGGTAGGAACAGAGAGAGAGCACCAAAAATCAGAGGCAGAGAACATACTTGGCATGTGGAAGTCCTAGATTCAGTTCTTCACATCTGGTTGGAAGAATCCATTAGGGATCTGAGAAAGACCTCTTCCCAAAATCTTGAACAGGACCACTGGCAGACAAAATAAACAGTACTGAGTACAATGGACCATCAGGAATGATACAGAGGAGCATTTGGGTGATTGTTAAATCTACCCAAGAAAGTAGGCTGTAGTTCATGAAGGTTTTTGATTAAATAATCTGGTTAGTCTTCATGATTCCACAAAACTCCTTCTTTATATGTTAAATTTATGTGTACACTGATGATTGTGTTGTAGCGCTCTCAACTTCCTTAGAAAACTCTCTTCTTCATGTTTTCAGTATTCCAAGGCTGGGAGAAGTATTAGTTTGTAGGTGAGCCAAGAGAGGTGTTATTGTTTCACCCTTGTTCCTTTTGCTACATTTTTGTATTGACTAAACAGGGTTGGTAGGCTTTTTAAAGTGGGTTGAACTAGCACAGCATGCACAGCGATCTCATTGAAACAATCACACTTCCTGCAAATAGCTGTCATCTGTCCTCAGCCTGACTGGCTGTGACAGATAGCTGCCTGATACAGTGGAAATACTTGTGAATGGATGATGGCTGCATTCAAGAATCACACAAGGGGAAGTTTCCTTTTTTGTTTTGTTTTGCTCTAGGAGCTTCTGCCAAATTCCTCATTTTCAGAGAGATCAACATCTGATGTGCAGAGAGACTCCATATTATGTTTGGCTGAAGCAGATTTTACAGTTCTGTAATGAGATACTGATGTATATAATAGTAACTGATCCCTGAGAGCACTGGGGCTAAGCCAAGTCACGTTCTGTGGAGATTTCCATGCAGCCAATAGATACTCTGGGCAAACCTCAAGAAGCCAAGGGGAGAGTATGGGTGAGATTCAGCATATGGAGAAAGAAATGTTATCTAAGATTCATGATCTTACATCATGAATATTTGTGATTTTGCTCTGCAGCATGTCTTTGGGCTTATATATATAAAATCACTCAGGTAGATTCATATAAAGCAACAGGTCCTGCATGCCCAAACCGCCAGAAACAAACCAAAACCAAGTTAGTGTGGCTCTGTGAACCCAGTTTACACTTAACTGTTCTGCCTGTGCAAGCTGTCCCTACCATGGGAGACAAGTAAAGTTATAGACAAATCAACATGTGATACATGAGTACAGTTGTTGTGACTAGAGAAATCCCATGTTATTTGCCTTCAGGTCAGCTTTGACTTAGGGGCTAAGCAGACGGGCGGCACGGGCCGCCCCGGGAAGCTGCGGATTGGGGCCAAGGCATCTGCATTTCTTGGCCCCGCGGTGCAGCTTCGCCGCCCCAGGAAGGAGCGCTAAAATAGCACTCCTTCCACAAATCGCTGAAGGTGCGCCGCAAAAGGCTGCCGGCGCACCTTCGGCGCCTCTTCTGCTGCAGCATGTGTGGATGCTGTAGCAGAAAGGCATCATCGGAGCATGCAGAGGGCCGGCTGCTCCGACGACATTTTCGGGAAGGGGTTGGGGCGCCCAGCGTGCGGCTGCCCCTCCCCTTCCTTGCCCTGAAGACGGCGCTTTGTGCCGTCTGCTTCCCCCCTTAGAACAATCCCAGGAGTGAAAGACTTCCAAGAGCCCCAGTTATCAACTGCTCTGCTCAGGTTGTGCAAGCTTAGGGGCATGGCTTCCATGATTGAGAAATCACTTGGCTGCATTAAAAGTCACCCTTCTGTACTGGTTTCTCCCAGTGTTCAACCAAAATCTTCTCTCCTATAAAATAAGACTTATGATTTCTCCTTGCAGTCACTTGTGCATGGAAAAGATCAAGAAAACGAGAACTGTAATTGGGAAAATGTCTTTTTGAAGTTACCAGTTTAACTTGGAAGGTTGAAGTGCTGTCAGCTGCTGCAGTCCTAAGTTTGCAAGACTTAAGCAAGGCAGTTTATGATGGAAGATCTTCATAGAATCAAAGCCAACTTGATTGCAAATAATGATATAACAAAAACACCCAAACCCCAATTGTTTAGTTGGAGGTCCATCTTCAATACTGAATTCTTGAAAATACAGTGGTATGGACTTGGTATCCACTGGGGCTTGGTTCCAGGACTGCCCATGGATGCCATTATCCATTGATGCTCAAGTCCCATTATATGCAGTGGGGTAATAAAATGATGTCTCTTATATAAAATGGCAAAATCAAGATTTGCTTTCTGGATTTCTTTTTGAATATTTTCTAGATGTGGATGGTTGAATCCATGGATGCAGAATTCATGGATATGGAGAGCAGACTGTAGATTAAAAAGAATAGGCCTCCCTGTTCTCTCTGAGTTTAGCCATAATCCTCCCATTACCTGAGGATGGTCAGGATTGGATTTCTCCACCAACAGTAAATTGTTGTGAGTTATCCCAATTATCATGCCAACTATTTTAGTATTGCTTGGGTCTTGAATGGACAAGTAAGATCCTTTGGCTTTTCAAGAAATGTGTTCCTGATTGAGAATGAAACTACTAGAACTAGTTTGTTGAACCAGATCAAAATAGTTGTGTGTCTTGGATTTGTGACTGTGCAGACTATCAAGATGTGCAATTATACCTCAGAACTTATTGCAGCACTGCTGTCTGTCATCAAATAATAGATATTCAAAGAGATAGCTCTGTTAGTCTGTTTTAGCATAAAAAGACATAAATCTTGAAACTAACTGGCAAGAAGAAATTTCTACCATAAGCTTTCATAGACTCAATCCATTTCATCAGGTCTGACATGAGTGGGGAATTGAACCTTGTTCATCAGAGTGGTAAAATAGGGATCTATAGTCTGTTGAGGTACTTTGAATTCTGTGCTAGAGAATTTAAGTGCCCTCCTGTGAGCTACAGTATCTACTTAACTGAATTTAGCATTTTGGTGTCTACAGTGCATGCACATATGTATGAATATGAATCTGCCATAGTGGCATGTAACTCCCTCCAGCACCATTCGGTGGGAGGCAAGATAGATTTTCCATATGTGATGACACCAACATCTATTCCAACTAATCCCTATTAAAGTCATCCCATGTTAGCCCCCTGCAGAATATTAATCTGTGTATTAATTATACCACACCCGCATCTACAAAGCCTGGAAATTTTAATTTTGTTTTGGACTGCAACTCTCATTATCCCTGAGAGTTGGGGAATCTGGGAGGTGTAGTACAAAAAAGTAACTTTTCCCAAGCTCTGCAGTATGGTGGTTTACAAAATCATATGACCAAAAGGGAGAGGGATGTTGAGCCCCAAGGAGTATTTTGGACTAATTTTAGATGCTGGAGACAGGGCTAAAGGTGGAAGTAGGGAATGCTTACCCTCAAAGTCTCTGAAATAGTTGCATCATAATGTCAGGTTCTGTTTTATTCAGCCCATTGGCATGCTGCATATGTTTAGCCTGCTCCAAGTGAATGCATTAGCCAAAGTACTGCAATATTCATAAATATGTGCTTTCCTGCAGAAAGTTGGAGTGAGGTAGTTTTTCTTCATTTAAGAGAGAACGGTGCATTGTGGCTTCATTAAGAGGCATACCACTGTGTTAACACTCTCATGGTTAAATCTGTGTGAATCAGGGTGCACAGGTTTCTGCACAAGCGACTCCTTCCCTCCCCCATTAAATCATTTACACTTTGCTCAGATTGCTCGGCGTGCTATCTGGCTTCTCTTTCTTTGTGCCTCATTTCTTCTTAATAACCTGTTCCTATCTGAATCCACCCCCTATGATGGGACCATTGATAAAACTAGATGACTTTGAGACCAATTAGGATGCAGTGCACCGCAGGGCCTAGAATATTAATCCTTTTGTCCTAGTTTCAGTGGAATTAAACAAAAACTGGATAGCAAAAATCTGGAGTCCTGATGGTTTAGACTATCCAGTACAGTATTCTGTTTTCGCAGTATATACCCAACTATAAGTTGACCTCATATATAAGTTGAAGGAAGGTTTTAGGGGCTAAGATGATGGATTTTGATATGACCCATGGATAAGTCAAGTGTAAAACTTAGAGGGATGTAACAAAGGATCTAAAGGATGAAGCAAAGGAAAACAATGCCAAAGAACTTATAAAATTACAGCAGGTAATGTTTATACTCACATTAAAGGCTGGATGGGTGAGAGAAAAGGGGGGGTGTCATTGCTTCCAAGACAGATTACATTCTTGCTTTTCACCAGGGAGTGGTTCCTTTTTTTTAATGAGTTAAAGTACACTACTTACATTGACCCATGGATAAGTTGACTCAGTCTTTGGTTGTTAATTTTTTGACTAAAATTTTTAGATTTATATATGAGTATATACAGTAATTGGATGCCTGTGATAAAGCCCACAAGCAAGATATGAAGGATCTTGTTCCCTAGCAAATAATATTGAGAGATATAACGTTCCTGAACATGGATTGTTTTGTAGAGCCACCATATTTGTAGTCATTGATAGAAACTCAGCAGATGCCAGGAAGTGGGGTAGGGAGCTTCAGAGTGAGAGGGAACTGCAGGAAATTGAACCATGGGATGTTGTAAGAGTGTGGGATGCATCTGCACTGTAGAAATAATGAGGTTCGACACCACATTAACTGTCATGGCTCCATCCTACAGAATCCTGGGATTTTTAGTTTTGTGAAGCACCAACACACTATGGCAGAAAAGGCTAAAGATTTTGTAAAACTACAAATCCTGGAATTCTATAGAATGGTACTACAACACTTTAAGTGGTGATAAGCTGCATTATTTCTACAGGGTAGAGTCCCAAAGTAGGTGGTACACCACCCCCAAGGGCAGAAGAAAGATCCAGGATGGTGGTGAGAGAAAAAGGGGTGGCAGGGGAGTGTTGCAGGAAAAGGGGGTGGTGGTGGAGGGCCTTCAGTCAAAGTACTGGAGAAGGGGAACCAGCAGCCTTTAGGACCACAGTGGGGATGAGGGTTGCACAAAGCTTATTTTCAGGGTCCCTTAAAGCCACCACAAGGCCAGTACAAGTGAGAAGCTTCTTGGTTGCTGCTCCCAAGGTGACTTGGTTCAGAAGGAGCAGTGACCAAGATTGGTTGAATTTGCATGAGAGCAATAGACCTAACATCAAGAAATATGCATGGTGGGTGCTAGGGTTGTCACTGAAGAGAAAGGAAGTAGTAGCCCGAAAAAGTTTGGGGACCACTGACATAGATGTACCCCAAGAGTACTGCTTGCTCAGTGAAGTTCTCTTAATTCCCCCCTCTTATTGTAGCTTTCTGACCCAGTGTAGGTTGGGGTACACTCAGGAGAGCCCTTTCAGAGATTTGATGCTTCATTAGATCTAACCAGAATCCCCCTTTACTTCGCATTATCTTTTTTTATTTAACTGCAGTCATCTACTACGTAGAAAGAAAGATGTAGGCTTATGCAAACCTGACGGTGGGTTACACTAAAGATTTGTGGTGGGCAATAGCCATCCGGGGGTGGGAGGAGTGTTCTTAGTCCAATGCTGTCAATATTGTAATGGACAATTGTTGTTCGCCTTCAAGTTGTTTCTGGCTTATGGTGACCCTAAGGTGAATCTATCATGGGGTTTTCTTGGCAAGTTTCTTCAAAGGGGGTTTGCTATTGCTATCCTCTGAGGCTAAGAGAGAGTGACTTGCCCAAGGTCACCCAGTGAGTTTACATTGCTGAGCCAGGATTTGAAT
This sequence comes from Phrynosoma platyrhinos, assembly GCA_020142125.1. Classification (NCBI taxonomy): domain Eukaryota; kingdom Metazoa; phylum Chordata; class Lepidosauria; order Squamata; family Phrynosomatidae; genus Phrynosoma; species Phrynosoma platyrhinos. The sequence continues at coordinate 20,850,501 of CM034703.1, read as the reverse complement.
CCTGGTCTCCAGACTCAGAGTCAAATGCTTAAACCACTACACCACACTGGCTCATATTAGCAGACACCAAATATTTCACTTTTAGAGTGGCATCCAAACCAGTGTGATTGAAGTTGCTTGCAGACAAAACAGTTGTATTAAGCTGTTATGTTGTGTGACAGGTGGTTCTTTCTGCAGAGCAAAGGCTGGGAATTGGCCAAAATAAGTGTTTGTAAGGCTTCATCACAATTCCCTCATGTTCTAGAAAGATAGATGTGTGTGTGTATGAGAGTAATGATGATCAAACTTTTGACAAGGTTTATGAAAATGTAATTGATATGTGAGACCAAAGATTTTGAAGCATTCCCAGTGATGCTGGAGGGAACATTTTTGCAAGACTTTTTAACCCCCCCCCCCACTTTAAATGGGTCGAGATGAAAGGATGTGCTAATTGACTTTGCTATATTGAAGCAGTGATAATGGATTTGTGTAATGCTGTTGCGATGATTTTACTGTGGATTACAGAGAGAAAGTGTTTTGAAATATGGGATTGCTTCATAGCTTTCCTGATGTTTCACCCTGCCAAAACATATTTTAATCTCCCAATATAGTTATTCTAAACTATTTCTCTTCTAGCAATTGCACACTTTTAATGTACAACAGAATGTTCCAGAGACTATTTCTGTAGGAGGGAGGCAGAATGGCTGTGATCCCACCAACACCACACTGCTCCACCTGTGATCTGAAGTGGTATAATTGGGGTTTTTACCATTTCCAAAGAGGATGTTCATCTGTTACAGCCAAAACAACAAAGTGAACAGATTTATTCTGGCGTCAGCTTTCTTTGACTGGAGTCCACCTCTTCAGATGCAGAAGATCTTTGGAGTCAGTAGCTGGAGAATTGCTGCAAACTTGAGCAAGAGAACTATGGAGCATTTAAAGTTGTCTGAGGAACAGTGATTCATGTAGAAAGGAAAATCCATGCGAAATTTCAAACTGCCCCCACCTCCAATAGAGTGTATTCTCTTCATTTTTGTGCCCATGTAGAGTTGTGTCTGCCAGGCATAAATCTAATGAGTGCCAGTTAAGCTGTGGACATTCCTGATGGGTGAGGTTATGAGTTAAGGGCTCCCACTGCTCTCCATTCCCTGAGATATGCTGCCATGCTGCGTTCCCTTGATTTGGTGGTCTTGCTTCCACAATTGCACATTGTTTCACCCAAAGCAAGCCACAGAGTGCTCCATAGGAATCTTGGCATGATGAATAGGAGGCTAATTCTTTTCGTAGGTGGGGCAAAATTTTCAGTATAGTTGAAGTCAATGGTTGTTTTGTTATGAGCTTGAAAGACGGACTAACATTTGGCATTGAGTGTGAAATCAGGGGTGATTGCTATAGGTGGGAACATACGCCTTTGCTTATGCCCTGAGGCCAGCTCCTAAATATTGAGAGCTTAGGCATTTCATGCTTCTATAAAGCATTTGTGTCTGATGGCATCTCTGTAACCTGCTTCTTGAAGCACAAGGGTGTGTGTGTGTACAGACACATACATAGAGTCTCAATTAGCCCTCTTTGAATGTGTAAATATGTCTTGCCCTGTAAACCTTGGAAATGCTATAGCCAAACCTGTTTTTTAAATCCTTATTTAAAATCATCTTTAAACAGAGGAAAGTGTTTAAAAAGAAACAAGAACCCAAAACTTGAAAGGACCTTTGAAAACTCTATCCGTGTAAGCTGCAATTTCACAAGTAAACATTAGCCTTGAGGTTTTGGGAGCCTTGACTGACAGGTTCATCATACTGGATATGAGGCTGAAATCTCAGCTAGGTATAACAGTTGCAGAGGACAGAAATGGCAGACAGGTGAGAATCCTCATAGGTGCAAAGAAACTTAGAGTTCTTATTGCAAGACCTGCAGCACAAATGCCTGGATTTGGCTGCAAATCCTGCAGCCAAATCCAGGCATTTGTACTGTGATGCAAAATATTTGTCCTCCGAGGGTGAGACATCCCTCAGATCCTGAGCCAAATCCAGGCATTTGTGCTGCAGAGCAAAATATTTGTCTTCTGAAGGTGAGACATCCCTAAGAACCCTGTTTTAAAATCCTAAGCCAGGGAACCTTTTAAGGTGCTGGCATGCTCTGTTTGGACTAGCTTTAACTCCTAGTCTTCCCCAAGGGTGTACTTCTTAAGGTCAACCCATCCAGCTAGTGAGTTTTAACTCCTAGCATCCCTTGCTGGTGGGCCTTTTAAGGAACACCCCCAATCTGGCTGTACAGGTTTAACCTCAACCTTCAGAGAGTGGGTGTGCACCGCCTTGGATGGGCACAGGCAGGTACAGCGGAGAGGCATTTCCTATCTGTGGCCATAAGACCTCTGCGCAAGGTGGGTGAAAGAAAACCCAAAATAGGAACTTAGCTGGGGATGCAAGTCTTTGGGGTCTGTTTAAGTCAGCTGCTGGTAGCTACAGTGGGGTGCAGATTCCAAAAAGCTTCCTAGTGAACGTTCTGGGGCATGGTCTAGTCTAAGGAGAAAACCTAGAGGGTCGTTTTGCTGCAGGAGTGATCAGGTTCCCTAGGCAAAGAGGGTGAAACAGCTGTAGAGATGGAACACAGGGTTCCTAACACACTATAGGGGGAGCCAGAACGAAAATAGAGAAGAAGTGTTCCCAAGTGTTCTGGGAAGATGTATCCCCACAAAGTTCTTAAGACTGAGCAGGATAGGAAGAAAAATCCTAAACTTCTCCCTCAGCCGAAGAGGTGGAGAGAATGCCAAGAAGCCTCTTAAAGTCTTGGACAATTCAATTTGGAGCAAGTGGTTTTAACCCAGGCTCTTTAGTGGAAAAACCTTTTAAGGTCCCATGAACTTGGGCTAAAAATTGGGTTTAAACCCTGAGCCATCACACTGAAGCCTTAGGAGGCTTTGCAAATTTACAATAGACTTGGTCCTCCAAAGAAAAGACAGTAAGTTTCCCCCCCAGCTCATCTCCCTCCCACCAGAGGTTGAGACACAGAAAAGATCCTAAGATTTCACCCCCGCAAAGAATGGAGAGAGAAATTGGTAGCCCAAGTCAACCTCCTCAAGGAGAAAAATTCCATTTTGGTAACCAGGATCCAAAAATTGGAAGCAACATCCAATCAAAGAAAAGCCCTTTTCTCCATCACAGAAGTCCATGCCATAGCAGATTTGTTGGGGATTCAAACTTAGAAGGATACCCTAACATACATGCACACACACAAGAACTCAGGAGTAAAGTAGTTAGCTTGGATAGGAAACACAAGGCTTTCTAATGGTGCTAATTACCAAAGAAGGCTGCTCCAATGATGAATGAAGAGGGATAGACTCAATCGTTATGAAAGGGCAAGGACAACTGATAGAGCTGGGGTGTCAGAAATCACAGTGACACAGTGTCACCATGAAATCTATCCAGACCCCGATGTGCCTAGATTTTGGGAAGCATTTATACCCTTAATCCTAGCCTGAGGCAAAGAGTTGCTATTGTATATCAAAGGAATTCTGAATGCTGTCCTTTGAAGTAGACAATTTCCAAAAGAGAGGAGATAGGATGTTATCTCATCTTCAGCCAGACACATCCTGGCTGGCACTCATAAATCTTCTAGGTGTGAATGTCCTACTTTGCAACCCCTAAGCCTGGCCTTTTTGATCTGCAAATGGTTGTAAATGCAGATGTGACTCTGTTTGGAGTGCCTACGTGAGGCTCACGCTTTAAGCTCATGGCAATGAAGGCTCCAAACCAATCATCGTAACAGACCTGAGACCCTTTTGCACGCTTGTTTGCAGAACTTTCTTACTCTCTCACAGCTTCAGTTTTAGCAGAATCCCATCCTGGGGAAAACTTGCACCCTTGGTCCTGAGTCTAAAGAAACAGCTGGTTCATAATATTTTGGAATGGAGGTAGGGAGTGGCCTTGGCATTGAATATGAATGTAATGGTTAAAAGCTAAAGTCTGGGGAATTGGCACAACATAGGGATGCTCTACTCAAATTTCAGAGAAGCTGCTGATCTATTAAAGGGGCATTGTGGGGGAGGTTCAGCCATTATAAGATTCACAGTTTTATTGCTGATACAGATGATAGACGTTGACCTAATAATTTGAAGCCAGGAAATCAGAAGAAGATTAAGAATGGGCAGCTATGAAAGAATTAGAAAAGATCCTAAAATGTGAAGATATACAGCTCAGCACAAAGTTAGAATCATACAAGCCATTGTATTTCCTATTACCACATAAGGATGTGAGAGCTGAATAGTTAAGAAAGAAAACAGGAAGAAAATCAGCTCATTCGAGATGTGGTGCTGGAGAAGAGTTTTGAGGATCCCATAGACAGCCAAAAAGACGAACAAATAGATCCTAGAACAGTTCAAGCCAGAAATCTCCTTGGAAGCCAAAATGACAAAACTGAGGTTGTTGTACTTTGAACACATCATGAGAAGGGAGGACTCTTTGGAAAAAAACAATAATGCTAGAAAAGGTGGAAGGAAATATAAAGAGAGGAAGGCTGCATGGTAGATGGATGGGCTCTACTAAGGAGGTCAAGGGTATGGGTTTTCAGGAACTAAGCGGAGCAGTGGAGGACAGGGAATCTTGGAGATGTCTCATCTATAGGGTTGTCATGGGTTCATATTGATTCGATGGCAGTTAACAACAAAAATCTGTAATCTAATTAATAAATGTACATTTCATTGTGCAAATTTCTAAAACTTCTCTGATTAAAATTGTTCCAGATATACCAAGTTTAAAAATTATGAAAATTAACACTGGTATATCTGAACAGGCACACTAAACATTTCAAACTTTGGAGAATAATTCAGTAGAGGCCAGCAATCAGTGTTTGTTTTAGTGAAATTCTAAGTACCAGTTCAAAAGCTTCAGGAGTTTTTCTGCACCATTAAGCTCATGACAGGAACTGTAGGGAAACTGTCAGCAGAGAAAAGTGTGAGTTAATTTTTTGCCTTAAGTTGGAAACGACGTGAAGGCAAACACCACCACCAAAGGAATAAGAAAAGGTGACACAGAATCCTATGGAGGCCTACTAAGAATTAAGAGAAGAAAAATATAATAATGCAATTTCCCCCACTAGTCAAAAGCCAGAAACAAAGATCATACAGCCCTCCAGATGTTGCATAGAGAGATCGTGCAGCACCTTTGAGACTAACAGAAAGAAATCGGTAGCATGAGCTTTTGTAGACTTCAGTCTACTTCCTCAGATGCATTTGGTGGAGTGGAAGCCAGGCACAGACATATATATGACAATATCTTCATAGTTTGGACTCATGGTGAGGACTCATTCAAGACATTTCACCAGAGTTTCAACAACTTCCACACCACCACCAACCTCAGCCTGGAGTATCTACTGATTCACTTTCTGGATACCACAGTACAGCTACAAAATGGACAAATAAGCACCTCACTATATTGTAAACCCATGGACCACTACACATACTTACATGGCTCCAGTTTCCACCCTGAATTAGATCCACAGTCTACAGCCAAGTCCTCTGATACAATCGCATCTGCTGAGACCCACAAGATAGGGATGCCAAACTCAAAGAATTACAACAAGCATTCCTCAAACTACAGTACCCACCACATGAAGTGAATAAACAAGGCAAGGCATGTACCCAGGACTGATCTATTACAGAACAAATTGAAGAGGGAAAATGACAGAACCCTACTAGTGGTCACATACAGCTCCCAACTGAGACCACTCAGGTGCATCATCAATGAACTACAACCCATTCTGGACAATAATGCCACTCTTTCAAGGGCTCTGGGTGGCAGACCTTTACTCACCTACAGACAGCCTCCAAACCTCAAACAGGGATGACACATGACACAGATGGAGAGACAGGTACTAAGCCTTGCCATAAACCAAGATGCCAACTCTGCCCACACATTTATCCAGGAAATGTCATCACAAGATCTAATGGTATTACCCACAATATTAGAGGGACTTTCACGTGCTCATCCTCCAATGTGATTTATGCCATACTATGTTCAGTAATGCCCTTCAGCACTCTACATTGGGCAAACAGGCCAGTCCCTTCATCAAAGGCTAAAAGGACATAAATCAGACATTAGGAATGGGAATACACAAAAACCAGTGGCAGAACATTTCAGTCTTTTTGGGCACTCCATCTCAGATCTCAAAACAGTGGTCCTTGAACAAAAGAACTACAAAGGTAGGTTGGAAAGAGAAACAGTAGAATTGGAATTCACCCACAAACTACAGTCCCTCAGCGATGGATTGAACAGAGACAATGGTTTCGTGACCCACTACACACACTTCAACACTAGCAGACCCCATCCTCATAGGGGTGCCCTACATTCATCTATTCTCCTCACCACAGGCTAGTCCCATTGCAAAACTGGATCTGCCAGTTCATCTCCATGCACAAAGACTAGTGCACTAATGACCATACTTAAAACTGGACCTGCAACTTCATTTCCATACACAAAGGATTTTGAATTTGAATTGACATCATCATATACCAATGGCATATATATGTCTGTTCCTGGCTTCCATTCCACCAAATGCATGTGAGGAAGTAGACTGAGGTTTATGAAAGCTCATGCTGCCAATTTCTTTCTGTTAGTCTCAAAGGTGCTACAAGATTCTACAGACTAACACATCTATGACTACGAATCCCTCCAGATGTTGTTGGACATCAGCTCCTCATATTTGGTTGTGCTAACTAGGGCTGATGAGAGCTGCAGTCCAACATCTGGAGGATCACACGATTCTTGGCCCTGTTTTACTTTCAGGTATTTTTCAACCAATTAACAGATTAATTTATCAGACTGTATGTTAAAAGCAGTTCCTGAGATGAATTTGGAAACTTTACTTTGACAGTACTTTGAATTGTATTTTATAAACACTGATAGCTATTTTTTAAAATCTGAAAGAGTGGGGTAAAATGCCAGGAAATAAATGATATATTTAAAATTGAAAACTCGCTTCCCCTTTGGGCCTCAGTTTCCTTGCTGTTGAAATGGAAGCAATCCTGCTATTCTTCTGTAAAGCCTCAGATGACAGACATCATAGAAGCCATGGGATTAGGTCAAGGCTATGTCATTGCCAGAGCTTTGCAGTCAAGTGTATTTATAACTGGGCCTCGTTTCATGTCTTACTTTGGCAATTGTAGACAGATTGACTTAAAGGTAGAGCCAGTACACTTGGGTTGAGGCAGATGAGAAACAGATTCCTTGTGTGGAAAAAAAGAATAGAAAATTCTTTTGTCTGTCTGTTTTAGGAATGCTTTTAATACTTGGCTGGAAAATAACAGTAATCTCCCCTCCCTTTAACAGGTATGTTTGAAGTATTAAATGCACAGGGCACAGAATTAAATGTAAAAACCAGAATTAAATGTAAAAACAGAAGAAGTGGCTTGCTGGATCAGGCAAGTTCTTTCTATCCCAGCACACTATCCCAAAGCCTGGGGAAGTTACTTTTTGGGGGATACAACTTCTAGACTTCCCTACTGGGGTATTTTGGGAGGTATATGCCAAAAAAATTGACGTTTCCAAGCCCTGCGCTATTCCCAACCAGAGCCAGAAGTTGAATGGTAAGAAAAACAGCATTAATAGGATAATCTTTCCTCATTGCTTATCCACAGCATCTGGTATTCAGAACTGCGTTGCCTATCCCCATGGAGGTTCCATTTTAGCTGTCATTTCTACTAACTTTCCCTGATTTGGCACCCTCCAGATGTATTAGATTGCATCTCCCAGAATTCCTGGCCAGCATGCCTGTTAAAGTATGATTTCCAGATAAGGCTGAGAGATAGTGTTTGTTACTTTAGACATTAAACACACAATCTCTACTGATCTTATGCTTTGCAGTTTTTTGCTTGCATTTATAAAGGTTACTAGTTACCCAGCGATAGCATCCTTTTATCATTAAACAGATATGCCTGGAGTCATATTATCATACCATAGCAATGTAACTACTTTAGCAGGGTGCTCCTAGTATGATTTCCTATCCAGTAATTATTTCACTGGGCTGCAATGTGAAACTCTTGATGTTATGATGCACCCAGCAAGCAATTTATGCCTTAGCCATGGAGCCAGCCAAACTTGCACCATCTTATTATGTCCTATCATTTTACATTGTGGAAAAACAACTCAGACTTCACTGAAGACTAATTCCATTTATTTATTTGTTTGTTAAGATGCCTTAGGACTTCTTTAGCACTATAGAAACTATCAGCAGCCATGTATCGTATTGAGTAATCCAGTGCCAGTGTGCAGTTTTAGAGATGCTATTACGAACAGGAAGAACTTAATAGTATAAAATAAGCCAAATGTTTCAGCTTCTGCCTTCTTCATTTGCTACAGATAAACTGAACTACATTCAAGGGTTTAGAACAATTAGTTTTCAATGATTCTTCATTGATGATGGTACTATCATCTAGGCTGTGGTCATCAACCTGTGAATCCAGATTCTCCCTTTTGTCCAAAATGCTTGAAGAAGGTGGCATCACAGTATCAAAACAAGAACAAATCAGAGAGGCTGTAATATATTTTTGTGTGTGATTAACTGCTTCCTTTTGGGATCCAGAACAAACTTGGGAGAGGTGCTGTTTGTTTGCTTTTAAATTCCACACATACACATATGGGAAGATAGTGGGGAAGTACAACCAAATAAGCGTACCTTTTCTGTTGTTCTTTTTAATGAAATAGACATAGTGTTCTGCATATAAAAAAGCACAAACCACAGGAAACTTTCCTGCCTTCTTGGGTTATTGTCACTTGCTAGAGCAAGGAAGGGTGGAATACAATTATGATGACAGAGGCGTGGAAAGCTAGAGGGGAAATGATGCAGTGTGTTCCTAGCATTGCCATTTTTAAAGAGTCTTCTTTAACTCTTACTGGGATGATACCCCTCCACCATCGTAAGAGTTTTATCCCAAAGAAGATATATGGTGTCACTGTCACCCTCTTCTTCATTTCTTCAAACTCTAGTTCAGTCAAAACTAACATCTGCAGTAAAGAAAACTTCTAGATATAGCTTTTAATAGTGAAATTGCATGGCCTTGTCTATGCATTTTATGGATGTCTGGATTATGTCACCTTTCATTGGAGACTGACCTGTGTTTTCCCACTGCTATTTCAGTCTTTTTTCTTACCTCCCATAAAACCTTGAGGAAGGACAGATTAGCTGCACATTCCCCTTGGTTACTAGAGCTGCGAGCTCTCCATCTGGAACCACCACAAGCGTGTGAAGCTACTTACAAGTGCAACCTGTGACAAAATAGTGCAGTATGAATGCTGCTATCCACTTGTGCTTCGATATCTTCAGAAGCTACAAGTAGTGTAAAGTGAAGCACTTAAATCTATTGCCTGGCATGTGTTTTAAGGACCAAGTCATTGTTTCTCAATGAGCTATGTGGGTTTCCAAGGTGGTTTTGACCTATAAAGATCTAAAAGGCTTGGGGACAGCATATCTGAAAGACCACCTCCTCTCATATGAGCCTGCCCAGAATTAAGAGCCTCAGCGGAGGATATGTTGCATCTGCCAACACCCCAAGAAGGTATGTGTAAGTACATACACATGGTAGGACAGTGTATCAGCTCCTGTGTTATGGAGCTCCTTCCCAAGGGAAGTCAGGCTGACTCCCTCCTTGCTGGGCTTCCATTGAGCCCCCCCAAAGAAATATAATTCCATTTGGCATTTAGTTTTTAAGACATATTACTTAAAATTGTTTTTTTAAAAAAAATATTTTGAATTCATTTTTAAAACAAATGTTGCAGGCCAAGATCCTGCATTGCAGAAACAGAGCATAACTTTACACTCTAGAATTTATACATGCCCCATTTTCAGAGAATTGTAATGCTGAACATCCACATGCACAAAGCACACCATGCAACATGCATATAGGACAGTAGTGGAGTCTCCTTCCTTGGAGGTCTTTAAGCAGAGGCTGGATGGCCATCTGTCGGGGATGCTTTGATTGGGAGTTCCTGCATGGCAGGGGTTGGACTGGATGGCCCTTGTGGTCTCTTCCAACTCTATGATTCTATGATCCATATCACCTTGAACTGAATGCAGGCATTCAAACAAAAATGTTCAATTCCTTCCCCATGGGAACTATGTGTTAAAGATACTAACTGGATTCCACTCCACTTTGAGTGCTCTGGAGGGAAGAAAAGCAATTAATTACTCCACTAACTCACAAACTAGGCCCCCAGAAGTTATGCCAAACCTGGTGGGGACATGGTGAGGAGAGGCATGATTCCAGTGGCAGGGAGAAATGTGCAGCACTGCTGCCCTTGTCACTCCATGTACCATATTGTCATAACATATGTCTGGGGCTTGCATCTTTGCCAAATGTCTTCATTGTGATACTTTGTACTTGGAATAATAGAATCATAGAGTTGGAAGAGACCACAAGGACCATCCAGTCCGACTCCCTGGCATGCAGGAACTCACCCTCAAAGCACCCCCGATCATCGGCCATCCAGCCTCTGTTTAAAGACCTCCAAAGAAGGAGACTCCACCACACTCCAAAGGAGTATCTTCTACTGATGAACAGCTCTTACTGTCAGAAAGTTCTTTCTCTTTTCTTGTAGTTTGAATCCACCGCTCTGGGTCTTATTCCTTGAGCAGCAGGAAAGAAGCTTGCTCCATCCTCAATATGACACCCCTTCAAATACTTAAAACAGGACTATTATATCACCTCTTAACCTTCTTTTCTCCAGGCTGAACATACCCAGCTCCCTAAGTCTCCCCTCATAGCACATGGTTTTGAGACCCTTCACCATTTTGGCTGCCCTTCTTTGGACACACTCCAGCTTGTCAACATCCTTTTTGAATTGTGATGCCCAGAGCTAGACACAGTATTCCAGATGAGGCTTGACCAAAGCAGAACAGAATGGTACTATTACTTGTATGTTTAGGAAATGATGCAGGAGTGGGGAGGTAAGAAACCTTTTTTGGCCACCCAGAGAGAGGCTAGGCTCCAAAGGCAATCTGTTTGGGTGCATGAAAGGCCTTTTCTGTGCTTTATCTCCTTCATCACGCCTCTCCCAAGCCACAAAAGATCAAACCTGTTTTGGAGTATTCTTTCTCTTTCCCCTTCCTTCTTTGTACTGTCAAAAACACTTGTGGGTGCATATCCTTCAGCCCAAATCAAGGCACATCTCACAGCATTGGCAACATAACACTTTACAAGCATCTGCTTTACATTTTGGAGGCTTCCAAAAAGAGATGCAGCCAGAGCAGAGGCCCTAATAGTAAAAAAGAGAGAATAGTAGAAGAGTTGAAGCCTAGCCTCTCTGGGCTACAAAAGGCTACTTATCTCCTCACTTCTGTGTCCTTTCCTAAACTTGTAATAAATTCAATAAAGGTCAGTTGAGACAAGATGGAGATGATGTTGGTGGATGGTTTTTCTGCTTGAAAACATGATGGACAAGGCTTCTTAAAGGAGTAAGGGGGGATGCAGACGGCGAAAAGCGCCGTCTTCAAGCCCAGGAAGGGGAGGGGATGCTGGATGCTGGGCGCCCCAACTCCTTCTTGAGGATGTTATCGGAGTGCCCGCCATTGCACACAGCGGGCGTTCTGATGACGCCCTTCTGGCTCAGCGTTCGGACACGCTGAGCCGGAAGGAGCGTGGAAGAGGCACCTTTTCAGAGGCGCCATAAGGGTGGATCGGGCCCGAGGCGTGGGGCAGCCTCAGTCCCAATCCATGGCTTCTCGGGGCGGCCCACGGCTGCTCATCTGTAGAGGCCCTTTGTAACCTTGAAGTTTAGAAGTACTCGTAGAGCTAACATTGTCTTTGGAGGCTTGGGCACCTTCCACCTTCAACAAAGCTAGCTTGGCCCCAGTTTTCTGTGCTTTGTCAAGATATTGTTTGCACTACTGCACTCTTATGTGGACTGCCCTCAATGACTGTTTTCAGTCATTTGCTACAAAATAGTGTACCTGTGTGCTAGAGCCAATGTGACATCGTGAGCTGAGTGTTGGACTCTGACTCTGGAGACCAGGGTTTGATTCCCCGCTTAGCCATGAAACCATCTGGGTGTCCTTGGACAAGTCACACTTTCTCAGCCTTAAGGGAAGGCAGTGGCAAACTTCTTCTGAACAAATCTTGCAAAGAAAACCCCATGATAGATTTGCCTTAGGGGTGCCATAAATCGGAAACTACTTAAAGACACACAACAACAAACAATAAACAAACAAAATACAGCAGTTATGTCAGTGACTGGGCTTGAGTAAAGGAAATATATCTCAGCAGGGTTAGTGCAATTGCACTGACTCTCAAGTAGTTTCAAATTGTGCTAAAATAAGCCTTTAAAAACCTAAATGGTTTAGGACTGGATTATTTTAATGGCTGCTTTCTCCCACCTCTGCCTGCCTGTATATTAAAATCTTCCTTGGAGATTCTTCTGATACTATTGGTCTGGCAAGTGGGGCATGTGGCGATGGCACATTTAGAGAAAGGGACTTTTTGGTAGTGGCTTTCCAACTTTGGAATTTTCTCTTCTGAGAGGTTTGCCCAGTGCTGAGCCTGACACCTTTTTCACATCAGGAGAGAATGTTTTGATTTCTCCTCCTAAGATATATGGTGGTTGTATTGCTGTAGTTTTTTAAAAATGTCTTATTTGTAGGAGAATCCTGCTAGATTGAAGAATTGGGGCATTAAATTGTACAAAAAACCTAAATGATATCCTGGCCCTTTTTTCATTTCCCCAGCTTGTTGGTGTGATGCTTGATGGTGTGATTTACTAACCACTAATCTTTAGTCCTAATAAGGTTGCTTGGACAATTTTGATGACCAAGTGAGCAAGAAGGACAGATTGACAGGCACATAAGATGAACGTCTTGCAGGGAATCTTCTCTTTAATCAGGAGCATTTGTCATTCATGGCTGTATGCTCAAAGATTGTCAGATATTTGAGGAGAACGCACAGACTCTAGAGGATTGGGCTAGTCAATTTGTGCCAAAACTTGGAAAAATAACTTTCTTGGACTACACTTCTCAGAATTCTCTAGTGCATATGACCACTTGGGATTCTAGGAGTTGTAGTGCTAAAAAGTAATTTTCTCAAGCTCTGTTGCATGCAAGTGGGAAGGCTAATCATCACAGTTCCACAGCCAAAGTAATTTTAGAAATATATCTTTATGCAGACATTTTTAATCCTTTACTTCTTGTGTCTCTACCATCCACTCATCTTCCTCCTCCTTGTGGTTTTCCCTTACTAAGTTTAGACTATAAGTTCCTTTCCAAGAAAGAGCTTGGTTTGTTTGTTGTCTTGCACTAAGCTTTCTGCAGAAAACCATGTCAATTGATGGTGTTATTATGCCACCTTTCAGGGTTGCTGCAGAACAGATCTGTTGTTAGGATAAAGCTCTTATCTCAACTTTTCTACATGTGAGGGGTTGAAAGAGCATCCTGAATTATTTATATAGCCATATTTCACCTGACCAAAGAAATAGTTCCAGAAGTGCTAGGGAATGGAGCTTGAGATTAGTTGCTGACATATGGTAACTATCTAATACATATTAGGGCTCATGACAGGACAGAAAAAGAGATAATTGTATTGATAGTGAGTGTAGTAGCGCATTGAGGTAAATTTAGACTCTGGATTTAATTTTTATTTTATTAATGCAAACCACCACACCCCCCCAGATTCTTCACATGATAATATATATTACTTGGTTATTGCTGTTGTGTGCCTTCAAGTCACTTCCAACTAATGGCGACCCTATCATGGGGTTTTCTTGACAAGTTTCTTCAGAGGGGGTTTGCCATTGCCATCCTCTGAGGATGAGAGAGTGTGATTTGCCCAAGTTCACCCAATGGGTTTACATGGCTAAGCTAGGAGTCAAACCCTGGTCTCCAGAGTTATAATCCAAAGCTCAAACCACTACATCATGCTGGCTCTCCATGTATTACTTCATTTACTTTCAAATTTGGTAATTCAAAATATACCACCTATTTATTTGACTTGGTGGGGCCCAGATTGAAGTTGAATCCAGACAAAACGGAGGTACTCACAGTCACAGG
>CM034703.1:20811759-20827672 GCA_020142125.1 Phrynosoma platyrhinos | reverse complement strand
AATAGTTTTCTTCACCATGTGCCACAGACTGGTACTGTATTTGTGCCCATTGGCCACAACTATTTCTTTTGTTCCTAGAAATTTGCTAGGGACTGGCAGCCTAAGTGTTTCCCCAAGCAACAGAAGATTGTTGTGAGCTGTCCTTGTTGCTCAGGATTTAGGAGTACCATTGCTCTGAATGGACATTCAGGTCTCATTAGCATAACAAAATAATGAAGATTACAGTACTATTCAATTATATCTCTTCCCCCCCCCCCCCAATGCTAGGACTGGCTTGCAAATATTAAAACAAAGATTAATATACATACAAATACATTAATAAGGCATGTAAACATTATTTTTAAAATGCAGTTAAACAATCTATAAAATTAAAAGCATTTGTAATCCATTAAAATCCATTAAAAGATAAAAACCAACAAAACAGTGCACCATTAAAAGCCCATTGTAGTCAATTCCTAAAAGTCTGTTGGGATAGAAAGGTTTTCAATTACCAGCAGAATGACAGCAAGGAGGGAGCTATCCTTACCTCCCTAGGGAGGGAGTTTGAAAGCCTGAGAGCAGCCACCAAAGCTTCCCCTTCCAACTAGAGGACTAGAGGAGTGTGGTGAGTGTGGACTGTACTGGGTGACACCCCGGAAGAGGGGTGACATATGGTTGACCACTCCACATCGTATTGTTGTGGCCTGAGGAAAACAATGACATAGCAAAAAGAAAGGCTGAGTGCCCCCCACACCTCATTGCCACTGCCATCTCTAGAAGCCCCCACACCAGAAAGCTCTGCCCCCTCACACCGGGTGACACCAGGGGCAGGGGTGCCACTGCTTGGGAAGGTGGTGGGAGTGAAAGAGGTGCCCCCTTTGAAGGTCTTAAAGATCTGTTCCTGGTGAGAGAGAAATATTGTTATGATCCTTTAAATGAACTCCAATTTATGGCAGTCTCACCACAGCAAGATTTATTCCGATTGGGTTTGCCATTGCCTTCCTTTGAGGCTGAGAGAGTGTGATTTCCCAAGGTCATTCAGTGAGTTTTCATGGCTGAGTGGGGATTAGAGCAATAGAATCATAGTGTTGGAAGAGACCTCAAGGACCATCCAGTCCAACCCCCTGCCATGCATGAAGACACAATCAAAGCACCCTCAACAGATGGCCATCCAGCCTCTGTATAAAAACCTCCAAAGAAGGAGACTCCACCACACTCATAAGCAGTGTATTCCACTGTGGAACAGCTTTTACTGTCAGGAAGTTCTTCCTAATGTTTAGGTGGAATCTCTTTTCCCGTAGTTTGAATTTATTGCTCCAGGTCCTATTCTCTGGAGCTGCAGAAAACAAGCTTGCTCCTTCTTCAATATGACATCCCTTCAGATATTTAAACAAGGCTATCTTATCACCTCTTAACCTTCTCTTCTCCAGGCTAAACATACTCAGCTCCCTATGTCGTTCTTCATAGGGTATGGTTTCCAGACCTTTCACCATTTTGGTCACTCCTCTGGACACACTCCATTCAACCCAGTCACTTGAAGGCCTAGTCCAATACTCAAACCACACACCACATTTAGCTGTCCTCGTAGATCAATACTTCTGCCCTTATATTTGGATTTATTTTGGGGGTGTAGTGATGGGGATGGTCATGGCGACTCTGAATGCCATAACTATTGTTTATGTCCCTTTGAATATTAGGTTAAATATGCCTGACTGGAATCAAGGCAAGATATGCAGATAACTTAATTTTCTGCTAAAGAATTAGGAAAGTTCAATGAACTTTTCTTTCAGGAAAATCATGAGGAACTGCAGCACTTTGTGTTTGGTACACACAACCATAAACACAACAGTCATGCTGGTCAGGGATATTGTGGGCATTTTAGTCCAAAAACCTCCCCCCCCAAACAAAACACTTTCCCAAGGTGCCCACATCTCTTTATATGTGCGAGACAATTGTAATCCAGAGCTGATTTGAAAGGAAAGATAAATATATAATAGTATCTGTTTTAATGAAATACTATTGTCTAACTGGCTTCCTAGGCCAGGGTAAGTGGCCAAGAGAGACTATTTATGGTTGCTTTGAAAGTTGTAATATGAATACCTAGCTATTAGTTCACGTTTAGCTAAACTCTTTGAGACTGCCTGCAGGCAGGCTAATGTTAGCTGAGCTTTAAGTATGTGAAACATCCATTCATGAGAATTAAAAAGGCAATTAGTACAGATCTGGGAAAGCATCGTTCTTCCTGTTTCACAAAGACAGCAAAAGGATAAGTGGATTTCAGTAAAGAGTCTATAGAGTATTTCACACACTGCAATAGCAATAAGCCCAGGTTTTCCACTGAGCATACATGGAGTAAGGAGCTGTTCGTAAACTGGGACCTTGGATGAATTGAGGGATGGATCTATGCGGCAGTTACAGAACGTGTGCCTTGCATTTAGAAGACTTAGGGCAGGGGTAGGCAACCTTTCCCCTTTAAGGGCCGAGGGACTTCAGCTCCCAGAATCCCAGCAGCTATTGGCCAACATGGGGCTATTGGCCAACATGGCTGAGGCTTCTGGGAGCTGAAGTCCCTTGGCCCTTAAAGGGGAAAGGTTGCCTACCCCTGACTTAGGGCTTATTCACACTGTGAAAATAATCCAGGATGAATCCGGGTTAAATCTCTGTTGTTCACACACATCCTGAACATACTTGATTTAAGGTTTTTTTTGGGGGGGCTGCCAAAAAACTCACTGGATCCGGGATAATTGATATTGCCCCCCCCTTGAGTATTTCCCCCCAATATCTGCATCATCAGTAGTGTGAACCAATGCGAATAGACCTGAATAGACCCAGGATAAAACACTGCGTGCCAAAAAAGGGAGTCTAAATGCATTCTCATTGTTGGCTCCATCTTTATTCAAATGCTTGCACATGTGAACCACCGAACTCACAGAATGCAGATTGATGCGGTTCCATAGTGTGAATACCAAAGCCAAGTGCATGAATGAGATGATTTGCATTGTCACGCTGAATAAAAACAATGATGTGTGAATGACCCCTTAGTCCAGATCCTGGCAACTTCTGCTTAAAAAGGGATCCCAGATGGCAGATGATGTGAAAGACCTCACAATGCCTGGCACCTTGACACATCAGTATGCAATGGGATCTTGTAGCACCTTTGAGACTAAGGCTGCATCCATATTGCAAAAATAATCCAGTTTGACACCACTTTGACTACCATGTCTGAATAGTATGGAATTCTTGGAATTATTGCAGCCCCAGAGTTCTCTGACAGAGAAGGCTAAATGTTTCACAAAACTACAGTTCCCATAATTCTATAGCACTGAGCCATGGCAGTTAAAGTGATATCAAATTGGATTATTTCAGCAGTGTGGATGCTGAAACTGAAAGAAAGAAGCTGGTAGCATGAGCTTTTGGAGACTAGAGACTAATTCCTCAGGCATAATTCAATAAAGAATTAATTATAATATCTTACTGATATTACATTGATATTATATATGTTGTTATTCAAGCTGAAGCATAAATTAATCTGTTAGAGAACACCACACAAACTGGCATCTTCCAGATTTATTGGACTACACCTCCTATCCTCCACAGACAAAATGAACAGTAGGGGTGGTGATGGTTAGAGTTGTAGTTCAACTCTTATTGGGGGAGAGTGTGTTAGAGTGACCGATTTAAAAGAACAAAGCACTTCTGATCAATTAAAGGTGACCCGGTGTGTTCATTTGTAATTTTGTTTTAAGTTAAATTTTAATGTTGTTATGGATTTAATATATTTTTAATATATTTAATATATTTTTAAGGGGGGTGATATGTCCTTTGTATTGTACGGGATTGTATTTTTAAATTGTAAGCCACCTTGATAGCCTTGGCTAAAGGCGGGATATAAATATGTTGTTATTATTATTATTATTATTATTCATTGCTCTCACCTATAAGCAGGAAAACTAAAATTGCTTGATGTACATTAACTCTCTTGTTCTGTCTCAAATTGGCAGACCATTGCTAATTTTTAAACCCCTTCAAGAGCAGAACTTTAGAGAGCCTTATACAACACAGCTCAATCTGGCCAAAATAATTACTTTCTCCTCTTCAAAAAAGCTGGTGTCCATTTCCCTTTGTTGATCTCATAAATAGGCTTCTGAACTTTTTACTGAAAAGCATGAAAGGCATGCATACTTTAATAACTCTCTAGGTGTTCTGGCTTATGCTAAAAGTCTCTGCTGCCTTTGCCTCTTATGTAAAGTTAACAAGAGCTGTTTTTCCTCCCTGTCCAATTAAGACAGTTAATTAAATCTTGGTATTTTTTTAAAAAAAAATCTAATCTGTATTTCTTCATGACTGAAGTGTGATTGGCTGGTTTTCAGAGGCTCTTTCTATCCCCACACATACTTCCAAGCCTTGTAATTCTGTAGTAAACAACATGGCATCAACACCCAACCGTATGCTGGCTTCTTGTGGTCCTCTATCTTTACAGAATTGTATACCCTAAAGGTACCAGATTCCATCTGATCTTGGAAGCTAAGCACGGTCAGCTCTGGTTAGTACTCGGATGAGAAACCACCAACGAATGCCAGGTACTGCAGGTTATATTTCAGAGAAAGGAAACCACCTCTGAGTGTTCCTTGCCCAAGAAAACTATGAAATTCATAGGGTTGCCATACATTGACAGGCAACCTGGAGGCATATACACACACTATGTATTGTACAGGCATTTCCTTTGCTGATGCAGCTTCATTTTAATGCTGCAAACATTGTGATCATTATCCCCTTCCCATAAACAATGCAGCACTTGGCAAACTGTGTCACTTGCTCTGGGGAATTTCTTTCCATTGCCTTAAATAAACATTTTACCTTCTTGCTTGCTGATGTACTTTAATGTTAGATCCCATTTACATAGAGCTTATAAAGTTACTTTTGGGGACTACAGCTCCTAGAAGTTCCCCTGTTTCCTTCAGCATGGCAAATGGCCATGCTGGCAGGCAGAAAGGAAAGATCTGGGAGCTATAGTCCCAATTAATTAATTAATTAATTAATTAATTTTCTAAGCTCTGAACTCAATGTTTCTGCCTTGGACTCTTTCTTATTTACTTTCCCTGGGATGGGCGGGGGTCCTTTTAATTCATTTTGGCTGGAATTCAGCATGGCACCTAAGAGTTTTGTAAGTGGACCTATGTATGCATGAAATAGAATTTAGTAGTTTTGTAATATTTGTATTCACATAGGGTATTCCCATGTTACAGAGTACGAGTATCCATTGTGAAATGGTAGCCATTGAAGTGAGTGATGTGCCATGGTCCCAATGTGCAATGGGCACTGATCCACAACAGAGTACTCCCAATGTACATTCAGACACCAGCTGGGAAGTGCCAGGGTGCAATAGGAGTGCTCAATGTGCATCAGAAGTAGCCAAAGAGCATACAAAAGTGCCCGATACTAATCAGACAAGCCCAATGCCCATCAGAAGTACCCAATGTGCATCAGATTCGTGGTAAGGATGGTTGAGAATAAGGTTTCAGTTTAGGTTTCCTTATACACTTTGCACCTTGAATCTCATCTTCATAGAAAGACAGGATATAACTTTAATAAATAAATAAATCTGCTTCCTCCTTTGCCACACACTTGCTCCTCCTAAACCAGGAGATGCTGTGGCAGTAAGCTCTGCCCTAACTCTGACTCCCAAAAAGATTTCTTTCATAGCATTTCTTGGGATAACAGGGAGCCCTGGGAAAGGAAATGTACAAATTCAAGGCCTACTCCCAGTCCCTCATCTTGGAATACTCAGGGTCAAATTATACATTAATGAGAATGTATATTCTCTATAGTTAACCTATCTCCCCTCCCGTGATGGGATTTCCTCAGAAATACATGTACCAATAATCAGACTAATTGTATGTTTATCTTCACAAAACAAAGCATGCAAAATGCAAAGTACAGAGGGGAGGAAAATCATATGGTAAAATAAACAGATTTTTTTCACCAGTTGGGGGAAGCATCTCTGCAGAAACATGATAATGTCTTGTCTACACTTGGTAGAAATAACACCTCAGCAGGCTCTAAGTCAACCTATGGCCCACGGGCCGCACCTGGTCCATGGACTCCCGCCGACCAGCCCCCGCCGCACAATTGCACACGTCGCAGCCGCCATTTTGTTTGCCAAAATGGCAGTCGCAACTCATTTGTGCATGTGCAGGAGTGAGCACGCGCGCCGCCATCCCCCCCCGGCCCAGCGGAAGACCTGGGGACCAGCGACCGGCCCAAGGTACATTAACGTTGCTGACCCCTGCTCTAAGTGATAGAAATGTAAAGGTGAATTCTTGTATTTAGACCTTTTCTCTTCTGGAAGAGAAAGAAATGAACAAAGCACCAAGCTGCATAACAAAACCATGAAATATGCACATTTTCTATTTCAGACATTTGACTTCTGCAAAGCAAGATTCCAACCAACATAATCCTTGCTTTTAAGGCATCCTAACCCAACCCATGCACACGCTGTTCAGAGTTCTGATGTGACACTCGTGCACTTTTCATGCTAGAATTCAACATGAAATCTTGCTTGTTTCAGCAAATCCTCATTTGGCACGGAGGTCTATTTGTTCCTGAGGTCACTACTAGTTCAGCAGGCTGAAGAGCTGGTGGAGGGGAACGGAAATTGCATACAGTTCATTGTTAGGAAGGTTGTGGGAAATGAAGCTAAACAAGACAACAAAGGATTATGCAGCTGTCAAAAATCTGTAGATACAGCGGGAGAAATTGGTAGGTAAAGAAAGGAGAAACATGATCACATGTATCTGGATCTCTGAATCTTCTAAAAATACAGCATTCCTGTGTGGACAGTCAGGGATGGTGGAGGCAAGCCAATGTTCCAGGTAGGTGGGAGGAACAAGTGTTCTCCTCTGTACAATGGCCTGGATTTAGTTGGAAAGTATTGTTTAATTTGGATGCACATTTTTGCATAATCACAGGGTTAACCAGACAGTTATTTGGAATCTGCCCTTGATGAAAACAGATATTGGGAAGGTTTTTTGTTTTGTTTTGTTTTTTTTGAGAGTGAAATAGCTTGCTAAAGGCTAGTGTTTACTTTTGTATTTAAGGGCAGATTAATGAAAGTAGTTCTGCACACATTGCCTGACTCACTGAATTCCCAGCCACAAAATGGGATGATGGCTCCAAGGTCATACATTTTTTAAACAGGATCAGCCAGGTTCCTATAAAATAGATTTACTGGTTGCCACTGGTTCTTACACTTAGTACCAATTTCAAGAGACTATATAGATTTGAATACTGGATCTTGGAGTCAAAGAAATGGGAATGGTATCTCTTTGCTGTTAGATTGGATGGGGCAGTTGCTTCAAGCAACATATCGTGGGAGGCAGAAACAAGGAGAGAGCCACGTGCTATAAGCATGGCTCTGTGCCACAGTTTGGAAAAGTTACTTTTTTGGACTAGATTTACAAAATTCTCCAGTCAGCATAGTCACTGGCTGTGTTGGCTTGGAGGATTCTGGAAGTTGTCATCAAAAAGCTGACTTTTCCAAACTCTGAGTTGTGCCCATATGCTAGCCTGCAGTTTGACAATGCAATGGAGGACTTCCATTGTCAGTATTTGAGAAATATTCACCAGCCAGCTCAGTCAGGTTTTGTACAAGGAACTGGAAAAGGACACCATCTTGTCCTTTGCCTGAAGCAGCAAAATATCTGGGGGCAGCCAGTCCTGCATTCCAGAGGATCCCAAAGGTGAGCATAATAATAAACTAGATAAACCTTTGGTTTAATGCAATTTTAGCAAAGACTTTTCTTAGGAAGAGAGTCATGTGTCCTTTTGACCTGATAGCAGTATCTTGTTTACGGACAAAATTCGTCCGCTTGTCAGTAAAGATGTTTCCCCTTACGTCAAGGCAAGACATATCTTACAAAATGCTGGTGAACTGGCAAACAAATTATGTCAGAGGAGAAAAGGAGGTTTGTGTGTCAGTTAGGTGAGAACATATGAGAACCCTGCATGGTGATGAGCTATATTTTGTGGATATGCTGGGGGGCTTGGAAAAGGTGCTTTTCAGAATATAATTTTTCAGAATGTCCCAGCTAGTATGGCCACCAACCATCCAACCAAGGGATTTTGGGAACTGTAATCCAAATAAGTAACTTTTCTAAGCCCTGCGTACCACTTAGTTTTTGTGCTGCCTAAAGGATGCAAAAATAGAGATGATGGTTTCAAGCATCTGTTAGGTCCCAATAAATGGCTGGTAGGTGGATTTGGATTTGGTGTGTTGCAAAGTTTACAAATCTGAATTATAGTAGGAAGCAGAGAGACTAGGGATGAAGTTGAGGATAAAGGAGGAAAGTGGAAGGAGTAGAGGGAAACTAGGGTCCTTTAAAAGCAGTTGAGAAAAAGGAGCAGTAGAGGTTTAATTGGGTCAGTTGGACAGTATGAAAAAGATGTTGGGGGCCCCAAGTAGTCTACAGGCTGCACTTTCCCCACACCCTGAAGCTGACAAAAGCATTGCAACTCCCTCTCCACTAAATCCAAAGTCTTTGTGCAAAAATTCAAACTAAGGGAACTTTAGCCTATCTTCATTGAATCAGAAAGAATAAAAACACAAAAGCAGCGCATGCAGTACTGAAAAATATGCAAGTTGGAGATTAAATCTAGAGAAAAGAGAAATTGTCATGGGTACTATATTAAGGTTTAACATCTGGAGTAATGGGGGAGATGTTGAAACCATAAACTCCAGGAGGATATAAAATATTTAAATGCTGGTGGAAAATTGTGAAATCCAAGATGAAATAGTTCACTGCTGACCCTGTAATTGTTTTAGATAGAAATCACAGAGATTAGTTTTAAGAGGATAAATAGCATTCAGAGTCATGTATTAAACATGACAATGAAAGTAGAGGGAAAGATTATGGTTTGGATAAAATGATTATGTACTTTTAAATGCCATCATCAACATTCTTGGAACTGAACCTGCTTCAGGGTAAGAAGTGCTCTATTTTGGTCTTAGACATTTTCTTCACTTGGCGGCTGTCACAGGCACCAAGACTTCTCTGATCAGCTCAGTATGAAGAAGACACATGATACAGATGGGGACACAGGTACTAAGCCTTGCCACAAACCTAGATGCCAACTCTGCTCACACATTTATCCAGGAAATGTCATCACAAGACCTAATGGCATCGTCCACAATATTAGGGGACCTTCACATGCTCATCCTCCAATGTGATTTGTGCCGTACCATGTCAGCAGTGCCCATCGGCACTCTACATCGGGCAAAGAGGCCAGTCATTACACCAAAGGATAAATGGACATAAATCAGACATTAGGAATGGGAATACCCTAAAACTGGTGGCAGAACATTTAAGTCTCCCTGGGCAGTCCATCTCAGACCTCAAAACAGCGCTCCTTGAACAAAAGAACTACAAAAATAGATTGGAAAAAGAAACAGAAGAATTAGAGTTCATCCATAAACTACAATGCCTCAGCAATGGATTGAACAGAGACAATGGCCTACACATATTCAGCACTATCTGACCCCATCTTCAGGAGGGACGTCCTATGCTCATAAACCCACTATCCATGGGTTCTTCTCATGCTAACCGGGTCTGCAGGAGCCAACATACTTTTTCAATTTTCTTCCATTGAACTCCTGCTCTTCTGTCTGTCCCTAACTTCCACTCCACCACAAGCATCTGAAGAAGTAGATTGAAGTCCACGAAAGCTCATGCTGACAACTTCTTAATTTTTTTCCCCAGTTAGTCTTAAAGGTGCTGCAGAATCTATCTACAATTAATACAGCTCAGTGTGACTGTGCCATGACTAGTCCCATGAATGTCTACTCAGAAGTAAGTTCCAATGAATTAAATGACACTGACTCCCAGGTAATTGTGACTAAGGTTGCAGCCTGATTCTCTTCCTTAGGTTGCATCTGCAATGCAGAAATAATCCATCTTGACACTGCTTTAACTGCCATGGCTAATGCTATGGAATTCTGGGAACTGCAGTTTTGTGTGAAATTTTAGCTGCCTCTGTCAGAGAGCTCTGGTGCCACAACAAACTACATATCCCAGGATTCCACAGCATTGAGCCATGGACATTAAAGTGGTGTCAAACTGGATTATTTCTGCAGTGTGGATTCAGACTTTTATCCTTAATTCCTCTCCAATGGAATATTAGTGGTCCACATGAGTATAGGGGCTAATCTACACATTAGTGTATTATATACATTGCTGCAGATTTCCCCAGATTTCCATTGACAGTTAATTGTCTCCACTTTCTTGTGCAAATTCACATCTATTCTCATTTGTTCATCCTCCCTCTGCCAATAATGTGATGATGTGCATTTTTGCAGATTTCTGCAGATACTCCAGTAAAAACTGCAAACTTCCCCCCACCCCACAGTTTAAGGAGTTTTTTTGGTGAGTAATGGGTGACACAAAAAGCCCAAACTACTCCAAAATTTCTTTAGAGTATTCCTAGGTTAGACATTATGAGGAGATTCTTTAGAACAATTTGGAGGGACAGTGGTATAATGATTAGAGTGCTGTAAAGGGACCTGGGAAATCCTTGTGGAAGTCCTTAGTACTAAGTAGCACTGATCTGATTGTGAATCTTGACCATGTGAGTGGCTTGTAACCTAAAAAAATCTGAATATTTGTTGGTTAAATATTTTCACCAATTATTGTATTTCATAACAGCATCCTATGGCATTGCTTGTATTGTCAGTTGTCTATTCATGTTTGGTAACTTTTTTGAAAAGGAAATTGTGGACTAGGAGGTTTTCTTTTGTATTTTTCAGGGAAAAATCTGAAATCTACACACACACACACATTCTGCTCCATTAAAACAAGGCCTAAATTTACTTTCTTCCTGTAAGAGCATGCATGAAGTGTTCAATCTGTTGTGTTTAAAGTGGCACATAATATTCTACCACTGTGTAAATTTGTAAAACCACAAAACATAAATGCTTTGGTTTTATTCAAACAATAATTAGAAATACGTCCATGCTGGCACTGGAACTGCAAGCTGTTGTACTGTATGGTATTTAAGCACATCTTGGGTTTGCCTAGTTGGAAAAAAATCTGCGTGAGATGGAGAAAATTTGAAAATAGAAAATGTAAACATTGTAGTAAACACTGGAAGGTTTTATTATTAGGCTTGCAACCAGTATTCAGATCTCAGCATGATTTTGCAGCAATAGAAGAAAGTTATATTTCTAGAGATAAAGATCAGAGAATAAACTCTCCTATATCAAGGTAATAATTAACTAATAAGTAGTAGTTACACTCTATGGCCTCATTCCTACTAAGTTATAACCTGGTTTCCTAACCGGTTGGAAGTGGTTTAAATGACCCATGTTCACATTTGAGCCAAATTGCTGAAGCAGTTTGGCAAGGGGACCCCTGCGCTAGACCCATTTAACACATGTCTTTTTGACACTCATTTTTTTCAGCGTCTTTTGCAATAAATTGATTCAGTGCAAGGGTGAATGAGATGCAGATTAGAATCAATTGAAATTTCCCTTTAAATTTGCTGGCTGGTTGAAGAGGGTCCATTTTGAATCAATTCATCAGTCAATATGAACGACAAGAGGGTTATTTTATGACAAGAAAATGTGATCGGGGCAAATGTAATGTGAACCATGTTCCACCGTCAAACCAATCCATCAATTCGGATTGCAAACTGATTTATTTGTAAGTGGGAATGAGGCCTGTAATAGTTTTCAATAGTTGTTGAAGTTTTCAACAGTGTGTCATTATATATTAGAAAGAGTACAGAGAATTGGTCTGATGTGGTGATTAGAATGCTGGACCGTGCCTTGGAGGTCCAGTTTCTAGTCCCCATTAGGCTGTGAAACTTGCTAGGTAAACTTGAGCCTGCTTGGCCTATCTCACAGGGTTGTTGTGATCAGAAGATCCATGTATACCACCTCGATCCAATGGAAGAAAGGGAGAAATAAACAGAAAATCTGGGGATGGGGAATGGAATGAAGTGTGGTGAAAGAAGGAATGCTCCATACGTCAACATTTTGTTGCAAATTCCATCTGTTCCCTGATTCTTGAAAGGAACGATCTATACTCCAATATTTTGTTGCAAATTCCATCTATTCCCTGATTTTTGAAAGGAACGCTCTACACTCCAACATTTTGTTGCAAATTCCATCTATTCCCTCTGATTCTTGAATCAAAGGAATACTCCACATTTCAACATTTTGTTGCAAATTCTTCTGATTCCTACAGTACACTGGATCCTGGTATCCAATGGAGTTTGGTTCCAGCCCCCCCCCCCCCCCCCCGCAGATACCAAAATCAATGGATGCTGAAGCCCCATTGTATACAATGGGGCAGTAAAATGGTTTCCCATTGTATACAATGGCAAAATCAAGGTTTGCTTTTAGGAATTTATATATTTTTGGAATATTTTCATGCTGTAGATAATTGATAGTTGAATCCATGGATAAATATGGATGGCAGACTGTATTAGTTTTGTAGCACAGCAAGGCTGCTGAGAAATAGGTGACTCCTTAGGGATACAGAAACAAAAGTAGGCAAATTGGTAAATCAAAATTCCCTCTGATTCTAGCCTAGATGGATGGATATGTAATCTGGCTTGGTCTAAGAGCTTTGGAAAGTTACTTTCTCAGACCACAACTACTTGCCCATACTGGCTGATGTTTCAGGATGTAAAAGTTAACATTCCAATGGTTTAGCACAGGGGTAGGCAACCTTTTTGAGCTGGGGGCCGGGTTGCTGTCCCTCAGACAATCGACGGGCCGAAGCACCAAAAATAAATAAATAAATAAATAAAAATTAAAAAAGAATTAAATTTTTTTTAAAAAATGCATGCACACTCTCTCAGCCCCAGAAAAGCCATGGCAAAACCCCTGTGAAGATTTTGCCAAGAAAACCCCAAGAACAAGTAATAACAACAATAATCAATATCATCATGGGGGGGCGGCGGCGGTGGGGGGGGCGGCGGTGGCAGGACCGGTTTGGGGCCGGTCCAAAGGCCTTGCTGGGCCGCATCCGGCCCCTGGGCCTTAGGTTGCCTACCCCTGGTTTAGCATAAGGTAGACTGCCAGGGTGGTGTAGTGGTTTGAGTGTTGGGCTATGACTCTGGAGAACAGGATTCAAATCCCTGTGTGGCCATGAAAACCTACTGAATGACCTTGGGAAAGTCACACTCTCTCAGCCTCAGAGGAGGGCAATGGCAAACCCCCTCTTGCTAAAAACCCTGTGATAGGTTTGCCTTAGGCTTGCCATGAGTCGGAAACGCCTTGAAGGCACACAACACAGATTTCTTAACATTCCTTTCTCGGAAGAGAGGCTGTCCAATCCTTTTTCTCTCAGATTGTGGGTAGGGGGTGAGTGAGGTAGGAAACTGGCATAGTGGATAACCACTTAATGCTGTAAAAGTCACAGTATAATTAGTCTAATCTTCACTTCATCCCTCTTATGAACAAGTGCATTCTAATTCATAGCACAGCTCATGGCTGATGCAAAACATGAATGAAAGTGAAGACACTTAGTTTGGAGAGTGTGTGTGTCTCTGTGCATGCACTTAGGTGTCTAGATGTATTTGCTTGCTACAGTCTGTTTTGTTTAGCTAGTTGCTCATTCACTGCAGTTGCTATCTGTGCAATTTTTATTATCAGAGCAAGCCAGCACCCAGAATTTTTAGAGGGTTGGCATATGAAAATGTGATGGATGAAAGCAAGAAAAACTTTGCTAATTTGATTAGAGGTTTGAGTAAGATGACATCTAGAAATGTTTCCTGTTTACATACAGTACTCTAAGAAGCGGACGTTATTATCTGCTGAATATTCACTTCATCAAGAGTCTTCTGGGTGGTGATGGATGTGGATTTAATGTTTTTTCTGGCATTGCTGTAGTATTTTTGTCAAGAGTTCCTCAATACTTTTGCTGCAGCTGTGTGTGTGTGTGTGTGTGTGTGTGTGAGTGGGGAATGCACTGATACTATTCAGCTAGTTGAATTCTAGTGCACTATTGGTGTGGCCCAGCATAGATGTCACACTTGCCCAGAGGTAGTTGATCATAAAATTATAGCTAAAATTTAAAAGAGAATAAAGGTACAATATATACCATTGGATTGAGTTGAATTTTGGAGAATTTTAAATTCTAGAATTTTGTTAATTAAAATTAGACGGAGATAAAATAAAAGTTATAAATAAAAATAACTAAAAATAAATTGAACATTAATTGCTAAAAAATAAATGGAAAGTATGTTGCATTTAATGGGCAGGAAAAAAAAAGGAAATGTATTCCCAAAACAAAGGAAGTCTTTTTAGTTATATGTGGTGGTGGTAGATATAAAATGTATGTTTGTATATAATGAGTATTTGTAGATTATGTTGTGTATGTATAACATGTGTCATTTTTGTTAAGTATGAAAGGATTTGTTGTTTGGAATGTTTTGTTTGTGGTTTGTTTTATATATTTGAAATTAATAAAGAGTATTTTAAAAAAAATTATAGCTAGAAAGTCTAAACGTACTCTAGGCTGTGTCCGCACTATAGAAATAATTTAAGTTGACAGCAGTTTTAACTGCCATGGTTCAATTCTATGGAATTCTGGGAATTGTAGTTTATTGTGGCACCAGAGCTCTCTGACAGAGAAGGCTTAATGTATCAGAAAACTATAGTTCCCAGAATTCCTTAGCATTAAGCCATGGCAGTTAAAGTGGTATTGACGTGGATAATTTCTGGTGTGGATGAAGCCTCAATTTACTTTCTCTTGAGGGACTTGAAACAGTTCATGGGGATCAAAGAACCAGTCCTGGTGCATTTTTAATTGGTGAATCCAGGATTAAAATGAACATAGTCAACACTTTAAATATGCTACTGCCAGTTGCTTAATATTGCTAATATTATAAACAGTTTTTTGGGGAGAGAGGAGTAGATGACTCTTTTTTCTGTATTTTAATTGTCTTTTAATGAATTTTAAACAGTTTTAATTTTATATTAAAACATAAAATTAAAACTGTTTAAAATTCATTAAAATAATTCTAAGCACTTTCACAATTAACACACACCCATATTGCTCCTGTTATTGTATGACTTTTAATTTTCATTGGTTTTAGTAATTTGCAAGACACCTTAAGTTCCAGCATTGGGAAAAAGATGGGATATAAATGGATAATTGTCATCATCATTATTATCACCACCAGCACCACCGTTTCATAGCAGCCCTTGATTCTCCTTGGAATATAAACGCAATTCCAAAGTTGTGTTCTGAGTGTGGCCACCAAGGAAAAACACATTGGTGTGATTGAGATCCTTGCAGGTGTCAAAATGTTGAAATGCTCTTCCCTGTGGTTCATCCGGATCATGTGGTAATTCACTGTACCGATGCTGATGATCCCCAGAGATGCGTGTGTGAAAAGCAGTTAAATGTTCTGTTAGCTGCAGTTTTTGGTGGTAAGCAGGCTAAAAACTGACATTTCGCATTGAGCCAGAGTCAGTAATGTTGAAGTGAAGAACTGTACTTTTGAAATGAAGATGGGAATAAATTATCATTGCTTGAAATACTTTGTGTATATTAACAT
Source organism: Phrynosoma platyrhinos (assembly GCA_020142125.1). Taxonomy (NCBI): domain Eukaryota; kingdom Metazoa; phylum Chordata; class Lepidosauria; order Squamata; family Phrynosomatidae; genus Phrynosoma; species Phrynosoma platyrhinos. Next base: position 20,812,129 of record CM034703.1, on the reverse strand, counting down.
TGTCCACAGTATTGTGATTTTATTATCTTTCAGCAGTCTTGCTTATATCATTGAGAAACCCTGTTCTTGTTTATTCAAATGTTGCTGTACTATTACTGCTCACTAATCCATGTTCTCTGTAGGACATCTTTTTCTTTTGGGATTATCTAATCATTTGCACGGAGGACTAAATCATAATTTAGTAAAAATGCTCACCCAGTGGGTTTCCATGGCCGAGCCAGGATTCAAACCCTGGTCCCCCAGTGTCCTAGTTCAATGCTCAAACGGTTAGACCAGTGATTCCCAAACTTTGGGCCTCCAGGTGATTTGGACTACCTATCCCAAAAGCCTGACCAAGCTTAATCAAGTCAGGAATTCTGGGAGCTGAAGT
>CM034703.1:20773003-20797008 GCA_020142125.1 Phrynosoma platyrhinos | reverse complement strand
TGCAGCATGTGCCGAAGTAGAAAATTGGGGCCGCAGTGCAGCCTGTTACAAATCCTCCTTGTAGAAAATGTATTCTAGAACAGAACACAGGAGTTGTGTGATGGGAGACCTCATCAGATAAGGGAACAGCTGAATATACAATGAAGAGACAAGAGGCTTCCCCATGTTCCTGCTACTGTAAAATGCAAGCCAGTTTCATGACCTCCTGTCCTGAGACTTCCTTTGCTTTGGCCTTGAAGCCTGGACTGCAGCGACATGATGTCAATGTGTTACATGCAGATTATAGATAACACAACCTGGGGCTTTTAAAAGAGGGAATTGTGACTCAGTGTCTGCTGTCAGACAGCTTCAGGGAACTGATGAAATGAACAGAGAGAGGAGGGCAAAGTTTTGGAAATGCTGGTTGTTTGAAGCAGCCTCGGCTTCCATTGCTGCCTGGGAAACTATGTTGTTACTGGGATGTATACTTGACATAAAGAGATGTGGCAGTCCAAGCCCAGCAATCTCTTGTGCTTACAAAAATAAATTACTGCTACTACTACTAACAAATTATCTCCCCCCCCCTCCATGTGTTTGTTTGGATGGATAGACAGACAAGAGTCCTTTAGATGTAACAACTGGTTATCCTAACACAGTCCTTTGAGTGAAACTGTGATAGATGGATGTGGTTTTTATAGTAATAGAACTGTTTCAGTGCACCTTCCCATTGAGCCTACAGGCCTGAAGCACATAAGGTGCATAGATAGCCAACCTGTGGCAAGATCTTGTGGCAGAGGGTTGCAGTGTGTCTTGGTCAGAGTAGGCAGTCTGATGCTTAAAAGAGGTCTATGTTAGTGCCAAGTGGGCCTCAAAGGGAAGGGCATTCCATAAATGGGGTGTTGCACCAGAGAAGGCCCTTTGCCATATCCCTGTCTGATGAACATCAAGCAAGACCCCACCAGCAGTTCTCAGTTCTCGGGCAGGATAAGGAGAGGCACTCTTCAGCTATTGAGGTTCCAATACATTTAGAGCTTTGAATGCCATTGCAAGTACCTTGAACTCAGATCAGAAGTCACTTGGCAATTAAACATGAATTAAATGGCTAAACAAATAACCCATTCTCTCTGCCTATGAATGATACCATTTTAGAACCCACCACCCGACAGACGTATAGCTTGCAAAACAAGTAAGGAGGAAATGGAAGGAAACGTGGGCTCCACTTAGGATCAGGAGCCTGATCAAATCCAAACAAAAATTTAAAAGGACAAAAACTGTTTCTGTAGGCTGTTTGATCTTGCCGTAGTAGCAGAAATGAGACGGCCACTTTGTCTTAAGAGTAAATGCCCCTTCCGTGAAAGCCTCTCCCTCACTTTGTTCTGGCAGAGTTAATTAAGAAAATCCATGATTGATTGGGCCATGAAAACCAAAGTAAGGGGTATGTAAATATTTGCCCAAGGAGAAATTACCATGGAAATCAGAAAATCCTACTGCTGTCATGAAACGTAATCCACTTATCCTTACTGAATGCAGCCTCAGTATTCTCCCAAATTTCTATTGCAGAAGGAGCTGATTTGCACATATAAATGAGAATGAGAATACACAAATGAAAAGTCAAGTTTACCCTAATGACAGAAACTTGAACTCCTATCTTATGAACTCCTGCAGATTGTTCCATTTCTTCTCAGTTATTTGAACTACTTGTTCAATATCATGTTCTCTATAAGCCCATGGCTGGATAAACATGTGAAAAATAATAATTTAAAAATTGAACATCAGGCGGCTCTGGATGTTCCCCTCCTTGGGCATTCCAGTAAAATAATCCTGTGCTATATTTGATTTATGTCAATCTGCAACATAATAAAATCGTTATTTTTAACTGTGCCTTGCTATTTCTTTCAGAGTGGTGTCATCCTAGGCAATTAATCTATAGTTTGACCACTGTGCTATAGTTGTTAGTTTTCAATATGAGATCCAGTTGGTTTGTGGAAACTTTTCTGTTTGTTATGTGGGGGACCCCTACTTTTGAGTCCTGACTTTTTTTTGGAAGGAGACTGAAGCAATAGTTAAATTAAACCACCAAGTACAGGAGCACTATATCTGTAAGTCCAGGCTGCTCAAGTCACAGGTGCCATCTTCTGAGAGGAAATAATTTTCCAGTTGTAATGAAACCAAGCACTACTGGTTAGGCAAATCTGTACTTTAAACCAAATAATTATGATCTTCAGAGCCAGTGTGGTGTAATGGTTTGAGTGTTGGACTTGGACTCTGGAAACCAGGGTTTGAATTGCTACTGGGCCATGGAAACCCACTGGATGACATTGGATAAATCACCTTGCCCCAGTTGCAGAAGAAGGCAAAGGCAACTTCCCCTGAACAAGTCTTGCCAAAAAAACCTGTGATAGGATCATTTGAGAGTCTCCATAATTCAGAAATGATTTGAAGGCACACAAAAACAACAAATTTAATCACCAGTTGAAATATGATACACGTGAGAACTGCTGGTTTAGACTGAATGTCAAAATTTAATCACATTCTGGTTTTTTTTTTTTATGGTGCTGTTGTCTGTCTCCTGGGGGTAGTTCATCATGAATTTGGTAGATCCAGCCTATTATGTCATTATTATTATAGGATAATTTAATCCTTTGTTTGCATTAGGTGAACAGAGCATGAGAGATATATCTAGAAAATGAGATTTTACTTCATAGGTGTATTCCATTTGTAAGGTGGATACATCTTTCTAGCCTTTCTTCTAAAAAGAAATTAGGAAAAAAACTTTAGAAATGATTAATTGCTTCATAATATGCTACATATATGGCATTACATGTTTAGTTTAGGGATGGGAATAATCTGCCCCTCCAGATATTGTTGGGCTGCAATTCCCGCAGTGCCTTGCTTGCCATTGGCTATTCTGCTCACCCTTCTCAGAATTGCAGTCTGACAATATTGTGGAGGTGATGAGCATGGCATATGAGGTTAGTCCTAGGTTAGTAACTTCATATCAGAGAGTGATGTGTGATCTGTGCACAAGTAGTTTGTGAATAAAATGTGGACCTGAGTTACTATTTCTGTTCGGTGATCATGACACACTCTACTAATCTAGTTTATGGTAGGTGAATACAGTAGCACTAATCTTTAGGGAGCTCTTTTTGTCTTGAATTTGAATTCCACCCTTACTTTCCTCCAGCAAGTTTTTCCCCTCAAAGGCAAGTTCGCATCCTCCCTCACCCATGACATGTGAATTGGGCTGTTATCTTTGCCTCTGGACTTTCAGGACTATCCCCATGCAGGCCAAATGTGGAGGCAGTATGTTCTCAGATGACTGTCTAAATGTGATTTTAGAAGCAATTGGCGAGACAGCTGAACCCTCTTCCAAGTCTTTGTTTTGAACATGTGAAATGGCATCCAAGGTTATTTGAGGCTGGCTTCATCCCCCTGCTGATGATCCATGCACCAGCCATGCTCCTTATGATGGCTGAGTCTGAAGAGGACATCATCATTTTGCCTGTGGCTTCCAACAGTAGGATATCCTGATTGGTCAAGGTACCTGTGTCTGTGTAAGATGCTCTTCATGTAATGAAGATGCTCACTTCCTACTCAAACATCAGCCTGGGGTCATAGTTGGTATACAACACATCACTAAAGGGGCAGAATCTAGTTGCCATTTTCCCAGGGGACACTTCACAAGTTCTAAGACAAGTTAATGCCCTAAGAGGCCTCTGGTGTTCTTTAACAAATTGCATTGTATACTTTTATATTTGCATTACTCCTTTCACCCCCTTTGCATGTGTATGTGTGTATGGTTATACTTATTAGATTGTATGCTTTTAATAGGGCTGGCTATTTTTTTGTTGTTGCTTTACTTGTAAAGCTATGTAAATAAACAACAACGATGGCTGGGAAACCAAAGTTAATGGCTCTTTTTAGATGGAGGAACAAGGTGTCTGTCTGCACCTGGAGTCTGAGTGTTGCTCTGTAGCGTGACTCATTAATTAAAAACAATTATTGCAATAATTAAAGTATTTGTTGCTGATGTGTCTTCTGGAGCATATGCATATTATCTTTCAAAACAGGTGTTGCATGCTCACTGAATCCTTGTTAGCCCTCCAAAATTGAAATTGACAGATTGAATTAATTTCTGACATGTTGTGCAAAGTAAACATCTCTGAGCTCCAATTCAGAAACCCAAAAGGGATTCTGGTGATGTAGGCATGTTGATTTCCTGCCAGCAACAAGCATGAATTAGCGCTTAGCCTGTGTGGGAGAAATAAGATAGGGCAATGCTTAACAGTGTAAGCTCATGTTCGTTATTGTTTGTCCTTCTGTTGTTTCCATCCTCTGACAACAGTTGGAAGTGATAAAAATATGTGGATGTAACATATCTTGATTTCACTCAGGCCTTTGACAGAGTGCCCCATTATATTCTTGCAAACAAGGTAGTAAAATGTGGGTTAGACTGATGGGTGGATTTGTAATTGGTTGACCAACTGAACCTCAAAAGTGCTCACCAATGGCTCCTCTTCATCCTGGAGAGAAGTGATTAGTGGAGTGTCACAGGCTTCTGTCCTGGGCCCAGTGCTTTTCAACATCTTTACAAGTTACTTGGACAAAAGAATAGAGGGCATGCTAATCAAATTTGCAGATGGCACCAAATTAGGAGGGGCAGCTGATAACCTAGAGGACAGGATCAAAATTCAAAATGACCTTAATAGATTAGAGAGCTGGACCAAAATTAACAAAAAGAGTTTCAAAGAGAGAAATGTAAGGTATTAAACTTAGGAAGAAAAAATGAAATGCACAGATATAGAATGGGTGACACTGGGTTTGACAATAGTACGTGGGAAAGGGATCTAGGAGTCTGAGTAGACCACAGGCTGAACATAAGTCAACAGTGTGATGTGGCAGCTTAAAAAGCCAATGTGATTCTAGGTTGCATCAATAGTATAGTGCAGGGGTTGGCAACTTTTTGTTGCCGGGGGGAAATGGCGCCGGGGGCTGGCGTGTGCGCACTTCCGTGCACACTTGCCCCCCTCACACGCGTATGGTGCCCACCATTGTACACATGCGCGTGCGGGGCGCAATTTTGGAATGCCCAACGGTGCTGGTGCTGTGCGCACAGCGCTGTTGGGCATTCCAAATGGCGCCCCCACGCGCATGGCGCCGTTGGGCCTTCCTTGCATCGTTGGGTGTTCCAAAATGGCACCTGCCGCTGTTGCCAACCCCTGGTATAGTGTATCAAGGGAAGTGCAATTCTATTCTGCTTTGATCAGACCACTCCTGGAATGTTGCACCACAATTCAGGAAGGATATTGACAAGCTGGAATGTGTCTAGAGGAGGGTGATGAAAATGGTAAAAAATCTGGAAACCATGTCCTACGAGGAGATGCTTAGGGAGCTGGGTATGTTTAGCCTGGAGAAGAGAAGGTTATGAGGTGATCTGATAGCCCTGTTTAAATATTTGAAAGGATGACATACTGAAGATGGAGCAAAAGTGTTTGCTCCTTCTCTAGAGACAAATACATAGAGCAGTGGATTCAAAGTACGGGAAAGGAGATTCCACCTAAATATTAGGAAGAATTTCCTGACAGAGTGGGGTGGAGTCTCCTTCTTTGGTGGTTTTTAAACAGAGACTGGACGGCCATCTGTTGGGATGCATGGCAGGGGATTGGACTTGATGGTCATTGTGATCTGTTTCAACTCTACGATTCTGTGATTCACAACTTGGTACAAATTTCTTCCTTTTAGGCTGAGAATGACTTGCTCAAGGTCCATGGTTGAGTAGCTATTTGAAGCTAGTCCAAGACTGAAACTACTACACCATGTTGGCTCTCATATAGTGTCAATCCTGAGGCCTTTCATGGCTGAATTAGCTGTTTCGGGTGACATACAGGCTGCAGTCAAATGACACTGCTGCCAGGTTATGAAAGCACACCTTAAGCCTGCCCACAGACATTGGCACCAGTGCTTGAAAAGCTGTCTCACTCTGTGACAGCCATATTTTTCAGCATACTTGCTAACTGTCCTGATTTGGCAGGGCCAGTCCTGATTAATCCTCTGTTGTTCTTTTTAGCACCTTTTAAAATGTCTCAGTTTCTTTCTCCTCCTCTCACATTCCCCTTTGTTCTCAGCTTACTTCAGCTGCTGCAAACTGAATTCACAGGGCAAAAATGATTTGTACTTAGTTAATTCAACAGGGGTAGCAGAGAGGAAGGTGAGGAATCTCGACCTTCCCTGTAAGCTCAGCCAGAAGCAAACTGCTGCATCCTTTCTTAGCTTGACTGTACTTCTTCATTAATAACTTTTGTCATCTTGAACACACACTGATGTTGCTTGGCCCCATGTGTCCCGATTTTCATTTGTGAAATGTTGGAGGGCATGCTTCAGTCTGCTTCTGGTTTGGAGAGCCATATCTATGTACTAAGGCTGTTGTGTGATGGCTGACCACTATACCCAGCAGTCTTCATTTGCTATTGGGTTTGAACTACTTGGCTGTTATGCAACTAGTCTATTTCACTATGGGTTGACTGAATTCCATGAAAGTCTGGAGGGTAGAGGGAGAGAGATTATGAGAATATAGGCCTGAGGAACAGCTTGACTTGTCATCAGCAAAATTCCTTCAGTATTTTAAGCTTGGAGGAATCTCTTGTGTAACATCAGGCTATGGTTAGCTGAATGCAGTGCAATGCAAAAGGGCAAGTCTGTGCCTGCTCTTTTCCAGTATTCTTCTCTGAAAGGTATGGAAACTGGATGTTAGAAGAAGAAAACAGCTGGTAATGTCAGTTGTTAATTTCAGGGCATTTGTTTCTATTACTCCATTGTACCAAAATCAACAAAGGAGTCCTGTGGCACCTTCAGGACTCACATTCTTATTGTAGTCCAAGTTTGCATGGATTAGAGCCCAGTTCCTTGTGCACCTGGCAAAATTTGCTGTCTAATCCATGAACGTTTATGGTGCAATACAGCTGCTAGTCCTGAAGATGCAACAGAATGGTTTGAGGTATTTGACTGTTGCCAATTCAGGGATGTGGCGTAATCTCTGCACTAAAAGTTTTGCTGTGAGAAATCAGGGAGGAGAAATGATAGCGGTTTTATTGCACAAAAGGCACTTTAAGACATTGGGCGAGATACAGAGAGAGCCAGAAATCTCTCCCTCTCACCTTTTCTCTTTCTCACCTATTCAGTGGATGGATACTTTGCATCTGCCATTGTCAGGAAGTAATTGTTCTGTATTGCTATTCTCACTGCATTTCTTTACATTGTTATCCATCCATGTGAAACAGTTATCTTCTGTGGGTTTTTTTCTGAGTGAAAGGATTTGTGCCTTGGATATACCTACCCTGCTTCACAGACCCATGGAGCTGTTCATAACATTACCTCCTTGGTGGTGTGGAACAAAGCTTCTGAAGGTATCTGATTTGCGGAGCTGGCAACATCTTCCCCAATTTGCTAGAGACAGGTTATCATATTTGTAGCCATTGGGTTCTTTCTTTCCCTCACTCCCTCCCTTTCCTAAATTTTTTTCCAGGGACTAGCAGATGATGGCTCATGGATTGGTCAAGGCACCATCACTTTCAATAGTACTGTAGTAGAACAAGCTGGATGGCAAAACTACAGATTTTCCTGAGATGTATACACATATAGCCTAACATGGTTAGGGAGACAAGAGGGAAAGACAGTTCTGTTATTTTTCTGAAGCGCAAACTAGAGAAGATGCTTGAGGTCCACAAATTTAAGTATTGTCTTGTTTTCTTTGATGAGCCACAGAAACTTTTACTTCTTTTTATTAAAAGAATGCAGCAATTTAGATGGGACAGAGCTGTGAAAAAGTTCTTTCTGGACTGCATTTCCCTTTTATTTTTAGACTACAACTATCTATAATGCCTGGGGGATTCTGGGGATTGTAGTCCAAAAAAGTAACTTTCCCAAACTGAGACTGGAGAAGGTATAAAAGAAGGAAAAGTCTGAGCCATCTTTCACAAAATACCCCTTTCCTGATCTTTAAAACAAACACAATTCCTCCTCCAGAGGAAATCTTAATTCTAGATATTCCATGTGCCATCTAATTTGGCTTCTATCATCATCATCATAGGAGTTTATCACAAGGGACGGATCCCGTGCAGAAACTGGATTTAAAGTGAAAACAACCCGCAAAAAAATTTTTTTTTCACATGACGTTCTGGGTTATCCTGAACAGAAACGAGAAATAACCTGCAAAAGTGGATTGTTTTTCACACAGCATTGGTGTCAAGGAGAAATAATGCAACATTAATCTGAACAGAAAGTCCCCAAAACCCGCTCCTTTTTACTTTCAGTTAATGATGCACTATTTCTCCTTTACACAAAAATTTCTGAAAAACAACCCGATTTGTATTCTCCGCCCCCCCCCCGGATTTTTAAATCCCGTTTCTGCATGGGATTTAAGCAATTTGCCTCCTTGTGATAAACTCCATAACCATCGTCATTGTCATCTTTATTAATACCCTATTTTTTTGTACAGTCATGATTGAGACTCAAGCCACCTTACAAATCCAAATGCTTACAATATAGTTAAAAATATACAAAAAGTCAACATGGAAATGGAATTAAACTATTAACAATAGTAAAACAATTGGAACAATTTAAAACATACACTTTCGGAGGCTAAGAAGCAGTTAAAAACCAGTACAATTGAAAACAATACGACACTGTCTTAAAAACCTTTTCTTTAAAAACCTTCAGTTCCAAAAGCCTGTTGGAATAAAAATAAAAATTAAAAGGTCTTTGCCTGGTGGAAGGACCTCAAGAGAAGGCTATTCTAGGCTCTTAGGGAAGGAATTCCAAAGTAAGGGCAGCCACTGAGAAGACCCTATCTTGTGTTCCCACCAACTATACCTGTGAAGGTGATAGGAATGAAAGGAGAGTTTCTTCTGAAGATCTCAGGGTTCTGGGCAGGCTCTGAGAGGAAGAAATACAGACTGCCTGAAAGCCTGGACCTATTCCATATAGGGCTTTATAGGTCATAACCAGCTCTTTGAATTGTGCCCAGAAACTAAAAGGCAGCCAGCTGAGCAGCTGAAGCCGAGGAGCTGTGTATGTAACCAACCCCAGTTAACACTATTAGCCAAAGCTGAGCACTTAGAATCAAGAGCTGGAAGGGCAGTCTATTCAACTGCCAAACAACTCTTACAGTAAAAAAGTTCTGGTTCATGTTTGGGTGTAATCTCCTTTCTTGTAATTTGAAACCATTGGTTCATATCCTCGCCTCTGGAGCAGCAGAAAACAAGCTTGCTCCATCTTCTGCATGACATCCCTTTAGATATTTAAAGATGACAATCGTATTACCTCTCATTCTTCTCTTCTCCTAGCTAAACAAATCCAGTGCCTCATAAGGAGCTCATAAGTTGTTCCTCATAAGACTTGGCTTCAAAACTTGGTTTGTCTTGGTTGTCCTTCTCTGGACACATTCCAGCTTGTTGAGAATCTCCTTGAACTGTGGTGCACAGGATTCTGGTTAAGGTCTGACAAACTTTTAAAAAGTTTGCCACTGAGAAGATATAAAGTTATAGAAGCTGTAATTCTTTAATGAGTCCAGTGGTCCCCTTAGAGAATTAATTCTGCTAAATCATTGATAATTCGCTGACAATGACCTACATTTCCTAAGGCCAGGATCTGATTTGTGGCAGTATACCCCTGCTAGCTCACTCGGGCTCTACAGATGGCCCCTAAGGGGTGGCTCCGTGCTGCCCCTGGGAGCGCCAGATCAGGGCCGTGGCAACTGCACACCGCAGCCCCGATCTGGCACTTTGCCACTCCAAAAAGACCTGGCAAATAGCTCTCCTTTTTGGAGTGGCAAAAAGCTGCCCCTGCCGCAGTGGCGGTGGTTTTTCTATGCTCCTTTGGCGCAGCATGTCTGTATGCTGTACCAAGGGAGCGCCCTGATGCTGCCCGCTGTGCGGTGGGAGACGTGGCATGACAGCGGCATTGGGGCGGCCAGCGTGTGGTCCCCACACCCCGGCTCCACCCCCAGGCCGGCCCTTTTGGCCAATCTGTACAGGGTATCAGTGGAACTTTTTTCTACTTCTACTCCCAAAACTAGAAATCTAGAATAGTTACCAAAAAACTATTCTAGGTAGATATGCAGCCTTCCTTGCTGAGTGGGAAGGGGATAAATCACCTTCTCTTGATTCTGTGAAAAAGATGCTTTATCCACTGAACACCACAATTGGATCTGGATTCCTGGCTTTCATATCAAAAACTGATCTAAGCTTTCAGAGCAGCAATGCATTTCCAGTGGTGATGTAGATGTGAGAAGGAGGAAATAATGTAGTTGTAGTTTCTGCTATTTTTCAATCTTGTTTCAGGCCTACTGCAACTGAGGAAGGAGACAGGAATTTATTACATCAAAATGACTAATTAAACTACTTAACAGCCTGACAACTAAAATTACTATTTGAAAACAGCCTGGGCGTCTTCAGTTAATTTAATACAGTGGGCTTGGCTTTGCAGTCTACTGATGTTTGTGTTGTGGCACATACCCCTAAAGTGGAGCTTAATATAACTTCTGTGCCTCCTTAATATGTCTCAGGTTGCCTGAGAAGATCATGCTTTTTAGGGTTGATCTTGTGAGGTCTTATGCTAACTGTAGTGCCATGGGGTGGGAAACAGATGTCATCATAAATAAACAATGTGTTACCCTCACAACTAATGCCTAAGTTAGGAATTGTGTCAGAGATGCCATGGCATGTGGCTCTGCAAGGGGTCAATGAACTTCCTTTTCAATGCTGCCACTCCATGGCAAGTGCTTTTTTAGATGAGGAGAACAGAATGCATGCCCTCCAACATTTCACGGATGAAAATCGGGACATGTATGGCCAAGCAAAATCAAGTGTGATCAAGATGGCAAACGTTGTAAATAAGGAACAACACACAAGCTACAAGAGGCTGCAGCAGTTTGCTTTTGCATGAGTCTAGAGGGAAGGGCATGACTCTAGCCCCGCCTCTCCCCCACTGAATTAACCAAATACAAACTACATTTGAAATTTGAACTCATTTTGTACAAACTGAAATAAAGTGAGGACAAAAGGGGAAAGTGGGAAGAAGAAAGAAAAACTGGAACATTTGAAAAGCAGTTGAAAAAGTGGGCCTACATAGTATTAATTGGTACTATCTCAGCCAAATTAAGAAAGTGGAAAGATATGATTCAATGGCCTAGTCCAGTCAGCTTTTGTGCACAGAATGGCAAGAGGATAACACATCCTCCTCCACAAGCAGTAAAAATTTTAGGAATTATATTATATAATCATAGAATCATATAGTTGGAAGGCCCGACAGGCATTAAGAGCACCCCCCCCCCATGCAGGACCTCCAGCTAGAGCAAAACGCACCACCTCTTAAGGTATTCAGTTCCATTGCCAAATTGCTCTTACTGTCAAGACGTTCTTGAAACTGGAGGTGACACCTGTTATGGATAGACATCTGAGCCTCTTCACATGCTGTTATAGCACTTCTGTTCTTCTTCCCAAGGGAGACAGTCATAAAAGTGTCCTTTTTGCCAAATGGATTATTGCAGTGCAACAAAAGGAATACTTTTATGACCATCTCCCTCAAAAAGAGAATGGAAGTACTTGGACAATATGTGGACAGGCATGGAGAAAGTTGCTGCTCTCCCAATCCATTTTGGCTTTTTCTCATGTGATAAGGCTCTTAATGTCTTTTTGGTATACTCTGTAAATCTAAACAGCAACTGAGTGAGGCATGCATTGTACATGCAGCACTGTAAGGTGGCAGAATTCTGGAGTGACAAAGCAGAGCAAACCAATTCAGATTGCAGGGGTATATGTGTCAAATAAAAACAGCTCCCTTCCATAAAATAATATGATGTCAGAGAAAAAGGTTCTTGCAGTCCACTCAACTAGGGTTGCCAGGGTGAAAACAGTAAAGGTCTCTGTATCTTTAAAAGTTGTGTAGAAGAATGAATTTCATCAGGTATTGCTTGTTACCTAGTTGCATGACAAGCAGCATCTGTTGTAATTCCTTCTTCTATGCAACAGTGAAAGATACAGGGGCCTTCTCCAGTTTTCACTCTGGCAGCCCTATCACTGCCATGCTGTTTTTAATATGCAAGGAAATGTCCATCCACCCCCCAATGACTGGGGGCTTAAGCATACTTTCCATCTGCAGTCCAAATCAGTATATCATTTCAGGACTATAGCCCATCAATTTTTGCTTTATTTTTCAGTCTATGCAGACGAAGCCTGAACTTACAGGTTAATTGTAGAAACATGTATTTCTTAAACAGATGATTTTTAATATCAGTTTTTCAGTTAATCACACATAAGCAAAAAGGAGTGTGTGTGTGTGTGTGTGAATAAGGAGTGTGTGTGTATATGCCTGTTGGTGACTCTATGAATTTCATAGGATTTTCTTAGGCAAGGAATAATCAGAGGTGGTTTTGCCAGTTCTTTCCTCTGAAATATAGCGTACAGCACCTGGTACTGGTTGGTGGTCTCCCATCCACTCACTGGGCTGACCCTACTTAGCTTCCAAGATGAGCTGGTGCCTTTAGAGTATTTTGGCCCTTTGAATAAGGTAGCATTCGGAGGTGGGGGTGTGTGATAATATAAGGGAGGGAGAGAGGGGGCAATGTGTTATAGTGTTTCATGCACACATACAAAAATAGAAGATGCAATATTTTATTTTATTTTAATCTCACATGTCTCCCAACATGGGATTCTGTATGCACTAAACTGACAACTGCTGAGCACGAGGTTCAAGAATGGTTGATTAGCTGTCTTCTTATTACAGTGGGATTTGCTGGGGGCCCAGGACCCCAGTGAAAGTGGGAAAAGAGCAAATAAAAAAACCACTTTTTAAAATCAGCGAGCTCACCTATCTAGGAATCTCTACATCCTCCAGTGCAACTCTGTGGTCAATATCTACCAGAAGCTGACCATGGAATCACACTGGAGGATGGACAGATGGCAAGAAAAGTGTTTTATCTAGGAATATCTAGGTCCTCAATCATGAATCTATGGTCATCTCCTGGCAAAATCATGCTGGAGGACCTAGAGATTCATAGAGATAACGTATTACTCAAATCCCTGAATAATCAAATCCACAAAAGTCAAAGCCACAAATGTGGAGGGCTGACTATCATCTTCTTTACACTCATGTTAGCATATAGTCAGTTCATATAGGGTCAAGGAGCACAAATCTTATCCATCAAAATCTGAAAGGCATTATCTTCTCTTTCCAGTTTTGGAGGATATGTGCTTCACTTCCCCTGTGGTCCATGATTTATGACAGGTTTCAAGTAGTGCAACAGAGTTCAATAACAGAATATGCACATCCCTATTTTGCTCTGTCTCCTGTCTTTGTGTGATGGTTTAATTGCTTTTACGTTACAGAAAAAGTTTCCATTCAAACTGCTGTGGCAAGAATTTGGGATGTAAATCAAAATTTTTGGACTTAGCAGGAGGTGGCTTCCATGCCAAAGAGAGATCCTTTGAGGAAGGATGTAAAACAAATATTATAAATATATTCATTTTCATATAATAACATAAAAGTACCTCCTGTGTTAGATGCTATTATTTCCATATTAATTGAATAAGGAGGCTGGCAAGCCATAACAGAAATCTTTCCATGCCAATGGGATTGTTTTATTTCTTACCCTACCGTAGCCTCTAAACTATGTTAAACTCTAAACCACCAGCTGCCACTGAGTCTAAGAAAAGTATCTCAGAATGGATGGGAGGGAAAGATGCTGGTAGAATTACTCCTCTGCTGTGTCAATTGCCTTGTCAAATACTTTTCAACCCAGTCCCAAGAATGTTTATTTAGAAGTAGGTGCCAATAGAATTTTTGTCAAGAGTTTTAAGCAAAACCTGGAAACGTTGCCTTTTAGACTACAACTCTTGAAACATACCATACAGTATGGCTAGTGACCATGCTGGCTAGGGGGATACTGGGATTTATAGTCCAAAATGTAACAATTCCAGACTCTGGTATTGCAGTACATGTCTTGGGGCACAAGTGGAGTGGCAAGCAGAACAATGCAGAAAAACCTGCAATTTTCCCCGTTCTTTAGGAAAATGGATAAAATGTATCTTCCACAATCATCACCAGATTTTTTTTCTTTTTCCTTTGTGAAACATATGGGTCTGCTAAATATCCTAGAACAATTTTTCTTCCACCTAGAGTTGAAACAGCCCTATCACTGTGGTTAGCATGTTCCAGTGGTTAGAGATGATGGGAGTTTAGCAGCATCTGGGAACTCCTATTTGGGAAAGGCCACCATATATTCGTTGTTGTTGTTTAAACATTAGGACTGTCATTGAGAGGATTGGAGAGATAATTTCATCCAAAAGGTTATGACAGATATATATATACTATTTGTCTCTACATGACATAGGGACATCTTTAAAGAGAGGGGCAGTGCTGTTTTTGGAAGTGAGGTCAGGGTCCCACTTTCCCCACCAGTATACCTCAGCAAATGCAGAGTTTGAATTTCATGGTAATCTATGCTTCCAGTCAGCTCCATACATGGCTGTTTGAGGACACCATGCTATTCCTGGCCAGTTGCTTCATCTTGCATCATGAATTAGGTAGCTTACATAGCTCTCATAGGATACCACAGCACAGCAATGTTCTGGATGGACGAGCCTCGAATATGGCAATGTTGTCTCTCTAAAGCCCACAATCTGCTGGATGTGAACTTTGTGACAATTACATATCTGTGACTCCTGATATGATTTGGTGATATGCATGGGTTGACATGGAAGAAAACAGAATTTCACCCAAGCCAATTGTCTAAACGTACCTGGAATATGACAGATATAATGCACCTGTTAATGATGAGTGAGCTTGAGGGTAACGGCAATTTGGCAGTGGTCCAAGTGAATGGCAACTCTTGATAAAGTCACAAGACATTATTCTGTGGACTATGGAACCATGCTCTGCTTAGGCTTAATATAAGAGCCCTTAGTGATTTGGTGTCATTGCAAGATTATAATCTATTCTGTTGACTGTTCCCTTAAAGATGACTCCAAAGAAGAGATACATAGGGGCATCAGGAGCAGCTGGAATATTGGGCAGAAAGCAATAAGATAAAATTCAACATAGAGAGAAATGTAAAGTCCCTACATTTAGCTACAACCCTATTTCCTAGCACAGTTATAGGAAGAGGAAGACCTGGCTTGGCAGCAAACGTGTGAAAAGTATCTAAGTTTCTTGGGGCCTTCCAGATTGGTAAAATAAAGACATTGTCACACCAGCCCCTTTCTTGCTGCAGTCACGCAAGTAAAATAAAATGGTAACATACTGCTTGTAGAGCAGCCATTACCTAATCTCTTCTCATTCATATGACAAGGGATGCTTCCCTCATCGTAATCTCTTCTTGCCCTGTCCCTTAATCCTCCCTCCCTCCCTTATGCCCTACCCAGCATGCCTTTGGGTTTTTTAAATCAACTTTTTACGCACAGTTCTGGAGCTCTGCAGCTGTAATTTAAGCTTTTAAAAGTTTTTTTTATAACTTCAATTGAGGCTGCAGAGCTCTGGAATTGCTTGAAAACGTGATAAAATAAAAAGAATAGTGAGGGAGAGGAAGGAAAGGGAGAATGAGGGGACACTGATGCCATATGACTGGTAATCACGCAACTATGCCAGGTATGACTTTTCACAGCTGGGGCATTGTGTGATTGCCACATGATTCACATGTTTCCTCTGTGAATGAAAAGGGTCAGGTCGAGGACATGATAGCTACAGATAGGAGGCAGCACTGTTGCCAAAGCTGCTTTGTTCTCAGGGAAAAGATGGTTTAAAAGCCGCGTGCAGTAATCTAAATCTTTGGAAGTTTTGAGATCTTTCAGTTCTTTTTGTTTTGATTATACCTGCTTATTCATAAATTGCATCCAGTCTTTTTTCTTGCAAATGCCTGGTTTCCATCCCTCCCCCCACCCCGATCATGTTTCAGATCCAGTCTCATGCAACATTTCAGAAGTTGATTTTCACCAATTTGTACTGGGCCTTTTCAAATTATTATTTGAGAAGTGGAGTTAAAGTTCTAAAGTGCTTTAATGGCATCATAATAGTTAAGCATTAAGATCATTTTGTTTTACTGCTAACATTCCTCTTTCCCTCACTTGAGATCTGTTGAACATGTGTCCTGGAAACAACAGCTTTGTTTACTGACAGGAGCCATCTTTATTATTTTGAGATAGTGCAAACACCCAGGCCAACACAGATACATTTGATTTCAGAAAGTACTGAATTAATTTAACCCAATTTGGGGTGTGGGAATGAAAAATGAATGCCCAGAAATATTTCAGGATGTAGAAAATGTCATGTAGCTCTCCAAAATAAAACTGATTTATATTAGTACTTGGATAGGAGACCACCAATGAATATCAGGTGTGGTAGGCTACATTTCAGAGGAGGGAACTGGCAAAACCATCTTGAATATTCCTTGTCTAAGGAAAAAAAAATACCTGTGAAATTCATGTGGTTTTCAAAAGTCAAGAGGCAAACTGAAGGCACATACACACATAGGAACTTCCAGGTAGGTTTTTTTCCCTTCATTTGGAGATCTTAATTTATCATAGATGCAGTGGATGCAATGCAATGCAGTAGCTGAAAAAACTGATGCACTTTTTGGTGTCATTAGCACAGTGCCCTGATAATGAGATGTAGTCATTCCATTCTTATTATAATAATAAATAATAATAATTTTTTATTGCCCCTCTGCAAATGCAATTATGTGTTGTTTGTTCAGGCCACATATGGAGTAGTATGTCTGTAAGAAGGATCTTGACAATTTAGAGCATGTCCAGTATTGTGCAGTATACACTTGTATGGTTTACATGTGCTTGCTCAGTCTCATGAAAGTACACAACACTTCTCGTTATGATTCTTCCTCTTTTTGTATTCAGAATTCTGTAGCTTTTACATCCTGACTCATTCCCTACCAAGATGCCTCCTCCAGCTCTGTCATCTTCTCCTTTAGTATGTGAGCATAAGCCTTGAAGCCAAACACTCAATATGTGCCATACCTGCTTTTCTCTTGGATCAAAGTTCAAATGGAGTTTTAGTGGTTGCTTTGGTTGGTAGCCTATTCTGTAGGTATGTAGCTGTCATCATGCCTCTCCCCAATGTTGGTTGGGTTATTTAGAGCCCAGCACCATGCATCTTACCATTTCCATTAATGATCTGTTCTTTCTCTCTGCAACTCCATTTTCCTCAGGTATGTAGGGAGTTGTGTACCTCTCTGTTTCTAACACCCCTTCTCAACTATGCTGGTTTAAGTTCACAAGATTTCACTTTTTCTTATACACTTTTTTTCCTGAAGGATCTCATGGGGACTTTTGCTCAGAGGAAGTGAGTCAGAGACTTGCCTCCAGAAGAAGCTAGTAGCCAGGAGCTCTCTAGATAACTATGGGCCCAGTTGATTGAGCTTGCTAATAGAGCTTGGGGACAAAGGCCAAGCCAACAGGGGGCCTTTATGCTGGTGTTTAACAGGGGACTTTTTGAGGGGGAAGCCCACAGTCTTGTTTCAGTGCCTCCTTAAGACTTTTTAGTATGGACACTGAGGGACCTGTTGCAGTCACCTGCAATACTTGTGGGATGTTTGTCACTTGCCTATGGATGTGGGGAACTTGGCCTGCACCAAGTACAAGTTGGTAACTCTGTTGGAAGAGAGGGTCCAGCAGCTGGAGGCCCAGATATCTACACTTCAGCATCTTAGGGAGCAAGAGTTTTCCTGGATAGAACAGACTGGACAGTCTTGGTCAGGAAACACACAGAAAGAGTTGCTGGGGAGGAGGTCACTGCACATACACAGGAGGTAGATGGTTGGAGGAATGTCACACACAGAAATAGGGAAACCAGGGATTATTCTGGGAGCTTGCAGCTACAGAATTGATTTGAAGCTCTCTCTCTCTTATCAGGCATGATAAGGAAGAACATCAGGGTCAGACTTCAGGGAAAGTGCAGGGGAGCCTGAGAGTACCACCAAAGGGAACACCCACTGTTCAGTCTCAAAGGAGGCATGTGGTGGTGCTGGAGGACTCCTTGCTGAGGGGTACCAAAGTAGTGGTTTGTGAGTTGACAAGATATCTCAGGAGGTGTGTTGTCTCCCCGGGGCAAAAATCCGTGATGTGACAGTCAGGCTGACAAGACTTGTCAAGCCATTATCCCTTCCTTTTGGTCCATGTGGGAACTAATGATACTGCTCAATGAGTGATCTTGAGCTACACACTCTTTTCCAGCTTAATCCATCTTGCAGGGTTGTTCTAAAGATGGCCCACTCTGAGTTGCTTCAGTAGGCAAGATATAAATACAATAGACAAATATGAATCTGAGAGGGTGGGGTCTCCTGAAATGGAGTGATGCAAAAGTAGGATATATTGTGGGAGGAGCAATGGGGCAATACAGTATTAGATATGAAAGATGGTCTTCTTGACTGTGTCATCCCACTTGTAGAATGCTCCTCCCTTGGAGGTCCAGTTTTCAGTGTTAACCTTGGCTCCATTCTAGCACCAAGTAAAAACTTTGTGTTTTATTCAAGCCTTTGGGGCCTAATCGGTTTATTCCATACTGCACATGGTTTTCATCTGTTTTAACTTTTAAAACCTTTTTAAATATCTTAAATGTTTAAATCATTTTTATTGCTTCAATGTGAAATGGTTTTAAACTGTATGCTTAGTTTTGCTTGAGATCCTAGTATATAGGGTGTGATATTAATAATGTAATGGCTAATAAATAAATAAACAAACAAACAAAAGGTTAGACTATTTAAATTCTGTGTGCCAGGCAGCTTTTACAGGCTTAGGAGCACGGCCATTAAAAAAAAAAAAAAAGACAACCTATCAGTAAAGATACTAGCAAATTCAGAAATGAGCTGCATGACCTTTCCCTTTTAGGCAGAGCTGAATAATGGGTGTGGGAGGAACCTAGATATGTTTCTGATCCACCCCTGAGTCTACAACCCACATCCAAACACTTAAAAATATGAAAACATGTTGTGTTTTCTCTGGACCAGAATGTTGTAGCCTCAAGGAAGGTAACACTCAAATTGTGTCAACACCATATGGGCCAGTGACTATGCAATTCAGACCAGTCTTTGCAGTCTTTGTACATGCTAAAACCTTATCACACACAGCATTTTACGCTCCCCCCAGTGGCCCCCCCCCATATAAATTAAAAGCAATCTTATGTTTTAAAATGCCTTTTTTCCTTATGGTGGGTAAAATCTTTCTGAATTGGGATAGACTTGATTAATCACTGGCAGATGAAAGCCATCAGCAAATGTAGTATTTAATCAGCCAACCAGTGCCAGTTCCAATGCCAGTGTTCAGTCAAGTCTGCTCAATCAGGAACAAGCATTTATAGTAAAATAAATGCTGTTTTAACTGTTAGACTCTTTTCTGCTTACAATTTCAGATGGTGTATGTGTGTGCGCACGTGTCTGAGATATATATATATATATATATATAGAGAGAGAGAGAGAGAGAGAGAGAGAGACTGAAAAAGGGACTTGGACACTTGACTGCTCTGCTGGAAAAGGAGGCAGGGTGGGGGGACAGTGAGCAAAGTTTTCCCTTTCTGGTTTCTACCCCTTCTTCTCGCTGCTCACTAGTAAGTAAAGGGCATCTGAGACACACCCACAGCCCGTCCACTGTCTGCTCCCTGACCAGCCAAAATCAACATAAAAGCGCAATTGAATTTTTGTATAGGAAATTGTAGCACAACAGAATTGGGAAGGAGATCATTAATGGATTTTTTGTGCTAATACAAAGAAATGGTTTCCAAACTCTCTCCCATGGGAGAACAACAGAAGAGCAATGGTGCTGTGTGATAAGGCTGAGACGATAGTGGGACTAATGTGTCGCTATGACACTATAACTATTAGACTCTTTTCTGCGTGTGCCATTGCTCTTCATGATATGATAATGCTCTGAAATGGTAACATCTCTCCACCTGGTGCTGCTTAAAGAACCATTGATAGATGTAGGGTAAAGCTGCCCCGATCCATCAGTAGAGGAGACCCTGCTCCCAAGGAACTTCGCCCAAGATGATGCAGGGGAGTGAAGAAAATAATACATCAGTTATTCTCGGCTGTGGAATACTGTGGCTGAGAGCATTATGGGGCCAGCTTTGCCATACAGATCGATTCATGTAGAACGCATATGTACTAGAAGTCTTGCCTGGCTTTTTTTTTTTTTTTTGAAAGGAGAAGACTGTTCCATGAGATATGTGCAGATAGCTCTACACTGATGTGTTATTTTTGGGGTGGTGTAGCAATAAAGTGATTTTAAAACAGTAAAGTAGCACTAGCACCATTATTCCAAGTTTGCTAATTTCTCCTGGTCTCCACATCTTCATAACTTCTTATACCATGTGCCTTCATTTCTTACATTGCTGCACAAAGATACCCAAGTTTCTATACTTCCTTAGGCCATTTATTTCTCAGACTCTTACTGGCAGGCCTTCATTCACCTGCAGCCTGAAGTAAAGGCATCCAGACCAGCCATTCCAAAGAAAATGCAACTAACATTATGGGGAGCAGCCAAGGACAGTGGGCTCTACTGTCTGGGGATGATGGGAGTTGTACTTCAACACAGCTGGAGGGCCCCCTAGTTGAAGAAAGCTCCCTTAGAAGCTTATATACCTGTATGTAAGAAATATGGTTCTAGTAGTTATGTGTTAATGAGACCAACTGCAGAAATGTTAAGGTTCTGTGGTATAATGATTTATTAGAGTGACTCAGAAGTACTGAGAACTGGTTGGTTAAGTGGAATCAGTTACCAGATGCTTAATGTCAAGGATTTTAATTGAATCCACCCATATCCTATTGAATCCACCCTCTGACAACTGGAGTGAACATTCCAGTTATACAGTGATTGCAGTTTCTGTTTTTAATATTTTAGCTCAACCGAAATCTGGTTAGCAGTATAATATTCTTCTCTCTATTCCTTTCCAAATATGAAATATGAAAGCAGCCCCGAAAAATAAATAACTTTCCACCAGAGCCCAGGGCTTCCAAGTCAATAATGAGAGGAACATATACAGAGTTAGAGTCACATAGCAAATTCCGATATAACCCAGACTGAAATCCTTAAGGTATTTGGATTTTAAACACTGAAAATAAAATACAAAACCCTCCAAATACTCTGAGGCCAGATTCATTGAAAGCTTGGCTGGTTTTGAGCACTTTACAAGCTGCCAAAAGTGGGGCTTGGGGTCCTGTTTGGCTTTCTGGCTGCCAGAACGGAACAGAGACTTTATTGAATCCAGCCGTTATTTGCTGCAGCGTTAAGTCTCAGCCTCTGCACCAAGGTAGGATGCATGAAAAATCCGTCTCTTTTCCTGACCATAAGTGGAAATCCATAGGATACAAGGGGTCACCTGAAAGCATTATGATTAGTCAATCAGGCACAATGAAATCAGTTACATTTCAAAGTTTGGCTGTCTCTTCCATCATTATTTACCATTATAGTTGAAATTTTAAAAATTAACTTTTTACTTTCTTTGTTTCTCAAAGAAATAGCACAAAGCACAGCATTAGCCAGTGTGTGAATCTTCTACTTATCCCACCACTGCCACCAAATGTGAGGACCTCCTCCTGCCCCAGTACTGTGGCATCAAATGTGGGGACTTTCTAGAGTTCCTATGTGAAATTCTATTAATCTAATCCTACCACTGCACACCACCACCCTTGAATAATTGCTGCCACCACACACCATGTATCTGAACTCAAGGATTCCAAAAATTGTATGCAGTGTTCTCAGAGGCACAAATATATATATATATAAAAATTAATTTATTAAACAAATTCAACATAAAGCTTAAAAATATAGTAAATACTTGGGTATTCAGCCTCATATATAAGTTGACAACAGTCTAGGTTGAATTTATGTAGCCCCTTCCTAAAAACCTGGATCCTCTGTTGCTGTCTTGCCTTGTGTATTGTACATCACGAGGCCCCTGGTGTAGAGGGAGCTTCTCCCGCAAAGGAATTTGTTCTTTGATGTACCATCTCTGGACTCAGTGGTTGCCAACTGATTGGCTGCTAATGCACCCAGGACTTGAACTTGACATTTGAGTCTAGCGTCACAGCAGCTTGCAGGACTGATTCTCCTTTTCTGGTTGACTCTGACTGGGATCAGAATACTTGCTGCCGCTCATAGTAGTTATGGTGGTAGGGTCCGTGACAAAATGTACAACATCTAAATAATCTTGTACAAACTCTTAAGCTGAATGATGGGAATTGCATGAGACTGCACGAGATGCAAGAACAAGCTCTAATGTGTGTCTCTGGTTCAGAGGCCATTGTTAGTGTACTCCATGACTATAATTGGGTGAGTGCTGGGAATGAATGAAATGAAACACAAAGCAGAAAATCTTGTTTGTTAGCCTTTTTTAGTAGTTTGCATGGGCTGGTCAACACAGTACGAAAAACTACTTGATACGACTGTTGTGCGTCTGTACCAAAGGTGGCCAGGTCAGGACTATCCCAGTCCATGAGATTTCAGGGCCAAAACCTGGCAACTAGGGATCACCTTTAGTAATATCATAGTGTGTAGGCTCTGGTGATGTTACAAGAGAGAGCTCCTGGTGATGTCAATATGCATGAAACATTAACCATCAGCCACAGAATAGACCATCAAATAGAAAATACCACGTCTAACAAATGAGGAAAATATGTGCACATACTTTTCAGAGCAGTGCTTTCACCCTGATTTTCTTCCCCTTGCCCAGGGACCCTCAGACTCAGGACCAGGCTCTGGGATCCCAACTTATATATTGGAAAAAGATGGTGTGTTGCTTCATATCAGAATGCAGTCCAACAACATTTAGAGAGCTATATGATTTGCATTCCTGCTCTAAAGGGGTGGAAGATTCGTAGTTGTGAGTCAGCCAGAGTTGTGTGCCTTCAAGTCGTTTTTGACTTACTGGGATCTTAAGGTGAACGAATCATGGGGTTTTCTTGGCAAGATTTGTTCAGAGGAAGTTTGCCATTGCCTTCCCCTGGGTCTGATAGCATGTGACTTTCCAAAGTTCACCCAGTGGATTTCATGGCCGAATGGTGAATCCAACCCTCGTCTTCAGAGTCATAGTCCAACACTCAAACCACTACATGATGCGACAAACAAAGATTTCTGGCATGTTCCTGCTGTCCAAACTGGAGGTGTAGATTATCAAACACCTAAAAGTGACAGGAGCAAACCTGGATGATCCCGTGACAATCACACGATTAGGGCAAGAATATCAAACAATGTCGTGCAATGTTGCCATTATCCCGCCCTTGAAGAGGAATTCTCCCATTGCTTTTTATTAATGGGAAACTCCATCACTTTCAGGCATCTGATAGTCTCCGAAGTGAATGAAAGTATCCCTTGTAACTCAACTGATTGCAGTGGAAATAAAGAAGAGGCAGTGGATGGGGTGGTGGTGGTGGTGGTAGGATTTGAAAGGCAAAACGTATAACTTGTAATGTGCCCAGAAGGCAACAAAGAGTTCTGCTTTCAGGACCATCTGTCTGCTTCATAGCTGAAGAGCAAAATAAAGATTTTATTAAGCCCAGGCTCTATTTCCATTATTTTGTGTAATGGCCTCGCAGTGCCAGCTTTTTGTTTCCCTGTCCCCAGGGAGTAGAAGCCAGCACCTGGTGTAAATGTGGTGCTGGGTACATAAAAAGAACAAAATGTACAATACAGGTTTCCATATGCTCAGTGTCACACCGAGGTCACTAGCACTTTTTCCACAACAGTTTATTTCTGGGCCAGAGATGCTGATGTGCTAACATTGCATGACCTTTTGCCAGTGACCTGCTTGTTTATTCAGAAAGATTATACCCCACTTTTCAATCAAATGATTCTGGGTTATTAAAAAGAGGCCATAGTACACCCACAGGCTCAAAGTCTCTTTTTCTACAAGGCTTGGGGCAGAAATCCTTTTGGGGACTACAACTCCTAGTCACCATGGTGGATATAAAATTCTGGGAGTTGTAAGCAGGAAGGCAGCGGAGGACGTTTGGAGGACAGGGGGCCTTGCCT
>CM034703.1:20746203-20763805 GCA_020142125.1 Phrynosoma platyrhinos | reverse complement strand
TTATCAGCCACATTTTATTTATATATTTCAATTTTAATTCTGCCTTATAAGTCAAGGAATTTTCAAGGTGATTTATCAAAATAGTAAAACACACAAAATTACAGTAAAAAAACCAGACAATTTTCATTATTCTATTCCATTCTGTATATAGTTTCTACATTTATTTTTCAAGCCAGCCCTGTTGGATTTCTTAAAAATAAAGCTTTTAAAGCAAGGTTGGATTTTGCTCAAGTTGTGGGTGCGGGAAGAGAAGTGATCAATGATGGAAATTTGTTAATGATGGAATTTTGGTGGTTTTGAAATCAAGATGTTTAATGGCCCTGCCTTGAGACAAGTAAGATTCAGACTTTCCTGTTTTTTTGCTGGCCAGACATAACCTTTCAGCAGCTGTATCACACACTCGTAATTCAGTATGTAGATGGGCTCCAAAGATAGATGTATATTTCTGCTGGCCCCTGTTTTCCTGACATTGGTAGATAACTCCTGAGAGCAGCATGAAATTAGCAAATGTTATTCTCACTTGGGCTCAGTTATAGAACACTGATAACCCATTTTCACACATAATGAGACAGAAAATGATATTCCTGCCACTTTGAACACAGTTTAATTGTTCTAGTAGCATCAATGGATGGAAATTTATGCTCCTTTCAAATGCAAATTTCAGCCAGATCTCTTTATGTGATTCAGAAAGAAGCCCCCCCCCCAAAAAAAAGTGGTGGTGGTGGTGGAGGAAGCATTGTGCACACATACACACCACAGGGCATGATCAACCCGAAGTTAAGACCTCTTATATGATTATTAGATGTCTTAGACTGAATTGTAGCACTGATTCTATTAAATTACAATCATCTGCTCTGAATAACAGCTACTTTCAAAGATTCTTTAACAGTAGAGATGCTATGGACTGAACATGGAACTATGTATAGAAATAGTGTACTTTAGCATTGAGATATGGCCCCTCAGTGGGAGAATTAAGAAGTGCAAATTAGGGTAGATGCACAGCTGCTCCCTAAATACTATGAGCTAGTTTGGGCGAACATCTCCTAGGCACATAAAACCCATTTACTTCTCCCTTTGTCACAAGTCAGTTAAAACAATTAAGTGACGTTTCCCATTTCATCAAAATAAGTAATGATGATTAACTCTTTCGGAACAAGCCAGGATATTGAGCCAACTTCAAAATACTGTGGTTTAATGTGGACCTCTGGGCTGGAATGGTGGAGAATGGTGGAGCAAAACTAGACTCAAATGACTCATTGGTGGGGAGGTTGTTTAATGGTGTGATCACCGGCCAAACTACTTTTGGACTGGCAAATAGTTCTCCCTAGATCAAAGGAGACTGCGGGATAAACCTCTAGGGTCCAATGTCCCATTCCTGGTGTTCAAATTTCCACTTCAATAGTGAGTGATCACAAGTGGAATGGATGAGACCAAGGCTGTGTACATGTCTCACTATGTTAAAAGGTTGTTGGATGACCAACACAAGGTCCACAAAACCAACTTTCTTAATTAAGAATTAACTAACGAAAGTGTTGGATTGTTCCGGAGAGGCTTTCTGATTCCAGTGCTAAAATGATTATTTCTATGTTACTTCTTCACATGATCAAAGAGACTGTGAGTTAACTGACTTGGGATTGTTTTAAGATATATATTTTTCATAGCAAAATGTGCAGAATTTGGGCCTTTAATAACATAATTGAAGAGTAAAGGGACCTAAATCTAAATAATAGAATTGAAGAGTAAATGGAACTAAATACAGAAACTGAAGAATAAAAGTACTTAAACTATAAATAAAAGACGACTAGGAAGAATAATAATGTTATGAAATGGGAGAATGTGATTTGTTTACCTTTGAAGAACGTGAAAGTTATCATGTAGCTGGCACAATAAAACTACAGATAAGCAGGTAACTCGGCAGTGCTACTGTACTGGCAGTAATATAAGCAAACTTAAAGTCTATATTATACAAAAGAAATTACTGGACAATAATGATGGTCTGATAATGGGCTAGGTAATCTGGGAAGAAATTTTTAAAGGAGAGAGATGAGAGATGAAGGGGAATATCTGGAGAAACATAGGCTTATATCACGGGTAGGCAACCTTTCCCCTTTAAGGCCCGAGGGACTTCAGCTCCCAGAATCCCAGGAGCTATTGGCCAACATGGGACTATTGGCCAACATGGCTGAGGCTTCTGGGAGCTGAAGTCCCTCAGCCCATAAAGGGGAAAGGTTGCCTACCCTTGGCATATATGGTAGAGGATACTTGTCGGGATGGTGAAAGAAATGAGGAGGCTCAAGCTGGAGGAGAAGCTATGGAAGAGATGGCCCTGTCCTTTTAGCTTCAGAGAAAGTTGAAGAATTGTGTAACCAGCAGGAATCAGCTGAGACCAAGAGACTTAATACTGGAGAAGGCATTCCAGTTAGAAAAGAGACAGGGATCTGGGAGGTCAGAGGATCTAAGGGCCTCTGCAGACAGGCGGCCATGGGCCGCTCCGAGAAGCCGCGGATTGGGGCTGAAGCTGCCCCATGCCTTGGCCCCAATCCACTCTTTTTCCGGCCCTGGAAGGAGCGCTAAAATAGTGCTCCTTCCACAAGGCGCAGAAAGGGCGCCGGAAGAGATGCTGAGTGTGTCTGGATGCTGAGCCAGAAGGACGTCATCAGAGCACTCGTCGTGTGCAACGATGGGTGCTCCAATGATGTCCTCAGGAAGGGGTTGGGGCGTCCAGTGTCCGGCTGCCCCAACCCTTCCTGGGATTGAAGATGGCGCTTTTCGCCATCTGAATACCCCCTAAGAGAGAAGAGCAGAAGGGAGAAGGGGGCCTTCGGCCTAGAGCACTACAGTACATGGGGAAGTATGCGAAGTGCCCAAAATCAAGATGAACTTTCTGTATGAGATAATGTACGTACTACGGGTTTTACTTTTCTGTTTGGATGAGTTATGGCCAATTTTTACAAGGACTGAGGTTTGACAGAAAATCCCAATTCAGATACAAAGGTTTATAAGTGAAATGTAAAGAACTGGTTTTATCTGGGCTTGAAACAATATGTATTATGTAAACTGATGTGGGATATCTGGTTTACAAAAAAGAAATATTTGTATAAGGATGTTTTTGTATTATAATAAATAAAATTACTCATTCACAGATTATCAAAAAACAGTTTTTCTTCTCTCCTCCAGAAATGTATAATAAAGATAAAGCTATATCATCTTCATTTTTTGAATTTTTTGATATGCATGCTAGAATTGCTAGCAAGATGCTAGAAGAGGGAGTTGTGTGCCACATAGCTTATCTTAAACTCACCTCTGAAGGTAGTCTGCTGTTGGCTGGGGTAGAAATTCAGTGGCAGATGCTGTCTTATTTTCAGTGTTGCTGTCTTATTTACAGCTTATTTTGAAGAGAAATTCAACATACCCTCCAACATTTCACAGATTAAAAACTAGGACACATGTGGCCAAGCAACATCAGAGTGTGGTCAAGGTGACAAGAGTTATTAATGAGAATGAACACAGCAGTTAGGAGAGGCTGTAGCAGTTTGCTTTTCCCTGAGCCTTCTGAGATGGGTAGGGTTTTGTTCCTCCTACTCTCCCCCTATTGAATTGAGTACAAACTACTTTTGCACTTTGAACTCGGTTTGCAGAGTTTAAGTAAGGTGAAGACAAAGGGGAAAAATGAGAGGAGAGGGAAACTGGGACATTTGCAAAGCAGCTGAAAAAGTGGGATGGCAGAGGACTAATTGGGAATGCTACCTGTCAAATTGGGACAGCTGGAAGGTATGATTCAATGGCTTACTCCAGTCAGCTTTTGTGTACAAAATGGGGAGAGGGTGCCATGTCCTTTTCCCCAGGCAGTAAAATTCTTAGGGATAAAACTATTCCTGAAGTCGAAGGCTTTCACGGCTGGCATCCATATTTTTTTGTGCTATATGGCCGTGTTCTGGAAGAATTTATCCCTGACGTTTTGCCTGCATCTGTGGCTGGCGTCTTCAGAGGTTTCTTCCCAAGTAAAGGAGATGCCAGCCACAGATGCAGGCAAAATGTCAGGGATAAATTCTTCCAGAACACAGCAACATAGCCTGAAAAACCCATCAACAACTATAAAACTATTTCTATTTGGTGATACAAAATAAGGTAGTGTGATCAGATAATGGAAGCTAGAAGGATAAAATACTGCAGTGCAATCAGGATTGGTCTTTTAAGTGTTTGGCTCCATATCATGGGAATCTTTTAGCAACAGGAAAGAAATGTCCCCTAGCACTGGAATAACATCTTCTGTAAACTGTTAGGTCTGGTTACTGCAAATGCTCCTCACTTTTGCTTAAAATGGTGTTTTGCTAAATGTTTGGGCCTGGCGTTCATTGAGCGCTGCCTGCTGCTGTTAAGAGAAGATATACCACTCTTATGAGCTCTCCACCTTTATAGGAATATCTGTGCCAAGTGCAGGAAAAGCAGTAATTCTTTATCCCTCCCTCAATACAAGACTCCCTATACACTTCAATCTATACTAATTATTAGCTTCTTGAATATACATAGTATAAATGCAAAGAAAACGAGTACCTGGAATCAAAAGTGTGTATGTTTTCCCCAATGAATATGAAACCTCTGGTCAGAGATCTTATGGCGAGAGGTGTAAGGGGGAGGAAATAGCTAGGAATCGTTAATTTTACTGTCATTTAGGCTGCAATCTTATACTTGGGAAGGTATCCCACTAAACTTAGTGTGAAAAAGATGCCACTAAAGAGATACATGAGTGAAAGTGGGTGGTCATGACAGCAAATTGATGGGAAGGACTGAGGAAAAGGTCACATTATGTCACTGAAAATAGCTGTTCCATAGGTCCTCAAGTCATGGCACAAAGGCAAAGGAGCATTTCAGTGCTGTTGCATGTCCCTAAACTTTATTTTAGAAAATAAAAACTTACTTGACATTAATAGATAACATTTCTTAACAAAGTATAAGCAATATTGTATAAATACAATGTTTGTTGTCGCTTTTCAGAATAACATTTATATTCAGCTCCACAGCTGAAAAGCCTTTCTGAACAGTTTATATAGCTTTTTTTTAAAAAAAGAGTTCCTGTTTTTACACTTATAATCTTAAAAAGACACAGCCCAAAAGGAGAAAGGAGATTGGTGGGAAAAGGAAAATAATAAAAACCAGACGGAAGTTCTTAATAGTATGAAATTCTTAATGATGTATTACGGTGTTTACTGTGAATCAGAAATTATGTTTTCATTTAAAAATTGGCATGGTGTAGTATTTAAATATATAAATAAACATAGGTGCAGAGTTAGCACATGCTCCCCTTTGCTCCCTTAGCTGCTTATGGTCTGGGGGATACATGCCTTTTCCATGCAAAGAAAGCAAAAGCCCTGTTAGCACATGCTAGAACTAAACTGGGAGTGGTGGGGAGACAGATGCCATGAACAGTGTGTTTTCCTAAATAAAAATGTAAGAACTCTTTGAAAATTTTCCTTTCAGCGAGAAGGCTGCCGAATATGGAAGATGGCCATGATGAAGGGAACAGACGGGCTGGGGATCCAGATCACTGGCGGTCGAGGTTCAAAACGCTCTCCTCATGCCATCATTATTGCACGGGTGGAAGAAGGAGGCTCTGCTCACAGGTACCGTTTACTGCATTGCCACATGGATCTGAGTGTCTCACCCAGAGTGTAAAACTTGGGGCATAATCCAAGACTCAATAGGTAGCATAGGCACTCTCACCTTTTACCCTGCTCTTCAGCCAAGATTGCCTCCTAAAGTACAGTTGGCCCTCCATATCCATGGATTCTGTCTCCACGAATTCAACTATCCGCAGCTTGAAAATATTCCAAAAATATATAAATTCCAAAAAGCAAACCTTGATTTTGCCATTTTCTATAAGGGAACTATTTTACTATGCCATTGTACTTAATGGGACTTGAGCATCTATGGATTTAGGTATCCATGGGGGGGGGGCTGGAATCAAACTCCAACAGATACCGAGGGCCCACGGTAGGTTACAGTTTAAATGTTGACACAGCCCCAAAGAGATTAAGGGAAAATGGTCCATCTCTACCTTTAGGTGGAGTGAGGCGATCTCAGGCACTTGAAATTGAGGGTTTGTCTACACAATTAAAATATTCTTTGTTCTAGTCAATTTTAATGCAGTTCAGCTACACACTATTCACAAGAGCCTTGTGGTGGGCCCCTGAAAAACCGCTTAAACTCTGCCAAAAAAAAAAAAAGGGGGGGGGAGTTTGTGGTTTTTACTGGAGTATCTGGGAGTATCTGTGAGGATGCACATTATCAAATGTGTGGCCATCCACTTGCTTCACATGAATTTGGATGGCTGTGCATTTTCAACAGAGGGAGAGAGAAGAGTTGGGAATAGATGCGAATATGCACAGGAAAGCAAAGACAATTAAAAATTTGCCTAATACATTTACATGCTGCCTTTTGTTGTGTGTGTATACTTAGGTGCCATAAGCCTGTTGACTTATGGCGACCCCATGAATTTCATAGGGTTTTCTTGGGCAAGGAATATTCAGAGGTGATTTGCCAGTTCCTTCCTTTGAAATATAGCCTACAGAATTACTGATATTTAATTCCAACCCCTGTAGTTATGCAGCGTATTGTGGGATTCCTTCCACACAATGAGAAATTAGGTCAGGAACTCACCACATAAGCCTTGACGTGGATTAGTCCATTGCCTGGAAAAGAAGCCAAAGGAAGCTGGCCAATGGATGCCACATTCAGTCTTGTGAAGATGGATAAGAAGCTAAGCACTGTGAGGAGAATGAGGCCATGCAGAATTAACTACTCCACAGCAAGCAAGTTAACTACTTCGTGGGAAATTTAATATTAAAGCTGACCTACTTACCAGCCATAGTGTTAGTGCTCTGAGATGCACCAGAGAAGGTGTTAACTAAATGTGGAGTGACTTGATTATTCATTATTAACAAAATGCAGATGGTACCTCCTGCATTCAACTGGAAATTCCCTGTCTTGAAAGCGAATGGATGGCGATGTGATTTCCAGACAAAGCACTAGCATGTATTTATAATTTACTCATCTGTGGGTGTAGTGTGGGGATTACTGGAACAGTATTTTAGGCATAGCGACACTGTATTTGAACACCCACACCAGGACATGGCAGCGGCAACTAATGGAGCAGCTTAAAGGGCTGTGTGTTAGTGTGGTGGTGAATCCACTCTAGGTTTTAGCGTAAACTTTAAAGGAATACAGGAAACACTACAGTCATTAGACAAGTACATGCAGTACTAGATATCGAAGCAGTTCAAAAGTACAGTGCATTAGACCATATAATACAATGTAAAATTACTGAAACCGCTCCATATAAAAAGAATAGCAAAAAAAGTAAATATTATCTTGGAATTTTGAAGACGGTATCCAAGGTGCCAGAAGAAGACCAGCACCTTGAACAACAGAGTTTTAAAGTTTGGTCAAAAACTCAGAGTGGATTTACTACCCTCACTGACATGGGGATTGGTAGCTGCCAGTAAGGCTTTTCCAAGCAGCATAGCGTGCCTCCTTTTAAGCCTTCAAAAAAGGATTTCTTTTCTTCTTCTTTTAAGGAACCATGAAACACTTCTTTTTATTTCCTTAGGGATGGAAGGCTGAAAGTAGGTGACGAGCTATTAATGATCAATGGCCAGTCTTTGGTTGGTCTCTCCCATCAAGATGCTGTCGCTCTTCTTCGATCAGCTGAAGGTCTCATCTACCTGGTAGTTGCAAGCAGGGTAGGTAATCTCTCATGTATGGTTTTATATGTTGAAGTGTGTGGAGAAGAGCCATTTGTGCAAGATGTGATAATGACCACTAGTTCAAGTGTGTTTTACTAAGTGTTGGAATAAATGATGGATCAATACAGAAAGTTGTTCTTTGTTCAATGAATAACTAACTTCTGAAATTTGCTGCTGTGAGACTGAGTGGTGGTTGGTGGTGGTTAGCTTAGTTGGCTTTACAAAATTAATTGGCATTGACAACTATCCCAGCTGCCTAAGTGAGGATGAAGACACACATACCAACTTGTGATGCCCAGGGCTTTGGAATTAATTTGCTACATTCTGTGATAATTTGTTATAAGGGCCTAGAATGTGCATTAGAATCAGTTCTGACACATGTGAGGTTAGATGTCTTTTTTCACCCTATCCTGCAATTCATGGAATTATATTTTTATGTACTAGATGCCAGGGATAAAAAAAACAGAGTGGTCGTCAGCCTCATGAAACAGCCTTAACCTAGTGCACCTCAGTTAACAAAGCCTCTAACAATGATGGTCCTTTTTGCAAAGTCTTTTTATGCCTGCCCAGGCTCCCTTTCCTTCCTTTTCCTTTGTCAAGCTTAAGGTTGTTTTTTTTTAGCAGCATCAGCACTGGGAAAATGACGAAGGAAGATTGTAGAAACACAGGCCTTTGGTGTTTAGTAACGGCAGCATGTTTGCAGTGAACAATGTAATAAAGCTTGAGCTGGGAAAGAATGGTATTCTGTTGTAGCCATTCCTGCTGTAGCTGGAATGCCTTTCTGAGTATGTTTGAACAGCAAAACAGAGAGAAAATGGGAGAGCAGGTAGACCTGAGTCACCAGCTATCCCCAATATATATTTTTAAAAATCGTAGGTAAAGTTTGGCCACAAAATGGAAATTAAGAAAAGCGTTCTGGTAAAAACAAAATGTATGCATTAAAAGGGGATGTATTTTAAAAGAAACCTTCAAGTGGTATCAAAGTGGTTTTTATTTTTACAAGGCTTACCTGACCTGATTGTTTCATTTCATATGTGCCAGACCCATCAAAGTTGTACACTCTACAATGGAATAGATGATGGGTAAGAAACCTGTGGTCTTCCAAACATTGTTGGACTCTCATCTCCCATCAGCATGGCTGTCCATCACTATAAAACAGGTTGCAATAATGGCAATCAATATAGCAGAAGCTATTTAAAGAGCCTGTGTTTGACAATACTGTGTAAGACAAAGCTGTGGGTTTTGTTTTTGTTTTTTCTCATGGAGCTGCACAACTGGCTTTCATGTAGGCAACCATGTCTAGATTTTACAATCTACTTCCTTCTGCAAAAAAACAAACAAAAAAAACCAACACCCCACCCAGCAAGTCATCCGATAACATTCAAATTAATTGTGAAATAGAGAGATCCTGGAATATATATCAGAACAAGTCTCAAGATGTATGCGCTTACAATGACTTTTGCAACATTTCAGTTGGAGTTATTAAATATCAGTCAAGTTTGGCAGTAACTATACTGTGGGATTCTGTTCCCCTTCCCATCTCGCTTTGTCAGTAGAAACCATAAATGTGGAAATGTTTGAATTTGGATTAGAGAGAGTTAGGCTGCATTCCAGGAGCCAAGATATTGGCCCACACCTTCTTGAAATTCTTTCTTCAGTCATGCCACACCTCAGTCTGTTCAACTGACTTGAATTCTTGTAGGAGGAAGCCTTGCCAGTATCCGCTTTAGGTAAATGGAAGCCTATGTTGCCTTAGGTTTTGCAGGAGTTAAGAAGGGTTCCTTCACTTGTGCATGTGCAGCATATTCAGCTTTCTTATGATTTGATTAGTCAACGTTTGAGTAAATCTGTGAACTAAATTCAACTGAAAAGTTAGCGTTGACATTGAAAGGTCTGGCTGCATTATTTGGCCATAATGACTCATTCATACAGGCTGGTTGCCACTCAGTGCTATAACTGATAAGCTGAGTTACTACTCAGTGCTACAACTGTGTGAATCAGGCATATGAGCACCTTTTGGTCTCTTTAACTTTTGATTTTTTTTTTTAATGGAAAGTGTTGCATTATGTTGTTTATTGTCCTGCCTTTTTTTAATCATACATTGGGTCCTTGGTATCCTCTGGGGTTTGGTTCCAGGATCCCCCTTGGATCCCAAAATGTGTGGATGTTCAACTCCCATACAGTGGCATAGTAAAATGATATTCCTTATATAAAATGACAAAACCAAGGCTTATTATTGGAATTTATATCCTTTTGAATATTTTCAAGTCACGGATACATGAATCCGTGGATACAGAAGGCCGACTGTATATCATTCAGTAATGGCCCAATGTACAGCATACCTTAAAAATAAGCTTAGTTCTGTCATAAAAAAACACGTAAATGCAAAGTTATAATAAACAAGCCAATAGCTAAGCTATAGACACAAATAAATAAAGAGCAGGAAGACAACCAAGAGTGGGGGGTGGGAGGAAGGACCATTAGATGATAATTGTGTTTTAAAAATATCTATTTTGATGATAACTGCTTTTAAAGGGTATTGTGATCATGGAAATAGCTACACTGTTTTGCTGAGTGATCATGTGGACTGATTCACACCCATGCTGTCTCCAAATGATCAGCTGTTTGATGGAGCCTCAAAGACAGAACAGATATATTTATGTTTTTGTGTGTGTGTGTGTGTGTGTGTGTGCCATTGCCTCCAGCATTATGAACAAATGCCATACCTCCTGCTATTTGCTGGCTCTAATCTATAACATGATACTAATAAAAGCCTACAGTATAGCATTGTTCCTCAGATTACTGAACTCCTGTACGCAAATAAATAATGTGTTCTTCCTCTTCTCTTCCTTACAGGAAGGGGCAGAAGAGGATTTCCTTAATTATCCATCTACAAGTTTGCCAGACTTAATTAGCACCTGCTCTGCTCAAGATACAGCTCCATGGACTGACAACAAAGAGAATGAAGAGCCAGATGAAGAGGAGGAAGAGGATGTCAAAGGAGAGAATGTGGTGCCAGAAGTCTTAGAGCCTGTAAGTATGGTTTTGGTTTAGGGACGGACAATTAAACCTATTTATGGCCCATGCCAATTTCGATGGTGTTTAATCAGGAGTTCAACCATTCTGTTTTTGCATCAATCTGCAGGATTTTTTCTTTACTTGCACACAAAAAATTGTTCTGATTTTCATATAAATTTCCTCAGTATATACCTATTTTGGATACTACTTTCCTGAATATGCATGTGTGTGTGTGTGTGTGTGTGTGTGTGTGTTTTAAATCCAAGAACTGCACTAGAAGATCCTGGCAAGTGTGCAGTCCAAAAAGTAATGGTGTCCTGACATGCATATTAGTCCTGGAAGCAGAAATCAGGTTGGATTTCTTAAAAATATTAACAATATTCTCCCTCATTCCTTCCTTGAACACATTATTTTGAACAAAGATTGGTGAGCAAGTTGTTTACCTAATTTAGCTGCTACAGCTAGTTTGGAAATGTGTCATGATGCCATAAGATGTCTTCTACAATAGCATAAAATTATCCTCTTTTAAAAAAATAATAATGCAGTGTTCTGATTCAGATATATTTTTGGTTGAGCATGGGCTGAATCTGCAAGTCCTATTACAGAGGTGCATAATACTGAGGAAATCTCTCTGTTAACATTTGATTTGATCCACAGTTATGCACACTGAAGCTTAGTTGCAATACATGAAAATATAGGATTGGAAGGAAGAGGTAGGATCAGAACGAAAAGTAAAAAATATAAGAAAAGGATCAGGCCAAAGGCCCACTCACATTGCACAATTATATTATTCCACAAAGTCCTTTTTATTATACATATAACTATTATTCCACTTTAATGGTCAGGCCATGGTTCCATCCTGAGGTTTGAAGCTTAGAGAGGCATTGGAGCACTCCAGCTGAGAATGCTAAATGCCCCTCCCTAAACTGCCAATTGAAGTTTTCCATAGGATGAAACCTTGGCTGTTAAAGTGGAATAATAGTTATATGTATAATGGCAAGGATTTTGTCCTGGATGTGAAAATGGGCAGTTAGCTTCTGTAGTACTTTAAGAAAATTTGTTGAATTATGTTTGGTTTACAGCAAGGGTCATAGCTTAGTGAAAGACTCATAATTCAGTGAGATAACACATGTCTTACATTCAAAAGATCCCAACTTCAACTCCCCAACATCTCTAGCAGCTCCATGTCTAGGAAAGACCCCTGCATGAAACTCTAGAGAGTTGTTACCAGTTATTGTAAACTAGGAGCAGGTAACTTTGGCAAGCCCAAAGCCAATTTTCATCCTCCCCTGAATCTAAGATGGCAGGATCTAATGCCATGCTGCCCTCCAACATTTGTTATAAAAATGGCCACCACCTGACCACCCAGCCTCCAAGGTTCTTGACTGACCAGTGAAAGACTGACCTGTTTTAGACCTCAAATTGTCTTTTAAAAACCACTACCACCAAAAGGAGCAGTGGGACACATCTGGTCTCCAAACTACACTTTCTCCAATGGAGGCAAATCCAATCTTCCTTTTACCACCACTCCTCATGCACCTGATCCATATAGTATGATTCCCACCACTGGGAAAGCTCTTATTCAACTTGAAGCAGCTGTAGGAGGAACGATAAAAGTCAGGGTGGATTTGTGATCCCTTGCAGTGGTGGGTTCTGTCTTCCCCTACTTTCCCTACTCGGGTGCAAAGAGTGCTGAGTTGTAGGGACCAGTGGTCTGGTTTGTTCTAAGGACACTTCCTTTTGTTCAAAGCTCTAGATAGAAATGAGACAACTGAACTGTAAGAACAAAAATGCCAATCCGCAAGGCAGGCTTAATCTCCTTTGTCGACTAGCAGTGAGTACAGAATACCAGCAGCTCTATAATGGACCACTGAATGTTTCTGATCATACAGGTTTATATGACAGCACAGTGTCTAACAGAATCAGGATCTCCCAAGACTAGTGTATAATTAATGGTCATGAATGATAAAATACCATTATATTTCATTAAATTTTCATTTTGATTGTCTGGGTTGAATGAATTCAGGTTTTTTGGGGGGCAGTGAGCGAGTTAATTAGCCCTGAAATGAAATGACAACAAAAACAGATATGAAAACAGAACAAGTCAATATATTAAAACTGCAAACCCTGGCCCCACTGGTGGCAGGCTAAAGCCTAGTCTTTACTACTGCTGCAAACAATGCAGCAATGCCAGAATTTACAAGTTATTACCAGTCTATCACACCCTACAACATTTGGGCAGAGGGTTTCAGATTAAGAAATCTCTGACCTCCAATCTCCTGAATGTCAAGGTTGGCCAGACTTCAAGATTCTGGGATTGACTTTAATTTTTACTAGAACACAAAGTCCACCTATGGGAGCCAGCTGCAAAACAACAACACATTTTGCAGGATGCATGATTTAGTCTAGGAATACTTCCAGTAATGAGAATTTCCTTCTGTATAAAAACCCATTATCCCCAAATTTCACATAAGTTGCCTAATTTAATAGATAGAGGGTGAGTGGGTGAAAGGAATGTCCCCCTTTTTCCGTCTTGGCATTGTTAAATAACTGTCAGTCTGTTTGGTCACCAGGGATGTTGAGAGCTGTAGTCAAAAACTTCTGGGGCAGCTGTCTGGCTATTGTGGGAAACAGGGTGCTGGATTAAATAGGAAAACTTCCTCAATATTGTTCCCTATAGGTGCTTTGGACATCCAATCCCATCTATTTCAGCCTGTATGTCCAGTTGCCAGGGATGATGGGAGGTGTAATCCATAATCTCTAGAGCAAGATGGGTTTAGGAGTACTGAGAGAGACCTTTGGTCTGGTCTTTTATGCTCTGATGTAGAGGCAGTGCCATCCATTCTGCATGCACCCTAGTAATTTCAATGGTGCATGCATGGTTTTCTACCTTCCTCACCACACTTTACACATGGATTTGCTACTTGATGTTTTCTCTTCTTAAATAGAAGCAAGCTTCCTCTTTGCCATGTGGACCTTATCATGCTGTCTAACCAAAGTGTCGCTTCCTATTAATTAATTTGCCTTAGGAGTGGATTGAAACATCACTCCAGTGGGATTTCTAAGTATAGCATCACTATGTAAACACCAGCATATTTTCAAAAAAAATCTAGCAATGATTTTACCCCCACTTGATGATAACCATATGGATTAATCAGTGTTGTGTGGGTTGGACATAGTAAAAGTAAGGTCAGATAGCAAAACCCTCTGAAAAAAAAAATCCCATTTTCCTTCCTGGCTATGATCAGAGCTGCAAAAGGTACAAAGAGATTGTTTCTTCCAGGTGCTGAAACAACCAATAAAAGCAATGTAATCTAACACCCTTTAAAAAAATAATAACCATCTGTTTATAGGAAGGGGAAAGGGTTTCTGGAAGTTTAATAGTGTTGCAAAATCTTTGGCTCAGTTTTGGTTTACACTGTACAAAAAGATGTGAAATTGCCTACATGCATGCTCACATGTGCATGCATACACACATACATCCTTCAACAGAATGGAGTCTCTATTTGCAAATTGTTGCTATCATTGATTCATCGGTGGTTGCTTTTTAATTTAATACTTATCTGCTAATTAGTTTGTAGGGTTATTTTCTAAGAGAATTATAGGAAACATTCCACCCAGCTTTGGAAGCTGGCTTTCCTGTTGCACTTGGACATATCATAAAAGCGCTAAAAGGTGCTGATACTTAAAAGGGCCCAATAAGACCTGGTCTGGAACTTCCGTCTCATTTTCAGGAATGAGAAACATGATACAATATAGAGATCTGGATGTGTTGATTAAGATTCCAATCTGGAGAACAGACTCCACATGATCCAATAATTTTAATCCAAATTGTACTCAGCTTCCAGGAAGTTATGCCAAGGAGCAAAACTTCTCCAGGGACAGACAAGACAGACGGGTTTGCATATTACCTTTCTAGTTTTCTTAACTTCTTTGCCTATGGTAGCGATAAGGTTTCATAATTGCAGTCTAAAATGAAACTGCTGCTTTATTGCAAAGACTTGAGAAGTAAAGCTACCTACAATATAGTATGAAACAGAGTTTTTTAAAAGTTACTTTTTGAACTGTAGCTCTCATCCCACTGGCAATGATGTGTAGGGTGTTTTGGAAATGTAGGCAAAAAAGTAATTTTTCCTAGTACTGATAGGTACTAGATGTCCTGGACAGCGCTTGTTCTACATAGGTGCAAGAGAACTTGTATTTGTGGAAGAATTCTTAGTTTTTGTAGCCTGGCATTATAAAGATTATACTGTTGTCTTAATTACTCTTCAGTATGTAAGCAGTTATGGGGGCTGTTTCAACAGGAGGTGGAGGAATAAATGAGATGAAGACATTTCTCCCAGATTTGGATGCTAACTGTCAAATGTTCCTTTGAAGAAACACTCACAATCTTGTAAAACTGTGTTTGTGTTACACTTAATGGAACAAATTCTCATCTCATCTCAATGCTACGAATAATTTAATATTCAGTTTCTGTGAGCCTTTTGAGATGTAACATCTCTGTTTGTTAAAACAGGCACAGGATATCCTTGGTTAAAGTTTAAATACTAATTCTTGGGCAGTAACTGATGTGTTTCCATTCAGCCATATAGCCTTCTTTTGATTTTGGCCAAACTGTGTCACTGGAATAGGTAGCATATTTTCTTAAATTATATTTGCTCTAGACCTTATAATTGTTCACTGTTTCTCACAGTGTACCATTATTATTTACTATACAATCTCTGAGGAAGTAAAGCTCAACATGTGGTTTTCATGTACAAGGCCATGATTCAGTCCTCAATACATCTAGTAAGACCTCTGCTTGATATTTTGGAGACCCACTGCCAGTTAAGCTAGGCAGATGCACTGAAGTGCTGGTTAACTGGTTAAATAGCTATTGCTAAGACTATAGTGATGAAAGGCAGAGTATACCCAATGCATTAATGCTTCCTGAGGTGAAGGACATTATGCATCTCTCTCTCAGGCCATGAATCTCCATGTACAGAAAGTGGTTGAGTTTTATTCTGCAGCATTAGCAATCTGAGATGACTGGATGCCTCAGTCTACCTAATTGTAAGGAAAACATTTAAAAATCCAACGAAGAATACATAAACACACACATATACATACCATGTATGTATATTGTATATTAAGAGAATATACAATATTCCACATAAAATACCTAGCTCAGAAAACTAGATCATCTTGTACTGAGCCTGTCCTTCTGACACCAGGCAAAGGTTTGGAGCAAAGGGAATGCAGAGACATTTTTACTATTGCTCTGCATTTTATGGTTCCTATTTCTTTGCTTTCCTCTGCACTTTTGTTTTATTTATAGTCCACATAGTTCAAATAACCATTTTTTCTAAGATTTATGGTAATTTGATTATTG
Organism: Phrynosoma platyrhinos; assembly: GCA_020142125.1. Taxonomy (NCBI): domain Eukaryota; kingdom Metazoa; phylum Chordata; class Lepidosauria; order Squamata; family Phrynosomatidae; genus Phrynosoma; species Phrynosoma platyrhinos. Next base: position 20,747,674 of record CM034703.1, on the reverse strand, counting down.
ACTATATTAAGAGCTTTATATGAAAGGTATATCTAAATAAATACAATAAAGCAGGAATATGGCCCTCTATAGACTATTTTTTGGACCGAAATTCTAATAATCCCCTCTATTCGCTGTACTGGCTATACCTGATTGGAATAGTAGGCCAAAACAACCTGGAGGGCTACAGTTGGTCTCCAAGAGAAGTGACAGGAATACAATGAAGGTAGCCATGTGATTGTGTCAGCCTTTGTCAGCTTCACACTTTATTAAATGTGGACCAGCTGTAAGAACAATGGGCCCTGTTGGGAAGGAGTCATTTGATAGTTTCTCCATTTCTTTGTTATCACCATTTTAGATTTTGTGAACTGAGTGCCTTAGGCCTAGCTGACACAGGATTTACTTCTAAACTCAAAGAGTTCTGGCTCTCCTTGAGTATGCACTCTTCTAGTGAATTGAAACATGTGAACCTATTCTACACTTATTGATGCGTATGATCATTCCTTCTTTACCATATAAACAGAGGCATACATTTCGCTAAACACTTTCCCACTTGTATATAGAGTGGGAAGGTACAGTAGCCTCTCCCAATTTGTGGGGATCCATTCCGGAGCCTCCCCCCGCGAAAATAGCAACTTACAAATATTCAAGTCCCATTGAAAATAATGGTGCACGCACCTATGACATGCATGTGGGGCTGCACACAAGCACCACCACCATTTTATCGCTCGTTGCTTGTCCCTTTCATGAAGAGTGAGACCGCAGACTGCGGGGAGGGATGACTGTATAGTTTGAATCTATGAAATTGGGCCTTTGCATTCCTTTGGTTAGTGGATGATCTTCTTGCACTTAAACTTTCAACTCCTCCAGCTCGAGTCTCTGAACTGGAATTCAGCTCATAATTCAGCTCAGAGTTAGAAAATTTATTTATTTGGACTACAGCCTCCACTAGGCATGCTGGCTAGGAGATTCTTGTAGGTTTAACCCCCCACAATAATTTTTACAAGTTCTGGAGTTGGGTATGGGTGTACCTAATCCCATCTTAGCCTTCAGTAAGAACACTTTTACTTAATATACAAACCTTAATTATTCTGACTACACTCATTTCTCCATATTTGCAGTTCTGACTTCTGCAGATTTGATTATTCACAGATTTTACTAATATGTTATCTCTAGGGATATCTTGGCCCTCCAACACAACTCTATGGTCAACTTTAACTAAAAGTTGCACTGAAGGACCTAGAGATTCCTAGAGAGAACACTCCACTAGATATTTGTAGCTCCTCCAGCACGATTCTATGATAAATGTCAAGTAGATGTTAGCCATAGAATTGCATTGAAGGACCTAGAGATTCCTAGAGAGGTGTTCTCTCAGGTTAAAAACATAGTGTTTTTGTTATTTGCGGTTTTTCCACATTCACAGGGGTCATGTGCCCCTAACCCCAGTGAATGAGGAGGGACAAGTGTATTTGGGATGTATTAATATCTACAT
>CM034703.1:20734046-20746103 GCA_020142125.1 Phrynosoma platyrhinos | reverse complement strand
AAAAATACGGTAGATTTAGTGAGAATCATCAAACCTTAGAGCAATCTTTAAAATCTGGAACTGCCCAGATGTAGTAGATTACAAGTCCTATGTTCCCTCTCAGCAATGCTAGACTGGCTGAAAATGATGGTTTTTTTTCCCCCCATCCATTTTGTCTGGAGGCTCCCAGACTGGGGACAGCTGCTTTGGAACCATAAAAATAACTTTATTTGTATGATTAAAATGAAACCAACACCAACGTTCTGCAGTTGATTTGTTATTAACATAAGGATAATAGAGCTACTATAGCAGCAAAATTTTCACTTGATATGTGGCTTGATCACATCTGCAGTTTGCTTTCCTAGACAAGTATTGCAGCTGTCTGCAATTCAGTCCCTGCTGGGCTCTGTTAAAAATGCATTTTGAACACACACTGCATCAAAAGGCATCATCTACATAATTTAGAAATTGGTCGTTAGATCATTTATTTCAGAAAGTAACATTCTACACTGCAGGTTTTTTTTTACCCTCTGAGCACATCATGACATGAACAATACAAAAGGCATGTACAGAAAATTATTTTGGGAGTGATTCTTCCATTTCTTTTTATCTTGGATGGGCATGAAAGGGAGGTTTTTGGTGTTAAAGTTATACATGGTGAGTTTACATAGGGTTATTTCCTCTGACATTGTTCTTCCCCCGTCACTATATAAATAAAAATCCTCAATTTTTAAAAAATGATGTTTCCTGTATTGTAGTCATATATGCCGAAGTGAAGAAAGGACATTAATTAAAGTGACAACTGCAAACAAGAATTCAAACACCTTCAGGAGGGCTGGGGAACCTGTGGGCCTTCAGATACTGCTGAACCTCAGTTCTCTTCAGTACCAGCAAGCATGGAAAACAGTGAGGGATGATAAAAGAAATAATTCATAAACATCTGGAGGGTCACCTATCCCTAACTGTGATCTAAAGCATTGCTTCTTAAGCTATCTGATATGGGGGACTGACAATAGTCAATCTGTTGAGGTGTCATACTGTTGAGGTCTTTAAATATCATTGCTAGCACTTAGAATTATTTCTAAGAAATATATTGGCAGCTAGTGTACCTGTATAGATAAATCCACACTCTCTATTCTCAGTGTCCTGCTGAGAAATAAATAAATAAAATCCCAGAGAAATATGCAAAAATAATTACCACTTGGCCCAAAACTTTGCGACTCTATTGCATAGAAAAGCATTTGTGTGCCAATTTAGATCAGTCAATATTGCCTTAGACAACACTCTTTTCCACATAAGAGTTGAATTCTTTCAATGCAAGGTGGTCTGTAACACAGTCTGTAACACTTTGTCAGGGACTGGTACCCTGTTTGTGCCTATTGCATGCAATTGGTTATTTCTTAGAAATTCTCTTGGGACCTGCAGCATGGCTATGGGCCAGGATGGTTGGAAGAGTCTAAGGGTTGTAGTCCAAAAAGGTAACACTCCCAAGCTGCTGACGATATACTACAGAAACAGGCACTGTTAGATTGTGAACTTTCCATGCCAGCACTTTTTCTCACCTAAGGACAATGGAGTTTGAATATAAAGTAACTAGGTTGCATACATCTCCTTCAAGTGAATCTCACCATTAATCATGTTACTGTACAATGTATATTATGTGAAAGGGCAGCCACACTGTTCAAGTATAGTTAGTGTCCTGCAGATTCTGCTGGGTGTCCTTTCCTTCTGGACATTTGACCTCTTTGTCCTCCGGCAGACTAGCCTCTTCTGGCAGACTAGCCATATTTGGGCCAGATTCTGCTGGGTGTCAAAGAGCATCACTGCAACACCCATCATCCACACACTGACAGTCAGGGTGATGAGATGTCCTCCTTTTCCAGGACATGTCCTGCACTTCAACCTTCTATCCAGGAGGAATTTCAAAATGTCTTCCATTTTGAGCATGACTAAGAAGCAAGAATTTACATTTATATGAGTGTTTTTAGCTTTTATTTTGTGATGTCCCACTTTTTTTGGGGGGGGGGTGATGATGATGGTGATTATTTGCATCCCACTCTTTCCCCAAAACTGGGACTCAATTTTGGGAAGTGTACTACATGGATGTCCTACATTTTGCGGTGTCTTGTCCTCCTTTGCGTTTAGGATATCTGGTCACCCTGAGCATAGCTTGCCTTAAAGTGATAAGAAACAAGGGATTTTCTGTATATATTCATCTGTATCATCTTGAGAAGTCCAAACCAAGAGGTTTCCAATTGGACCAACTGGTCTTATTTGACTCCCTGTGCTTTGACTGCCTCCTTTGTTTGCTAATCTGCTGTTAGCACTGAAGCTGCTCCTTACCAGGCTGAGCACCATTATAGATGCAACAGGCTACAATCCATGATGTAATGGGCTACAGTTTATTATTTATACCAGATAGAACCTATTAGTCTTTAACATGGCATCAGCCTCCTTATTTGTTGTTTATATCATAGTTCGCCAATGAGGCTGCATTATACAACTAACACATAAATCTCTGAGCATAGTTTCACTCCTATCTTCTTAACATAGCATGTAAATGCCCATATGTTCTTTCCTCAGTCCAAAGATGTTAGGGAACAGCTCTATCAGGAGAATTACCAGCCTTTGCAAGATGCTCCTCTAAATGGGTACTGGAGATTTGTGTCGTTGTATGTCTTCAAGTCATTTCTGACTTATGGCAGCACTAAAGCGAATCAATCACAGAGTTTTCTTGGCAAAATTTTTAAGGGGTTTCCCATTGCCTTCCTCTGGCTGAGAGAATGTGACTTGTCCAAAGTCACCCAGTGTGTTTCCATGACTGTGATGAGATTTGAACCCTGGTCTCTAATGATATAATGCAGGAATGGGGAGAAATGACCCCTTGGTAGTGCAATACCATTTTTTTCTTCTTCCTGGCTAATCTAGTGACTAAAACGTTCCCTGTTTTGGGGGAAAAAGTGCTGGGAACCTTTTATTTTTAAGTATTTCAAAAGAAAAGATCAGGAAGCAAGATAACGACAGTCACTGGAAGTGACCTCTAATCTGAATGGGTGGAAGCGCTAAGTAAACAAATAAGAAATTTAAAAGTTTCTCCATAAGAGCTGTTGCAGGCTACGTAACTCCTGCATTTTCCAGGAGCACCTATGTGTACACAGAATTAGAAATGGATTTTCACATTCCAGAATATTGTTTTTTGAAGTACTCATTTCCCACCGTAGTGATGTAACAGTATATTGCTCCCATGAGGAGAGCCCTCCACACATCTCAGTCTTCACCCAAGTATATATAGGGAGAGGCATTCTTTCAAACTATTGCGATGCTAAACTGCTGGGGTCTTAAAATATCATTGCTAGCACTTAGAAATAATACCAGAAATGTATTGGCAGCCAGTGTACCTATATAGATAAATTCACACTCTGCATTCTCAGTGTCCTGGTGAGGAAGAAAGAACATCCCAGAGAAATGTGCAAAAATAATCACCACTAGGCCCAATGTTTTGTAGCTCTGTTGAGTAGAAAAGTATTTGTATGCCAGTTCATTGGTTTTGATCAGTCAACATGGCTTCAGACAACTTTCTTTTCCATGTAGAGTTGAATGTATACATATGATTCCTTCCCCAACTCCCACAGAATTCTTTTGAGTACCAAACACAGATGTCTGGAGCATTTTCTAGGCATTTCCAAAAGATATGGATGAGTTGTCTTTGTTGCTTTAAATAAACAACCCCAAAAATGTGCTGGAAAGCATTCTTCTGTTGCAGGAAGTGCGAGCGTAAGGTGAAATCGATATTTCTGAAAGCTGGTTCACTGTTAGTGAATTTTCTGTTCAGGAACCCATGAGTAGGGTTCATTCAGTGTGGGATGGTCTATAACACAGTTAGAAAATTGCTGTTTTCAGTTAGCAATATAAATCAAGAATTGAATGAGCATCACTTCCTGGAAAGCAAGACCATTAAGATTGGTACAGTTACTGTTTTGGCAGAGGGGCAATCTGTTAGAAGCCTGGAGGATAAAACAAGAGTTGCCGTTTCATTGAGCTATGCGCTCTGTAACCCAGTTTTACAGCCAAGAATTACAAACTGGGACCGATGAGAAATATGAGCAAGCTTAATGGGGAGAATTTCAGTTTATTTGCAGAGCAGGAAGTAATCTGGGTCTTTCAGAAAGTAGAAAATCTGTAGTATGTTCAATAAACTTATGCCACTGGCATAATTTGTGAAAACTGGAAGGTCTTCTCTCTCAGGCCTAGGACTTTTTGTAGCAGTATGGTGTTTCATCAAAAGCCTGCAAATTGCTTCTTTACATGACCGTGAATTTTGTTTGTTGTTGCTTAGAAAAGTCATGAACCAAGCACATAATCATGCACACACATTGGAACATACACATAACTGGCACGTCTTATATTACTTTTGTACTGCTGAACACACTCTGTGATGATGACAATGATGATGTTGACACTGATGTATTCGTAATGCACTTTGGAGCATTCAAAGCACTTAACTCAGAACCCTATTAGTTCAGTAACATTTATGACACTGTATAATTGGTCAGCATTATTTATCACAGGGGCTGGCAACTTGAGTGGGTGCAAGGGCCAATGTTCTGCCCTTGGGATGCCGGAGGGGCTGCATGGACTGCCAGAAATGCTTAAAGAGAAAAGAGACCCAACAAGCTGAAGGGGCCAGACATCACATTATGGATTTGAAAAAGTTTTTTTTAAATAAAAATGTTAACCAGCATGAGAGGGAAGGTACCCCAAGCATAATCTGGTCCAGCGATTCTGAAAGTGGGCAATACCGCCTCCCTGGGGGCAATGGAAAGGAGGTGGCAGGGGGGCCTTAAGTCAAAGTATTGTTGCTCGAGAAAGACAAGGGGAACCAGCAGTCTTTAGGATCATGGTGAGGATAAGGAGTTAGAGCATGTGGCGGCAGGGGAGAAGTGGCAGAGCTTTCACATTCTGGACTATATATACATGTTTTGTGAGCTTTGCTGGGACTTGGCTGGCAGGTTAGAGCTGCTTTTTTTTGTTGGGCAGGCTGAGAAAAGAGGTAGTAAAAGAAACAAGGTTTGTGTATGTGGGCAACAACCTAAAGCAGTGTGGGGAAGGCACATCTCTGGGGGAGGATCTGGGGTTGATTCTTCAAAGAATCCTCTGCCTCTCTCTCCACTTTTGGATTGAGAGTCTTTCTTTGCCAATGAGAAAAGTGGGAAGCTGGCTGTGCCCCTCTCTACTCTGGTGAAGAGGAATTGAGAGTCCTTCCTCACTGGGGAGAAGCTTCTCCCTGTGCACCCAGTCACTTTGGAAGCAACAACTGGGCAACTGGTGAAGCAGCATCTAAGAAGCCTCTTGCAAATGCTGGCATGGGTGAGAGGCTTCTCAGACGTTGCTTAGCCAGCTGCTTGGTTGCTGCTTCCAAGGTGACTGAGTGCAAATGAAGCAGTGACCAAGAAGCCTCTTGCCCATGCCAACCTTTGCCTGAGTGGTATAACAGTTTATTGCTCCCACAGGGGAAAACCCTTCCACATATCTCAGTCCCCACAAAACCACAGATCTAGTCCACCTCTTATATCACAGCAATCTTTCCTGATAATTGTTGATGCTGCTTAGAATTTGGGTCCAACAACATCTGGAGGGTACCAGTTCTTCCTGTGAACTGACTGAAGTGTTAGGTGCTTTTACATTCCAGACTATATATATCAGCTTTGTGAGCTTTGCTGGGACTTGGCTGGCAAGGCTTTCTTTCTTTATTGGTTAGCAATTTAGAGAATTTGTTCTCAACTGTTCAACCAATAAAGACTAAAAGTGGTTTACAAAAATAAATTATTTAGACCGTCATTGTCTTCCAGGCTAACAGTCTAAAAGACATGAGATGTAAGAGACAGGATTGGGAAGGAAGAGGCAGCAACATAATAGAATGAGGACTGCTTCTTCTCCCATCCTCTCCAGACACTGAAGATGATACCTGAGCAGTCTTTTCAGTGGCAGTCAAGAAAGGGGGCTGCTTCTGAGACCTAGATGATGGCAGCTCACCAGGAAGCAGCATTTGCTTCCTCTTCATGTGCATATGAAACTTGCCTGCATAAGAGCAGCCACAGATGCCTATACCAGGCATTTACAGTCGCCCCTCCATTTTCACGGACTTCAAGTCTGTGTCCCTTGCCTGTTTGCAGGACAAACGGAGAGGGACCAAATGGGGCATGTGCCTGCACTGCCATTCAAGCCTATAGGGCTTGAATATTTTCAGTTTTCTGTTTCTGTGGGGGGTGGGTGGGTGGGCCTGGAACAGATCCCTTGCGAAAATGGAGGGGCACATGTACATTATTGTTTGCTATCCAATGTATCCCTGAAAACACCAAAAGTTTAGAAGAACATACATTTCCTTCTCCTGGCAAAGCTGCCAGTGTGTATTATTTGTTTTTTCTGGGAACACAGCTGCTTCTGTCATCTTGTAGTGCATTGCAAGGAGAAAGATGGGGGATACTTTTCAAGGCTAGAAATGTCTGTGTGGACACAGCAACTTCATCTGAGATTTCTCATTTGTTCTTAGGATGATGGATACTGTGGCTTTGGAAATGATGACATAGTTTGATAACTTGGCTAGATTCCTAAACATTTCTCTTTTCCTTCTCCTTCAGGAGACAGATGTGCCAGATATCGATAAGTCTCCAGATCCTGCTGGTGCAGAGGAATCCAAAGAAAATGGTCAAAGTCCAACTCGAGGAGGTGGTATTTTGAAGTATAGGAGCCGATCCCAAGGTACAGTAGGAATGAAACAAAGATTGCAAAATTCTTATGAAGCCTTTTTAAGAACATAATCACTTACAGAAACCCATTTGATGGACACTTGGGAGAAGGCTTTCTCTTGTGTTCCGATTGTGGAACTCCTCTTGGAGTTGCAATTATATCTCACTCTCACTGCTTTTAGGAAGGCTGTGAAGTTGCATCTTTTCAGTCGTGTCTTTATTTGTTTTGATGATTGCCAATGCCTGTGATGATTTTAATGGTTCTGGGAGGTTATTTTTAGCTATGATTCTTAACACTTTGTGCACTAAAATGCTGCATGTTGCAGAGGTGGGTTAAATGTTAAGTCATTCTCTAATATGAGGTGCAAAAGGTACATCTATTGCTTCCATGATAAATTATTGCTACCAACTTGCATGGTGTGTGCATGTATCTATAAAGGTAAAATTTATCTTATTTGGTTTTTATGATTTAAGAAATATCCCCATCATTCATTCCTGAGTGTGCATACAAAATGCTAAAAGTAATGTACCTGATTCCATCACAATTGATAGATGTTCAAAGATGCTTTGATATATGTATAATAAATGACATCTCTGGGTTATCCCTTAGGGGCAGCAACCCGTTTAGAATCTGTGGGAGAAGATGATGAGTTGACAGTAGAAAATGGAGATGTGAATTATGAAATAGCAATAAAATATTCTTGTGGAGGGAGAAAACATTCTCTTCCCCAACATTTAGACACAGGAACCAGACAGGTAAGACAGACAATACAGTTCACAATGATTAGATGGTTAAGTAATCCCTGTAATAACCACCATGTTAGCTTTTTTGGTTACTGTCTCTTTGGGGGGCGGGAGCAGATTGTGAAATGAAATTGTTCACATTGAGAGGCAGAGAAGAATGGAGAAGAAAGCGAAAGAGCACAGCACAAATATCCCTCTTTAGGCATGGTGGCTGTGTCTGTTCTTGGGATATTTCCTCCTAAGATGTAGAGTTCTGAAGATGTGGATTGGGCTGGCTGACAACCAACCAATCTATGCCAGCTTCCAAAGCTGTTGGACATCAATGGCTGTAGTAGTCTCAAAAACTCACAGGACACAGGTTGTTATTTCTATTTCACACTGACCAGAATAAAATTACTGTATAGGGACCTCCTTCCTTCGTGTTGTCACAAAAACAAATTACAACTCCCCTTTGTTGTCATTCTTTAAAATACACAGGCAAGAGTTGGACCCATGTATTGTCTTTAGGATTTTCTGTTTCTCTCTCAATATGGTGTTTCTTACTAAATCTCCAGCTTGTAAATGAAGAGGTGAACATGAGTATGATATGGATATAGGCTGCAGCTATACTACAGAATTAATGCAGTTAGACACCCTTTAATCACCATAGCTCAATGCTATGGATTTTTGGGATCTGTACTTTTTGGTGAGATATTTAGCCTTCTCTATCAGAGCTGTGGTCCCACAAGAAACTACAAATCCCAGGAATCCATAGTATAGAGCCATGACAATTAAAGCAGTGTCAAAGTGCATTAATTTTGCTGTCCTTACGGTGTCAGGCAAACTTTTTTAAAAAAATGACTTTGAATCAAATAGTATTTGTACTTCTTCATGGTCTTTGTGAATCACACAAATGAGTTATTTTCTGCCTGCGCAGTTAGCTTTGGAACCTTCTGGAATCACTAGGGAAGACTTTTTGGTGGTAGCTCTACCCATCCCTTATATAAGCGTCTAGTATTACTGCTCTTTCTCAGTTCCTTTCATCCGCCATGCTAGCAGCTTCAAGGAACTGTGGTCTTTGGAATCACTTGTTCACCTCAGACCTCGGATTGTTTTTTGACTATTCTTTCGGAAACTGGACTGGTGCCTGTTACCCGGATCGACCGACCGACCTCAGATTGTCTTTGACCTACAGCTTTCTCATTCAAATTAAACTTCGTTTCCTCCTGGAATATTGACGATGGACTCTTGCTCTTCTTTTTTCAAGAGGTATTGCTTGCTGTGTCTTAGAGAAGGCCTTAATGTCTCTTCGTGTGCCCAGTGTAAGGCTCTGACCCTGCAGGTGCATAAAAATTGGGATACTAGATTGAAGGCGGCCCTATACCAACCATCTCTCCTTTCTAAATCTGGAGAGACTTCATCTACCATGACCTCAGGCTGGGACCGCTCACCTAAGCCCAAGGAGAAGTCATCAAAGTCCCAAAAAGCTGACTGGGACCATGGCTCCAACCACAAATCTAGGTCTAAGTGCTCCTTGAAGCGCAAATATCACAATGAAAAGGATTCCCCTTCCAAGTGGGAAAAGTCTGCTGAAGGAGCTAAAAAACAGTGCTCCTTTTCTCCCCACAGAGCCAAGAAAGCAACTTCCCATGGGATCAAGAAATCAGCTTCTCTGGGTGATGTTAAGAAAGGGAGAAAAAAGACAGCTCCGTCAACAGCTCTCAGTGCTGACCCAGAGCAGCCCCCTGCTATATCTATTGAGATGGCTCCTCCTCAGGAGACATGCTCTCCAAGAGAGTCCCCAAGTCAGAGGGTGAGATTCATGACCCAAACTTGCCGGTGCTAACCCCAAACCCAGAACGAATGGCTTCAACTCACAAGTTCAGGAACATCTTTCTGCTTCACCGGAGCCTCTCCCATCTGCTCTCGACACCGAGCAGTGTCTGGTCCCTTGCCATGGTATTGATCCCCGATACCTAGAGTCCTCCATTTTTCATCACTACCATGATGAAGAGACAGGGATATACTTCATGCCAAAGACCTCTACCACCCCTACAGACAAGGAGGGCAAAAAAGCCAATTATGATGTTTGCAAGAGAGCCTATCAGCAGCATCATTGGGAATGCATGCTCCCTCTCCTGGACAATGTGCCTTATTTCCCTTCCCACTCACTTGGGGCCCAGCAGATTACATCCCCTAGGTACTTGGCTCTTGGGCTCTATAGTCCTGCGTCAGCATGCCTGGCTTAGTTCTTTGGACCTTACCCCACAAGTCAATGCCGTCATAAGAGAATATGCCATTCGATGACTCTGGACTCTTTAATAAGGAGACAGATGAGAAGTTTAACTTTAGATATAAGATAAGGACCACTGCAAGAAAACATGGTATGTCATCCTCCACTTATTGCTCCAACTCCTGCCATTGATACAGAGGACAGTGCCCTTTCTACTCTCTGTACCAATACTGACAATATCAGTCTTAGGAATGGCAATGCCAACCCTAGACTGAACAGCCACATCAGCGCTACCCATCACAGTCTTCCTTTTCATCTGGTTGCCACCAACCTACCCAGCCTTGGTACTGCCAAGGGTTCTGTAAGAAAGATGCTGACCAGAGCCGTGTCCTGTTCACTTTGTACCTTATGATGCTGCTATGCGGCGTCCTTATGGAACTGAGAAAGAGCAGGAACACTAGGAGCTTATATATAGGGAATGGGCAGAGGTACTGCCAAAAAGTCTTCTCTAGTGATTCCAGAAGGTTCTGAAGCTAACTGTGCAGATGTAGAATAACCCATTTGTGTGAATTCACAGATGACTACTTGAAGAACTACAGTTACAGGTATGCAACCTGTCCTTTTTGATTTTCTAGTATACTAGTTATGGTATCTTCTGCTTAAAAAAAAACTGATTAGTGCTATTTTTAAATTTTTACTTTTTACATTTTTTAAGGGATTCCCCACTGATTGATTTTTCTGTCTTGCTGCTTTTTGTCTTTTGGTATGTTGGATTTCTAATTCAATGTATTCATGATTTGTGACAATTTATGAGTTCATTGTATGCTATAATTCTTTTAAAACAAAGAAAGAGATGTAAAGCTATATGAAACTGCCAGTTAGTTGGGCAGTGGAACAGAAAAAAAAAACATGTAAAAAAGGATGCTTGTTTTGGGGAAGAAATTAAAGAAATCATTTTTGGCTTTAGCATAACTTATATGTAATTTATTTGCCTAGGAGTACCCTATTGTTAAGAAATCCACACGCTCTCTAAGTGCAGCTCAGGTTGAATATCCTTGGCGACTAACACAACCATCTATTATTTCCAACATCGTCTTGATGAAGGGTCAGGGAAAGGTAAGCATGCATAACACCATGTAGGGTATGTGAGTGTGTGCATGAATACATGCATGTGACATGTGTACCTGTATGTAAAAGCATACTCTCATTGGTGAAACCCATTACTGTGGACTATGTTATGTACCAGCATTAGGGGGAAGGAGTCTAAAGTTCTTTTCCATTTGTACCACCGATTTCTCTCACATTGAGTTTTTTCTGGCCTGCCTGGCTAGCTAAAAACATTTTGGTTACTCCATTCAGCTCTCTATAACATCTATTCTTTTTATATCTAATCTTAATTATTCACTCATTCAATTTAGCTCCTACTCTTATTAGTAGTCACTACTTTTAAATTATGGCTTCTGGGATAGCAAGCATTTCGAAAAAAGAAAAGGAAAGGTTTAGAAGACAGACCTGAGTGGATAAATAAGTGGGGTTACCCTCCAGAATGAAGTAGAGATGATGAGGAGCCAGCCCTAATACATGCTCATTTGACCATTAATCAACCAGTATCTGAGCAAAATGTGGAAAATCAGAATATTTAAAAGATGGCATAGAGGAAGCAATCCACTATGACTGGGTTATTTCTCCACATGCCAACAAGATTGGCAGGAGCTCAAGTTCTTTTATGTTACAGCCATTAAGCTCCTTCCCTTCTTTCATCAGTTTTTATTATCCTGCCTTACCAACCAGACATATTTGCCCTTTTCTCTCAGCCTCAGAGGGCGACGGAAATGGTGAAGGGTCTGGAAACCATGCCTTATGAGGAGAGACTTAGGGAGCTGGGCATGCTTAGCTTGGAGAAGAGAAGGTTAAGAGGTGATATGATAGCCCTGTTTTAGTATGTGAAGGGATGTCATACTGAGGATGGAGCAAATGTTTTCTCCTGCTGCAGAGAATAGGACAGGGAATAATGGATACATGCTACAGGATAAGAGATTCCACCTAAACTTTAGGAGGAACTTCCTGACAGTAAGAGCTAATCAAAAGTGGAACAGGAAACTGTGAAACTGCCCAAGGAAATATATTTGCATTGGTGAGGTATGCAAAATGATATACAATCGTCCTCCATTTTTGTGGGGATCCATTCTGGACCCCCACCCTTGTGAAAATGGAAATCCACAAACATTCAAGCCCCATAGGCTTGAATGGCTGTGTGCTCCTGTGCATGGCTTTGGACGTTATCACACGGGGATCCGCTGCCGAAAACTGAAAATAAACTGGACAAACAAAACTGAAAATAAAACTGAAAATAAACTTAAAAGATCAGGTTTTCAT
>CM034703.1:20709169-20724751 GCA_020142125.1 Phrynosoma platyrhinos | reverse complement strand
TAGGAGCTCCGGATCCGATGGTAGACCGTCCCCTCATTCTGATACCGGACGGAAACAACACCAACCCTTAGCTGAACCGGTCTCGGACCCATGGATTCTAAAGTATCCTCATCTCGTTTATCATGAGGCCTCCAACAGCTATCTCCTGTCGGTCCAGCCGGACCAACTCCATTACATGGAAGACCAAAGACGTCAACTCCTTCCTGCTATACAGCAGCCCCTTCCCTCATCAGTTCAGAGGCATCACACCTCTTCTGCTACACAGCAGCCCCTTCCTTCTCCGGTGCCATCGCTTCCAGTCCTTCATGCTACGCAGCAGCCCCTTTTCTCTTCGGTTCCGACACACCGTTCCAACTTTCCTTCATCTTCTCCATCGCCTTAAACTTCCCGGCACCGTCATCAGTCTAGGGCTTACCGAAAGCGAGGGGACATATCTACTTCACCTTCAACACCGCGAAGACATTACTCCTCCACTACTCATCACCATTCTTCTCCGACCAAGCGTCATCACTCCCAATCTCCTACTCGTTCGTCTACAACTAGACACCAATGGTCAAGAAGTGAGCACAAAAATCCCCGTCACCCCTCGTCTCCTGAATCCAGCCCATCATACCGCTCCTTTTCACCGGTGGATGAATCCGAAGCAGATCTGGACTGGTCCCCTAGTCAGGCTCGACCACCTCTGAACATGCAGTCCTCTACTCCATCTGACGACGCACATGCCTTTGTAGATCAGGTCCTCCGAATGGCACGTGCTCTAAATCTTAAAATCACCCAGCCCGAGGACCAGCTTGAAAAACGAGTTCATAGCAGGGTCATAGATAGACCTGCTATCCTGTACATGCCGTCTCTAGCCAAGATTTTGAAGAGATCTTGGGAAGTGCCAACATCTACCTTGACCACATTGAGATGCATGGACAATTTATATCGTATTGCTGACCCTAAACCTAACTGGATGACGGATCACCCCCACCAGAATTCAGACGTTGTTGAAGGTGCTCAATACATATTGAGTTCTATGAGGTTTGGAAGGCATGGATATCTGCTTTATGAAAAAAAAAAAACAAAGTGCATAAGGAATTTTAGAATCATTTTATTAGGAAATCATTGTTGAATGTTTGGCTTAAATACAAGGCTAGAATCTGCCCTGATTTTCCCAGATGGATATCTATTCATGAAGCCTTCCATCAAAGAGAAGTAATCATGGGGGACAAATGGGTAACATACGAAGATTTAATAGAAAAAGATATATTAAATCAGGAATTTAAAATTAAAAATCATGAACAATTAATAGATGAGGGCTACTCCTGTGGATGGTTATTATATAGACAACTTAGAGATAGATTTCTGAATGATAAAAATCTCTCGGGAATAAGAATGAATAATAATAAGTTTGATGAGATCCTATTAGCAGAAAATCGCCATAAAATTGCTTTGTTTTATAAATTGTTGATGGATATTGAGATGGAAGCCGAGTTGATAACAGACTCAATGATTAAGTGGGCACAAGATTTGAAATAAAATATCTGCTTAGATCAATGGGAAAAATCATGGAATAATAGATTAAAATATACAACCTGTTATGATTTAAGGGAAAATTACTTAAGATGCAATTTAGATGGCATTTAACACCCGCTAAGACAGCAAAGATACATAAGGGATACTCTGACAAATGTTGGAAATGTAGAAAAGAGATTGGTACATATATCCACATGTGGTGGAAATGTAAAAGAGTTAAAAAATATTGGATAAGGGTACATAATATAAATGGAAGAGATTTTGCAACTACAATTAGCTAGAGACCCTAAATTATATTTATTAAGCATGTGTGAGAACCAAGAAGTAGAACGGAAATATGGCAAGCTTCTTTTCTACATGACCACCAGTGCGAGAATAATATTAGCGAAAAAATGGAAAATGAGTGAAATCCCCTCCACTGAAGATTGGGTATATAAATTATTAGATCTGGAATTATTGGATAAATTAACTTGTCTCATGAGAGGGCAAGATTGTGAAAAGAATAAAATGACTTGGAAACCATTACATGATTATATAAAGAAAAAATGGAATGTGAAAACAGGATGAGGGCTTTGGAAATTAAGGGAAAAGGAAGATTAAGAAGCTATAAGAAAAAATTGAGATATTGGAAACGGGAAAAAAATCTCATTTTTACTTTAGAATCTATTGATTATGCTTATAGTTTGATGATTTAAATTAGGAGAGCAAGATAAAATATAGGACATAGGACTTAGCCTAAGTTCAGGAAGTCGAGTTTAGTTTATGTGTTTAGATTAGATGTGATAGGCGATGTATTCATTGTTAACTTATTGTATGTAAGAATGTATATTTGTGTATATATTTGTGGTTTGTTTGTTTTTATGTGTAGTTCTGTTTTGTTTGTATATGTATTTTTATTCAATAAAAGTTTATAGAAAAAAAATACATATCGACTTCTAAGTCCTCCACTTCCCTGACAGATAAGGAAGGGAAAAAGATTGATATGCTTGCTAAGAAATCTTACTCCACCTCAGTCTTGGGACTCAAGGTGGCCAATTATGTGGGTTGTATGGGTGTATACTCCCAGCATCTAATGGAAAAAGCTTGGCCCAATTTTAGAACACCTACCTGAAGAACATAAGCCATATGCAATTGCTCTTCAACAAGAAGCCCATGCAGTTGGAACACAACAAATTGTCTGTGCCCGAAATCTGATCGACTGTTCATCCAAAACCTTCCTCAATGCAATTTCCCTACGACGACATGCTTCATTGCTTGCGGCTGATCTTACATCTGAGGCCAAAGCAACCAGAGGATCTGCCGTTTGATCAGTCAGGTCTTTTTCACAAGGAAATGAATGAAAAATTAAATTTGAAATATAAAATGAAAACAGCTGCTCGCAAGTACGGTATACATCCACCACAATCCTCAAGACGCCGTTTTGGATTTTACCAATCAAGATCTTGGTACCCCCCAAATCAGCGCTCTTTCCACTAGGACAATTCCTAGCCGCATTGAATTCCTTTATTAAATACTGGCATTTTCGTATGACAACTCTATCTTCTATTTTGCCCCTTTTGCAGAAGGACCATTGGTTCGCCACCATCAATCTCAAGGACGCTTATTTCCACATCAGCGTCCGAGAAGATCACCGGAGGTTCCTCGCCTTCGCAGTTGGAACCGACTTTTATCAGTACAGCGTCCTCCCGTTCCAACTGTCTTCGGCGCCAAGGGTGTTTACCAAATGCATGGGCCCGGTCGCTGCCTACCTACATCGCAAGGGGATTACAGTCTTCCTGTACCTGGACAACTGGCTCTTCATAGCACCTTCCGGAAGACAGATTCCTAGCCCTCACCACTTCCATCAGAGCCTGCCTCAGACACACCAGGGTCAAGGCCTATCTGGTGCAGACAGCAATGGGACACTTGGCCTCGACAACATTTGTGACACCATGGGCAAGACTATGACTCAGACCCGTACAATCTTGGTTCCTATTCTCGTTCGATGCCACCTGCGACTCCCCCACAAAGTGGCTTACCATCCCGTCTCGGGTCAGGACATCTCTACAATGTTGGCTCCATCCTGACAACGTCTGCACAAGGATGCCATTCCTCCATCCTTAACCCAATGCCACTCTGACCACAGATACATCAATGGAAGGTTGGGGAACTCATTCCTGAGGACTGACCGTGAGGGGCACATGGTCTCGAAACGAGAAGATTAAACCCATCAACGCTTTGGAGATGCTCACTGTAGAGAAGGCCCTCAAGGCATTCCAGATGGACTTGTCAGACAAGGTAGTTTTGCTCATGACGGACAACAACACCATCATGTACTACCTGAACAAGCAAGGCAGGACCAAATCCTCGACCCTGCTCAACATCACCCTGCGCATTTGGGATTGGTGCATCAACCACAACATCCTGCATCGACCACAACATCCTGCTCCAATCCATTCATCTCCCCGGACAGCAAAACGAACTGGCCGACAGCATCAGCAGATCAACCAATCTCTGTCATGAATGGCGTCTCCATCCCGGAGCAGTAGCCCGACTGTTCTCCATCTGGGGGACCAGGAACATTGACCTGTTTGCCACGGAGGACAACGCTCACTGTACAGAGTTCTGCTCAAGGATACCAACACGAGCCTCTTGAGGTGATGCCTTCCAGTTCGTGTGGTGCGGGAGGAAATTTTATTTATTTTCTCCGTTTCCACTCATAACCAGGGTGCTCGCCAAGATGCGAACGGACAGGACGGACTCCATCCTGATTACTCCGTAGTGGCCGAGACAACCTTGGTTTGCTCCGCTTCTACATCTATCACGGGAGACCTACTACCGCCTAGAATTTCATCCGGACCTTCTTACCATGCACGGGGGCAGGGTATGTCACCCGAACCTGGACTCTCTACCTATGGTAGCATCGAGAATTCTACCTTGAACTCACTTCCACCTCCTTTACACGCAATAATTAAAGTGGCCCAGAAGCCTTCTACCAGATGGTCTTACTCCTGCAAGTGGAGAAAATTTATGGACTTCCTGTCAACCAAAGGAATTCCTCCATCCCATGTCTTAGTACCGACAATACTCTAATTATTTCTTTCCCTCTCCGAATCAGGAATTTGCCTTGCTTCCATCAAGTGTTACCTCTCCGCTATCTGCTCCCACTACCAGCTGGAGGGCCGACCGTCCTTCTTCTCTGACCCCTTAGTCAAGAGATTTCTTAAAGGACTTAATAACCTGCACCCACCATCCTCGGTACCGACGCCGGCTTGGAGCCTGGACTTAGTATTGTCTTACCTATCTACAAAACCTTTTGAAACAATAGCCACTACTGACATGAGACTGTTGACATGGAAGACGGTGTTCCTGGTAGCTTTGACTTCAGCTCACCGGGAGGGTGAGCTATGTGCCTTAAGGATGGACCAGCCCTATCTTCGGTTCCACAAAGACAAGGTGGTCTTCCGTACCAACATCACCTTTTTACCAAAGATGGTGTCTGCCTTCCATATCAACCAGGACATTGTGCTACCCACCCTGGCCCCGAACCCGACCACTGCGGTCGAGCAAAGACTGCACACATTCGCAGAGCTTTGTCTTTCTATTTGGAGTGTACTTCGAGCTCGAGACGCTCGGAGAGACTTTTTGTGTGCTATTCTGGACACAAGAAAGGACTGCCGGTTACCCCACAAAGACTGTCTAAGTGGGTGACCTTGACCATTCACTTGTGTTATGAACTGGCAGGCAAGACTCCACCGGGCCGAGTGCGTGCACACTCCACAAGGGCGGTAGCATCATCATCTGCTTTCCTTTTTGGCGTTTCTCTGGAAGATATATGTAAGGCAGCTGTCTGGTCTCAACCAATGACTTTTATCAAACATTACAGGTTGGACACATGAGCCAGACAAGAGGCCGCCTTTGGGAGAGCAGTATTATTATCTGGACTTCATTGAATGTATTGGTACAAATGTTTTGCACTAAATTTATTATGCACTTGCTCAATTTGAGCATGTTGACTATTTGATTTGCAGCACAAATGTGCTGATTTGATTTGCAGCATTGGAACCTGAATTGGAGGTTTATTTGAAATTATTTCATATCAAAACGGGATCTACTTGAATTCAGACTTGAATTTGTGCCTTGTGTCAGGACACTCCCTCCTCCACTGACTTTAGCTTGCTAGTCTGAGTAAACCATTTGTGTGATTCACAGAGACCACGAAGAAGGAGGACAGGTTACTTACCTGTAACAGTATTTCGAGTGGTTATCTGCGAATTCACACAAATCCCGCCCAACCTTCCCTCAGTCGTGTCCTGCTCTGTTTGATAACCTTGCTGTTGCTTTTCTAAGCGGCGTACTTGGAACTGAGGATCGAGCGGGAATGCAAGGGCCTATATAGAGGTGGGTGGAGCTACCACCAAAAAGTTGCAATCTAACTTCTACCTAGTGATTCCAGAAGGTTCCGAGCTAGCTGCGCATGCGCAGATAAAACCCATTTGTGTGAATTCGCAGATGACCACTCAAAGAAATACTGTTACAGGTAAGTAACCTGTCCTTATCATTCCTATGCATCTTCAAGGCAACTCAAACTCCTCAAATAGAACAAATCAAATTCTATCATTATTTAGGAATATTGTTTGCTGCTTCCACATCCTGGCAGTCTCATATCAATGCCACCAAAATTAAGATGGAACAGCCAGTTGGAGCCATTGTTAAATTTTGTAGCACCTCAACTGGGGGACAGGTCCTGCCAATTTTGCAACTCATCAATAAAAAACTACAACCGCAGGTACTATTTGGAGTAGAAAGATGGGGATTCCAGAAACCTTGTGTTCTGGAATGTTTACAGAACAAAATCTTAAGAACTATCCTTGGGGTTCCAAGGTCAACCCCGACACAGGTTCCGAACAGACAGGCCAAATGAAGCTGTTTCAGACCATTTTGTGTGCTGTTTAAACAATGCATGCATGACTTCTGGCTTCTTAGCTGGACGTTGGAGACAGGTTCTCATCCTTGGTCCTCACCATTTGTTCATATATTTTCAACGTTTGGCCAAGACTGAAGGATCTGCCAAATTCAGATTCTCAGAGGCATTCTTTCAACAAAAAGCTAAAATAAAGGCAAAGAAGGAATTTAAATTCCGGGTACTAGACATCGGTCTGCAAGATTATGCGACACTGGGCACCATCACGATTATACCATGGTATAGTGTTTTTTTTTTAAATGCCCTAGAGGACTCTTTGGTTAAAATGGGAAATATTGCTTAAGGAGGGAATATACACTAGCCAGATTTCAACTAATGTGTTCAGCAGTAGTACAGGACAGGTTTGCCAAAATACCATACCAACTGTGTCTCTGCCACTATGGTCAAAATGAAATTGAAGATCTTCTCCACTGTTTATTCAGCTGTATCCTGTCATCAGAAATTAGGAATACACTCTTTTCGGGATCCCTACAAGTAAAAGATTTCTGGCCAGCAAGTCAAAAGATTAGATTTTTAATTTACAATAATGACCCCATTACATTTAGAAGAGCCACAATTTTTCTATTGGCCATAGCTAAGACAAGGGACAGTCACTGTCAGTCAAATAAGAATATAGAATAGAAAGACCTAGAACATGATGTGAAGTATCCTTAAATGACTGAGAATGATTTATGGGCTCCCATGTCTGGCATATCTATATCACTGAAAGACAAGAAGGTATGGGGATTTAGTCTGGGTTTTAAAGTCATATTCAATGTGATATTTTAATGTCTTCCTTATTTATTGTTTTTGTATTATGTACTTTTTTGTGATGACCTATGGTCATGTACAATAAAAGTTTTATCTACCTATCTATCTGGCAGTGGTTGGGCAGGCTGACAGCTGGACCCTTGTTAAATTAGATACATGCCTACAAATGTGCATGTATATTTCTGATGCTAGAAAGCATGAGAACTTATGGCTCCTGCATGGTCATGATAACATTTTTGGTCTAATGGCAGCTCTAATGGCAAAACAAAGTGAATAGTAAGATATAAATTTATCATTCCTATGTGTTTTCAAGTCACATTGCGGTAGCAGTGGAGGTTCCAGGTGTAGAATCGGCTGCCCTTTCCACAGAAAGTATACTGGAAGGCAGCCCTGGATGCCATTCTGCAAGTGGCATGGAAGAAAACAGTCCCAGCCACCATTATAGTAGTACAGGAATTCTGGTAGGGGGAGGAGCCTTGGGTGGAGCATCCATAAGAAATGCTGAGATCTTGCTAGTAGCCTTGGGAAAAAAAAAAGGAAATAAAGCTAAGAAAGATGCTAGCAAGGAATGGTCAGCAAGTGGCAACACAGTGCCTATAATTGCTGAACTAAGATACCAGTGCATTATAGTACAAGCAGTCAATTATTCCATATTCCAGATTTCCAAAATGTAAAGAAACAGTTAACAGTTAATCTGATAGGAATGAATAGGAGCACTGATCTAATTAATGAAAGTTCACCTTCTTCAACTATACAATAGAATGAAGTCAATTTAATGAATTTATTGAAAATCCTTACTAAAACAACAACCAGTAATGATTATGAGACCAATAGTAGTCAATATAAGGAAATACAACATAGCAAAACAAGGCAAATTGATAATGACTAAAAAAGTGTGCAGCAAAAAAGAAAACATTTGGAAGAGATGGAAATGGAGGAAAGAAATGAGGACAATGACAATGAATTAATGAAGGACGATGACAGTGTAGCTGTATGGTGTTCTTCTGAGGAAGAAGAAATAAGAGATTTGAATACTGAGATTGTTCCAATGTGACATATTCCAAAAAATATTAAGGAGAGTACTACAAACCTTAGCTTTGATTAATGATGATCACTTAAAACAACAAGCAAACATAGTAAATAACATCAGTTATAAGGAAACATGGTACTCAGGGCAATGGAATTCCTACACCTGAAATATGTAAGCAGTTAGTGGAATCAGAGTGGACAATGCCACTAAATATGAAAAAACGTTTAGATTAGTGTCAGAGGTAGTATTTATTTGAGATGTCAGACTTCTTGAAAGTGCTCCTATTTGATGGGCCAATAGCAGCATTAATATCATGGGCTATTGCACCATACATAGGAAATACTACTTTAGAGAATGTCAATGAAAGAAGGGTGGATTTGGCACTTAGGAAAGTTCACGAAGCTTCTACAGCAACAATAAGAGCTTTCATTATGGCATCAATGTTGCATTACTGTGGATACAAGAGATTGAAGAGGCACAGAATATAAGTGTAACATTACTACAGAGCATTAGATAAACATAGGGGCGAAGCAGACCGGCACAATATGTCAACTTGGGGGTGGCATGGCCTTCACATCATGCCCATCCCGACACCACCCCCAAGCCAGCGTCATGCTTCCCACCCAACCACACGGTGGGCAGCATTGTGATGCTCCAGCAGTGCGGCGTTCACACACTGCATACCACTGGAGTGCCGAAAAACTGCTGCCATGATGGCAAAGACACTCTTTTCCTGGCACAAAAAGGAGCAGCTTTATGCCTCTTCTTTTTGCGCTGGGAAACAGTTGGCTTGGGAGCATGGTGTGCAGTTGCTGCAGCCCCAACCAGGTGCTCGAAAGAGCAGTGTTAAGCTGCCACTTTGTGGCCATCTGTTTCGGCCTTTAGAAAAGTATTACAGCATGTGGTGGATGCTAGGTGTGATTAAAAAGCAATTTCCACCAGAAGCATAAATGCCCTCACAACTGGAAGGCGATCCCTATGGTTGACATTGTGAGGCTGACCCAAAATCCAGAAATAATTTGGCATGTCTCTTATAAAGGAGGTCTTTTATTTGGAGGAGAGACCTTAAACAAAGTTTTAGAAGCAAGTGATGCCCACATGACAAAGGAAACATGTTGACAAATTGAACTACAACAGTTATAATTCCTTTCAGTCCAGGGGAATGGCAAGGCAAACAGATTTTAGAGGAACTAGACAACAGTGGTATAAACCTAAATTTGGATATGGAAACAAGCCTTCACATTCAAAGTCAAGGCAGAGGAGGAGGACCATCTTCTGCAAAGGGAGGGAGGTCACAATATTGACTAAAGGTTTCAACCAGTAGGGGGAAGGTTGCTGCAGTTTGGTCAGTTATGGGGAGAGATGACTTCAGACAAAGTCGGGAGGGGCTCAATGTTGCGCCAGCCAATTAAAAAAAGCTGACGCATGATTGGCTGGGCGGGCAGGAAGTTCCACCCTTCCTGCACCGCCCAGCCAATTGGGAAGGGGATCCTCTAGGATCCCCAGCACACTCTCGCGTCTCGTGGGACTACCAATGAGATCTGGGGCTATATAGCTCCTGGCTGCCACACGGCGGCAGCCATTTGAAAGTCTGCAGACAAACGGAGCACTTGTCTGTGAGTGAGGAGGCGCTTTTGGATGGAGCGCGGCTGAGAGCCAGGCTCCATCCTCAGCCTGTTGGCGGGTCGTGGCATGGTTTGGCCCGACCTGAAGGCCCTGGTAACTGGCGGCCCGTGTACTGGGCCTTCGCCGGGTTGTTTGCCACAGCCTGAGAGCACCGGTCTCAGTGGCCCCGGAGGGAATGGTGGCGCCATGGGACGTGGTCGGCCGGTCGGTGGGGCCCTCTGGGAGGCTCGACAAGCCGGGGCAGCTCCTTGTTGGGGCCCGCTTGCCCTCGGGGCTTGGCGTGGCTGAGCACAGGTGGTGGCGCCCATTTTGAGGGACGGGGGGAACCGAGCACTTATAGTTGGTATAGTATAGACACTAGCTGGGCCTGTCTCCCTTTGGGGGGCCATAGGACAGTGGCCAGGCCGTGGGGCCTAGTCGTCACTAGTGTCCAGTGCGGCCTGGCTCCCTACTGAAGGGAAGGCCTGGTGGTGGGCCTAGGTGTGCGTGGCCCTATCAGTGTTACACTTGCTGGTGATACCAGCTTGTGTTGCTTGTCCTGAAGGGACTGGATTGGCCATTAAGGCAGGTTTCGATTGGGGACCCGTGTCTGGGGGGCATTTGCCTACACTCTGCCTTTCGGGGGGAGGGAATCGTTCTTGGCTGGGCACAAGACACAGTTTGCTTTATTCTTGGCTTTGGGTATTCTCCTTAACAGGAGCATTTCAACCCGAAGCCAGTGTGGGGCTTTTATTATTAATTGTTTTGGGCCCCTTTGGTGTTATTGGGGCTGCTGTTTATTCTAAGTCATAAGAAGGGTTGTAGCCTTTAGAAAAGCACTATAACCCAATGCAGCCTGTTAGTCAACTTGTTATACTAAGTCATCATGCCGCGCAGCAAGCCACAATCTAAACGGCGTGCGGCTTCCCCTGGGCCTGGTATTGGATAGTCAGCCCCAAAGGGGGCACCTGACGCACAAGGCAGAGGAAATGAAATAACAGCTTAATTAGCACAACTAGGCCATACTATGCAGGCCTGTGTTGCAGTTTGTGAGCAGTTAGCTCAGAAGGGGATAAGGATGCTAGAACTGGTCAACAGGCTAGCTCATCTTCTAGCGAAGATCAAACTTTGGGATCACAGGCAACACAGGTGCAATTGGCTACTTCACCTGGCATGTCTTCAGACAGTACGGCACGTGGTCACCCGGCTACCTCAGCTATGGAGGTTGGGCAACCAACCATAGCTGATGTTATGGAACTGCTGAGGAGAGTTCCTGGTGTGGGCGGCCCCTGTGTCTGAGCAGCCCACTCTGGCAGACTTGTATAATTTTGTCCAGAGGACTGTGGTTTGAGGTCAAGGCAGTGGGATGGCACCTGAAACATGTGAGGTTTTTAACAGGGATGGGGGAAGTTCTTCTTCCACTCTACAGCATGTCACCCGAGCGGCAGTCACGTCACACTTGGAGGGAGCTTCACAAGCATCGAGGGATGCTTCTCAGCAATTGTCCAACACAGATTTGTCTCAATCTTCTAACTCTTTGGCTTGGCCCACCTCGTAAGGACTCCAGGTGGGCAAGGTGGGCAAACCTCTTGTGCGGAAGGCTCTACTTTTGTTTCTCTTGTGGCACCCTTGACAACATTGGTGACAGTTCAGGTGTCTGACTCGAGGGTGCAGGGTGAGCAGCCCTGGGTGTCCAGGGTAAGTGATTCAAGGGCGGTGGTGACTGTAGGAGTGTTGGGTCTAGCTGGGGTGGACAGAGCAGTGGAGTCCAACCCTTGTGCTGGGATGCCCACTCCTTTGGGATCACATCTCCCCCTCTCTACTAAAGAGAGAATTTGGAAAGGGGAGTACATTGACTTGTTCTCCCTTACATTTCATGACCCCGAGCTGAGGATTATAGTAAAGGATGGGGTCATATTTAGTCTCCCAATGGAATTCCAGGCTCACAAGCACTCTAAGCTTGAGAGGAACTTTGTGAAATGGATGATGGGTTTCACCATTTATAGGGGAGTGATTGAACAGAAAGACCTGGCTAGGTCTCCTGATTTTTCTAAGTATCAGGAGATAATGATTAAAGCATACACGAATTGTCATTTCAATTTGAGGGGATCTGCACGGCTCCAGTATGGAGCAGTTCAGGATGAGAGCTGCTTTGGATCCTTCCTTATCGTGGCAGCATATCTGAGTTGTGGACTGATGTCATGCTGGAGGCCTCCCCTTCGAGCAGGTGTGACAATGGCTTTATGCCTATGGTCACGCAGCCGAAAGGGCAGTATGCAAGGCCTAGCATGGAAGAGAAAAAAACAACAGGTCTCTGTTGGGACTTCAATGCAGGTAAGTGCAGGAGGGAGCCCTGCAGGTTTAATCACAAATGTAACACCTGGGGAGGCAATCACCCAGGCACATCCTGTTACAGAGATAAGAAGTCTGGGACCTTCCAACCAAACACAGCAGGAGGAAAAAGCGTCAACGCCAATTAAGTTGGGCGTTTTGGCTGCGAATTTACCCTAATCGGGAGTCTGCACAGTATTTGTTGTAAAGTTTTTCTTATGGTTTTCGTATACCTTATTCTGGTTCGAGAGTTCACTGATTTGCACCTAATGTGTGTTCGGTGAGGGAGTTTCCAGGGATTGTGAGGGGAAAATTAGCAAAAGAACTGGCTGCTGGTAGGATATCTGGCCCCCATCAACATCTGCCTATGCCAATGCTAAGGTTGTCACCTTTGGGTGTTGTGCCCAAAAAGGCACCAGGTGAATACCGATTAATTCATAATTTGTCATATCCTAAAGGGGAATCTGTGAATGATCCGGCTTTGGCATTGGTGAAATATGCATCATTTGACTCAGCAGTACAAATGGTGCGGGCATTGGGTAAGGGTGCCCTGTTGGCTACCGTATTTTTCGACCC
This sequence comes from Phrynosoma platyrhinos, assembly GCA_020142125.1. Lineage (NCBI taxonomy): Eukaryota > Metazoa > Chordata > Lepidosauria > Squamata > Phrynosomatidae > Phrynosoma > Phrynosoma platyrhinos. Next base: position 20,711,978 of record CM034703.1, on the reverse strand, counting down.
TTGTCAGTCGTAAGGCAGATCAGGGAATTGGGGCTTTCCCTGCACACTCTCCCAGAAATTTTGGGCTCGCAGCTTAGGTGTTAGATGCCCAGGTTTCAGCAGTGGCTAGAGTGCATTTGCACAGTTAAATCTAGTGTGCCAGCTGTGCGCATTGCTTGAGACATCAGATCTGGCTACAGTGACACATGCCTTGATTACATCTGCTTGGACTACTGTAATGCACTCTACATGGGGCTGTCTTTGGAAACTTCAGCAGGTTCAAAATGCCTCAGCCAGAATGCTGACCAGAGCCAGTTATAGAGAACATATAACTCCTGTATTGAAACAGATTCAATGACTACCAGTTCGTTTCTGAGCTCAATTCAAAGTGCTGGTCATGACCTATTAAAGCTCTACATGGCTTGAGTCCAGACTATTTGAAAAACCGTATCTCCCCATACGAATTAGCTAGAGCCCTAAGATCATCAGGAGAAGGCTTTGTTTCGGTCCTGACACCATCCCAGGCTTGTTTGGTGAGGACACAAGATTGTGCAGCTGCCTTGGGTCCCTTTTTGAGAGAAAGGTGGCATAGAAATAAAATTTTTAAAAAAATTGAAACAGGAACTAGCAAAATTGCTTATTACACAGACAGCAGATTTAACGTTGCTAGCAAAACTAATGGGAATGTTAATATCAACAATACAATACAATTGGTTCCATGAACACAATTTCATTCCAGAGGTTTACAAACACGGTTACTGCCATATTAGGAAGTGAATGGAAGGAAACAGCACTGCAGAATCAAAATTTCACTTCATGTGAAAAGAGTTGAAATGGTGGATGATGGACAAAAATCTGGACAAGGGATTGCCCTTAAAAATTCAAAAACAACAGATGTGAGTTTGCCAGGTTGGAGAGTACATTGTGAGCATCTCTCTGTACGAGGAGCATGGTCTTCAGCGAAAAAAAAGACAGGACATAAATTTTCTAGAATTTAAAGCAGAAAGGTTGGCAGTGAAATTTTTTTTTTTTGCCACTATTGCAGAAACATCATGTACAAGTTCTGACTGACAACATATCAGTCCAGGCTTACATAAATCACCAAAGAGGAATGAGATCAATACCCTTGATGGTGGAATTGAACAAATTATTTTGGTGAGCTAAAAGACACATAAGATCGATAAAAGCTATATATCTCAGAGGAAAAATGAATGTTCAAGCGGACTACCTAAGCAGGAACAAAATACATCTGGGAGAGTGGTCCTTGAATGCAGAGGTGTTCTGAGACCTACAAAAAACATTGGGGCCATTTCAAATAGATGTACTTGCATCAGCATAGAATTACAAATTAAATAGCTTTTTTTTCAATAGATGGGAACAAAGTGAAGAAGATTATGATGCACTATCTCTAAGATGATCAAAAGAATGCCACTACGCATTTCCACCAATTTAAATAATGCAGCAGGTCCTAAACAAGATTCAGAGTGAGAAAATACATGTAGTGCTAAGAGCTCCATATTGCCCATGATTTCTGTTACTACTGACTCTTTTAGTAGCACACCCCATATGACTACTAAAAATAGGAGATTTACTGAGTTGAGGTCCATCTGAACCCCGACTGGTTGGCATTGACTGTATGGGAATTGACAGGAACAAGTTAGAATTATGTGATTACTCCAAGGTCATTGACACAATTATGGCTTCTAGACAAAAAACCACACAAGACACATATAATTACATGGAAAACATTTTCAACTTGGTGTACTGAAAGGAAGATTTTTCTAGAGTCAGTTGAAGTGAAATGCATACTTCAGTTTTTTGCAGAATGGATTGTTAAAAGGATTTAAGACTGAACAGATTAAAACACCAAATAGTGGCATTGTCAGTTGTGCTGTTATTTCACGACAAAACCTTATCTGCAAATGTGAACTTCAAATGGTTCTTGAGAGGAGCCATATTGCAGACATTCTCAACGACACAGATTCCTGACATGGAATTTAAATCTGGTTTTAAACAGATTAACAAAGGCACCTTTGAGCTGTTACATGAGGCTTCATTAAGACAACTATTGTTAAAAGTTTTCTTTCAGGTAGGAACTACATCAGCAATACAAGTTTCTGAATCAGCTGCATTGTCAATAAATCCAAATCTATGCAAATTTGAAGATGAAAGATTGGTAGTAACTATTGACCCGACATTTCTACCAAAATACATAATGCAAAAGGGATTCAGTATACTTACCTATGGCTTTGTTCAAAGTTGATTCATACAGAAGAAAAAAGATGGCACACCTTAGATGTCAAATGGGCTGTGGCCATCTATAAAACCAGAAGAAAACATTTGAGATGCTCTGAAGCTTTGTTTGTCTCGCTTCACCCAAGAACTATGGGACAGAGGGCATCTGCAAAAATGATAGCATGATGGATTAAGGCTTGCATTTTTCAATTTTATGTCTTGGAAAAGAAAACTAGGCCACATTCAACTAGATCAATGCCTACCACTACAGCGTATGCAGCCCCAATATCATTACAGGATATATGTGATGTAGCAGGCTAGAGTGAACCCAATACGTTTATTAAACGTTACAGACTAGATAAATTCAAGTCAGCAAGTGTAATACTGATAAAATATTTAAGCATTCAGCCTGGCGAGGACATGTATCCGAGTCTGGATCACAGTCGCTACTGAAATGATACTGGCATGTCTCAAACCTCCAAGACTGCAAGTGAGCAATTCATGGAGAACTATAGTGTATTATTGATAATATAAGACTAGTTTGGCAAACAGCACGTGAGGCAGGTAAGCAATAATAATAATAATAATAATAATA
>CM034703.1:20695654-20709069 GCA_020142125.1 Phrynosoma platyrhinos | reverse complement strand
CAAAGCAGTGCCCCCGATACCTAACCCCTTCAGGCGGTCCAAGAGGAATAATACAGGGAGGAATATGAAAGTACAGCAGGTAGAAAACAGACTATAGCAGGACTAGATAATGAAGGGGAGTTGTAATGGTAATAAAAACAAAAAAGAATGTTGACTCTCACTTTCTTGGGTTGGCATGTGGGGATAAACACATATGTAGTGAATTGCTCAACCTGCCTTCCCAGAATGAACATTCTCAGTATGTCTAACATCTCATTCCAAGCAGATTTCTTTACATCTGGAAAGAATGTCAAATTATAAAAGGATTTCTTTCATAGATAGAAGAATAAATTCAGAGAACAATACATCAATAGTTCCATAGCTGAAATGACTGCTTTATGCCTTTTCCTCTTACCAATAATGCCAAGAATGCTAAGAAAAATGAAGGCAGAAAAAGCTCAGGTGGTTCTAGTTGCTCTTCACTGGCCACACAGAAGTTTCCTTTATTGGTACAAGTGGAAATTGAAAAGGAAGACAGAAACTTTTAATGCAGGGTCCAATATTTTACTCCAGTCTACACTGGTGAAAACTGACTGTTTGGATATTGAAAGACAGTATTACCTAACACAGGGTTATATGGAGTCAGCAATAAGCACATATTGGCATCTCACAGACAGTCAACGCAAAAAACACGTGAAATAACTTGGGAGTCATTTAAAACTTAGTTCAGCACAAAGTAAATTTCATTAGACTCTGTACAAATGAGATGTGCTGATTCTTTTGCAGGATGGCATATCTAAGAAACTGTGGCCAAATACATTAAAAAAACAACAGGTGGTAGCTTTGTCTAAAATACTTGCATCTGAAGGGCATATTCTTTCCAGACACAGTTATGTGAGGAGGCTCCTAAGGAGGTAACTTTGCAGACTCCTCCTACAGTATATAGATCCTTGAGTTGGGATTTGAACCTAGTCTTTTAAGCTTTAACTACAGCTTCATTCAAGCCCTTTAGAGAAACATTTTCACAGTAATTGTCCTTTAAAGTGCTATCCCTAGTAGCTATCACATTTAAAGAAGAGTATCAGCTTCTGACGGTAAATCCTAATTTATGAAGAATTCAACAAGATAAATTGGTGTTATCAGTAGATCCGTTATTTGTGCTGAAATGCACTTGTCCAGAGTTATGAGTTAGGAGACCCATCTACCAACTTTTTGCCATGATCCATTACATTGGAATAGAGGTGGGACTCCTTAGAAGTGAAAAAAATGGTGCAGATTTATATAAGTAGAGCTAAGTGTCTGTGATAGACAGAAGTACTATTTGTATCATTTAATCACAAATCACTGGCTCAAAGAGTGACAAAGTTAATGATTTCCAGATGGCTAAAAGTATGTATCCATCTATGTGATTACTACTTGCACACACTGAGACTTCAAGATGTGTGGGCTCATTCAGTGAGGGTAGTGGCAACATCAACACCTTCTTCATTAGAGGAATTTATTTGAGACAGCAGCCTGGAAAGAGCCTTCAACATTTAGTAGGCATTACAAGATCGATAAATACAAGTCTGCTTATGTAGCTTTTGGTAATTCAATGCTGCAAGTAATGCTAAGGGACAATGGTAGCCATTTCCTTCTGTGATGAAATAGAGCTTGCATACATCCCATATCTGTGTGAATTGCTTATTCAGAGAATGAGAGGTTGGGACTTATGAATAATCATTCTTCGATGACTAGCGGAGCAATCCACCCCTTTTCTATGGTCATGTATATAAAAATAAGATCAATAATAATAATAATAATAATAATAATAATAATAATAACAACAACAACAACAACAACAACAACAGCTCTACTATCTTTTGAGGTTTTTCTAAGTAATTTTAATGTTGAACAAGGTTATGTAATAAAATGAGAGGAGAGGAGAGACAGTGTTTACAGCTGAAAATTACTATACCTATGCCTTGATCTGGTGGTTTGTGGTATAACTCCATATGTGCTTGGATTGTTCCTTCAGCCATCCAATAATGCCCCAACCTCTCATTCTGCATTAAGACTTTTAATCTTTAAAAACACAGCAAAATACACACAAGCACAAATACAGTTGTCCCTTTTGATTTGTGGGGGATCCATTCTGCCCCCCCACCAACGAATCGGGAAAATCAGAAATATTGGAGCCCCACTGATTACAATGGAAGTGTGCTCCAGTGTGTGCACTATTATGTCTGGCTTGCTGTCCACAAAGGATCAAAACCACAGATGGCAATACTGTGAATTGGGAGGGATAGCTGTACTTGCATTGTCCATTTTTTTCTGTAAGTGCAACCAGTCCAGAGGACTAACTGTAATGTATGATATAGACCATTTTTCTGATGTAGAATAAAGCTGCAACTTCTCTGTTCATTTTTGCCATGTTTTTACACCCTGTAAAAAGTCCTAACATGAGTTCAATATCCCACGGACATATTACATTGGATTTCTTTTTTCCTTAGCCGTGGTGATCAGATTTTAGAAGCAGATTCAGTAAGTTTGCGACATGCGGCTTTGAGTGAAGCTTATGCCATTTTGAGAGAACGTGGTCCAGGCCCAGTTCATTTGATCATCAGTCGCCATCCCAATCCAAAGGTATGGAATACAATAGAATTTATTGAATTACTCTTGATATCTTATTTATCAAAGGTAAGAACAAAAGTATTTTAGACTTGAAACAGAGTTAGCAGTCTAGAACCCTGAACAGAATGAGATGGGTTGGTGTGTAAAAACATTCAGTTGCAATGCATGTTGTCTTCAGGCTGTTGCTCAACTTAATTCCTAAGAGTATCAGTCAAAAAGAGGTTGTTTGCTGAACCCATTTGTTAATGGGACTGTTGCACTTATTGATTTGAGCAACCTTTATCTCAGACTACAAGTAAAGGTGCTCATTATTGTTTTTCAAGCCCTATAGACAACTCTGCCCTGCAGATCTCACAGAACATCTTCATTATTCTATTTATTATATTCTTTTCCCTTTATGATCTCTAATTGCTGCCCTATTCATTGTCTTTGTGTATACTAAGTTAAGATTTAGGTTGTGGAGAAGGGCTTGCACCAACACTGAAAAAAACAAGAGCTAGATAACTCAGAGGCTGAAGTAGTATTTTCTTATATGAAAATAAGAGTTTGGACATAATACATTTTGGACTACAACGCTCAATCTCACAACTTGCATGGCCAATGGTCATGCTGAGTGGAGCATTCTGGGAGATGTGGATTCAAAACTCTAATGAAAATCTGAAAATTGTGCAGCATATTTTGACTAGTGGGTTTTCCTCAGGGACACTAATCCTGTAAAACTCATCAGATGCTGCCCCATCTTTCTTTTGCTAACATAGAAAAATGTCATCTCAAGGAGTTAACCAAGATGATATTCATAATTTATTCTATTTTTAAGTAAGGTGTTTCAGAGTGTCTTCCGTTTTGGTGTGGACAAAGGCTTTTCACATACCTTTTTAGATAAAAATGGGTACCATGTGACTCCCAGGTGTTGTTGGACCACAGCTCCCATTAGCCCTAGCTGATTCATCACTGTTCAAGAATGATGGGAGTTGCATACAGGGCAGCTCAAAGGCCACTCTCTCCTGATCCCTTATCTTAAGATTGTATGTGTTTATTGTAATTTTGCTACATGTTGGATTTGGCTTTAATCTTGAAAGTCACTTTCTCTATCATTTTAAAGAGAAAAGGACTAATGCATACACACACATAACATTCTTTTTGAAATAAGCACATTTTTGTAGTTAATACACATTCCATCAGATATAATAATAAGATAAAATGTTTTTATTACCAAATTACCTGGTATCCTAGGTTTTTATGTACTTCCAAAACCAATACATTTTTTCCTTTCATTCTTGTTATTCTGAGGGAATATGACACTGAAACCTCTTTTAAACTATTGAGTTTGTTTTGGGGTCCATTCAGTTTTTCTGCCAAGGTGGTTGTTTTTCAGCCAAGGGAATGGTTGTGTCTTTCAACTGCTTTGCAGTTTCCACAGTTAAATGTAAATATGTATATTGTTTCTTGGAGACAAAAATATTTGGGATATAGATGGGCAGGTAATAAAAAACAGTCTGATAGCATATCCCAAGTTGGCTGACTGTCTATGGAAGTATGATAGCCAGCATAGTGTAGTGGTTTGAGCACTGGATGGCAGCTCTGGAGACCACGGTTGGAATCCCCACTCAGCCATGAAAACCCACTGGGTACTTTGGGCAAGTCAGATTCTCTCAACCTCAGGAAGGTAAAGGCAAAACCCAACTGAACAACTCTTGCTAAGACCAGGTTCATCTTAGGGTTGTCACAAGTCGGAACGACACACAACTACTTAACAAATATGACATCAGTAAAGAAAGCCCTTTATTACATTTTCTGATTAGCCATCTAAAGCCTATTCAAAGACCATTGTCCTTGCTGTCTTTTTAGTGAACTTATCATTTAAAAAAATGCAGGAGTAGCCCACATTGAGGAGTCAGTGTGATGTTGTTGTTTGAGCTCAGAGTGTGATTCCCTGCTCAGCCATGGAAACCCATGGAGTCTCAGCCCCAGAAAACCTTATGATAGGTTCATCTTAGAGTTGCCATCAGTTGGAAACAACTTGAAGGTATACAACACCAAAAACCATATATATGTACCTGTATTAAGCCCACAGAGTTCTTTGTTAAGCAAAGATGTTTTTAAAAAATCACTTAGTATTCATCTTGTGTGAATGGTACACAGAGAGCATTTCTCACTTTGGGTTTTAGCTATTTCAAATAAACATACATAGGATTGGTTTAAAAAAAATCAGTCAAATAGGTTCTGGAGAAAATTGGTAGGAGGGCATCTTCAGATCTCTAGTATTCAATGTTTTACCAAGAGGCCTGCAGAAATAAGTATCACCATTATTTATTTCCTAGTTACATTTAAACCCTGTCTTTTCTCTAACAAGCTCAAGGTGGTATATATAGCTCTTCTTCCCATTTTAATAATCACAACAACCCTGTAAATTAGGCTAGGGTCACAGAGGGAGTGGTGGACCAAGGTGAGCCAGTGCATTTCATAGATCATCTTGCTGTTTCACATATCATCTCTCTCTGACGTAACAGAACACACTCTTTGCTTTGTGTTATGCTTGGGTTGTGCAAAGGGGACCCTTGGCTCAGGCACAGAATTTGTGTGGGGATGAGGGAAGAGAATGGCATATGTCTTCCTGCTGCTGTGGTGGCTTTGGAGTCAGCTGTCCAAGGAGCTGAAGGAGAGACAGCAAAGTGGGGAAAAATCAACATTCTGTTGTGGGTATGGATATTGGGGAGCCACACCACTTTGGGACTCAGGATGGAAGGAAACTCCATTGTATTGCATCACCTCTGCCTTCACAACAGTTTTTTAAATTCCTGCCTTGCTGGCTAGACGTAGTTTCCCCCTTCATGTAATTAAGAGAAGATTTTAAAGAATGGAGACTGGGCAGAAAAGAAAAAAGTCCTCGGGAGAACAAGCAAGCAATGAGATTTTTGTGGGAAAGAATGTTAAAGTTAATTCGGGAGACTTGTTAAAAAACACACACACAGGGGTCACCGACTCCCTTCCTGCAGATTGTGGTGGGAGAATTGACAACATGGACTGCTCCCTCACAGATTGCGGCTGAAAATTATAAAATTAAGTGAATAAAATTCAGTTGACTGCAAAGCAGCAAATCTCAGAGGATTCTAGCAATAAGGCTTTGAGGATTTTTTTTTTTTGTAATGACAAGGGAGAGTGAGTTGGATGGTTCAATAGAAAAGCCACTGAAAGAATTAAAAATATGTAAGCGTAAAGCGGGGGACAAAGAATCTATAAAGAAAGATTTAAAAGCTAAAAATGATAAAGGTGAAACTAAAAGTGAGTTACCTCTTCATAAAAGGGTTAGGATTCATAAGAAAACAGCATCCAAGTCTCCAACAGCATCTCTTTGGGCTTCTATGTTGGAAACACAAGTTCTAATGCAGGAGGCAAGACTGAGCAGAGTACTGTTGATAAGCACCTCAAGTGGCAAGCTGAGAGTGGAACACAGCAAAGCAAGATTGTCAAGTCTGCTGGAGAAAAGCAGAATAGACAGGCAGAGGTGGTTTCAGAGCAATATCTAAGCAGAGGACCATCTTTTCATAGTTTTTAAAGCATATTTCAGTAGAAAATAAGCAAATAGGAGAGGAATCAGTAAATATTTACCAGCAAGAGGACATGACTCCAACAGACAATGATTTCAGTTTTCAGGAATTGATAAAAGATACAGTTGATAGGGAACTGGATAGGATGCTTAATAGGAATGTGGCAGCACACTTGGGAGGGGTTGCTAAGCCTCCAGTCATTTCAACTATATGAATTGGTCTGATCAAATAACAAATGAATTTATTACAGAGATAAGATTTAAATGTAAATGAATTCATTATCAAATAAGAATCAGCAATTAATTAAGTAAATCTGAGATAGAGAAAGTGTAAAGGATGGGAATAGAGGAAACGGATAGCTGACAAATTGGTTCATAAAGAAAACAATCAAATACATTTGGGCAGAAAGCATACCAAAAAATCAAACATATGCAGGAAAGTGCTGAAGGTTCTGATGCAGACTCTGAGATACAATCATACAAGTCAGGAGAAGAGATAGATTGTGTGGATTTTTCTGAGGAACAAAATACTTCAGAAAGTAAAGTAGAAAGAGGAATATCTTCCAGTAAAGTATTTGAAGTTAACTAATTTAAAGGAATGTTTAAATAAGCATTAGAGCCCCTTGATTTGGAGAATACTCAGGAAGATGAGCATTATAATAAAGAGGGGGGAAAGGTAGTAATAGCAAGGCAGCATCTGTTATGAAGAAACCAATTCCACCTGGCATGAAGTTTCCTTTATCAACAATGTTCAAAGAATTAATAGAATTGGAATGGGAGTCTCTGTTGAATACTAGGTTTTTAGGTTTTAGCCAGATATTCTACATATGCTTAAGAATATGGACCATTTAAAAGTCCCATTAGTGGATGATCCAATTTCTGCTTTGATTTCTCATGCGATAGTTCCTCAAGAAGGTGACATAGCACTTAAAGCGATTGATGAGTGTAGAATACAATCCACACTTAAGAAAGCTCATGAGGCTTCTACACTGGTGATTAGATCATCCATGGCTGCTTCTATATTTGCTAGAGCAGCAGTTCTGTGGACATAAGATGTCTTGGAGATACAAGAGGTTAATATATATTAAATTATTAGGGCAGCAAAAAGAATTCAAAGGGCCCTTCAATTTATTGTGGATGCAAGGCATGATTCAGTAGCCAATGCAGCTAGTAATATAACTCCTACAAATGTAGCAAGAAGACCACTCTGATTGAGGCACTGGGAAGCTGATCAGAAATCAAGAACAAATCTTGTTTATATGCCTTTTAAGGGACAACTTTTATTTTGAGAAAAGGCATTACAGAAGATTTTAATTGAAAATAGAGATAAAAAGCAACTACTGCCTTTCTTGCAGGGGGAAAAAACAGCTGAGGAGACAATCCAGTAATTTTAATTACTCCTTTTGGGGAGGAAGAATCTTTGGTAGATGGGGTAATTTCTGGTTTGGAAGGTCACAATGGAATAGATCAGATTCCATTGGTCAAAGTTTTCAGCAAAGAAGAAAGGATATGATCCCTTCTCCAGTAGGGAAGGTCCTAGGCAGTATTGACAAAAACAATATTCTGGTGAAGGAAAGACTTCTGATTTTTGGAGAGCTGTGGCCAAAAACATCAACAGATAATTGGATCATTCAAGTGGTAAGCCAAGTTACTCAACAACATTTGTCAGAAAACTAAAAAAACAGGTATCTGGTACCAAGGGATTTGGAAAAGATGTCTTTAATGCAGCAGGCTGGAAAGAGCCATCTAATAAAATAAACAAATGTAAATCGGCACAGGCTGCCTTTGGCCAGATGGTGCTACATACAGTCAGTGTTGTAGATTAGTAGTTAGGACAGCCACACACAAATCTAGTGAGACTTATAGACATCCCAACTGTAAAGTGGATTGCTCCTCCATGCCATCCAGAGAATGAGACATTGGTTGTGCCTGCTTCAGTAGAATTTTAAAATAAAGGAATAAACAAACAAACTGTGGTAATAAAAGCTGATTTAAAATACTTTAAAAAGTTGTTAGCTATAGTATTTGTAATAGTTACATACCAGTTTACATAGGGTGGAAGCAGACTGGAACAAAAGCTGGTGTGAAGGGGGCAATGGTCATAATGTTTTAGGAATTCTTTGGATTTGTATTTCTTCTTCGTGGTCTCTGCGAATGCACACAAATGGGTTTTACTCTGCGCATGCGCAGCTAACTCGGAATCTTCTACAATCACTAGACCGAAATTGGATTACAACTTTTTGGTGGTAGCTCTGCCCATCCCTATATAGGCCCCAGCGTTCCCGCTCCTTTCTCAGTTCCTTTTGTTCCTTGCTAGCTTCTGCAACTAGCAAGGAACTTCATGCTTCGGCTCGTTACTCTTAATGAGATTACTAACTTTTGGTTTTCACCTGCTATTGATATTGACCACTCTTTTGGATTGCGACTTCAACTTGTTAGAACTTTTCGGATTTGACCTGTTTTTGTCGACCATTCTACTGGAGTTCGTCATGCCCTCCTTCAAACAGTGCGTCTCTTGTAAGGCCAAATTCCCAACTTCTGACCACCATGACGAGTGTGTCTTTTGTTTGGGGGGAGCTCATAATCCTCACACTTGCAAGATGTGCAAGCAGATGACCCCACAGGCCTTGAAAAATCGTATCCTGAAGCTCAAGGCTGCACTTTGGGAGCAATCCCTTAAGGCTCATCCTGGGACCTCTGAGGAGCCTCAGGCCACCCCAAGTGGGGAACGTCCTAAAGGGAAGGCCCAAGAGAGAGGGAGATCTCAGGAGAAATCTAAAGATAAGTTCCACAAGAAAAGGAACCGGAGCTAAGATCACCCTGAAAAATTTGGAAAGAGGGCCCCCAAGACCAAGCATTTGGAGCCCGCTTTGGATATAATCTCCCCCGAGAAGGCTTGATCATTTTCCCCCTCTCACTCTCCCACAGAACGCCACTCTATGTCACCCAGAAAACAATCAAGATCGGGGGGACCAACAAGGCCATAGTTGAGCTCCTCGGTGTCTGCCCCGCCTGTTGTTACCAGGCTGCCACCTGAGCCGGTTAAGCAAACCTCCAAGCCAACCACTCCAGTAGTGTGCATTGGTACAGAGTCTGAGGGCAAAATTTGTGATCTTCCCACCTTAACACCTCATTTGCCGATGGCAACCCCTTCCAGGGCTACTGCTTTGACGGCTCGACACCATACAGCCTTCAGTCCCGAAGGATGATGACACCGTACTGATTCTGAATCCGAGAGACAATGCTCCTCATCCCCTTCTGAAGCAGTGAGGGCACGCAGCACCGATCCATGGCTGACCAAATTCCTGGAGCTTATCTTTGACCGTCAGTCTGGATCCTACTTACTCAAAGTCCAGCCTAAGTATCTCGGTCAACTAGAGTCCTGTGCTGGTTCTAGGTCCTGACAACATGAGCGGTTCTTGGTGTCACCCTCAACACTTCCATACCGTGCCTCTAAGAGACGACACAGTCCATCCCTGTCTCCAGCCAGTTCAAGGCCTGGACCAGAAGACCGCCTGCCTGTGATTAGACGTCGACGCTCTTTTCCATCTCCACCTCATCCAACCCATCATTGATCACCTTGATCCGATAGGGGTCAGAGAGATTCATCCCTGTCTCCGGCCCATACTTCTGAGCATTGCACAGAATGGAGATGCGCACAGAGATCACCATCTCCTGTACCATCTAGTCGCTCTTCATTCAGATCCCGCTCGGCCTCGATACCAGCAGAATCAGACCCTGATGAAGGAGTTTCAACAGAGCGACCAATGGTTACCTTATCTGCACCATCTCCGACTGATCATGTTAGATCATTCTCGGACCAGGTGCTACATATGACCAAGGCTCTTGAGTTACAAGTTACAGAGACTCAAGAAGAATTCTCAGACCAACTGGAGAAGCGGGCAAACAGCCGTGTCCCGACATGTCCTGCTATTCCCTATATGCCATCTCTTTCTAAAGTGGTCAAGAGGGCCTGGGACAGTCCTGCTTTGCTGCCATTGACATCCAGGAGGATTGAGAACCTTTATAGAATTGCGGAACCATGGCCACTCTGGATGACAGATCATCTAAACAGAACTCGGCGATTATAGAAGGAGCTCAAATCCCCTACGGTCAGAAGACTTCCACCACCCCTGTAGACAAGGAGGGGAAGAAGCTGGATGGTATCGGCAAAAGGATTTATTCCACCTCCGTGTTAGGGCTTAAGGTGGCTAATTACATGGGGTGCATGGGAGCGTACTCCCAACACATCATGGAGAAACTGGAGCCTATGCTGAACAAGCTTCCAGAGGAATGCAGGCCTTACGCCTTGGCCTTGAGACAAGAGGCCAACGCGGTGGGCACTCAACAGATAGTGGCAGCTCGAAACGTCTCCGACTGTGCTGCCAGGGCATTATGCTCAACTATATTTCTTCGTCGACACGCTTGGTTTAGGGCAGCAGATTTAACATCGCAGGCCAAGGCTATGATCAAAGATACTGCCTTTGACGAGTCTGGTCTGTTTCACAAAGATACAGATGAACAGCTCAACCAAAAATACCGTATGAAGACAGCGGCCCGCAAACATGGCATGACTCCGACGCACTCCTATGTCCCCAAGCGCAGATTCGGCTTCCACCAGAAGGGATGGTTCCAATCGACTCACAAGCAATATCAACCACAAGCACCATCTCAAGGCCAAGGTCAGTCCAAACCTCATCAATCTTCTCGATCTTTCTCTTCTGGCCGCCTTCAACAATACCGCCAGGGCTTCCAGAAGAAACCCCTGGATGGGAACGAGAGTCTGACATGCACCAGCGCACTTTGTCGCCTTAACACCCTTTGGTGATGGACTACAGCCCTTTTTTAATGCCTGGGCCTCCATCACTTCTGATTCGTGGGTTCTTGACACAGTTTGCAGGGGATATACCCTTAAATTTGAAGAGCTCCCGCCTACTGCTCAACGAAGTGCGCGCTTTGTTGGACAAGGGAGCTATTGAACCCGTGGATGCTTCTCGGGCCCAATATTGTTTTTTCTCCCGCTACTTTATTGTACCTAAAAAGGACTCTGGCCTCAGACCCATACTGGACTTGAGAGCTTTGAATACTTTTATTCGATACCGTCGATTTCGAATGACAACCCTTTCTTCCATCTTGCCTCTTCTACAGAAACTCTACTGGTTCGCGACCAACGATCTCAAAGATGCATACTTTCATGTCAGCATAAGAGAAGACCACAGGAGATTCCTGGCCTTTGCCGTCGGAACCAGAATTTACCAGTACAGGGTTCATTTGGACTGTTATTGGCACCGAGGGTCTTCACCAAATGCATGGCCCCGGTTGCAGCTTACCTTCACAGAAAAAAACTTAACAGTTTTCCCGTACCTGGACGACTGGCTCTTCACGGCCCCAAGAAGATCTACGGTTCGCCTTGTCTCTACTGCGAGATCTGGGTCTGAGGGTCAACGAAGAAAAAAATTGAACTTGACACCATCAAAATGCGTCAAGTTCATTGGTGCGATTCTAGACTCCGAAAAGGAGAAAGCCTTTCTCCCAGAGGACAGATTCCAGGCATTAACCTCTTCGATCAAAGCCTGTCTAAGACACAGACGGGTCAGAGCACACTTAGTACAAGTCACAATGGGACATCTGGGGTTGACGACCTTCGTAACTCCATGGGCAAGACTACGTCTGAGACCAGTTCAGTCTTGGTTCCTGTCGTTGTTCGATGCTGCATACGACTCCCCATCAAAGTGGCTTACCATCCCGACACGAATTGCGACTTCTCTACGCTGGTGGCTCCGTCCAGAAAACGTCTGTAAGGGCATGCCATTTCTTTCACCCCATCCAGACATCAACTTAACAACAGATGCGTCCATGGAAGGATGGGGAGCCCACTCCCAAGGACTGACTGTGAGAGGTTGGTGGACCCAAACAGAGAAGTCACTCCACATCAACGCTCTAGAGATACTCGCTGTGGAGAAAGCCCTGAAGGCGTTCGAGACAGAACTGTCAGGCAAGGTAGTGCTACTTATGACAGACAACACCACTGTCATGTACTACCTAAACAAACAGGGTAACACCAGATCCCTGACATTGCTGGACATGTCCCACACGCATTTGGGATTGGTGCATCAACCACAGGATACTCCTCCAGTCCATCCACCTACCAGGAGAAGATAACAAACTGGCTGACAGCCTCAGCAGGGCAGTCAACCCCTGCCACGAGTGCCGTCTCCATCCAGAGGTGGTGAGATACCTGTTCTCCATTTGGGGCACAGAGACATCGATCTGTTCACCACAGAGGAGAATGCCCACTGCACAGAGTTCTGCTCGAGGATTCCAGCACGGACCTCCCGAGGCAATGCCTTCCAGTCCGAGTGGTACGGGAGGAAATTGTACGTCTTCCCTCCGTTCCCACTAATAACCAGGGTGATTGCCAAGATGAGGACCGACGGAACCTTCGCCATCCTGATCACACCATGGTGGCCGAGACAACCTTGGTTTGCCCCACTGTTGCAGCTATCCCGAGAGACCTAGAGTCGCCTGGAGCCTCATCCAGATCTCCTGACCATACACAAAGGCAGAGTACAACACCCAGACCTGGACATTCTACCTATGGTGGTGTGGAGAATTCAACCTTAACATCGCTTCCCACATTGCTACAGACCATCATCAGGGTGGCACAGAAACCATCCACCATTAAATCTTACTCATATAAGTGGAATAAATTCCTGGACTTTTTATCGACCAAAGACTTGTCTCCATCCCATGTCTTGGTGCCAATGGTACTGGAATTTCTGCTGTTCCTGAAGGACTTGGGTCTGTGCCTCAATTCTATCAGATGTTACCTCTCAGCTATCTGTTCGCATTACCAGCTGGAGGGCAGACCTTCTTTCTTCGCAGATCCTCTAGTCAAGAGGTTCCTGAAAGGACTCAACAACCTGCATCCACCGTCCTCTGTACCGACGCCGGCTTGGAGCCTGGACCTGGTTTTATCTTACCTGTCTCCAAGCCATTTGAACCGATGGCGACCATTGATTTAAGACTCTTGTCATGGAAGATGGCAGTTCTTGTGGCTATCACTTCTGCCCGTCGGGCTAGTGAACTTTGTGCCTTGCGGATGGACCAGCCTTATTTACGGTTCCATAGGGACAAGGTTGTTCTCCGTACCGATATCACCTTTTTGCCTAAGGTGGTATCTGCCTTCCACAACAATCAAGACGTCGTGCTCCCCACCCTAGCCCCCAACCCGACCACGGACATAGAACAGAGACTGCATACATTGGATGTTAGG
>CM034703.1:20669781-20684167 GCA_020142125.1 Phrynosoma platyrhinos | reverse complement strand
GCCGGCGGAGATGTTGCGAGGCGGGATTAAATAGCCGCCAGTGTCCCTTGCCCAGCCGCGCAGGTGGGGCGGCTCAGGTGTTCTCTGGAGGGCTGCAGGATATCAGGCAGTCCTCCGCGGCCCCAGGAACGCTGCCGTTTACCGGGTGGTGCCCGGATCAAGAAGTTTTTTTATTTATTGTATGGTTTCTTTTTTCTCTTCTTTTTTTTTTCCAATATATGAACACAGTAACCAAGAATTCATGGTTTTTGAATGCTTTGTAACTTTAAGTGGTTACTTTTTTTTCTCGCCACATTCTTTACATATTTTCTTCGCTTTGTTGTATTTGTTCATATTATTTGATTTTCTCTTTGTATGTATTTTGTTTTTAAACCAATAAACTATTTTCTAATAAAAAAAGAAGTACTTGCGATCTAGAGTACTGAACCTCCCCTGTAGGCCAAATAAGGAAGTTGCTGTAATATAAAGAAAAGAATGTGTTGGTAGGTGGTGATTGGTAACAAGGAGTGTGCTGGCAAGTGCTAATTGGTGGAAAAGAACTGTACTGGGGATGAGATTGTATTTGTCTGCTGTGGCCGGGGTCCCAATTTCGCGACCCCAAATGTTTTGGTCAACTCTGTTGAAATAAAATCTATTATCTTGAACCAAGAAACAACCGGTCATTGCCTGTGTGTCTAACTGAAGCTGTTCCCTAAAGGAGGCTAGGGAACAGTTTCCTGGCACCCAACGTGGGGCCACTCCTAGGCCTTCACAGTTCAGGACCAGTAAGATTACTTGTTGTGGACAGAAGACAGAGTTTGGCAAGCCCTGGCAACATCCAATGGGGATGGGGCAGGCACCAGCCAATCAGATTGAGGTTAGGAGGGGATAAAAGGACAGTTAGGTCCATTAGAGTCAGTTGTATGTGGACATAGGTTCTGTTCCTTTCTTTCGTAGACATCCCACTGCTGTGCTTAGGGATAAATAAAGGGGTAATAGCCAAGTCTCTATAAACCCACATTGATATTATTTGAAAGTTGGACAAAAACCCCTTCATTTTTATCAACATAAGAGGAGCCCACAACTTGCATCCTTCCCATTAATGCTGAAAGGGGGAAATGCAGGCAGTGCTGGTTGACTGCAAGGAGAATGTAGATACCATATTTCATGGTACAAAATTTCAGAAGACTTGACAGTGCAGTCCTATGCAACTTTATTTGGAGCCATCCGGCCCTATGGATCAGATGGGGAAGATGATGGAAACAACCTATACACACACAACAGCAGGGACCTCAGTCAGGGCAACCACAAGGCTATGGAAATCCAGGACAGCCATACGAGCCTCAAACTCCCCAGAGATATCCAATGGGAAGTCTAAGCAGAACGCAAGCTACAATGGGCGGTGTCTCTTATGCACAACAGATTCCTCTGTATGGACAGCAAAGTCCTAGTGGATATGAGCAACAGAGCCAGACTCCCTATTACAAGCCGCAGAGTCAGCAGCAGCAACAGCACCCTTACTATGCCCAGCAACCACCATCTCAGACTCACATGCTCAGCCTTCTTATCAGCAACAACTCAAGTCTCAGCCCCCACAGCTTGTCATCCCAGCCCCCATACTCTAAGCAGCAGTCACAGCCACATCAGCAGTCTCCATCTCTGTATTCTCAGCAGCCAACCACTACCCAGCAGCAGCATCCAGAGTCAGCCTATCACCACCACCACAACTAAGCTCAGCAGTCTGCTACCTCAGTGTTTTCCCAGCACTCAGCATTCTACTCTCAGTCTTAGTCACAGCAGCAGTCAGCATATTCTCAGCAGTGCTTCCCATCTCCACAGCAGTTATTGCAAGATTCCTTTGGGTCCCAAGCATCATCCACTGCCTCAATGGCTTCCAGTAAAGGGCAGGAAGATGTGAATTTAAATCTTCAGTCAAGACCCTCTAGCTTACCGGATCTCTCTGGTTCAATGGACATGAAAGTAATTGTAGACTGTTCAAATGTTAACACAATTCTCTTATGAACAGATATACTGGGAATCTAGTCCACAGCAAGCATATCAATGCTATAGGGGTGTATATGTAGATGCTGGCTCAGAGAAAGTCTAATAGCTCTATAGTACCTCCATCTACCATTGTTTGTTTTGTTATAAGTAATTTGTAGCATGACTGGCTTGTAAAATCCTGTTTCATTTTCCCTTTTCCAGCTCCTTTGAAATAACTGGTAAACTGCTCCTGGAAACATTGATTCTGTTCTTTTTGCACTTCAGCTTTTCTTCCTTACTGGGTCCCATGCTGCTAGACTGAGCCAAGCTTTCTTTTAGAGCTGTATGTTTTTGTATACAATTATCAAAGGAGAGTCTAAGAAGCTCCAGTTGATTACCAATTTTTTCTAAGTGTTCATACATTGAGATAACAGTATGGACTGTTAAAATGCATTGCTTGGTCACAAAGTCTGGAGGGTGTGATTGCTGTTCAATATGTTCTCTCTTCTCAGTAATAGTTCTTGGCTTCCATTTCAGTTTAGGAGAGATGCTGGTAGAACAGAGTACCTAATAGTAAACCGAGGGGAAGAAAATAATGATAATGCAAATGGGTAGTACAGAGTTTCCTACAACAAAGTAAATGAAAGGTAAACAATGCTGCACAGCAATGAGGTGCAACAGTCAACTAAAAAAAACATAACATTCCAGGTGGGGTGGAAGAATTAAAATTCAAGATAAAAGATTTAAAAAGCTAAAAATGAAACAAAAGATAACGGAGCTAGTTAAAACATCACTCATCATCCTGCCTCCCCCATTTGAGGATCAAAGGGGGATGATTTGAAAAGTCACATCTTCTGACCTAAACAATGTCTATGTGCTTACATACATCAGCAACTGAAAAATATTAATCTTGCCAAAATATCAAATAAAAATAAAATAACCCTACTCCACTCTTACACTACCAATAGGGATAGTATTATAACTTATGTGTATGTTATTTTGCAATTCAAAATTTTCACTTTCTAACTCGATTAATATTTCACAGGAAATCTGCCAAAAAGTCCATCGCCTTCTGTGAAGTCTAAACCGACAGAAGCTTCCTTGCCCTTGAGCTGGACAATGAAGCGCTTCTTGGAGCCAGTGAGTCGGGTAAAACAATTAGAATTAGAATTCAACAATAATATCTTGTTTTGAAGGTGAACTGTAGCAGATCATTATATTGTTTAGAAAAAGTCTGGTGCTTCATCATAGGTGCATCTAGTAAAGTTCATCCACAAGAATTGACTGATGAACACTGAAAGCAGAAGATATGAGTCAGTGAAGAGAACAGCAAAATTAACTCCTCATAATGCAAAACCTAGAACTGAGAAATTACTTCTTTGGACTTCAACTCCCATTCATCTCACTGGCAATCACACGTGTGTCCTCCCTTTCTGAGCAATAAAGATATTAGAAGAAATTAAATTACACAATTTGATATCTTTCCATGACTCACAAAACCTGCTGTCTTAGATGGTTGCTTCACTCTAACAAGTGATAAAACCAGTTCTGTTTTAACATTTCTTTATGTGATAAGGCCTTGAATTATTTCTTCCCATCCACTCATGTCAGGGTACACAGGACATAAAACCAAGCAAGGCTTTCTGCCCTATGAAGCAGAAAACCCCACCTTATTTATCAGTGAAAAACAGTCATAAGGAATTAAACAGCTGCCCAATTGCTGTTATTGTTGTTTTTTGACACCCAAAGTCATCTGCTTAAAAGTAGCTGCATCACTCTGCCTAATACTTGGGCCAGCACTATATTTTGCATACTGAGAGGAAGAAATTCATTTACTTTCTACTTTAGTTTCCAGCCTTGTTTTATGCACATAATTTAACATTTACTACTGTCCCCCCGAATCCTATTATCTGATTGCAAACTCACTGTTGATCGCTTTTAGCAGCACTAGTGACTGTTGAATGATTTTTAAAAAAATGTATAACATGATGGTAGTAAAGACTGTTAGGGATTGGAAAAAGGAACACGCTCTATGTAAGGGTGAGCGCAGCAACAGGAAAAATTATTTTTTTCTTATCCTAAGGAATCATTGTTGCAAATTCCTGTATTGACTTTTCCCCTGTCGATTTATTTCAGCTGGGGTCCAGCAATTCTGAAACGGAGCATTGTCAGTACTCCTTACAGGATGGTGCAAGCCCATTGCCACTTTCAGAGTTGACTATAACAGGCTCTGGTGATGAGGAGCCACTTTGTTCAAAGGATGGAAGCAGCTTCCTAGATGAGAGTGTTCTTTCTCCTGGTATTCCAAGTAAGCTGTGGTACTAACAATGTGAGGAAATTGAAAAGAATATGGCAGCTTCGTCTTTACTGGCCTTTATGTGGAGCCTGTATTTTCTGGCTTGGACAAGGATTCTGTATGTTGTTTAGTTTATTTGTTCATGTGTTTATTTTACTAAATTTATATGGCTGTCTAGTAACAGATGTTCTCTGGGCAGCTTGAAAATTTAACAATAAAATATGGTCTTAAAATATAATCTCCAAACTGGAGAAAGTATTCTTCCCAGTAGAGGAAAATATAAAGCAATTCATACAAGTTTATACAGTAATGCACAATTATTGAAGTCAGAAACCTCAACTGTAAAAAGCTGAATTATTTATAAGACCTGAGTGAAAACTGTAGTAGATAAACCTCTTTGGGGAGGCTGTTCTATAACCAAGGTGCAACCACTAAGAAGGCCCTTTCCCCTCTCCCTGAGTAGTCACCCATCTCATATCATCTGTAAAGGGTATTTGGAGTACGATCTTTTGACAAAATCTAAAAATCAGGGGGTATATATGGTCAAAGGCAGTATTTCAGGTCTTTACGTTATAAAATCACAATGATTTTACGTTATAAAATCTTCTTTCCTAGTTACCAAAGAATCAAGCCTATGTGATTCATCAGCTAGTGGAAGCAACTCACCTGGCCCTTTCAAGCCAAAGGAGACTGGCACTCGGCATGTTACTTTCAGTGATAGTCCCAAAGGTGCACGTACTGTCCAGAGGCAGAGAAGGATTGCTTTCTATGATGGTGATGTGAGTGAGGAGGATGACTATGCCAAACATGATGGTATCCGGTTTAAGAAGGGAGTAAAGTCCAAAGGTCAGAAGAAAGCAGAGGTAAGCTGTGATGTAACTATTACAACTACTCCTGCAGAAGACAGTGATGAAAATCTGGAGAAAGAATTTGCAACACATGTCTACAATGATTCAGTTCCAAGTAGCTTTAAGAATTTAACAGAGGGTGCTGTGGAACATATAGTGGACTCGCCTTTCCTTCCAGTCAAATCATTTGACTATTCAAATGTGCCAGAGGTTCACCCAACTCACCTGAGCTTGAAGGATTTTCGAGAAGCACAAGTAGAATCTAAGAGATCTCCTAAACTGGAGCACAAAGCAGTCACTCGAGTTAAAAGCTTGATGAGCATTGAATATCATGGTATCTCAAGGCAGAAGAATGAGGATCATGGTGCTTGCAGCAGAACCAGTGGAAGGGTGCTCCCTCACATCCAGAAGAATGAGCCACAGGAGAATCCTCTTGGGCAGAGAGACACTGAAGCTATTACCTTAATTCGAAATGAGAATGAATCATTTGGCCTGGATCTGGAAATTAGTGCAACTCCCTTACGTGTTGTGATAACAAACCTACGACCAGGTGGAGTAGCCGAAAGGGTATGTGCTTTGAAAAATTTACTGGTCTTTATTTATTTTACTGATCAAATGTTGGAGAACATTGTTGCTTCTCTCCTTCTCCCTCTGCCCTGTGTGGGGAAAAGATTGATGACTAGATGCTATGGCAATTCCCTTCACATTAGGTAGGGCTTGGTTTGTAGCTCACAAATTCTATCCCTTTAGTCTGATGGAATATTAGGCCTCAGGAAGTTGAAAGTAAGCTTCATACTTTCACAAGGCACCTCCAGAAAGTTAAATTTTGTTAGTTTCTCATCCTGCCTTCCATTTGATATGTTGTAATGAGATGGTTTGGCTGTGTGTGTATATCCAACTTAGCTGGCAAACTTTTAAGGAGACAATTGGAAAAATACACCAGTGACCATTGCCACTCTGCCAGTTAAGCAGAATGAGTGATCATATATATACAGGGTGCAAGTCATTTAGAAGCATAAAGTATTACATTTTCAAAGGCATACAGCTTTTTAAGGGGAAGAACAAATGAACTTCCATTTAAGTTTTTTTTTTAAATGTACATATTGTTATCTATTAATTTCTCTTACCTAGACTTACCATTTTCAAATTATTATAAAGAAGGCCTTCTTTAGGATGCCAGTAGTTGTTTCAAGATGTATGGGTATGCAATAACATAGCACTATTGTTGTTGTTGTTGTTGTTGTTCTTTTATTGTTATATCTATTTATATCCCCCTTTCCCTCAAAAAAGTGAAATATAAAGCAGCGTACAAATTAAAAAACAATTGTCAAAGACATATAAAAGTGGCCATTAAAACAGAATTAAACTCATATGGTATTAAAGCATAACACTCATTAAAAGTATAAAATCCAATTTAAAATATAAAAGTGCTTAAAAACAGCACATATTAAAAATCCAAAAACTTTAAAACTAAAACTATACACAAAGGCTAAAGGCTATACATAAAACCTTAAAGGCTTCAAATCCAGCTCCACATAGCATTAAGAATCCTTATGTGAAGAATAATGTAAATTTGTTGATGATCAATCTGTCAGTGCTAGTAGTTATGAGCCCATACAGTCTTATGTGTCAGATGCTGAAGTACCCCATTGTTTTCATTAGCTGCCATCTGAGCTTTTCAGAGATACCTGGTTCGCTGTAGTCTGATCCAGCAAGGCATTAATGGCTGCATTTAACTAAGTTTTAACAGCACCACAAGGAACCCAGGTTCCCCTAGACTTGCATTTTCTCCCTCTCCTATCTTCTAGTGTTGTTGCAAAGAGACCTAAAGCTTCAGCTTCTGTTTAAGAGTAACCACAATTCAACTTATCTGAAAAGCAAACTGTAATCAATCTTAACCACAGTCAGTGGGAAAGCTAGTTTTATCAAATATGGTTTGAGGGTGATTTGATTCAATCAACCATTGTTAATCTTTGCATATTGTCCAGATTAAGTTGACACTGCAGACTGCAATTAATTTTAAAAAGAGAGAGAGGAAAGCATTCAGAATTCTTCCTCATGACCATGCTATAGAAGGAAATAGGGAACCCAAGGCTCTCTGCAGGTCATTCTTGCAATCTAAAGGTGGGAAACAGCCAGGGTTTGTGGGGACGCATTTGTCTTCCATGAGAACTTGGAGGGCCACAAACACACACTGCCACACCCCCATTTAACAAAAAAATAAGATTATGGGTGAAATTTCACCATGTTGTTGCCTCTTGGATTGTTTTAGGACTAAGAAAGCCCTTTAAAAGAGACAACCCAGAATGTGAACTGGTGCTGTTTTTGGTTTTAAAAACTTAAAATGGGCAAACATCTTTGGATATATATATTTATATTAAAAAAATTTAAAAAAATTGGGGGAGAACTTCTGTGAATGACAAAATGATTGTAGGGAGCTGCATGCAACATATAGACTACTTTCTCATGCTTGCTGTTATGCTAAACAGTTGTTTAGTGTTACATTCAGAATAGCCCTTTAAAGTAATTTCTATGCTTCCCTGACTGCCTATCTCATTTTTTACAAGTTTTGATTGGAAGAACAGAGTATTCTTAAGTGTTCTGTCAAGATGTAGACCTCTACAGATTCTATTAATTCATGCAATAAAATCCCTCATTTTCAGTCTGCCTGCTTTCATAGATGGACAGCCTCTGGCTAAGACTTCTGCTTATCTTCAATACCATCAACTTTCATCTCAGATTCAAATGGTGTAATGAGCTGCCTTATACAGAGGTTCATAAAGTAGGCAATCTAGATAGGCACTGTCTTCTCTGGCTGGCAGCCATTCTCCATAGTTTCAGTGACCTACCACTTCAGATCCTGTACCATGGGCTGTTGGTATGCATGTACTGTATCACTAAACAGTGACTGGAAGAGGCTAACAGATTTCAGCCTCTAATCCTTTGCCTCAAACCTTGATTTTTGGGATGGCAGGGGAAACAATCCGCTCAAGCTGGATTCTACTCCATGCGTCGACTGTGAAGCAGGAGTTGTCAATTTTCCATTTGGACTCAACTTCCCTTCTTCAGTTTAATTTTACCTACCCTACAGACCACACTGAGGCTACCCTTCTCTGACAGACATTAGTGGCAGGGAGTAAAATAATGGAAGGAAATGGGGAAGTAGATAAAACTAATAAGGAAAAACGCAAACCTGATGGTAAACTAGACAAACAAAACCGAGACTTGGAAAAAAACAACACTCAGATGACTGCTGTGAATTGAGTCTCTGGGAAGGAGCGGCATGAATGCTTGAGAATTTTTTCTCTCTCCTTCAGTGAGAGTGAAAACAATGACACTATAGCAGAAAATAAAGGAAGAAAAGAGTCCAGGCAGTCACCTATTTCTGAAAGCTGTTTGATGCAGAATGAAAGGGGTAAAGAGTCCAGATGGACACTTGGATCAAACCTCGTTCATACAGTCCTCCCTCCATCCACCATCATTGAGGGAGAGAAGGCAGGCTAGCTCCTTAGGGCCTAGCCTGAACAAGAAGAAGGGCGCTCGCTCCATCCACCATCATTGAGGGAGAAGGCAGGCCAGCTACATCAGGCCTATCCTGAACAAGAAGAAAGGCCCTCCCTCTAGTCCATCTGCTCTGGTCCAGGCTTTAGAGGGAGAGAAGATCTGCTGGACTTATTCTCCTTCTCCACCATCATTCCCTTCTCCTTGTGTCTTGTCGTTTTAGATTGTAAGCTGGAGGGCAGGTAAATGTCTAATTAACCATTTTTAAGCTGCTCTGATAGCCTTTTGGCTGAAGAGTGGGGTATAAATACTTAATAATAATAATAATAATAATAATTGTCCAAACAAAAGTCATCTGACTGTGAAAATGATCAGGTAGAATTTGCCTTATGTGCATCAGGGAAAAGAGCTGTGGCAGCAGCAGCAGCTTCTCCCCTGTCTGATTGTGGCTGCCCTTTTGAGTGTCTGGGCAGCAGAAACCCAAACTGCCATGTTGGATTGAGCGTCTATACCAGGGGTAGGCAACCTTTTTGAGCCGGGGGATGGGTTGCTGTCCCTCAGACAATTGGGGGGGCCGAAGAACCATAAATAAATAATAAAAAATAAAAATATGCATGCACACTCTCTCAGCCCCAGAAAAGCCATGGCAAAACCCCTGTGGAGATTTTCCCAAGAAAACCCCAAGAACAAGTAATAACAACAATAATCAATATCATCATGGCAGTGGCGGCGGCAGGACCAGCCTGGGGCCGGTCCAAAGGCCTCAGGGGGCCGCATCCGGCCCCCGGGCCTTAGGTTGCCTACCCCTGGTCTATACCATAGGGGGCAGACAGCCGGGGAAATAGATTAGCTGAGCCAGCAGCAGCAGCAGCAGCTGCAGCTCAGTCTGTTCAGAAAAAAGAGAAAAGTAAATTAAAAAGGATTAAAAAGTAGAAGCAGGCAGAAGGTAATGACAATGATAACAGTCAAGTAAAGGTTCCCAATTGCAATCAATGCTTTAAGCATAGGAAATATAGCAGTAATTATTTCCAAGATAATGAAGGTCAGGAAGAATTTATGTTAAATATGTATAACATGATTAATAATATGCCTAGTGTTAGTGTTATACAATAAGTGAGACAGGAGTTGGATAACTCACAAAACACTAATGCCGTTGCTACCGATTTGTTGCATGCAAAGTCTGAGAACAAAGATAGCGTCACTAGGTATTACAAATATAATAAGAGCAACAGTGACATCAGAATTAGCAAACTTGCTACATAATAATTACTGAACTAGGTCAGGTAACATAGACAAAAACAGGAAAGAACCACCACAAAATACACCACAAAAGAAATAAAGAGGTACAAAGCAGAGTAAAAATATGGAAATAAGATTGAATAAGGAAAACAAGAAAAGGCATATTGAAGTAGACAGCAATGACCACCAGGAAAGAAAGTGTTACGAGGCACATGGAGGCAATTCAGATGAAGAAATGTTAGCAGCTGAATCAGCACAGGAAAAAGAATATGATTCATCAGATATAGAAGAGGAAGAGGAAATGGTAGCTGAAAGCTTATTTCTAGCAGATAAATTTAGAAATTTACTAAAAAGAGTATTGCAAACTTTAGGTTTAAGAGGGGGGAAATACTGCATGACAAGATAGAAGGATTGCAAAGGTAATACGAAAGCAAATATTGCAAGGTGAAGTGATTATCATGCTGGAAATTTTTAGAGAATTATTAGAAACAGAATGGAGCTCATCATTACAAACCAAAAAATATGTGGGATATTGCCACAAATTATACACATTTGAAAAAGATATGGAAATGTTTAAAATCCCATTGGCTGATGGACCAATCACAGCATTGATTTCAGGAGCAATAGCCCCATATGAGGGAGACACTACATTAAACGAGCTGGACGAAAGGCAAGGAGACTAAGGAGAGCACATGAAATCATATTATCAGCTGGGTAGCTGCGTCTATGTTTGCAAGAACTGCAGTTACCATATTTTCCAGTGTATAAGACATCTTTTTAACCCTGGAAAAGGCTCTCAGAACTCAGGGGTCATCTTACACGCTGGGTAGAGGAGGAGGAGAATGTAGGGAGAAGAAGGGAGCCAAGCGGAGGACCAAGGGAGAAGGGGAAGGGAACTAGTTCTACAGTATGGATGCAGCCTGAATCTGCACTGCAGAAATAATGCAGTTTGATACAGCTTTAACTGCCATGGCTCCATCCTATGGACTCCTAGGATCTGCAGTTTGCTCACTGACAGAAAAGGCTAAATATCACACAAAACTGCAAATCCCAGAATTCCATAGCCTTGAGCCAGGGCAGTTAAATTTCTGCAATGCAGACACAGCCAAAGTTGTTGTGTTGCTTGGGCATGGCTTCTTTAAAAAAATAATTCTGCACAATGAGAGTATGTACCTGCACGTATTGCGTCTGCAGAACACCGTCCAGCAGAGCTGTTTAGGGTGGTGAGGGAGCTGACGCAGGTACCTCCTGTGCCAAACCCCTTACTTAACCCAATGATGGCCTGCTGTGACACGTTTAATAACTTCTTCGCAGATAAAATCTCTCAAATAAGAGCCAAATTAGACACCAATGTTTTAACAGAAACCATAGGAGAGGTGTCCAGCGACTCCATCAATGAAGTTATCCTGGATCAGCTTTGATCTGTGAGCACCAAGGACGTGGACAAGCTGCTTGGTAGGGTAAGGAAAACAACTTGCCCTCTTCAACCCTTGCCCATCATGGATGGCCGTCCAGGGGGGATGCACTGAGGAGTTTCCTTATGGATATTGTCAATGCCTCCTTCAGGAAAGGATATGTTCCATCTTGTCTGAAGGAGGCAGCTGTTAGGCCACTTCTGAAAAAACCTTCCCTGGACTCCCTGGATGAGTAACTACAGGCCTGTTTCCTTATTGCCATTTTTGAGCAAGGTGATTGAGAGGGCGGTTGCCCTTCAAACTCCAAGCTGTCTTGGATGAAACTGATTATCTAGACCTATTTCAAACTGGCTTTAGGACAGGCTTTGGGGTTGAGACTGCCATGGTTGCCTTGACCGAGGATCTGTGTCTGAGCATCAACAGGGGTAGTGTGACCCTGTTGGTGCTCCTAGACCTCTCAGCGGCTTTTGATACCATAGATCACGGCATCCTCTTGGACCGCCTGAGGGGGTTGGGTATTGGAGGCACTGCTTTGCAGTGGTTCTGGTTCTTCCTCTCGGGAAGGTCCCAGAGGGTGCTGCTTGGGGACAGATATTCGCTACTAACATTTTAAAGCTTTTGGTGTGGGACATCATACAAAGAATAGTGTGGGTCCTTTACACTTAATTTAGTGGCAGCGGTGGGATAATAAAAGCCCACAGAACTGCCATCTTAGAAAGTCAGTGTTAAGGGGAAGGGTGGCAGGAGGACTCGCCACTAGTAACATCAAGATATCGAATAATTTTCAATAGGAAACCAAAAGCATAATACCTTCCTTCTCCAATGCCAAAAGACAAAGGAAAGCAGAGAATAATCCAGAACGAAATACGCTTAATACAGATACAGGCGATAGAGAAAGTACCAGGCAATTAGATATACTGTCAAGACTCTGGAGCAGAATCTTCCATGTTTGGATATGTTTTGTATGTTATTTGGTTAATGTTAGTGTTTATAAAGACCATTTGTTGTTAGAAACAGGCTGAGGTATGTGGGGGAGAGGTTTACTGTTAAACTGGGTTAGGCTGGTTATCAGCTTTGGAATGGCTTGGAAGGGACAGGAGGGGGATGGAGAAGAACAGTTAGAAGTTGCTATGGAAACCAACTGTAGCTTCCAAGCCTATGGGTTGGAGTTAAGAGTTGCAACTGTTAGATTTGACCTAAACACATTACTGATTACTTCTGTTCTCTATTGTCAGCAATAAAAGTCATTTTTTTTTACCACTGCAACTTTGACTGTCCAGTGAGGGAAGAGTTATTGGTCACTGACATATACAAGGCACGAATGCATTAATGATACCATGTCCAAAGGGAATATTACATGCATACCCACCAATCAAAATATTGCAAAAGGTTCTGAACAAGATACAATTGAAAAAAAGCACGTGGTCCTCATAGCTCTTTACTGGCCTAGAAGACTATGGTTTCCATCTCTAATGAAAGTGCTAGTAAGGCAGCCCGTAACACTACCAAAACAATCAACACCCTCCTGGATTAGAAATCAATAGACATTTATGGAAAGAGAAGTTTAAAAAAACAACACACAGACAGGGCTAGATAAGGACACTGTAGAAGGAGCTGAGTCCAAATAGAAAATAGCAGAATAGAATGAGGACACCTGCCTTGCGGTCAGTGCGTGGGGTAGAACTCAGTTTGAGTGGATTGTTTCCCCTGCCATCCCAGAATGACCCTTTACGTTAAGTACAATTTCTCATCCTCTGCCATTAGCACCATTTGAAATGTATAATCCAGGGCACAATGGACCTGAAATGGGACAGATGTGAATGAAATGGAATTAATTCATTTTAAATTACTGGTTATATCCTGGAAGTACAATAGCCTTCAGGCTTTCTAGGCCAGTTCCTGCTAGAGAGAAGGAGGTGGTGAGCAGTTCCTGGGCAGCCATTTAAGGGGGTGAATGTTGAACTTTTAAAAACTCTTGGGAGAGTGTGTTGTTGCTGAGGGGGTGGAGCTTCTGTCACACTTGTGAGTCACTAGGGGTTAGAGCTAGCAGTCTAGCTCTATATAACTCCTCCTAGATCCTTCTAGACCTTCCTAAGCCAATTCCTGCTAGAGAGAAGGAGGAAGTGAGCAGTTCCTGGGCAGCCATTTTTAGGGGGTGAGTTGAACTTTTAAAAAACTCTTGGGAGAGTGTGTTGTTGCTGAGGGGGTGGAGCTAGTAGTACAGCTCTATATAACTCCTCACAGAATTTTATCACCAGCAGTGATTGGTAAAAAGTTCAGGTCATCAGGAGCCTTTTAACACTGGTGTTTAGCGAGAGATTTTCTTTGATGAGGAAGACCATAGTCCTGTTTCAGGGACTAATTAAGACTTCTCAGTATGGACACTGAGGGAACAGCTGCTGTCACCTGCAACACTTGTGGGATGTTGGTCTTCTTGCCTACAGATGTGGGGAACTTCACATGCCCCCCAAGTGCAAGTTGGTAGCCCTCTTGGAGGAGAAAGTACAGCAGCTAGAGGCATGGGTAGCTACACTTCAGCATATTAGGGAGAAAGAAGTTTTCCTGGACAGAACAGAACGAACGGTCTTGGACGGGGACCACGCAGAAGAAGTTGCTGGGGAAGAGGTTACTTCACATACACAGGAGGTAGACAGCTGGAGGAATGTTACACACATAAGTAGGGAGACCAGGGATCGTTTTAGTGGCTTGCAGCTACAGAATTGGTTTGAAGTTCTTCCCCTTATGAAGGAGGATGAGGAAGAGCAGCATAGACAGACTTCAGGGACAGAGCAGAGGACCCTGGGAGTTCCACCACAGGGAACAGACGCTGCTAAGCATTAGAGGAGGCGTGTGGTCATGGTGGGGGACTCCTTGCTGAGGTGGTACAGAAGCAGTGATTTGTGGGCCTGACAAGAGGTCTTGTGAGGTGTGTTGTCTCCCTGGAGCAAAGATCCGAGATGTGTTGCCATGCTCTGTTATGTGAGAGAATACACACCACCCACAAAGAACTGGCCCACACAGACTGCCATTCCTGGATGTCCTAGTCATCCACAAACCAAACCAATGTCTGAGTCATGCAGTATACAGAAAATCTACACATACAGACAGATACCTGCACAAGAACT
>CM034703.1:20649061-20663729 GCA_020142125.1 Phrynosoma platyrhinos | reverse complement strand
GTAATTTTATTATTGTTTTAATTATTTGTTATTGTTTTTACTGTTGGGTTTATTGTTTATTATTGTTCCTTTTAGTACTGTTGTGGTTTTATTGTTATGTATCCTTGTACTCCCGCCTCGATCCGTAGGGAGAGGCGGGAAATATAAATAAATTGTATTATTATTAGTAGTAGTATATTTTTAAAAAACTTAGCAACAAAGAGTTTAAAAAACTGCTATGAGGCTCCTGCAGACCTGGTTGGCATGTGGGAGAGCCCATTAATAGTGGATTGAGCCTCCTGTCATTCCTTCTTCATGGTTAGTACCATCTCCCATTCCGCAAAGAAGTAATTATATGTATGTGTGGAAGAGCCATAACAGATTAGAAACCAAAGACTAAGGTTTCAAGATGCCTCATACACACAGAGCTCTTCAATAACTTCCCCAATGATTATTAGATATCATTGATAGGGAAAATAAGTGAATATAAGGATTTTGATATAGTAATTATGGAGTCAGAGTATTTATATTAATCTGGGAGATTAAGAAGGCTTAATTAAGCATATTTAGAAATGAAGTAAGGAGTTATGATATAAGAAAAGCATGTTGACATAGTAAATGTTACGAAACGAGTCACACACCAAAAAGAAATTATGGTCCATGATGTTTAGATAATATTTGATAAGAGGTCTTAGGATAAAGAAAAAACAGTAAATCCTATGCATTGACCATGGAAGATTGACGTTGTGTCTAGATGTATATGTATTTGTGATTTGTATGTTTTATTGTGTTGTCTTGTTTGTTTTTAATTTTTTCTAATAAACTTAATTTTAAAAAAAATAACTTCCCCAAAAATGCTTCTCAAAAAATCAATTAAGATGTTGCACCTAGTTCAGAAACACTCCCAATGTGCATCTAGGTTCTAAATTGTCTCACATCACACCTAGATTTCATGTTTCTTCCAATATGGTAATTGGGTCTGAAGTAGAACAGATGATGGTATAATGTAATAAAAGTAAGTGGGCCTTCTTTAAGAATATTGTATTATTTACTGCATTTCTTAATGTACCACCTTTCCTCCAGCCCTGGGAACTGAGGCAGCTTACAGAAGTAGAAAACCAGTTTTGATATAAATTCACATCATTATAAAGGCATACAGAAGTTAAAACACAAATCAGTGGAATTTAAAGCAATTTCAGAGTGTACCCATCAAAAAAAGTTCAGACAGTGAAGCATGTCATTAAAAGTCCTTCCCCGATGATCTGTCAGTTCCCAAAAGCCTGCTGAAATAAATAAATAGTCTTTGACAGCAGAAGTCAAACTCCTTTAAAGCCTGAGAGAAGCCACAATTACAGTTAGCCCTTCATAATGACAGATTTTTTTTATCCAGGGACTTAATCATCCATGGCTTGAAAATATTTTTTAAAAAAATCCAGAAAGCAAACCTTGATTTTGCTAATTTATATAAAGGACATTTTACTATGCCATTGTTTTTAATGAGACTTGAGCATACATGGATTTTGGTATCTGGGAGTGGGGTGAGGTTCCTGGGACTGAGACCTCATCCAGCAATGACAAGAAATGTAGACCAATGTTCAAGACTGTCAAGGAATCAATTCTCCAGCCCTATGGAAAGACAACCCCCCCCATCAGACTTGGTAATGACAGTGGAGGCAGAAAAAAAGCCCAGTCCAAAAAAGCCTAATTAACAAGACCAACTGAAGGCCAGCAGCCCCATCTGGCTAACATCTCGAAACAACATCCAAAAACCAAGTGCAAAAGACTCCTTCCCCCAAGTCTGTTCTCTTTTTCCAAGCATGGCATCAGTCCCACCTCACCCATGGCCCCACTCCAGAGTATAAAAGGGTCCAATTCGCAGGCCATCCTTGCATCATAAGAAGTAAGAACTGGGCCTGTTGCCAACTGCTTTTCTGCAGAGGGTGCCTTGGCATCCCTGGATGGTTGCCAAGGAGTCCTCCTCACTTGCCAACAGGGTGACCCTGTGGAGAGAAGGCAGGTTAGAGCCAGCCCTAGTGACAAGCAATCAGGACTCAGCTGGCAACAGCCAAAAGAGTGTTGGGCTGTAAGGGAAGAAATCCATTAGGAACAGTTGGAAGTCAGATAGGGTTTGGATTCCAGACAGTGAAGAGTCTGATGGAGAAGGTTCCAGAGTAGAACAGGGTTAAGGTCTAGAAGAGAGAGGCCTAATACCCATACTAAACTCCAAGTGACGGAGTTAATAAAGAGAAAATATCCTGAAGAGTATTGATAGCTTGAGAGGCTGGTTAAGAAACAGTGGTTAAGGTACCCAAAGAAAGGCTAAGTGTCCCCTGTGGGGGTAATTGAAAGTGTTCCAAGGGAGTGTTTTAGAGTAGTATTGTTGTAACTGTAATCAGTTATAACAAGTGCAGTGTGGCCAAGTGAAACAATGTTACTTGTATTGTAAATAAAGTTTTTGTTGTTACTTTATGAAACACTTGCCTACAGGATGAATGAATATCCACACTACTAAATGTTATAAAAGACAGGTTATACCAGAGAGTTTTAGAAGGGAAGGTTGATGGAGTGTCTCTTTGCATAGGGTGGTGGCAGCTGTGTGACCAGAAGGGTCAGGGTCCATGGTGTGGCCACAAATGAAAGAAAAGAAAAAGTGAGCTTCACAGACCCTATAGCCACATAAGGAGATGGAGAGGTTGCTTTCTGAGCCATGGAGCCAACATTTCCTCTTCTCTTGGGTCTTTTACACCTTTCCATCCCACCCACCCTCTTGAGACTCATGTTTCCACACCAGGGCCCAAATCTGTTGAAGACATATTTGTTGCATTCTCCTTTCCCTTCTCAGTTAGGCAGGAACTTCCTCCTCCCCCCATTTTATCTGGCAATTTAACTGACTCTCTGAACATTTTAAACTGTCACCTCTCAGTCTCCAGTTAGTAACAGTCCTCCTCTGAGTGAGCTTAACAGTTTTCTTCCTGCTATATTAACTCTAGTTAGATTAGGTTTTAGTTTTGATATGTATATATTTATAAAAGCCATTATTGTTTGGTTTTTTAAAAACCACAAACTACATTTGTTGTTTTTTGAGTTAGTCTCTATTCTTTAGGAAAGCATATTAAAATATAGTCTGACCCATGTTTTTGCTGCTCTGCTGATGAAAGTTGAACTCTAACAAGTTTTACTTTCATACCTGCATATTTTAGTTTACCTTTAAAAGGGTTAACGCTGTGGGAAACTAAAAGTGCACCCCACAGAAGCCTCTCTAGTTTCCATAGCAAACCCTTCCCAGAGTGAGAAAGAAGCCTCTTACAAGGATGACTCTCAAAAGGACTTCTCTCTCTTATATGCATGCACGCAACACATGGCTTTATCAGGCCTAGCCTGAAGAAGGTCCTCCCTCCATGCCATCTGCCATGGTCCAGGCCTCAGAGGGAGAGAAGAATTGCTGGATTTATCCCCCTTCCCTGCCACCATTCCCTTCTCCTTTTGTGTCATATCTTTTTAGATTTTAAGCCTGAAGGCAGGGAGCCATCTTACTATTTGTAAGCCGCTCTGAGAACCTTTGTGGTATGAATACAGTAAATAAATAATAAATAAACTAAACCCCAGTGGATACCAAGGGCCTACTGTACTACAATATTACAGGAAAACTGTGTGTATTACTAAGATAATATCATTGAGGGATGCATTTAAATACTTTGGAATATATTACGTGGGATGCACACAGGAAGGCGGAATGGGCAAGATACACTTCTTTCACTGTTTGGTAAAAAAGGAATCCACACTGTAAGCTATATTCATCACCACCTAGATAGGGGCAGGGAATGACAGGACCTAATTTTGATGACAAATTGTCTCCTCCTTTTAGTTTCCTTTGCCCAGAACAGAGCTACTTCTCAGAGCTTTCATTGTATCTGTTTTTCTTGTTCTTACTCTGTTTATAGTCTTCCCCCTTTCCCCAAGGTTTATTCTTTTTCTCTCCTAAGTTTGCTTTTCTTCACACATTTAATGTATATATTTAACTTATTAAAACAAAACAAAGCACTTCCTTCTCCTTTCTGTTTCCTTATTCTTTCTAATGGGACTGGTACAGGAGGCAATGTAAGTCGTTCTGAAAAGGCAGAAGAAAAGTCTTCTTTAGAACATGGCTAATCAGATAGTGACAACATAATTATGGTGAAGACAACACTGCTGAATAGCCTGCTTGGCAGTGTGGAAATGTGATGACTGTCAGACTGATGGCTGCCTTATGACCGTAACAGACAGCTTTCTAGTGCTTATGGAGCCAGTCCAGTCTCTCAAAAAACAACAATAAAAAATACAACATAAAATACAACACAGTCTAATTCCCCCCCCCAAAAAAGTTATTAAACCAATAACAAATTAAAAATTGACAATTAAAACACATCAATAAATCTACAACAATACAGAACAGCAGCTGTAGATCTCATTAGATATTCGAGGGGGGCAGGAGAACTTCTCTGAGGGAATTCTGCCTTATTCATTTTTGCAATGCTCTTGCATGGAGCTTCCTCCTCTTTAAATGGAAGATTTAAAGAGAGGACAGAGGACGCTGGAGAACGTGAACTTTTAATTTCTTTTATTTTTTCAAGATGTCCTCATATGCATCAAAAATATATGGTAATATTGCAACACTTCAACTGGAGCGTGAAGTTGGGGTTCCCCGGCTGGATCTGGAGTTGAGCCAGGACCCAGGTTCTGTTGGTCAGTTTGACCTACTGACAAATTAGGTCTTGACCTTCCACCTTCTTCTTTGCAACATTGAAAATATTACTTCTTTGGTGCTTCCTGCTGACTCCATCTGCACTGAGCTTTGTTCTCGGTGAGGATTTTGTTCCAAGCATCCAGGAACATGTGTAGCTCCATCTTCCCATCTTCCATAAAAAGTACGTGGAGCAGGTAAATGGTGCTAAACATAAACACTCCAGTATTGTTTTTTACCGCCACCTGTAGGTTATTCAGGGGCTCCATCTTTACCTTCCAGTCATTGGTGTTGACAGGAAGGGAGATCTCTATGACCTCTTTCAGCACAAGAGGGGCATGAACCTCCAGAGGCGCAGCTGGGACCAAGCCGAAACTCTTACACCAGAACCGGATGGCGAAGTCGAACATGACCTGCAGGGACTTGTTGGACAGCACCAGTTCTCAGGCAGGGTACCCTTGCTTTGCAGACTGGTGATTGCAGACAGTCTGTCCTTCCTGGCAGAGAAAAGTATGGAAGTTTGGGGCAGCTGGGTCTTTCCACCTTGCCCAAAAGCCCTTAATTATTAGTCCTGTCAGATTATGACAAAGGATGTGATAAACTGGCCAGAAAAGGGGCTTTGTATCACTGAAATATTGACCAAGGAAAGGGCAGCCAGACCCTCTCCTGCTCCTTTCTGCACCGAAAAATGAAGGCACACATGTTCTGATCTGTCAGGAGAAAAGGCAGGAAATTTCTCCATTTCCCCATCTTGACCTCACAAGCCAGCATTTTCAAAGAAAGTTGGAGAGTTATATCTCCTCCGAGCCTCTCAGTCCATCAGAGATACATCCCATGGCAGTGTCACTTGAGGTGATTCTATCTTAATATATAAAATTAATTTTACCAAGCCTCTTCTTCACTGTTTTTAGAAATGGAAGATGCAATAAGCTCCTTGGGTGAGGGATCCAAAGAGTGCTAATACCTAATTTCTGAGGAGAAAAGGGTTTGCCTTTTCAGACAGAAAAAAAAGGGTTGAAAGTAAAGAATTTTAGAACTTGTGAATTCTAGAAGCTGCGAATTCATGTCCCTCTTTAGTTCCTTATGATTATGGAGCAGTTTAAATGAAGTGATTGTAGGATCTGTCAGTTTGGTAGGGGGTCAGATATTTTCAAGTAGCTGAGGTAGTTTTCTCCTTAGATATTTGATTGCAAGGTGCTCAAAGTGTGGAAAATCACAGGGGATTAGACATGCATTCCTCCTTGTATTCAAGTTAGAGATCAAAGACTTCCCCAAGAGAAATTCTCAAATAATTTATTTATTGTGCCAATGTTAATAAACAAATGGTACTCCCAATGCAGTGGTGGAATACCCTCATAGATCTCTTGGCAGGAGACTTGTAGAGAGGAATCATTAAAACTTTTCTTGGTCATGTGTTTAAGAACCAGTGAGGGAGGTGAATACTCTTGGCATTCTCAGACATAGGAAGTCTATAGTTTCTGTAGCTTGTGTAGAGTTTATAGTCTATTCCCTTTATCAGAAGGTCCACTGATAACTGGTGTGAGTGCAGGGTTTTTCCATATCTGCCTGTTGACTTACTGGTAGCTACAGGAAATTCTTATGAACCTATTTTACCAAACCATTAGATTGGACTTATTTTCTACAGGCTGTAAGCATGAGATATATTCATGCATACTTCTGTTGACTTCTTTGTGTCTACAGGGGATTTTAGTCAACCTATATTTTATCTTAAAGTTTTATTCTCTCTAATTCACCAGCACAAAGTTTCTGGCTTTCACCTATTGCATCACTGGTCTCTACTGATCTCGTTTTTATAGGCACACACAGATAACCTAGTACAGTACTAATTAACTATTCCTGCTGAATATTTGGGGGATTCTATGTATAAATAAAAAGAGATTGCAAATTCTATATTGATTTTAATACTGTTAACTGTTTCATTTATTTTTTACAAGAACAAAATATACATGCTACCCCCCTCCTTTTCCCCCAGGACCCATAAGAGTGTAATTTGGACAAGTTAGCCAATACTAAGGCTACATGGGTTTTAACAGAATCTCTGGGCTATGAGCCAGATTATATTCCAGTCATCTCTAGTAATTTAGAGATGGGGTGTGTGTGATTGAAACTCACAAAATGTTTCCTCATTACCTAGTAAGACGATCAGATTTCTACTCAGGCTTATCAAAGCAGGGGGTGCTGAATGCTTGAAACCTTGGTTCCCACGAAGTCTTCAGTCTGCAGGATGTCTTTTCAAAAATGGTTGTGATAGCAAGAGTGCTTCACAACACTTGAGTGGAGAGAGGACATATGGTCCCCATATGGACAAGGGATGCCTCATACATGTATCTGGTGCCACTTGCAGTGCAGGAGACTTGTCTCCTTTAACATAAAATGGACTTTTAGCCAGGAAGTAACTATATATATATATTGAGATTCAGTTTGATCTCATTTGTATGGCTGATATTACACAAATTGGAGTGTGGTGTATGAAAGCAAGATCATAACCACCCTTCTGGCCTCTTTCTGAGAGTCAAATTTCAGAATCTATGTTATCTGGCTGACCCTTGCCAGGTAGTGAAAAAGTTAAGTGGTAGAGTCAGAGATTTAAAGCCAGGTTTGACTTCTCCAGGCTGAAGTGGAATGGGTCCATACCATTACATTTGGAAAAGGTATCAGCTTTTTGTTGGCCACTGATGGGTCTGCAGGCCATGGGTATCTATCTTGAGGCCAAACTATTGCATGAGGGGCAGCCCTTTTGAATCTTCTTACAGATACCTACTTGGATATTAAGGGTCTATTAAGGGTCTTGGTCAGTCACTGCTTGGGTCATTACCTGGATAGTTCTTTTCTAGGTAGTCATTGTGGCTCCAAATAAATTTCGTCCTGTAAGAAACTGGGATTGTATGGGACCAACGGAGCAATTTTAGTGGCCCACAGCTGTCTAGTTCCAAGCCGAAGAAAACGCAGGAGGGTCTCAAAAACAAGCAAAACTAATGGTGGTGGTGGGGAATCTAGTCACCAAAGAAGTAAATATAGAAATAATTGATATTATGAAAATTCTTATGGAGAACACAAAAAAGAGATACTGTTTTTCATGATTATACAACAGTCAGTCATGGTATTTTCCAGACTCCAATGATACTGGCTAATGTAAATATAAATCATAATAAACAAATGGTAATACCAAAGTATATAACAAAAACCACATTTGACAAAGATAGAATACAGATGTAATTACCATCTCACAGATAAAGCTTTTTATTTGCTTTTATCTTCATACATATATGATTGCGAAAATTCCCACTATTTATGCAATTTCAACCAAGTTAATGACTATCACTTAACAATAGTTCAATAACAAAGCTGCCAAACATTAAGAAAATAAATTAAAAGCACAAATACATACTATGAGTAAAATAAACAGCATGAGACCATTCCTCTAGAAGATTCCTTTAGAAGATTAGCTAGCATAAAATCTATCAAACCCATGCTGTAACTATGGCAGAGATAAGATTTTATAAACAGACTGATAAATCAAGGTGATCATTGATATTATAACCATTGCTGGCACCAAGAAGTGTCCACACCTAAAATGGCCCATTGTGCTTGGAAATGTTCAATCATGCTAGGGGAAAAACATGCTGTGTGTACTTATGTATCTTGTAAACTGGCCATATTATGTAATCCAATGATTGGATATTTAGCACAGCCTGGAATATTTTGAACTAAATGCTAATGTTAAGAAATGATTTGTTGTGTCTAGTGAAAAACATGATTAAAGGCAAGAGACCAAATAATTCTAACTTGTGACTCTTTTTGTACTGGAGGATCGCTCTGATTGAGCAGTCCTGTTTTTAGCCATAGAAATATGATTGGGAAAGCCCCTATCTACCAATTCTTGTGAAAACTGATAACCAATTTCATCATAATGAATAGACATGGTACAATTTCTTTTAAGTCTTAAAAACTGAGAAAAGGGCATGTTTTCCTTTAAAGAGCCTAGGCATCTCTGTACCTTCAAAGGAGCACTTCATCTTACTCTCTGCTTTTATAATTAAGATTCATTCTGACGTTAATTGCTTGCAGAAAACAATTTCTCCCTCTTCCATTCCCAGACCTGTACATCCTACATAAATTGGGCATGATATGGATATGCCTAAAATTCTCTGAGGGAACACTTCTAAACTAAGCACTTCAGAGAGACTGGGTCCTTTTGTGTCCCATTCTGTTCTATTGCTCAAGTTTCCAAATCCACAATTTCATGGGAATGTATCCTGCCAGCCTCTGACTCTCAAAGTGTTCTTTATACTTATTAGCTCACTACATTTGTAAAGCTTTCTTGCAAATGCTCCTCTACTAGAGATATGTAAGCGTAATGAAGGAGTATACCTGTTACATTCACACAAAATTAAAAGTAGACAAGTAAAGGTCAAATGATGCTGTCTTATCAGGTTGTAGTTTCAAAGTGTAGCTCCAGTTCTTAGTCAGTTACAGCTCACCCTTAAGGTCATCTGGGTATGTTCCATACAGTGTGGATTCCTCTTTGCATCATCCTGAGAATGAA
The DNA here is from genome assembly GCA_020142125.1 of Phrynosoma platyrhinos. Taxonomy (NCBI): domain Eukaryota; kingdom Metazoa; phylum Chordata; class Lepidosauria; order Squamata; family Phrynosomatidae; genus Phrynosoma; species Phrynosoma platyrhinos. Next base: position 20,654,463 of record CM034703.1, on the reverse strand, counting down.
ACATTGGATACTTATGATGAAGGTCCATTCTGTGTAGGTTGCGAGGAATCCACATACCCGCATCCCATCCCTGAAGTGGTTGACTTTTGTCTTCACTCAAGCTGATCCTCTTCAAAGAGGATTCCTTATTCTAGTATATGTTTAGCTCTGGTTTGGTTTTGTCTTTCCCCTTTATAGTCCTTTGGTCTTTCTCCTCTAGTTATTTAATTCTTTTGTTTGGCCATGAAGGGAACTAAAAGGAGGATACAGAGGAGGCAACTTGTCGGCAAACTTTAGGTTATGTGATTCTCTGCCTCTGTCTGGGTGGTAATGGGATGTAACGTGTGGATTCCTCCTCACAATCAACCCAGAATGGACCTTTAGAATAAGTATCCAATGTTCCATTCCAAGTAATTATATATGAAAATGCAAAGAATTAGCAACATTGATGTTATTAAAGTATGGTAGTATGGTAATTATTGGATTGAAAAACCTTAACAAATTACTTGGCCTATGTTAGATGGGCAAAAGGAAAAGCCATACATGCATCATAATTGTAGTTTCACAGTGTTTTGAGGAGGGAATAAATTATTTGCTCCCTTTCTTTTGCAGACATGAACAGACTTTCAAATGCTATTGAGTCTTCAGAGGCAGATGGAAGAGTTCAGAAGTATCCAAGCAATATTGTCATGGCTGAAGAAGAAAATAGCCATACAAATCAAGAAGAATCTTTGCAGAAAGATAACCCAGGTTACACAGCACCAAGGACAGTGCTGCCCTCTGATGCCAAGATGAAGGAGATGCTACCATATTCTTTGGAAACCAGCTGTGCCCAGGATAGCTCAAGATTCCTAGAAAATATTGATTCTTCAGAAGAAAAAGATGTTACATGTTTATTAATTAATGACAACAGTGCTATGGAAGATATTTCAGTTGTGGCAGAAGATGCTTGTTCTAATTCTGTATCAGATATAGTTAAGAAAGACCTTCCAGGAAAAACTCTCAATTATGGATCAAACACACAAGAGATCTTGGGATTTTCTGCCTTGGATTCCATTGATGCAAGCAAGATTTTCAATGTGAGCAAAACTCGCTTGAGCAACTATTCCAGGAATTTTAGCAGCTTAAATGAAGACACTTTGGCTAGAGTTGATAACAAAAGCAACACAGTTCCAAAATCCATGTATGCTGCTGCAGATGATTCCAGCTCAGACACAGAATCTGTAGTTGAAACTACTGGACTCTCAAGCAATTCATCGCTCTTGCTGTCTGCTTGCAATGATTCCTTAAAAGCATATAAAGATGTTGAATCAGATGAAGAAAAAGTTGAAATTTGCTGCCAGAATCATGAACAGCAACATTTCTCCCCAAAAGAAGTGGTCACATCTTTTGTAGAAACATCTTATCATCCATCAGAATGCCATTCTTTAGGCATTGTTTTGCAAGAAGAAAGCAAGGTAGATATTGATTCACTGGCAATTTCCAATGTTAAATTCCCATTAGAAGAACAAGTTTTCCATTCTCCTTCTCAGGTTTCCCCACCAAGGATAGATCTGATGGAACATAATAATGGAATCAGCTCTATCTACAAGAACAGTTCCTTGAGGAGAGGAGAAAGGATAAGCTTGGAAAGCAGGGAGAAACTTATAGAGACATGTGAGACCTCCAGATATGATGCTCAAGAAATGCCTTTGTGTGCTACGAAAACCATCAATGGTTGGGAAAGCAACTTGCGAGACAAAAATGAATGTGATAAAAAAGAACAATCCACTACAGAAAGTGATTTAGGAATTGATTGCGGCAGCCATGTGGTCGATTATCCTTCTGCTTCACCAAAGAAAGGAACCACTGACTTAATTCAGTTGACTAAGCCAGATAGCCACCCTGTGGACTGTACATCACAGAGGACAGTAAACAGCCCCAGATCTCCCCTCATGACAAAACCAAAAGACGTGAGTAAGGTCACCACTGCAAGTGACTTATCAGGAAAGAATGAAAAAACAAATGCCATTCCTGTCTCAAAAGGTTCCAATGCAAAAATTCAAACTTCTGGCCAATGTAAAGGTATTACCATTCCACACAGTCCATCCTCTTTCAAAAAACTGCACCAGGAAAATAGAGGTATTCCCCAAAAGAGTATTGCAGAAACTCTTTCAAATAATCAACGGAACAAACCAGGACCGAAGCTAAAGGGTCTTACTATTAAAAGTAAGTCAAAGACTCATTCAGATTCTCTTAGTGCTGCTACTGCAAAAGCTGGTAGCACTGATCAGAAACAAAAATCCATTCCAGTACAGTCATCACCTAGACTTCTTCCAAAGAAAGTCACATCCCTCCATAACTTAGCCACACATTTGGAACCACTTAGCAGGAGCCTTTCCATGGGGTCCAGGATTGTTCAACAGGAAGAGCAGGATAAATTACTTTTAGCAGTGCCTCAGGAATCCCCTTTAGTTATGTTAAATAATGATGAAAACACTGGGAAAAACAACAAAGATAAATCCATTGACATCATAGTGCTTGGTGATGCTGAAATGTCTGAGCAAAAGGAAGAGCAGGTGCCAATTCAATTAGATATGAATAGCAAAGAGAGAAGTAAGATTGATGATGTTGACTACCAAACTAGGGAAGATTCTTCCCAGATAAGTGCAAACCCCCAAATTACAACCAGGGATCATTGTCTGAGTGATAAGACTGAGAACCAAAGAAAGGGTATGAGTTGTTTGAATCATGATGGGTGTGGAATTAGTCCATTAGACTGTGACAACATTGGGCCTTTAAAAAAGGAGCCTTCCAGTGTTCTTTCTTCCCCTGCTCAGAAGGAACAACCAGGACAGGAAATTCAACGCACATTCATTGAGGTGAGACTATCTTCTTCCTCCTCCTTCACACCATCTTCATTATTTCCAGAGATGTCTCTGGAGAAAGGAGAAGGCGGCAAGAAAGTGATCAACCAGCTGGAAGATGAAGTACAAAACTGTAGCCAGGAGACTTCTGAAGAAGTAAATATACACGGTTCATTAAAACCTGTCACACGGACCTATTCAATGCCTACCCATTTATCAAATCATTTGAGAGAGGAGAGCAGTACTATAGATGCACCAACACACCATGCCCATAATATCCTGAACAATGTTTCTTGTGAACAGCATCCTCATTCTGATCTGGGCATGCTGAAAATTGTCCACCTGAATCTGATGAATGACCAGAACATTCAAGATGAAAAAGAGGCATCAAATAGCATCCCCAAATCAAACAGTCAAGAATTATCCTTGCCCAATGACAACAGCAGTCGCGTTGTGGACAAATTAAAAACTTGCAGGAGGAATTATTACTATTATGAACTCAATTGGCCACATGATCCCATTTCATCTTTTTCAGTGAAGCAGAGAATTAAATCTTTTGAGAACCTTGCCAATTTTGATAGGCCAACGGTCAAAGCCATAGACATACATTCTACCTCTCTGAGCTCCAAGCTTCCTGTTGGGAGGCGGCTATCTGGAGGCATTTCTGCAGTTTCATCTAACAGTGTAAATGATGCAGTCCAGGCACTGCGAAGAAGCTTGAGTTCCTACTGTGAAAGTGAAGCTCCACCATCCCCACGGATGACAAAATCATCAACTACTGCAGCAATAATGCATCTACAGCAGAAGTCTCCTGAGGACAGCAAAGATGATGTTCAGTTGGAGAAGAATGAAAGATGTGGTACTTTGGGAAGTCCAGAAAGTTTGCCTCTGTCTAGCACCCACCGAAAAAGCAGAGCCTCTGGTGGGCACATCAGGCATACACCTTTATCGCGCTCTAAACTCCGGGAGCTAAGGGCTTTGAGCATGCCAGATCTCGATAAGCTGTGTAGTGAGGACTTCACCACAGAGTCCAAATCTTCTCCTTTCAAGACAGAACTGGAAGTTCCACCACGTGCAAGATCTCTTGGTCTTCCCATAGAAAGTGTTCTTAGTCTGAATGATTGCTCAGAGCTCTCAGGTCTTGTAATGGCAAGTGGGCAGCACCATTCAAAAGAAAGCAGCCCCAGGAACAGTAGTTCTGGCACTCCTGGGTCAGCATCTGATGAGGACATACTACAGCATGATGTCAGCCAAAATAAGATGTGCTCAGGGAAAAGCTGGTCAATCAGGTAAGTTTTACTATTTTCTTCATATACTGGGGTTTGCTGTCAGCCATGGGCAATGTTCTAGCACCTCAAAAGCTCCATTGCAAAACATTCTTCTGAGGAAAACAACATAATCCTGGTTGTATTCTCTGCAGAAAAATGTCAAGCTTCTATCTGCAATTTACCTCACCTCTGCTGAAAGAAAAGGTAGGTTCTGCAATAGTTAGCAAATTATCTGATGGGCTCTTTATGGAAATTCTAAACGAATGTTCAGAAGCAGAAGAGATCTAAGCATCTAGCATGTGGTATTCCTCTCTTTTTCCTGCCCTCAATCTCTCCTAGCATTATTGTCTTTTCCAATGAGTCATGTTTTCTCATGATCTTGCCAAAGTACGACAGCCTCAGTTTAGTTATCTTTGCTTCCAGGGAGATTTCAGATTTGATCTATTCAAGGACCCATTTGTTTATCTTTATTTTCTGTCCATGGTATCCTCAGCACTCTTCTCCATCATATTTCAAAATAACTGATCTTCTTAACCGCTTTCTTTACTGTCCAGCTCTTACATCCATACGTGGTAAAAGGGAATACAATGGCTTGTACGATTCTGACTTTCATGCTCAGTTGTATATTTTTACTTTTTGGGATCTTGTCTAGTTCTTTCATAGCTGCCTTCCCCATTCCTAGTTTTCGTCTGATTTCTTGACTACAGTCACCATTCTGATCAATCTTTGCGGTATGAGCACACTTTTGCTATTTCAAATTTTTCATTGTCTAGACTGAATTTGTGTAGATCCTCCATGGTAATTATTTTTGTTTTCTTTATGTTCAGCAGTAATCCTGCCTTTGTATCTTCTTCCTTGATCTAGGTCTGTGATGTTTTCTGCTAGTAGTATAGTGCCATCTGCAGATCTTAAAATTGCTGATATTCCTATTTTTACTCCTACTTCTATATGCAAACCTGCTCTTTGTACAATATGACCTGCATATAAGTTGAACAGATCTGGCAATTGAGTGTTCTGTTCTAACATCAGCTTCTTGTCCCAAGTACAGATTCCACATTAGATCTATCAGATGTGTTGGCACTCCCATGTCTTTTAGGGCATTCCATAGCCTTTCATGATTTATGCTATAGTCTAAACACATGCTGATTTTGTTTTCAAATTTCTTAGTGGGCTCCATTAGCCATCAAGTTTGCAATGTGGCCCCTAGTGCCCCTTCCTTTCCTGAAACCTGTTTGCACAATTTGCTTGTGTAGAAGATTAGTTGTAGTTGTCAACTGCACAAGGAAAAAGGCCTTTTCCTTCCATTTTT
>CM034703.1:20600522-20621462 GCA_020142125.1 Phrynosoma platyrhinos | reverse complement strand
TATAACTAAAACCTATTATGAACCTTTTGTGTCATACATTGTATTTCCTCAAGGTATGCTATTTAATGAGAACTTAATTAAAACAATACTAGGGTTCTGCATGTTAATGGTTTTCTTTGGATCCTCCCTGGTCTGTGGCAGATCCTTTCCTTTTCAAGCTCCTCCCCATGTTGCTTATTCCTCCTCATTCTATTTTTGTTCCTCATTACCAGTTTCAGGTTGATTTCCCTTTTTGCCTTCCTAGCCTTGGGTGATGCCTGTCTGAAAAATGGGAATGAACCTTTCAGGCTTGTTGTGGTGAAACATATACATTATACCATACTTTGCAACTTAAGTGTTCTAAAATTGATTAATGGTCTTAGTCACCACAGTGAATTTGTGCTATTGTGTGAATGGTAATGTGCATTTTAGAACTGGAATTTAACTGGATTTTAGAAATCAAAGCTTCATTGCCTTGGTCAATTTCTTTTCCTTTCCTTGTGTCCCCTCTTTCCTGACTTAATGTTTTTGCCAACAGGTGGCGCTGCCGAACAAGATGGAAAACTAGCAGTAGGTGATGAAATTCTTGCCGTTGGTGGAAAATCCTTGCTTGGTCTTATGCATTATGATGCCTGGAATATCCTCAAATCTGTCCCAGAGGGACCAGTCCAGCTGCTTATCAGAAAGCATCAATCTTCAGCATGATATAAGCAATAAGTGAAACTATATTTAGCCTTTTGAGTGTACACCTTTGCAATATGTGTACACTGGAACCATTGGAAATATTGCAGGAGCTGAACCTGATTGACTAATTGGCATTGTTTTACATCAAACAGTCCTTAAATCAGCCAAGGAATGTCAAGATTTGTAAGCCAGGAACACTCCCAATTGGTGCAATTATTTTTTATAAATGAGCACAGCTCTGCTGCTTCCGGGATTTCAAAATGAAAATGTCACACATTTTCCTATGGATTTCTCTGTAACCATATCTTCTTTTTTCCATACTGGAGTCTTCCTAATCAAGCATCTGTGTGGAGCTGCAGCTATGCAAGGATTTTGTGTACAGAGTTTTTCTGTTTTCAGTATAAAAGTTCTGCCGTAAAGTTTGTGAAGTGAATACACTACTAAAAAACCTTTGCAGTGGGTATTTGCCACATCATTTGAACTTTCCCAGCCAGACTCTTGTGGCTGGGACTATATGAGTGGGGAAAAAACTAAGGCAGTGGATATGACTGCAAGGCATGCCTGAGTCCTGCCCTCTTGTTTGATAAATTAATTGCTGTGGGTACAGTTTGCTCTCGCCGCTTACATGCCCAGTAAATGGTACTTTACATAGACTGGATGAAAATGCTCCATAGCATATTTTAAAAGATCTTGCATCAAAAGACGTAGTTTTGATGGTGGAACTCCATCTACCTACCCCGACTACCACTTTAGTCAGGCAGCCCTCAAACAGAAGGAGGGTGATACTGAGTTTAAGTGGAGTATTGTTGAGAGTTCAATATATTTATAGAAGCATATGATTTCTTACAGAATTTTGCTTTTACTTTTTTAAAAATGTCTTTACAATTCATATAGAAACAATATAGCAAAAAATAATAATCTAAAAATTCATTCAGTCTCATCCAGTCATGCACAAAACACCTTGTCGATCCTTTTACTTAAAATTTACCTGTTTATCTACTTCTGTTTTTAAAGAAAGAATGCCTTGCTGAACTGGACCTTTTCTCCTAATATACAGTTTATCCATATTAAAACTGAGACAGGCAACTGCAACAGGGCCTCTGTGTACCCCACAATGGGGAGAGGTCTGGACTCTTCATTTCCCAGCACCCTGTTTTCCAGCACCTCAGAAATCCTTCTGTTGGGAGACTGCCCAGCTGCAGAGGTAGATCTTAGGGTTCATCTTTGGTTGTTAGCAACCATAAAAATGAATACCAAAAATTGGAAGATCATGGTATTATAGGTCCAGTTACAGCTTATAAATACTGAAGAGGTTGCCAGGCTATATAGGATTCCTTTGTGCTGCAGTAAAAGAATTCAGATACTGTTTTTGAAATCCACTACGGTACTATCTGGAAAGAGTGTCCCCACCACCTTATGAGGGACAGCCTATAGATCACTGGAAGAATACATGAATTGCACATATGAGTTCTTAGACAAAGGGCCTTGGCAGACTAATACAGTCGTCTTCGAGGCAGGGAAGAGGAGGGGCAGCCACACGAGCGGTGCCCCTTCCTCCTCCCGAGGTTGCTTTTGGAGCTACCGGCCGTCCGCATGGCCGGCGCTCCCAGGGCAACCTCCCGCCGCAGCGTCCGCACGCACTGCGGCGGAAAATCCAGGGAAAGTGTGCCCTACACGTTTAGGGCGCACTTTCCCTGTCCTCTGAAAGGAGCACTATTTTTGCGCTCCTTTCAGGGATGCTGCCGGAGCGCCGCGGTGCGGAGGCTGCAGTCCTGCGGCGCTCCGTCCCAGGGCGTCCCCGACGCCCTGGTGTGCTTCCCCCCTAACATTCTTTCCGTAAGTGGAAAAATCTCAAATGTCAGGCCATTCTGTGCTTGGGATCCTAGTATGCTGCTGCTAGTCAGAGCAATACTGGGCTTGAATAAGCAATAAGGTAGCTTCATGTGGGAGTCCCTGGTCATGAGGGCACCTCAGATTTAATGGTGACCTCATCTTTGTTGAACTTTCATAAGTTGGGGTGAGCTTTTTAAAACTCAGAATGAATAATTGTGTGTCTTTCCTTACTATTACATTTTGCAAATTAAGAGAAGAAACTTGTTTTATGTTTGTAGTAACCATATGACATAGTATGTCCAGCACAATCTCACTGTTCTTCCAAGTGAGTTGCGTCAGCCGTTTTCTCCCCCCTTCAAAATGTCCTGAAACTGCATTTCCATGGCTTTGCTAAAACCGCAATCACAAGTAATTTTAAATCATGAAATTCACTATTCTGTAAGAAATATGAAAGCTCCTGTAAATGTATTGAACTCTCAACAGTAAGCCACTACAACCTCCTTTCCTATTGGGGGGGAAAATCCAGAGAGGAGAATATATTGATCCAATGGTACTTTTCTAGAAGGATATAGATGGGATACAACTCTTTGTAGATTCCAGGATTGTGATTGAAATACAAGAAACAAAACCTGGGGAGCACTGAATAAAATTAGAAGAAAACAGAAGACATGTCTCAAGGGACTCAATGGATGAATTATTAATAAAAGCCCACTACATTTTGGTCACTTATCTGCTGTCAAGGGCCTTCTTCAGGGGCTGTGTAAAATCACAGAAAGAGACAACACATAAGTATATAACAAAACAACACATAATTTTACAGTGTGTGTGATATTATATTTGTACACTGCTGGTGGCTTGTTCATACCTGTTTGAAATTCAGAAATTTCTAGAACTTAAACTGTCACACCTTTGGGACTGTATACAGGCTGAAATGTTTTGGTCCTTTTATGAATAATTCATCCATTGAGCACTTCGAGACGCATTTGTTAAGCATCCGAATTGGGATGGATTTTTTTCATCTGTAGTAAAGATGCATTTAAAAACAGAAAGCTGTTTTGTATCGTTTTTCATCACCAAGAACCTAATGTGTATCTGGGAAACAAGGCATACTGTATCAGATTTTTATAAACATTAACTTGGGAGTATGAGTCATTATGAGGAAATAATTCACAACATATTCTAAGTGTTTATGGGCCATGAGCCATCAACAAAAAAGGAGGACTGTAGTAAAATGCTGTTTGTGATGTAAAAGTCATGATGAATTTGACATGTTCTGGACATAAAAGCTCTATTTGTTTGTGTTAAGCTTTGTACATGATTTAATAATAATGATAGTCGTACCAGTCCCTAAATGCTGTTCCTGAAATTAACATATTATAATTCTCCAGAAGCCATCTGAATACCCACCTCTCATATAATAGGAAATCCACCTTCTAGGATAGCAATAACGTAGCCAGGAAATAATGGGATGAGTTTATACTGGAGGTCTATGGAAATGGAAAGAGGTGGATATTTTCTCCCCTCTAATGCCCCCTGCAACCTCCAGTGCCATTTTTTGCTCCAGAGGATTAGGAGATCCTAAATGTCAGAAACTGCAGGAGAAGGGGGGAAATTTCACTTTGTTTCCTTCCTGAAGTGAGAAGCTTCCATTGCATACCTGTTCATACAGCAGATGTAGTCCGGATGCAACCCAACGTCAAGCTGCCAAAAATCTGGAGAGAACAAAATTGATTTGTACCATACATGAAAATCAAGTTGAAAGTTGGGAGAACATGCTATAAGAAACCAGAAACACAGGACTTGGTCACACAGATGAGATAGTAAACCTTTCTGGGTAATGCTATCTTAAACTGCAAGTGGAGAGATCTCAAGACTTACTGCTCTTTCATACAAAAATATTCCCTGCACTTAGAACTTGTACACCAGGAAGCAGGCTTTTTAACCTAGCCATTTCCAAGACATACTACCTTTCTATCTGCAAAGTTTGGGTTTTTTAAAAAAAAAAATTGAAGCATTCAGACATATGATCCCTTATCAGTAATCTGAACTGGTGCCGGTTTACCACTTCTGTCAACTCTTTTGTGGCAGGTAGATGACGATTTTAGCTACGTTTTGTGTGTTTGTAAGTGTGACACACTACTTTCTGTATAATATTGTATATAGACACCATTATTTATAAAAAATATATCATTTTATGTTGAAAACATTTTTAAACTGCCTTGTTGTAATATGAGAAGTGCAATATAGGAAATAGATTGTACATTTTCCAAATGTTGCTTTGCCCCATTTATGTAAATTGGTATCTCTGTTAAAAAAAAAACTTCCTCCCCTTCACCTTGTTTTTAGTAAATTTTGAAAATAAATTTGATGCTTCTATGGAAGTTTTGGTGTATAAATTTTGAGAATACTGCTTGGGTTTGTACTGTATCTTGATTTTATAGACTAATGATTATAAGCCACCACACTCAAAGCTTTACAATTTCTGAGAGTTGTAGCTCAAAAGTAGTTTCCAAACTTTGACAACAGCTTGGCAAAATGTAATTTCCACAGAGGTTGGTGTGCCTAAACTTTTCAGTAACAGTGCTTTCATCAAGTTGCAGATGTGCAGAAGTATAGTGAAGCAAAAATTCTCATGCACTCCATAAATAAGCAACAAAACAATTCTACAGAAAACATTAAACCCTACAAAACACACATTTTGAAAAGCAAGATCACATGCAAAACACTGAATAATCTTCCAAAAAGGATAAAATAAACACATTTCAAGAACTGAAAAAACCTAGACAATTTATCCGCTCCTTCCAAAAACACATATTATGGAGAAACCTGATAAGTGATTTATTATCATGCAGCATTCACGCATTACAGATCTTCACATAATCACATGTGACTTGAAATAATAGATCATTTACATTTTTGTATGCTGGCCTCATATTATTATTATTTTATTTTCTTACATCCCACCTTTCTCCCAATATAGAGACTCAAGGCAGCGTACCAGGTTTTTTCCTGGTACTAAAAACTAAGCCTCCCTGGGTTCAGGGTGCCTTGCTCCCACAGATGTATGCATAGGATCACTGCCTCAGCCTTACAATCAAACATCTGAATCTCTGCCTGCCATTTAAGCACCTGGTTTATTTTATTCTGCAAACTGGCTGTATTACAATGCTGATAATAAACTGACAAAATCTATTGGAATTATCCCACCACATCCAGGGACTTTTATAGGAGTTCTAGCTGTCCTTGTCACTTCATTTGTAACTCTCCCTTGTATTCTGCTCCTTCTTCCATCATTTTTCGTAACAGGAAAATACCTTTTGGGTTGTGGGTCTAACTCAGGGGTAGGCAACCTTTCTCCTTTAAGGGCCAAGGGACTTCAGCTCCCAGAAGCCTTAGCCATGTTGGCCAATAGTCCCATGTTGGCCAATAGCTCCTGGTATTCTGGGAGTTGAAGTCCCTCGGCCCTTAAAGGGGAAAGGTTGCCTATCCCTGGTCTAACTAGTTGAAGCCTACTTGCTCCACCTAAGCACAGTATTTCTCAGGTAGGGTTGCCATAATTCTCTTCCACAAAACCAGGACAATATAATATAATAAATATAATAAAAACAATATAATTAATGCTTTTCAGTCATGCTCAAAATGGAGGAGATTTTGACATTCTTCCTAGACAGAAGCTTGAAATGTAGGACATGCACTTAAAAAATAGGGCAGGGCCTCCTTCCCAAACAAATGCCAAAGGTAGGTTGGTGAGCGGGCAGGGCCTCCCTTGGGGCACCTGCCACCCTAATCCTTGGCATCCCTTGGCTTTGCCCCAGGGAGGATGGGGAGCTCAGGCCTGAGCAGGATCGTCGCCAAGGAGGATCAGACACCGCAAAGTGGAAGGCATCCCAGCAAAAAGGGAGGGACATAGCCAAAGAAAAACACAAAATGCTCCCCTAGGAATGTCAATCCCTGCCTGAGTCCTACTCCTGCTCCCATGCAGGACCTTTTAGGAATTCCTCCAGTCCAGGGAAAAAAATGAAATGTAAAAACAATGAAAATAAAGTCCTGCTTCTTAGTCCTTCTCCCGATGGAGGACCTTTTGGGAATTCCTTCCGTCCTGGGCAGAAAGTGAAATGTAAAAACACTAAATATAAATTCCTGCTTCTTAGTCCTACTCCCAATGGAGGATCTTTTGGGAATTCCTCCTGGACAGGAGGTGGGAATGGAGTCCCTGTGTCTGGGGAAAGGAAGGTGCCTGAGGGGAAAGGAAGGGAAGGGGGAAGGCCCCTGGGGTTGGCTTACCTGCTTTGGGCAAGAAGTGCTGGACTCCAGTGGGTCTCCTCCACCGGGCCTTCAAAACATCAGGCAGGCTGGGCTGAGGCGTGGTGTGGTGTGGAGGGGCCAGGAGGCTGACACACTCTCCGGGCCATGGGCCTCCCTACCGCCTGTCCGCCATGTTGAAAGGCCTGGGCCTCCCTTCTGCTGGCTCTCTCTCTGCTGCATGCACCGCACGGCAGAAGCTGTGGAAAAGCCCACCCCTTACAGCCTCTCCCACAAACATAGATGCTGCCCTTGGAGAAGGAGAGTCCAGGGGAGAGGCAAGGATTGCTCCTTGGGAGCTGGGAGCTGCTCCTAAAACCAGGCTGTGACATTCGAAGACCCTGAAAAACTGGGGGGAAACCAGGATATGGCAACCCTATTCTCAGGGAAACCTGAAGCTCACAGTTCGGCTAGCATTTCACACTTATATTGTTTGACAAGCGCTCTATGCAGCCATTCCTCCCCTTCCTTCTGTTTGTGCTCCTCAAATTCAGCAATGCATTCCTGGGTGGGTTTTTTTTTCTATTCCTTTTCACTAATTTGAACTGTAGATCATGACGATAGGCCTGCTAATGAGCTGCATGCTTCTGTTCCTCATCCTGCTCCAGTTTGGGAGGGCCTGTACAATTCGTCCCTGTTTTACTTCACCTCAAGTTGAAACTTGCTAGGTTTTTGCCAGTCTACCTGCATCTGCTCATGCTGCTGCTTCTGTCTCTGGCCTTCATGGCTACTCAGAAGGGGGGTCCCTATCTGATATTTTGAACTTCAAAGATTTTGTATAATTTTTACAAAAAGAGTGCAGTCTTCTACATACAGATGGCTCCACAGGTTGCATCCAGCTATGCAGATCTGGAGTGCACTGCAGATGTTGCATTTTTATGGATTTAAAGGCTTTCAACAACAGAAATGTGTTGGTGGAAGGTGGCTGCTCTTTGTTAGGATCCTGAAACCTAGTCACAAAAGCTACTGCCCTGCTTCTTTTCTCCAGTTGTAGACAGGTTTGGCTATGTACTCCTTTCTTGCTCACTGCTTAGGATTGTGCCTAAAAGAAAGGAGTGAGGGCCAACTTTTTAAAAAGTAACTGCTAAAGATGACAATTCTGATTTTTCTTTAGTGTTACATTTTTCTAAATTTTGGTGTGTATGAATTCCACGTGGAGCCAGATGGACTCTGCAATAGACTCCATGTGCCTGCTCCATGTGCCTCCATGGCATGGCAAAGAGGTCATGCCCTGGTCACCTGGAAGGCTGGAAAATCCCCAAACCCCCAAGCTAGGCAGATAGTGTGAGAGTTGAAAATGGACTGTCATCACCTCCATAATCAGAAGGATGGGCGGTAATGCCCGAGATGTCTCATCTGATGAGCCAGCCAAACACCTTAATCCACTCCCAGTTCCCCTTGACTATTGCCAGGCCAGATTACCTCATCCAGACAATCAAAAACCTTTGTCCAATGTGTTAGCCAAATAGCCAAACAATCAAACTCCTTTGTCCAAGCTTTTAGCCAAACAATCAAGCGCCTCACCAGGGGCTAGATTTTGTCTTTTAAAAAACCCTGGACTAGCAATGTCACTAGTCTGAGTGCAGGGGGATCTCATGTCCCCTTTTTCTCTGATCTGGTTACTGGCACCTCCGTCCAACCCACACTCTCGGGACGGTCTTGTCTCACACCCCTTCACCCAATTGGACTCCGGAAGAGGCTCCATTGATAGCAAGTATCACCATATCGCTGCCTAAGCACCTAACCCCTGATTTCCTAAAGCATCAGTGTGTGTGTGTATGTGTGTGTATACTTTGCTGCATGATTTGTCCAATAAATAACCCCTTAATTTAAGGATACTGCCTCTGCATCAGTTCTTTAGATCCACCGGACTCTTGGTATACATGTGGGAGACTCTCACAGGATCCTTGTAGCTGACCCCCTCTTGATTTGAGCTAGATAAAATTCCCCTTAATAGATTTTTGGCTACATTAGGTTTGCAAATAATTCACAGACAAAATTCACACTTGATGCAGAAGCAAGCTATAGCTGGTTAGCAGTATCTCAGAAATGGCTTTCACTTGCAAAGATGATCTGAAAAGAGGAGCCAGTAAATAAACAAGAAGAGAATTCTCTATTCAGAATTGTGAGTTCTGCTTCCTACAGTGCTACATTTCAGTACCCAAAACCAGGAAGTGTAAACAACAATTGATGATCAACCCAGAATAATCAGACCAGACACAAAGTTAGAGTTAAATAAGGGCCACTTTATTGATCTATTTACAGTGTAATATTCCTGGAAAAAGCAATAGGGGGAGCAGCCTGATGAGGGTTCAGCTGTGGCCAGGTGTCATTCCATGACTACTTTTCAAGCCTTCCTATGGTGACACACCTGACTGGGGGGGGCAGTCCGTTAACTGGGTTGTTCCCTCGCTGGCCTTCTGCAGGAAGGCAAATCTAGGTGCTCCCACCCAAGACACAGGACTTTACAAGTGAGAGCAAAACCCTCATATCAGCTTCAAGGGCACAGTCCTTCCCTGCCCTTAGCTTCGGGACCCTAGTGAGGCAGTTCTAGAGCTTTACCCTACACCACAAACAGATGCCCAAAGTGTGCACCAGAGCTCTTACCTTCTCCCCCTCCACCTGCCATGGACAAGGAACAGATGTCTGCCTAGTCCCTTTCCCCCACCAAGTCATCCAATACAGTGCTCAATCCCTGATGCAGGTCTTCCAGGAATAACTCGTTCCCAGCCTTGGAAAGTTGGGCCCCATCTGATCTATATCGCTCTGGGTGGAGAAACAAAATAGCTGGATGTGAAGGAAATGGCCCACTCCTCCATTCATGGTGTTACACATTTCTCTGTTCACCCTTCTCCAAGCCAGGTCAATCACTCGTAGGTCTCCCTCAGTGCATCAAGTCTGCCTCGGCAAGACAGCTGAACATACCAGGCTAACCCCAGGCCACTTGCCCTGTATGATACCAAGGTCATGCCTTTCTTGCAGTATCAGTGTTTTTCCTTTAAGTAAATCCAGGTCATTCTGTCCCAGGTGAATGATGGTCATCTCTAGAGGAGGCCTTTTGCACTCCTTGAACAGCAGGGGTAGCAAACCTCTCTAGTGCAGGCCCCTCCTTCTCTGCCATTCCACAGTGGTTACTTTGGTCAAGTCCAACTGGACCCCTCAGTGGCTTCTTCTGGCCCAGCACTCCGCCCAGTAGACCATACTGTGGCCACAAACCAGCAACCTTCATCTCCTGGTAGAGTACCTGAAGTCTTAACCAGAGAGAGTGAACGCAGCAGGGTCGATTAATATTTCAATGTTTGAACATATCTCTTGTAGGCTGCAGATCTCTAACTGCTCACCCATTGAATAGTCTGCAGGCTCATTCCCAATGAGAAGATTGTAGAAGCTGCCCCAATTCGAAATGAGCGTGCCAAATCTCGCCCCTTGCAGCCCCAACCTATGCAGGGCCTCCAAAGTCATTTTCCAAAACTAATACTTGGTGAGAGGGGGGAAACAGGAACGACAAAACAACAATCCACACCTATTCCCCCCTGACCTTTATGTAATTGTGCAGTGCCCTAACTGGGCATGTAGCAGTGTCAGTGCACTGGCTCAAATGATTAACATCCCCTTTCCTCTTTGATCAGTCTTGGATGATTTCATCTTTAGCACTGCGGAGACTTCCTAGAGAGTGAGGTCATCGAAGCATAGGGCCTTTCCCGACACATCAACTCTAAAAGAGGCCACCAGCTCGCTAACCCATAGGGCACCAAGAAATGCTATTAAGCTGTGAAAATGTGCAGCCTGAAAGGGGAACAAGTTAGTCCACACCACCCCCAGACCCCTGAGGACCTGAGGCAATAAAGGCTCCCACTTGTCTGCCTGAATGCTTTTTCCCCTAACCTTCTAAGGTTTTCCACACTCTGAAATCTGTTGTCCTCCATCCCCTGTGCCTTGGAAGCAAAGGCCCAGGGCTGATAACTTGGTCCTAATGGACTGTGGAGCTACTCCTTTGCCCCTTAATGCAGTACTGCAGCAGCAGATGCATTAGAATGGGCCATGTGTGCTGAAGGCCTAAATTGTTTAAATTGCCCATCCATCTGCTTCTGGTACTAAGAGATAGTAAGAGGCCGATGGCTTGGATAATCTCACCCCTCTGAGCCTCCACAGGTCTAGTGCCTCCAGAGCCAGCTGTCTGAAGTGCTTCCTCTGTTGGCAGAAGATAGTTGGGTATTGCATTGTCCACGCCCGGCACATATCATGCAGTGAACAGAATTTTATAGTGCAGATGCCTAACCCTTGGTGACTTAGATGACATGATATTGATGACATGAACCATGGACATATGGTCACACCAGAAATGGACAGAGGAGTTAGCCAACTCCTTTGCCCAAATATGGACTAATACCACTATGGGGAAAAACTCCAGGAAGGTAAGGTCAGACAGCACGCCTACTGATGCCCACTCCTGGGGGTCATGCATGCACCCACCAATGGCCCTGGAAGTATATCTCCAAACCTGAAAACCCTGCAGCATCAGATGATACTTTTAATGCATTGCACATGCATAAGTCAACCCTCCAAAAAGAGATGCTGTTGTAATATATCAGGAACTCTTGCCAAACCTCCAGGTTCTTCCTAATCCCTTTCGATAACCTAATTCAATGGTGAGGCTTGGTTACTCCAGAGATGGCTACACACAGCCACCTCAAAAAGTCTCTACCAAGTCCACAACTCTGCAGACAGAGTTCAGGTGACCAATGAGCTCCTAGAATTCCCTAAGAGTAGCCTTCTGACATTCCTGGAAATCAGATGCCCTTGTGACTAACTCCGCCAGGTTCCTGAAGGGGAGCCTGCAGTGCTGTGAGCTGGTGTTGATCTCAACCTCCAAAAACATCCAAACACATGGAAGTGTCTTCCTTTTCTCATGCACCACAGGGACCCCCAGTTCTGTGGTTAGATGGAATTCATCCATTAATTGTGTGTACTATCCAGTACCAGCTTGCCCATTAAACAGAAATAATCCAAATAGTGAATGATCCCTCTGAGGCCAGATCTCTGCTTTAAAGCCTATTTGATGAAGGTACTGAATTTCTTGAATACTGCTGAAGCTTTGTTCACATTCCCTATATGAATATAGCTCGAGGATTGCGATGGTGACATTTGTCTCTTTGTGCCACTGCTGCCACCAGTTTGTGATTGATGGTGACTCCCCTTCAAGCCTCTCTAGCTAAAAGTTATTTCTTAATGTTAATAATAACAATAAAATTTATTTATATACCGCCTGGTGGCGGACCAATCTAGGCGGTTTACAAAGCTAAAAAAATGCATACAACTTAAAATAACATAACTCCCTCCCCCCCTTAAAAATAAATTAAACAACATATCAGTTAAAAGCAATAATTGTTTAACATAACAATAAACAATAAAAACCAAATGAATAAAAACCAGCTTCTGTGACATTTTATAAAAGTGCCAGAATAAAAACATGATAAGTTATTTATTATTGCACAGAGACGAACTGAAGCCAAGAAATCTGACATCCTACTGATTTCAAATGCTTGCCTAATTATGCAGTCAAATCCATGGGATTTCAAAGTGTTTAAATGGATTATAGCCAAGGAATTATGGGATTAATTCAGTGTTTAGAACAAGTTGCTTAATGTTGGTAGTGAGTAATTAATTTGGAAGCACTCTAGACCAGGGGTAGGCAACCTTTCCCCTTTAAGGGCCGAGGGACTTCAGCTCCCAGAATCCCAGGAGCTATTGGCCAACATGGCACTATTGGCCAACATGGCTGAGGCTTCTGGGAGCTGAAGTCCCTCGGCCCTTAAAGGGGAAAGGTTGCCTACCCCTGCTCTAGACAAAGTTGTAACAAAGTTATCAGTTTATTTGCAAGTTAAGTCAAATACAGTATCTCTTGTGTTGGATGTTCACATTTGATTCATAACTGGAATATTTTATTTGTTACACTGTTTGACCTTTGTTGTTTATTGCCTTTATACTTACTTTCTTATTTAAACCAAAACACTCAGAATCTTTATTACACTTTTAGTTCCTACCCATCTTCTAATTATTTATGCCTCACTTATCACTACACACTATGTCTCTATTAGAACAAAACTTCAATTCACCCAGGACACTCCTTGTCTATTGAGTACCGTACTTTCTTTTAAAACTTTCTTTTAAACTTTTAAAACTTTTAAACTTTTTCTTTTAAAAGTTTAAAACTGTCTTTTAAACTGCCTTTCTCTGCAGCCTATTTCAGCCTCAATGGCTCTTCATCCCCTCAATCCTATTTTGACCCTAACCAATTCCCTATCTAACCTCAGCTCTTTCTCTCTCTCTTGATATCCCTCCTGGCTACACTTTCATTGACCGATGCTAGGCTCATTCCAGTTGGATGTTGCCAAGGTTCAGTCGGTGTGCTTAATCTGCCTTTTTATCTACAAGGATGTATTTACCACGAATGGTCATTCTGGGATGGCAGGGGAGACCAATCCACCAAAGCTGGGATATACCGAAGCCCTCCATGTTAGGGTGGGATTTTACTCTTGAACCATAGCTTGCATCATAGTTCTTCCAAATGCTGCCTTAGCTGATCTGTATTTGTCTAGCCTATAATGGTTTATTAAAGTGTTTGGCTCTTAAAACAGTAAAGTATTTAAAAGTAGACTATTACATGTGGGAAATTATTTCTTTTTAAATATTTTACTCTTTTAAGCTCATAATTTGATGGTATTTTTTCTTACAATATGTTCTTAATGCTTGTATAAGAGAAACTTTACTTAGGGAGGAAGCAGACGGCGCAAAGCGCCATCTTCAGGGCAAGGAAGGGGAGAGGCAGCCACACGCTGGGCGCCCCAACCCCTTCCCGAAGACGTCGTCGGAGCGCTGGACCCTCTGCACGTCCGGCACTCCGAGGATGCCTATTGGCCGCAGCGTCCACACACGCTGCGGCGGAAAAGCCACCTAAGGTGCGCCGGCAGCCTTTTGCGGTGCACCTTCGGCGATTTGCAGAAGGAGCGCTATTTTAGCGCTCCTTTCTGGGGCGGCGAAGCTGTGCCATGGGGCCGAGGAATGTGGATGCCTCGGCCCTGATCCGCAGCTTCCCGGGGCAGCCCCATGCTGCCCGTCTGCTTAGGCCCTCAGAAGTAACAATAATTCAAGGAAATTCTGCAAAAGAGAAGCAGAACCACTCTGTAATATTAGTTATTTAGAAGATTAAGTTCCAATAGACTGACATGTATATATTACCTCAGGTATAAGCATAAAAAGCTGGAATTGTGGTAGAAGGGATTAAGATATGTAGCATAACAATACTAAGCAGTACTTATTTTCATGTAAGGTTTTTATTGTTTATAAAATTGATGTGTATATACACACATACATATATAAAAGAAAGTGTTTGGCTCTGATCAACCAGCGGCCTCACAGATGTCCTGCAGTGATGACAACACTGCATATACTGTGCTAGTTGCCACTGATCTTGTCTTGCCTTTCCTGCTAAGAGTCATATAGCATTGCAGAATGCAGGCTTTTATCTATTTAGAGATTACGTTTCTTGGAGTATTGTGTTCAAATGATTTTGGGTTAAATGATACAAACATTGCCTCTGTTTTCCTTACAGACTCTGTAATATAGGTCTTGACAGCTCAACTCACATCTAAAGTTTGCCACTGGTTCTCTTTTGGATGTTTCGCATTAGGACAAAATGTTGGCAAGCTTAATCTGTCATTGTAACCTTTTAAAGAAATGCACTTTGGAATAAATGTTGTCTCTATAGTGAGTACTAACCTTCTTTCTTCAGTTTGACATAAATTTGGATTTATTGATAGAGCTGATATTTCTGAAACACACCTGGCTGATGTTATTGCTACCAAGAAACAGACCTTATAAATTAGATAATGGCTCAAATGGATTCTGTGTCAGTCTGTTCAACACCAATGATAGGTTCCATACTGGGAGCCTGTGTTTAGTCTGGTGAGACTGTAATGTGGCCCCTCTGAGAAATCTTTGTATGTCTCCATGCATTGATAATCTTGTATCTACACACTGTATTGCTATTGATAGTCCCTCCACGTATCCTTTTCATGCATTTGGACATAGTCCTTTCTCTAGTCCATCATGTAAAAAACTTAAAACATGACCAACATTCAATCTATTTCAATTTTTGGTTTTCTGCACCAAGTTGCAAAGGTTTTCCAAGTTCTGTTACATATATATATTTTGTGTTGACAGCCTTCTTGAAGCCATTATTGTCATGACATCACATGGTGGGGCAGGGCCACAGGGTATATAAGGTATGGCTGCCCCTCTACGTGCCTCTTTGATGGATCTCAACAACATGAGGGAGCAACAGCAACAAGTTGGATGGCAGACCATGTGGGCTTTTTTTGGCTGAGACCGACATTACCTACCAATCTAAAATAGTAGTGTCAGGGTAGCCGGGAGCAGGGAGAGGAGAGGGTGGTTTTGCAGGATAGTGGTCATACCAGGGTATATATCTATCCCTCCCTCCTTTTTCAGCATGCTTTTTGCCTGTGTCTTGAGTTCAGTCTTTCCGGCTGCTTGTTGCCCTTGATCCCCTTTTTTTCTAATTTCCCCCACTGGGCTCACCTTTGAATGGGGAGTTACAGGCTGCCATGATCTCTCTTGACTCTAAGCGCATACTGTGCATTTGCCATGGAGCCCATACCCTGGGCCTAGTCTTTTCCCCTCCAATAGGGTATTGCCATGCGCACACCCTCTGCCCTTGCAGCAGCATTTTCAGTGGGCTCTCTAGGCCATGCTAGCATCTGGATGGCAAGCCAGTGTACACCAGTGCGTTGCCTGCCCTCCCATTGGGAGGCTCAGGGCACACCAGCTGTGGAGGAGCCTCCCTCATCTTCCTATCACACTTTGGAATACCTTTTGTTGTTGAATGGGTTTTTCTGGAGCAGTTCTCCAGCACGCACTGCAGGCCAGGCAGCTTAGCAGAGCTCTGGGGGGCACCAGCTGCAGAGCAGCCTCTCTCTCCTTCCCAGCCAGCCTGGACTCACTATAATCCTGGCTAACTTGACACAGAAGGCTCTACCTGGGATGACAACCCTGCATGCAAAATTGAGGTACCCCAGGAGAGCTTGTACCTCCTTGAGAGATGCCTTCTGGCATTGCAAGATCCCCTTGAGCTGAACCGACAGTTTGTCCTCTGGCAAAAAGGGTAGCCCTCATACTGACACTAACTGAATCCCTAGGTAGACAAGGTGATGTGGAGAGCCCCTCAGTCTTTTCCTGTGCTAATGGAGTCCCAGGTTTCTCCATCAGGTCCTGGAAGCTATTTAGGGGATGGTGCCTGCACTATCAAGAGGAAATAATCTAGGCAATGGAGTAACTGCCTGCAGTTGTCACTCAGAAAGGTGCTGATGGTCTCAAATGCAGAGCAGCTGACCAAACTCACCCAGAGACTTCACAGGGACCTCACCCAGAGGGGAAACCCTTAGGTTGCTGAAAGGAGGTGCAGAGAATGGTCCAGCTACCCTCCTCACTTTGCACTCCTTCTCTACCTTGCAGGCCACCACCTTGGGGAGTTCCTTGGCTGACTACCCAAGGACCCACAGCTGAGATACAAAATTTTATGGTACACTCATCTCAAATGAAATGGGCAGCTTGCTGAATAAGGTAGGACAGGAAGCAAGACACCCTGCTGGACTGGCATGGGTGCCAGCCAAAGGCTGGCATATCGGCATGTCTTGTTACTTGGCTTGGGTGGCAGTACACCATACACACATGGCAGTACACCATACCCTCTCAAACCCCTCCCCCCTACTCCCAAGGAGCCCTTAAAAGGGCTGTTGTGACAGATCAGCTCAGAGCCCTGAAAAGGCTGTTTTAATGCTGAGATGCTGCACATAGCTGCTGCCAATTGTCCACCACTAGTGGTTCTCAGCTGCTGCTGGCCCAGTGTGGCTGCCGCACCAATAGTTGCCAGCTCCAATAACTACCAGTCATCTCCGCCACCCCACCCACCCCCAGTGGCCACCATGTGCTGCTGGTCACCATTGCCAATGGCCACCCCATGCTGCTGGACATCATTCCTAATGGCCGCTTTGTGCTGCTGATAGCCACTTCATGCCGCCTTTTTACACCTGCCACATCTCCGTCTGCTGCTGCTCTTGCTGTGCCTGCCGTGCTGCTAGAGCCCAGGAGGAACTGACCTAGGCTGGCAGGATGTGCAGCAATATATACTGCACTGCTCAACCTGAGTGAAGACTACAGGACCTGCAGTCTTCCCTCTGGTTGGACTTGGTTAACCAGTGAGGTGCAAGGAGTAGTCCACACTCCATTTGCTGCTTACCTTGCTGGCTTTGTGCTCCCAAGGACAGGTGGCAGGTGTGAGAGCTTTGGAAAATCTGGGAAATCTATGGGCTGCCAAAAGAGCCCAAACCAAAACATGAAGACAAAACCAAAAACCAACCCACCCTGAAAGTGGCTAAAACTCTCTTCTGGATTTGAAAAACGGGGTAATGGCATTGCAGATGGACAATTTAAAAAGTGAATTGCCACTCCAGGAGGCTTCTGGGCAGGGAATTCGCCTCTTTTTTTAATCAGCAAAGGAGTTATAAAAGGGGCGCTGGAGCTGAAAGCACAAAAAACAACCTTGCCAGGTACGTACAGTCTCAGGGCCACACTTGCTATATATAGGAAACACTGCATTTGTTTTTCTTTTTTAAAAATATATTTTTATCACTAAAACCAAGAGATAAAAACATTTAACAACAATAAACACAAATGCACATAACAACCATCCCTACATACAGAAAATCAATATACACACAAGTGCTATTTCCTTCCAAATTGTAATAACCTTGCTTATTGCCTATCCTTTGAGATTTCTATTTCAAAAACTTCTATACATCTTGTATATCTCAATGATCTTTATTCTTTACTTATTAAATCTGCCCCCTCCTATTACCTGTATTTTCCGGCGCATAAGACAACTGGGCGTATAAGACGACCCCCAAATTTTCCAGTTAAAATATAGAGTTTGGGACATACTCTTCCAACGGGGGAAAATGAGAAAGTGTTGGGGGGGGAAGGATTGCCAATATGCTAGGTGATGCATTCTGGAGTAAGTACAATTTATGGCCAAGTAAGTGACCCTGGGCATCTCACACATTCTCAGATAAAAAGGATGGTAATGGCAACCCCAATTTGAAGAAATATGCCAAGAAAACCTCATGATAAGATTGCCTTAGGGTTGCCATAAGTCGGAAAGGACTTGAAGACACACAAGAACAACAAAAAAGTCTGCAGTTGTTTCATAGGTAGGACATGGGATTAGGAGCCAGCATGGTGTAGTGGTTTGAGTGTTGGACTACCACTCTGGAGACCTGGGTTTGATTCCCCACTCTGCCATGAAACCCACTGGATGAATTTGGACAAGTCAGCGTCAGAGGAAGGCAATGGCAAACCTGCTCTGAACCAGTCTTGCCAAGAAAATCCCAGGATAGGGGTTCACCTCTTATCCGTTGCTGCTTCCTCCTCCTGCCTCACACCACACTACGCCACCCCTTCCTCCACCTCCTCCTCCTCCTCCTCTAACCTGACTTCCTCTTTTCTTCCTTCTCCCGCCTCGTGCTGTGCCATCCCTTCTTCCTCCTCCTCCTCCACCCAGCATATGACGACCCCTGACTTTGGAGAAGACTTTCCTGGGTTAAAAAGTAGTCTTATACGCCAGAAAATACTGTACTTATTTGTTGATTTCTGTAATTTCTTTATTTATTATTGCAATTCTGTTATCTTTAAAAGAGAATAAAACGTTTTATTTTCCACTCCCCCCAATAGTTACTTTTTCTTCTCTACCCACCCTCTTTCAACTTTTTCTATGCTTGACTATTTTTTCTTGCAGTATTTTCTTAAAGGATTCCATTCTTCCTCTATTACACTTAGAGGTTTATCCTGAATTAAAGCAGTTAGTGTCCATATCCATCATCACATTAGGTTTCACTGACCACTCCTAACTCACTGATGTTTTTACATATTTCCAATATTGTGCAAAGAGGATTCTGGCAGTATTTACCATATATAAGAGTATTTTTCTATAATTCCACCTGACCTCAAGGAAGATTGCCTGGAAGCAGTCTTCCTTTTGGTCAGAGCCTAGGTGGTCAGTGGGGTGTGAGCAGCAGCCTGCATCGCCATTGGCTCCTGCTCAGATCTGGAGGCTCTTAGGGAAAAATCTAAACCTGTGGCTGGCCGGCCACTTCCTCTTCTGCCCTGGGTAACAATAAAGGCTGCTTCTAATTGTTAACCTGAGCATTAGTTCCTAGCAAAAGAGGAAAATATGCTAATGGTCAGTAAAAACAATTTTACTTTGTATTTTATTAAAAAGAGGCTTTGAGTCTCACAAAATGTTGGTCACAGCCAGCAGATATTTATTTTAAAGAAAGAAGTAGCAGGAATCTGCAAATATGGATACAAGTTGGCTACCTAACTGAATCTTGATCTGTATGAAAGTTAAAATACAGACGTTTTGTTATGAAACTACAAAATACAAAGTATTTTGCCAAGATGTATTAACCATTTTATAATTGTATTTTAACAGAGAAATGCCTGAGAGTGCAAGGGCAAAGAAACTTGTTTTACAAGAAAGAGGATCAACACTGCAATATCAGTGTTCTTTCCTCACAGCATTGTGAAGAGGTGAAACCTAAAGGCTGTCACTCTGGTAAGGCTGGAATGAGACCAGTATGTACACCCAGGCACTGAGAGGCTATGCAGATGGGCAGAAAAAGTTGACCTGAAGTTGCCTTTTTCCTAACCAGCAACTGTACCACCTGCCCTGAGGATGCCCTAAATGGGGATGGAGCAACTGCACTGGGGTGCAGTTAATGAAGCTTTTCCGAGGCTGCATTGAAGCCCCACCAACCCCACTGCCGGCCCCAAGGTTTCCCTAAATGGGTATGGAGCAACCACATGGGCCATCAGCGGCGGCTTTAATTTTTTTCACGGTCTCTCAGGCGCATGCGCATGTGCACCAGAACAACACGGCCCCTTTAACAGCAATGTTGGCATTGCTGTGCACCTGCACACTATGCAAAGCAGTGAGATCATGGATGCCACGTCGCCCGAGTGGCCCACACTGGTAGTCAGCCTGCAATGCTTGGCCACTGGAGCTGCCGCCGCCATGACCGCTGCATACAAGACTGCAGTGATGACTCAGAGGACACAGAAGGGACAACTGGTAGAGTGGTTGCCGCAACAAGCAGTGCATGGTGTACTGCCGCTGCTGCCGCTCTGATGCCACCCGAGAGAGCCCTGAAGAAGCACCGACTGGTGGGACACGTTTGTCACGTACATCTGATCTGATGAGCAATGGAGGACATTTTTCCGAATGCCCCGTGTCCTCTTCCACAGAATAGTGGAAATGCTGCATCCAGAAATGGAGTGGTCGGACACTACCATGAGGAAAGCCATCCCGGTGGAGAAGAGGGTCGCCATGGCCATCTGGGTACTTGCCCACAAAGCCAGCTACAAGCAGACATCAGAGCAGTTTAGGGTTGGCCTTACAACAATGGGAGAAGTGTTGGTGGAGTTTGTCCTCAGCATGAAGGAGCTGCTGCTGACCTGGGGGGACGCCGCTCAGGTAAGGAATGTTGCACAGACTTGTCCCTTTGCCCTCCTGCATGAAAAACCTCATGAGTTAGCACACAGTATGGTGGCGCAGTGGTTAAATGCCTGTACTGCAGCCACTCACTCATAGACCACAAGGTTGCGAGTTCAATACTAGCCAGGGCTCAGGCTAGACTCAGGCCTGCATCCTTCCGAGGCTGCTAAAATGAGTACCACAACTGTTGGGGGGCAATGAGCTTACAGTTGTAAACCGCTTAGACATCCCATAGCATGATATGATGCGAGTTCAATACTAGCCAGGGCTCAGGCTAGACTCAGGCCTGCAGTATATAAATGAAGCTGCTTTGCTTTTGCATTTACTGTATTGGATAGGCTGTCAAGTTCACTGTACCTGTGCACATACACGAAAAACAACATGACTTGGCATACAGTATGGCATTTACTGGATAGTATAGGTATGTTGAGGTCACTGTATCTGCGCATGTAAGCGAAGAATGTCATGAGTTGGCAAGTGCCCTGACTTTTTTCCTTAATCCTCCACTGCTC